>OZ025300.1:280913724-281564724 GCA_964019185.1 Maratus speculifer | reverse complement strand
AATATCCTTTATTTTATAGAACAGTAGTAAAAGAGAAATCTAATGATCCATGTCTGCCGGAAGCGAAGTGGTGCATAAGCCGAAAGTTGAACCACTAGCGCTTGACTCGTAGAATTACCATTATATTTACCTGAACCCAGTTTTCCAACTTTTAATTGTAAAACAAGCATAATGCTAAACTAACGAATCAGCCACTAGTGGTATCTATTTTTGGCTTATGCACCGTTTCGCTTCCGGAAGACATGGATGATTAAATTCCTTTACTACTACTCTTCCATAAAATAAAGGATTTTTTCTTGTGCTCGATGACTTAGGGTTTTGTGCGGCGGCTTTTGGACTATAAGGGGTTTACAATAAAGGGGGCGGATGTTATGACGCCAAATGTCATGAAATTTGTCTCCATTTTGGCGATATTTCTAATATTTCTACAAGCTCCCATAGACAACCAATGAAAACCAACAGTTTTCCTTGCTTGCAGAAAATCAACCAATTGAGAAATTTTAATGCAACAAATATTAATATTAGCTTATGAATATAGCTTAAAAGGAATATTTATATTGTTTTTAGTACAAATATTAACTAATTAAAAAATCTGTAACAATACGTATAATAAGTTTTCTGGCCTTTTCCATATATGAATCAAGTGAGTCTGAAATATGTAAGAACAGAAGTCTAGTGGGAATAGAAATATTCGAAATAATCAATATTATTTGAAATGTAAAAATTCCGAATGAAAATAAAATTAATTTTAATTAATAGTTGATTTTAAAATCTATGCATTATTGCAACTTATATAGAATTTCAAGTACAACAAACATTTGATTGACAGTGATGACAGTGAGCGACTGACAATAGGATATTTAACCATGATTTTAAATTAAGTTTGGATAACAGGAAATTCCTGTCTTGCCATGAAAATATGTAAAACAATAGTGAGAGTCTTCTTTATCTTTACTGCACATCTGAAATTTTAATGAGCATGGTTTAATATTGCGTCTATGTGCAAAGTTTAAATATGCAATTGAAAAATAAATAGTTTGCACAATCTGTACCAATTAATGCATAGAAACAGTAGCGCCAACTTTTCAAAAATATTGGGTGTACTCAAAATTTTTTTTAGCAAAATAACGCATTTTTTTTCTTTTAGTGTGTATGTGTGCGTTAAGAGAGAGAGGGGGAGGTTAGGCAGCGAATGACTAAAAAAGGTAATACGAAAGGTTTTTTTTTCTGAGCAAATTTTAAAATTATTATAATTTTATTATAATGTTATAAATAATTTTATTAAATTATACTGTCACAAGTTCTTTCTTATAAATACATTAATATTTATTACAAATACCATAAATATTGCTACGTACCAAAAATTAAATTTCAAGAAAAACATACCATTTAGCTACCTATGTGATTTTTTAATTCAGGACATCAATACAGATAGCAAAATATTCAAGAAATTTGCTCTAAGAAATTTAACTGTACTATTGCTGAAGGGAATTTCATTCCTCCTGTCAGAACTCCTGTCTATCTGTTTACTCTTGTCTAATTGATGTCCTTAATATTTTCCTTTCAAAATTATTTTTGAGAACATTAATAAAATCAAATTCATCTCATTGATTAAACAACAAAACAATATGTATTAAATAAATTTAAATTGTGTGAGAGTAAAGTTCAAGTTATCGGTGGGCTTGTGCCCCATAGGCCCATATAAGTCGGTACCTTTGCTTTGAAATCAGAATGATTCACAAGAGTGTGAGCAAAGACAAGTGGAAGACAAAGTATGTTTGTATGTTAGAAGGTATGTTAGAATGTATCTTTGTATGTTAAAAAGCATGTTTTCAATCATCTTAGAAGGTTTTAAATTTATATATTACTGGGCAGAGAAGTAAAATTTTCAAATTTATTTTGCTAACATTTATTGACACTTTAAAACTTTTTTGAATTCTTATTTATTTATGAAAATAACAATCTGTGGATCAAAGACATAAGCAGTTTTTTCAATATTATACTTTATTTTCCATGTTACAGAAAATTCAGGGGTAGCACTCCTAGAAAAACATTTTTCAGTTTGTAAAACAGTCAGTTTTACAGTCAAAAAATTTATTATGTAAAATATTATTTAGCCCGAGACATTCTCAATCTTGAGAGAATATTATAAACCTTTAATTCTACATTATATAAAAGTTAAACAGGGAAGAATATGATCAAAATAAAAATACGTTTGCCATAGCTGATGTTGACAAGTGAAAAAGCTGGACATTTACACCATGAAATGTTACAAATAAACGAGAAAAATAAAGATGACAATTTTATTAACACTAGAACCGCGGGAAAATTCATTCAAATTTTAGAAAAATATCTCTCACCGGGATTTTTATTTTAATTTGTTTAACTTATTTATGGAAATTTTTTTTTGCTCAGCGTATATCTAATTTTTTTATGAAAGATTTTCTGGCTCGAATCGACTTTTCTCCTTATGATGCGGGTCAAAATGACCCGTCTCCGCGGTTCTAGTGTTAAAGATGAACAAATTGGTGTAAAATTCAAAAACTATACAAAAATTAAAGTAAATTTAAGATAATCAACGTCTCGATTTTCATGAGGAAATGTTGTTATCTTGCTTCCAAATTGGAGTAAAGCCGTCTTGAAATTACTTTTAAATTTCAAGACTATTTTATTCTGTTTTGAAACTTTTGATAAAACACATAACCAATTTTGATAACAGAAGGACATAAAGATATATTTCTTTTTGTTTCTTCCCTCTTTCTAATTTCAGCTTATTTAACACTAAAACAGCCGGGTATTTTGCTAAGGTTTTATAAAAAGTGTTTTACACCAGGATTTTAATTTTAAACTATTTAACTTATTTAATTAGTCTATTTTTTGGGCTGTATATGTTTAACATATCTTATGAAGAAATTTCTGGTTCGAATCGATTATTATCATTCTAACAGGGGTCATTTTGACCCCTAATGGCGGTTCTAGTGTTAATAAGTAGAAAAAAATAATTTTTTCGTTGCTACTCCTCTTGCAACCGTTTATTAAAGACCATTTCAATAATAATATTTGAAGTTGGGAAAAAATGCTTGAACTGTCTTTTTTCAGAGTAAAACATTTTGTCTATCAAAAGAGGTGCTTATAAATATCATTCATTAATTTCCTACAGATTCGTTATCAATACAAGTTCTTTTATCCAGTCGTTGATTTTTTTCCTCTGTCTGTAACTAAGACAATGAATATACTATTATTTTTAACACAATCAAAACTGATTGGTAAAGTTATCATACGAATTGAATATTTCCAGCTGAGCGAAAAATTGCCCAAGCCGGGAATCGAACCCGGATACTTGGCTTACAAGGCCAATGCTTTACCTATTAAGCTATCTGGGCGATAGCCGGCTGGGATTTTTCGCTCAGATAACCTTATTGGTCGTAACATCTGGACTGTCATTTGAAACAGCTCGCAGAATAAACCGCAGGTAATGGAACTCCATATAACGATGGATACGTAGATATACTATTATTTTTAACACAATCAAAACTGATTGGTAAATTACCAATCAGTTTTGATTGTGTTAAAAATAATAGTATATCTACGTATCCATCGTTATATGGAGTTCCATTACCTACGGTTTATTCTGCGAGCTGTTTCAAATGACAGTCCAGATGTTACGACCAATAAGGTTATCTGAGCGAAAAATCCCAGCCGGCTATCGCCCAGATAGCTTAATAGGTAAAGCATTGGCCTTGTAAGCCAAGTATCCGGGTTCGATTCCCGGCTTGGGCAATTTTTCGCTCAGCTGGAAATATTCAATTCGTATAAGACAATGAAATCACACTTGAAGGGCTTGATAAAATTTGAAGTTGCCAAATATTTTCTTTTGGGTAGAAAGAAAGCTTCAGTTAATATGTTGTACTGAAATAGGTTTTTCCGTCTTAGGAACAAAGTTATAACCACATTTTCTTGATGAAAATCGAAGCGTCGATTATCTGAAATTTTATTTAATGTTTGCATAGCTTTTAGTTTTACAACAATTTGCACATGATTTAGTATAATTGTGACATTTATTTTCATGTTTATTTGATTTTGATACTAATCTGCAGATTTACAACTTTGAATTTTAAATATTTTAATTGGTAAGTTTTAAATTCCAGTGATGGTAATCTTTGACATGAAATATCAATTCATAATACTAGAATCTGCCAAAGCTCCTATTAAAAAATTATTTAACAGCAAATAATGAATTAATACTTAGATTGCAATTTGTATTTTTCTTCAAGTTTCGCACAAAAGGTTTCTCATCAGTATAGATTAAAAGATGCCTATTTAAACAAAATTTCTTAGAAAATTTTTTGTTGCATATTTCACACGCAAGTGGCTTCTCATCTGTATAAATAACCATACGCTTGCTTAAGTTACTTTTTTGAGAGAATATCTTGTTGGATATCTCACATGAAAAAATTTATCACCGGTATGAACTAGTGGATGTCCACTTAACTGTATTCTCCCGATGGACTTTCTTGTTACATATCTTACACAAAAAAGGTTTCTTATGAATGTGGATGATTGCTTAAATCACCCTTTCGAGAATATATTTTTTAATGCATATTTCACATGCAAAAAGTTTCTCTTCAGTATCAATTAACAGATGTTTGCTTAAATTACTGTTTTCATAAAAAATCTTGTTCATGTATCACATGCAAAAAGTTTCTAACCTGTATGAATTAACAGATGCTTGCTTAAATGAGCCTTTTGCGAGAATTTTTTGTTACATATCTCACATGAAAAAGGTTTCTCACCAGTATGAACTAACAGATGCCTGCTCAAAGCATTTTTTCGAGGGAATTTCTTAAGGCATATCTCACACAGAAAAGATTTCATATTAGTGTGAATTAAAAGATGATTGTTTAAACCACTTTCGCTAGAACATTTCTTGTTGCATACCTCACACACAAAGGGTTTATCTCCAGTATGAATTAACAGATGCCTGTTTAAATCACTCTTTTGAAAGAATTTTTTATTGCATATATCACACATAAAAGATTTCACTCCAGTATGAAATAGCAGATGCTTACTTAATTGACTCTTTTGTGAGAACTTTTTGTTGCATATCTCACACATAAAATGTTTCTTACCAGTATGAATTAATAGATGCTTGCTTAAAGCACTCTTTTCAGTGAATTTTTTGCTGCATATTTCACATGCAAAAGGTTTCTTACCAGTATGAATTAACAGATGGTTGCTTAAATTACTGTTTTGAGCGAATTTCTTGTTGCATATCTCACATACAAAAGGTTTCTCACCAGTATGAACTAGCATGTGTCTGATTAAAGTATTCTTTCGAGCAAATTTCTTGTTGCATGTTTCACACTGAAAAGATTTTATATCAGTATGAATTAAGAGATGAGTAGCTAAATTACTTTCTTGGGAGAAAGTCTCCTTGCATAATTCAGAAGTAAACGATTTTCTCTGCTGTGGTGCAGAATCTGCTTTTCCATAAATCTCCTCTAAAGAAAGATTTTCCTGCATATTTCACGCATTAAAGATTGTTATGAATTATGTAATGCATATCCACAGTAAAACGGCTTTATTCATCTGCAAAAAAATTAAATCAACCAATCAATTTTATGATGATTTAAGAAGCAAATAATTAACAACAAAATAAACATATAATGAAAATTTTTAAATAAGTGTAAGAAATTAAATAAAATTGCTACCATATTATTAGACTTCGAATAGTTTAAAGTTAGCAGAACCAAAGGTGTATGAGATGACTTTGTAACGGAGTAAAGTTAACTTATAAATAAAAAGCAATAATTAAAAAAAATAAATAATTTATCATAAGCAATAAAGCAAATTTAGAGAGAAAATCTTATACTTTTACATCATCTACAAAAACAATTATACATTTTAAAAGGAATGGAGAGAAAAAAATTTCGGTGGCAGTGAAATTAGAAAAACCAGTTGTTTTTAGTTACAAATTAACCGGATTGATTTTTTCTTTTTAATCTATACTACTTAGTTTTAATGATTATTGCTAAAACACTGTTCATTATTTGATGCAATTTTCGCTGTAAATAATTATTATATCAATATATAATCATACATTAACATTTTTCCTCTGTTTAAAGCTTCGTACATTTGACTATAGCTATAAAAATATGCATTTTCTGTACAATTTATGAATAAAACTACAAACATTCTTTGATTTGTTTATGGAAATTGAACGATGAAATGTGTAAAGAGTAGCATTAAACCAAGTTATACTTTATAAAAGAGTCTGTAAGAGATGATAATTATATTAGAACATTAAAAGAGATGTGAAAATTACACAAACAACAGTATTTTATGCACAAGCACATGACCGATAAAACTTTATATGTTACATAAAAAATAGTCAACAATATTTAATGTAATACTGTTACAGTTACATAAACTCATCCAAAAAGATCATAAAAATGCCTGTTTAGTAGTAAGGTTGCAAAAATTTACGATGAAAGTGTACAGAAATAGGCTTGCACTAATTAATTAATTATAGTTAATTCAAAACATTACAAGTCACCCAAAATTGATCCCAAATTTCCTAGGTTAAAAAAATTTTATATTTTCAAATCACATTAAAATAAAGAATTTTTCCTTTTTTTTGCAACACTGCTTTAATACATAGTCATTGTTTAAGTAAAGTACATATAGAAAGAAAAAGTACATTAAAAACATTTAAATAGGAATCATACGGACATAAAAAGTTAACTTATCTACAAAATAACATTTTAAAAATAAATTTACTCTGTTTAGTATAACTAATAAGAACAAATACCTTACTAATATAGACATATATTAAATACCTTTTACATATTACAGACAAATGTGCTATAATATTACATTGAAAGAAACAGTGTCTACATGGTTGACAAATTACAAAAGATTACACCATTTAAATTTCACTAATATTAAAAAGGAAATTGATGAAAAACACAAACACACATAGATTTAAAAAAAAAATCATACTTAATTTTTCGTAGCTTTTATCTCTTTTGTTAATGTTCTTTATTAATACACTGCTTTACATTTTCAGTTGTATTACTCATTTCTTTAGTTACTAACTTTATTTTCTTCTTTATAACTTCTTCAGTATCTTTTTCTAATAAACCATTTTTTTCTTCTTTTTACAGCACCATCGACTATTGAATGTAAATTTTCCAAACTATGAATGAGTATCAATATTTTTCCCGCCTCTCTAACAGATGACTATATTTTGTCACATACCAGGCTCCTAGGTTATCGCAAAGAATACTTTCAACATGGGTTTTTTAATGACAATATTTACAGACTCATAGTTACCAAATTTATGATATACAGTAAAATCTGTGTAAGTTGACCAAATGCGGTGCCACAATTGAATGCTCAACTTAGGCAAGTGTCAACTGATAAAGGATGATAATAAATCTACCTATTTTGACATAATATTAATACTATTTACAACTATTTTTCCTCGCAAAAAATTATTTATTGACAGGGCTTTAAAATAATATTTTATTTTTATGCATATTTCTAACATTTTATAAAAGAAAATATTAACTACAAGTGAGGAGTATGAAATAATAATATTGTATCAATTTTAAAATCAATTAGTATTACTACAATTTACTTTAAAAAACAATGAATCAATATACTGCCAATTGGTGATTCTTTAAATTATACAAGTTTTTACACATAATATATAAAACACATCTTTTTGAATCTTAAAACATATACATATTCTAAAATTTTAAAATTAAGTTAGTTTGTAATTTACATTACACATTTGTCCAAGAGCTTTGTTACTTTAATTGAAAGATTTTTTTTTTTTTTTTACATTACATCAGCCTAATGTTTTCAGTGCAGACATACAGATCTATTATCTTTTCAGAAATATCAGAAGCATAACACATTACATTTTGTACACAGTCTAAAGCTTCTGAAAAAGTTTAGAGTCTTCTTTGTGTTTTTATTAATGGTCTCTTCTTCACTGTCTTATTCTTGATTATCTTCTATTTCAGGAGTCACAAATTATTTGCTACAAGCTAGTGCAACTAATGAAAATATTTCTGCTTATCATTTAGCACAAGGGGTTATTGAAAGAAGGAAAGGAATGATAAGAGAATGGGAAATAGAAGGAAGAATTCTAGAATCAAAGAATGGAGGGTTAGGGTTTGAAAAGTAAGATCCACAAGAGCAACAATGTAAGAATAGATAACTTCATCTCAACTCTGGGAAAAAATTGACTTTCCAATTGATTTCCAGCACATAAAATTTAATTTTAAAATGTAAGCTATAATTAGCATTTTGATTCACAGTAACAGTAAAGAACCTTTTGCCCTGTCCCCAGAAGCAAATGGGAGATTTCAAGATGCAGTAAGGGCAAGGGGCAGTAAAGAGGGAAAAAAAATCAGCTCTTTTTTTCTTGTCCTTTTCAATTTAGAATTGATTAAAGAGTAAGAAATTTCAGTGTATGGATACAATGAGAGCCGATTTATCAATATTTAGCAAAGATTGTAGATGTTCAGGCAATATGTTATAAAAATTGATTTTAATATATCATCCAGCTCTTGACATGGCAAGAAGTTTTATAAATTGCAATCATTTATATCTAAACAAATTTCCGCTAGATATTCTTTAATCTACTGTGTCAAAAGCAAAAACTCAGTTTTTTTTTCTAATAATATCATTATATTTCATGCAAGCAAAGTAAATATGAAGCAAGTCTCACAAAAATATTTTCATTATTCAGAAAGTTATGAACAAAAATCCGGTTTCATGGTGTAATAATACACCATGAATTTTCGAGTGAATGTATTGCATTTCTGGTGCAAAAAAATTTTTCAGATATTCTTTCTTATTCAAAAAATGCTTGTGTGGACCTTATCCATTTTTTCCAAGATTTATAAAACAATCTGTATGTTTATAACTATAAAAATTGATCGCCCACACTAAACACTATTTTTGGTGAATTCAAAAACTTCCTTGCTAAATCAAAAGAAACAGGAAGATGTTTAATTCTTTCTCAGATGCTGTCATTCTAAAATATTGTGTTACAATAGACTCCCTCAATTCCACACAGCCTGAGACCACAGGTTGTGCAGATTTCTTGTCATAGCTTTGTTTAAATTTTTTAAACAGTTATTTTATTGTAATTAATAATATGATTAAGATTAGCATAAATGCTTACAATATAGCAAAAATTAAAATATGTAAAAAAATAAATTAATATGATAAAATTTTAGATTATTTTTTAAAAATGATTAAAATTTTATAAGCAAAAGTCAAGTAAATATTCAATAATGTATAGTAAAATATTCATTATAAAGATGAGATGCATTTTCCCTAAATAATTCAATGAAACTTGCCTCATAAAGGTGCACTACTGTCTCACATCAAAATCATAAAATAAGGAAGTTAATTATAACAGGTTTAACCAGACTTTAAAATAAAAAAAAAGCTTGATTAATGCATAAATACATTTGACAAAAGTTGTGACTACAAGTAATATCAGCAATATCTTTAATTTTTCAGAAATAAATTTATTCTTCCTTCATAAAAAAATATGAATTCAATAATATTAATAAAAATTACAGATTAATATATATATATATATATATATAATTTTTATAAAAATAAAAAAGTCAAATTTTGTCTCTACACCTGAACTGAAAGTTCCATTGTTTACATGTCTAAATTATGAGTAGATTTTAGAGAGTCGCGGATTTAAGGGGGTCTACTGTATAAATGATTACTTATTTCACAAATATTTAGTTACGTCACAGTATAAATAAATATGTGCTTATTTAAATGTCCTTTCTAAAAATTCTTTGTTGCATATTTGACAAATTTGAGGCTTTATTTTACTATGAACAAAGGTGGGCTTATCTTAAAAATATTTACTAGAGAATCCTTTGTTAGGCACCTCTCAAACATTAGCTTTCTCTTCGGTATGAAGAAATGTGTGCTTTTTTAAGTATGATTGGCTAGTAAATCCTTTACCACATATTTCACACATGTGAGGTTTATCTTTCGTATGAACAAGAATGTGATCTTCTAAAGCACGTTTCCTTGAAAATCCTTTATTGCATATTTCACAAATGTGAGGTTTCTGCCCAGTATGAAGAAATGCGTGCTTTTTTAAGTACGATTTGTTGGAAAATCCTTTACCGCATACTTCACACTTGTGAGGCTTCTCCGCCATATGAACAGTCATGTGGTCATTTAAATGACCTTTCCTTGAAAAACCTTTATTGCACACTTCACAAATATATACCTGCACTCCAGTATGAAGAAAGCTGTGCTTATTTAGAGCATATATGTTAGAAAATCTTTCATCGCATACTGTACAATTGTACGGTTTCTCCCCAGTATGAATAAAAGCATGCTTATTTAAACTATCTTTCCTAGAAAATCCTTTACAGCATACTTCACAAACGTAAGGTTTTTCCCCAGTATGAACAAACAAGTGCGTATCTAAATCGAATTTTCTAATATATCCTTTACCGCATACTCCACAAGTGTGAGGCTTCTCCTCTGTATGAACAAAGATGTGCATTTTTAAATGATCTTTCGTAGTAAATCCTTTATTGCACACTTCACAAACGTGAGGCTTTTCTCCAAAATGAACGAAGGTGTGGTTCTCTAAGTAATGCTTGCTAGAAAATCCTTTATTGCATATTTCACAAAAATGAGACTTCTCGCCAGTATGAACAAAAGTGTGCTTATTCAATTGATCTTTTCTAGAAAATGCTTTATTGCATATTTCACAGATGTGAGGCTTTTCCCCAGTATGAAGAAAGGTGTGCTTAATTAGATGAGATTTTCTTGAAAAGGCTTTACTGCAAATGTCACAGATAAAAGGTTTTGCTTTTGTCTCCATCACTTGAACATTCATAGTTTAAGATTTAAAAAAAA
Source organism: Maratus speculifer (assembly GCA_964019185.1). Classification (NCBI taxonomy): domain Eukaryota; kingdom Metazoa; phylum Arthropoda; class Arachnida; order Araneae; family Salticidae; genus Maratus; species Maratus speculifer. The sequence continues at coordinate 281,553,795 of OZ025300.1, read as the reverse complement.
ACGCACATATTTTCTTTTCCTTTGAAATCAAGAAACTATCACCATTCTATGAAATTAATTTTTCTGAAGAATAGTAAATTTAAATTATTTTCAGCACCTGAAAAAGAAAATGTAATTATAAACGGTTTGTTGGAGAATTATTTTTTCTCTTATAGTTAAGACTAAATTCAGTATATAGCGGCAAAAGATCAATACACAATATTAATTACATATGTAGAAGGAAATGCAAAGAAGAAAAAAATAAATATGTTAAACAGTTTTAAATCAAAATTCTGGTGTAAATTATTTTATGAAACTTGAGTAAAAGTTAAATTTTTTCCAGGATTAATAAAAGTTTTTTTAAAGAGCTACGACAGTCCCCATTTTTTAATTTGCAAAAGAAGTGAAAACTCTGAAAATGAAACAATTAAAACATTGTTAAAACATTTAATCAAGACTTTTTAATCATTTAGCATTATTTTATTATAATTTTAATTAAGTAAAAAATTTATTTAAATATTGCAAAGTAAAATTTAAGATCAAATAGCATACGTAGAATTCCTTTTAAATACAAAAGAAAAGCAACTTAATCCATTAATATTTTAATTTAATTATAACACATGATTTATATACATAATTAATTTGGTCAAAGTTCACTAAAAGTTATTTAAAATATCATTAATTATATAAAATAAAATTGTACATCTAAAAGCCAAGTACGTTCCAGTACACTTGTACTTGTCACTAGTGTTCAAAACAAAATGTGAAACAGAGAATTGACTGCTTTCAAGGAAATAATAGCATTGGAAAGTTCTAAAATAGTTCTTAAGGATTGAACTTAAAATAAGAAAAATCTAATTTAAGTTTTATTTTTTTTTCTATGTATTCAAAGGACCAAAATCACTGTTTTGTATTATTAGATGTTTTTTTTACCTGGTACAGGTGATTTTATGCAACTAATACTGCCGATAACGCATGTGGTTTGTTATTTCTATTTAAAATGAATATGAGTAAATAAAGATTCTCTAGTATTTGCTTCGATTCTTTGTTTTCTAAATTTATAGTGTCTAGGAAAAAAAAATTGTGTCAAATATTAATAGACACATTAACATGCAAGAAATTTTTTGATAATGATGTAAATTAAAGTATATGCTTCGGAAAGCAGAAGAAAAAAGCACAATATAGATTTTTTTATATTGCAATAATTTCTAAGTAATATGCACTCATTAAATTGTTATATTTATCTTAAAGATAGCAATCTTATTACTTAGATAAAGTTTTCCACCAAAATGATTATTAAAAAAATACTTTAAAAATAACATAACTCTAATATATCTTTATATATATAAATCTTCTGTGCGTGTGTTTGTCACTGAACTCCTCCTAAACGACTGGACCGATTTTAATGAAATTTTGTGTGTGTGTTCCAGTGGATTCGAGAATGGTTTAGATTCACATTTCATCGAAATTGATTCAGTAAGTTTTTAGTAATTAGGCAAAAACTAATCGTTAGTGATTTTTCGCTAATCAAATGTGTTGAATAAGTTCGATGAATAGAGTGCGGACGGAATGTCCGAGCGGTCTAAGGCGCCAGATTTAAGCTCTGCTTCTTGAAGAAAGAGATCGCGTGTTCGAACCCCGCTCCTGACATAAGTGTATACTTTACAATAATATTTCCTGTATTATAATTTTGATTAACCGACTTCAGAAAATCTTCAACTTTTAACTAAAAAGAGAAAAATAAACTTTTCTATCAGAAATTGAACCGACTTCAAAAAATACTGAAGAGTGAAAAATAATTTCCTTACATAATTATAATAAGAAATTAAATTAAGACCGTAGTGCTTATCGTGGGTATTACAATATTTATGTACATTTATTTGATTTTCTGGAGTCGGTGCCAGAAAGGACAACGTCTGTCGGGTCCGCTAGTATATATATATTTTTTGGCAATCTTAAATTTTGGATGCTAAGTAATTGCAAAAAAAAGTTAAAAATGTGAGTAAATGTGATACTACTAGCAAAATGTTCATTCATGTATGATACATACATAAAAAAAGGTCACTCTTCATACAGCAAAATACGAAAATTCCCCTCCACAAATTAATAAGACTGGGAACATTTCTTTAAACTGAAACATTATAGTGCTGTAATTTGAGAAACGGATGAAATGCCTTTATTACAAAAGAATATGGACATTGTTTTAAAAGAAATATACTTTTAAAAATTATGTATGTCTATATGTATTTTAAAAGTAACTAGTCATTGGGGGGGGGGGGGGCACCGTAATACTTACCCATCATGGATAGGTATATGAAAATAAAACATGTGAAAACTATTTATACAATGCATTGCAATTCATAAACAAAATTTAAATATTGTTAATATGCATAGTAATGCTCTATTAATGAATTGCTGATGTACCAATTTCGACAAATTATATAAAACGCCAAACTACTCAAGTAATACCGAACTGTGTAAAAGAAACATCCTTATAACTCCAAAAATAATTATAATATAAACTAACAGTTTACTGCGTTGGATTTAGCGTCTCATTTTCAATTAAAATATACTTCTGAATTGAAATTTGAATGAAATACAGGGTCATGAAAAATCGAAGAATGTGGAAAACAGGATTACAAATATCTCAGCAACTTATAATCCGATCGACTTCGTTCTATATGCAAAATGTGTGTTATTTTATTGCCTTTTACGCCCATTCCTTAGAACAAAAACATTCGAAAATTTTTATATACCTTTCATCAGAACGAATTTTTCGAGAGTCCGAAAAAATAGTTCCGGATAATCGAGGTTACTGATATTAAATAGGGTTCGTCCCATTCTTACATACTAACTACATACAAAATTTCAAGTCTCTATCTCAATTTGTTCGGGAGATAGAGCGTTTACAGACAGACAGACAGATGGGCGGCAAAATTTTTTTCTAAAAATATGTTTTTTGAAATCTCCAGTGTCGAAAACGTGTAAATCCGTCAAAAAAAAAATTTCGATTTTCAAAACCATTGCAAGACTTACCCTATACCACGTATGATGGGTAAGTGAAATTGGAAGTTGTTACAAAACTGGGATTTTCTTAGTAGTGTAACTCCCAGTAAAAGGATTTAAACGAGTGGGTAAGTGTGATTGAAGATCACACAGAGAGTTTCGTTTAATTATTATATACTTACATAAATGGTAGCACCAAAAAATTGAATTTTAAAATAATTATAAAAGGAAGTTATTTATTATAATCAAATTAAAAATGTTCAAATCAAATTATTTAAATAAAATCCAAAATTCTAAATTTTTTTCAAGTACAAAATTAAAAAAATTTAGTGGAGACATAGATAATTTTTTTAACTTTCTGAAAACGAAAAACATTTTAAAACTATATTTAAAATGCTGAATCATTACTATATCGCAATATTTTCTTAATAGGAAGAAACTTGAATTTAAAAAATATATTATAAATGTCAGTGATTATTTATCATAGCATAATAAACCACAAATTGGCAAAAAAAAAAGGCGAAAAATTCTTTTAATTAAATTCATCGGAATATGAAAATTTCGAAATCGAGAATTGGGGCCAAACTAAGAACCTATTGTTAACTTGCAAGATGCTTTACTTCCAAACTGTGATGTCTACAGAAAAAAGGTTGAAATTAAGGCTCTCTTCTTAATTTAAATCTAAAAAATGAATGGATGACACTGAAAAAAAAATTAAAATAATATATCATTTTATGATTTGTCGCGTGATACAAAGTATTCAGCTGTATATACACAAAATTTGAAGTATCTGACTTACATTGATTTTGTGTATGGACTCTGTGACAGAGAGAGGGGTGCTGCCTTCTATGGCAGTCTTTCTAAGGGAGCCTATTCCGTATTTACGCAAGGAAATCCAAGGTTTGAAGAAAACCACGGAAAACTCCAAACGGTTAAGCCGATGGCCGCGATTAGGTTCGAACCCAGCACCTGCCGTCTACCAGTTTCAAGGGCACTGAAAAAGAAAAAAAAAGGTAAAGAAAAATAAAAAAAATCTATAACAGACAAAAAAAAATATCAAACTATGCCAGTTTTCCTGTTTTTTATTTGTTTTGTTATTTTTTTAAGTTGTAGTTTATATTTCTCCTGATTTGATTAAGCAAGATGGGAAAGCTATTTTAGAAAATAAATTTAATTTAAAAAATCCTTTCAGCGTGTGCCAGGAGTAAAAGAAAGCTTTCATTCTTTAAATATAACTTACTTTACTCAAACACACGAAGCTAAAATCAGTGGAAGTCAAACCTTATTTAATCTTAATTAATTCCTTATTTCTTGGTTTTTAAATTCTGCAAATTTCAAGAAGTTAAAATCCGACAAAACTAATAAAAGAACATTCATCAGAATTTCAATGAGAATTGCACCAAATTAGAAAGCCAAGTTGGCATCATTTATTGTTGCTTAGTTTTGCTCGCCAAATTTGGGGATATTTCGTCAAGTGTCATCAGATTTGGTGATGATTTGAAGCTATTTCCATTAACACTTATAAATTAATACTTGATTTAAAAAAAATTATCTTGTTTCATGATATCAATCACACTAAAATTTCAAATCTCAACCATTTTTTTTAAGTTAGAGACAAAAGGAAAAAAAATACTTCAGTATCCTTACTTCTAGGGCTAACATTTAAAATAAATTTCGATTTCTATACTTTTGTGTATTTTATTTAGTTTTAAACATTTAAATGATCGTCATTTTGAAACAAGATGATAGAAGCTGGCCAACGAATTCCGCCGAGACATTGGTATGTACTATGCATACAATTAATCTCATCTAATACCCTGTTCACACTAAGGATAGTTAAGATATCTCAGGCCTGGAACGCTCTCAGAGAGTTCCACAAACTCTCTCAGAGAGTTTCAACTCTCTCGGGCTAGATACAGGAACAACCACTCACTCTCATTGGCTATAAAGCTTCGTTTTTACTGATTGGATATTGCGGCCATCTTTACTTCAAGCGCATGCGCATACACTACATTAGTTCAGTTCAGAGATACAGTGACATTCGCTGAGATATCTTGGGAAAGTTTTTCAATGTGAACAGGCATCCAATTCCGGGAGGGTCCACTTCAAACACGACGATCTTAAGATATCTTATGTTTGTGGTGTGAACAGGGTATAAAGCAGTTTATAAATATCAGACAGGGTTATTGCATGACAAAAATCAGATACAATGTATCCACACATACATATGCATGTCAAAGTTTTTTAATCTGCAAAAGTTGGGACCTAAGGATCTGCAGTTTATGGAGAATTTTGTGAATTATGAGTCTTTTTTTTTTTAGAAGAACATTTTAATAATATATTCAATATACTATAAGATAAATATGACATCTAATAATTTAATATGCTTATGCTACCTCATAAAATGCAATTTTTCAAGTTCTTTTATTAAAGAAATTATTTTCTTAAGGAATAATAAATAAATTTATAATTTGATATGAGAATATTATATTTTCACATCGATTGCCAAAAATTTTTTTTCTTGCAATCTATTATTAAAATTTACTTTTTTGTGACTATTTGTTGAAATTTGCTATATTTTTCATTAACAGATACATAGGCAAAATTCGCAAAATGATACCGCGATCTTTTGACAAAATTAGTTATGTGTTTCCATGATGTTCTGTCGAAATTTGCAATATTTTACTCGATTGTTTACCGAAATTAGCGATTTTGCCAGCGAGTGTTTCATGCAATTCATGATTTTTTTCCTGCGATCGATTGATGAAATTCGCGATTTTTCCCCCATGATCAATTATCGAAATTTATCTTTTCATCGCAATCATTTCACTTTTTTTTCACTAAATTTTCACGAAATTCGTTTTTTTTTTTCCTGCGATCGATTTACAGAATTTGAAATTTATTTCCGCTACCATTCGTCTAAAATAGCGACATTTCTCAGCGATAAAATTGGGAAAATTCACTGTGTGCTTTCATAATCATTCGACAAAATTTGTAGTGTATTTCCACGATCTTTTGACAATATTTGCTGATTTTTTTCTTCGATTATTTATCGAAATTCGCGTCCTTTTTCCCCATCCTTTACCAAAGTTTGCGGTACATTTCAACAAAAGATTAGCAAAATTCGTGATTTTTTTCTCACAAAATTCGCTATGTGTATTTACAATCTTCTAACGACGTTCGAATTTTTTTTAAAGAATTTTTCATGCAATTAGTGAAAAATCGAAATTAAAACACTAAGCAAAACTAAGGAACTAAAGAAACTAAAACTAAAGCAAAACTTCAGAAACTAAGCGAAATACTTGAACAAAATATAGATAAAACATAATCTAAACTCATTTCTGGATTATAAAATGCATCGATACCAAACACACAAATATATTACAATCTTTTTACCTTTGTACAATATTTAAAGATTCTTTTTTGCCGTTTGTTTGCTGATATTATTGTTGCTAAGCAACTAATAAAATAATATGAAAAAATGCAATAAACACATTTGAAATAAGTAAATTTTGAAATTAAAATGTTTTAAATTATTGGAACATATTTATAAAATATGTTCCAATAATATCGCCAAATGTGAGAGAAATATTTTAAAAATCTGACTAATTCATAGACAAAATTTCAAAATAATAGGAATAATTTTAAGATCCATATTGCGAAATTTTAATGCCCATAATTCACCATTTAAATCCATTAATCAAATGAGCCATTTTCAATCAACAAATGAAAAATCTAAAATCATCAGATTTTCCGTAAGAAAGCATTATAGCGCAAAATAAAATGTCCTGTATTTTTCGAACAAATTAATCTAATGTAACAAAAAAGTATACAGCTAAATCCGGGTATCTCACAAACATGCTTACTTAATTTCAAACAAATCGGATGCTTTTTGCGGCATGTATCGCAGAACAGACGGAAACCAAAAAGTTTCTTGTCTCCAAAGTAAGTCTTCACTGACAATTTGGCAATCAATATAGTATTACAATAGTGCTCAGCTAATCAAAAAGTACCATAAAGTTTTATTAATTTGTTATAACTAACAGAAAAAATCACAAAATTTAAAATTTCACAAATTTAAAATATTTTAAAACTATGCTCTTCTTAAAATAACAAAAGCAAAAAATTCTTTAGTGTAAAGTTTATTTTCTGAAATTTCTTATTTATCAAAAGAAGCAGGAACAATATTTGTATTTTTATATTACGTTATCTGAGCCAGGAGGTAAATTTTGAAGAGAAGTCTTATTAAACATGTTTACTGTTACCAGTCACATTCAAAACAGTAATTTAACATCATTAAAATACACACAAAGTTGTTAAAAACAGTAAATGATTATAAATAAAATAATAATAAATGAACATAACATGTAAGTAACAAAATCTACAAAAAATAAAAACAGATTAAAAAATAGCAATAAACCATGATAAATAAACTATATTACATATTTACAATCATTACATTACAATTCTCATTAGCTGTGCTATGCTATATAATTGTCAAAAATTAAGGGTTAATGTGGTTAGTATAATTGCTTTCAAGCTTGGTGCAATTTCACATGAACTGGCCTGAATAATACATAAGGACTTTGTTATACTTGGTAAATTATCATCATTTGAATTAATTCTATTATTTATTACTAGCTGACCCGCCCGGCATTGCACGGTTCCGAGATAATAATATTATAGGAACATGAAATTTGTGATTTTATCTCTAACACGAAACATGTGAAATTACGTTGTCTGAAAAACACGGCCTCTGACTGTGTGAAAAATTGGTATAAAAAATGAACAAATAATGTTTAATTGAAATTGAAATGAAAAAACTTCTTTAAACACCATATAATAAGTTAATTGCGCAAGGCCTTTCGAAAGAACTTAGTCTTTCTTCGTCAGGCGCAAAAAAGACGTGCGTCTACAATGAATGTAGCGGCACGACTGAAGGGGAATGCGGGAGGGAGAGGGAGCAAGCAGAAGGAACAGCCAATAGGAAAGTAGAAGGCAACAGCCAATCACGGAAGAGCATAAACAAAACTAGAAAAACAATGAAGGAGAGGAAAGGAAGAAGGGGGGAAGGGAAATGGGAAAAAAGCGGGGTAAATTAAAAAATTAACTAAAAGGAGAGATTAAAATAAAATAAAATGTACGCAAAAAATAAGCGCCTGACGAATGCCTGACGACGGTCTTTTTTGCGCCTGACGAAGAAAGACTAAGTTCTTTCGAAAGACCGTGCGCAGTTAACTTATTATATGGTGTTTAAATTAGTTTTTTAATTTCAATTGTGTATAACACCAGCTTCAATTTTATAAATTGACATCAAATAATATTTAGCGATAAAAATGTTCAAAAGGACTGCAATGGGAAACGGGAGAGGAACTACTCAAGTAATAATTAGAATTTTGAAAATTTGAATGTCAGATACATCAAGAGAGATTTTGGGGTACTTTCAAGAAAGTTTTGAGCCTCGTACGTGCCGTAGATTTTACTATCCATCGCACAAAAAACATACATGCTCACAGACAGTGCGTTTAGTTATTTTATTAGTGTAGGTTACTGTGGATATTCAAAATACTACTAATTCATTAGTTTTAAGGTTTTTGCCTTTTTTACATGCAATTTAAAAATAGATAAGACCATGATGCGTACAAAAATCTGTAATATTGACAAAATATGCAAAAAACCGATGCTAAATGCACAAAAAAAATCGTTCAAAACCACATCGAAAATCGTACTGAAAATAACAATGAAAAAAATCACTGAAATTAAAAAATCATACCAGACAAAATTTAGTTCATTAGGCTTTGAACAAATTTTATTTTTATGATTCTCAAAAAATAGCCCCAGAATGCGAAAAAACACTAAAAATCGCATTAAAAAAATTCGCTAAAAATTCAAAAATAACCGCACGAATTCCGAATAAACTTTATTGAAAAGAGAAACAAAATTACTACATTGAGTGAAAATATAGAAACCGTATTCCTCTCACTAATGTGGAAAAATTGTCTCGAAACATAAAAAGAGCGTTAAAAATCGCCTAAAAATTAAATTAAAAAATTCTAATCAAAAAATCAAAAATTGAGCTTCGAGGTGCAAAACTACATGTATAGAGGTACCTTCCCTCCACATTTTGTAACACTGCACGCAGTGGTCTCTTCAGAACAGCGCTGACACACACTCATACTCGTCTCTTTATTATTTTAGAAAATAGATTACTGTGAATATCCTAAATAACTTTATTGCTCATTCGTTAATTTTATGATTTTTTTTTTTTTTTTTTTTTTTTTTTTTTTTGATTTACTTACATGCAATTCAAGAATAGATTAAACAAAAACATAATTTGGAGAACAAATTAAAAAAACAAAATTTACTTCCTACACTATTTAAGCCCGAGAAGGGACAGATATTAAGATAATTTATTTAGTTATTTCGACATTTAATACTAATTTTTGGTAACAAATAAGTTAAACCAAGTGAGCATTAAAAAATAAAAATGAAATTCAAACAATATGATACTTAACCACCCTAAATCTTAGATTCCGTTCAAATGAAATCGAAATAAATCTAAGACTTTTTTTGAACATTTGCTTTTTGGATTGCCTATTCATTTTGTTTACCTACCGAAAACATAATACAAAATCTGAATACAAATATTTGCAAGTTGAGTTTGGAAAAAAAGTCTTAGATTTATTTCGATTTCATTTGAACGGTATCTAAGATTTAGGGTGGTTAAGTATCATATTGTTTGAGTTTCATTTTTATTTTTTAATGTTCACTTGGTTTAACTTATTTGTTACCAAAATTTAATATTAAATGTCGAAATAACTAAATAAATTATCTTAATATCTGTCCCTTCTCGGGCTTAAATAGTGTAGGAAATAAACTTTGTTTTTTCAATTTGTTCTGCAAATTATGTTATTGTTTAATATCTCAAGTTTTTTTTAATAACTATTGCATTCAGATGAACTCATTTCAAAATTAACTGAGGTATCATCTTCAGGACTTCCTTTATGCGATATCGTATCACAATTACTGGTGTAATTTACCCAGCGACGTCGGAAATGAGCACTGGTGCTTGTATATGGTTTTCGAATCTGGTAACAGGAACTTGGCTGTCTCCATATGAGAGTGGCAACATTCTATAATCTTAAAAATTTGGAACTTCTGCTGCATCATCACTCCATACTTTTTATAAAATATATCTATTTTGACCAATGAGAATGCTCCATAATGCAGTGAAATAATCGTTTTTTATAAAAGTGGTACACTGTAAAAAATTTGACCCTTTTGCTGCATCGTCACTCCACGACTTCTATAGAATATCTCTCTTTTGACCCATGAGAATGCTCCATAATAGGCTGAAGTAATCGTTTTCTATGAAAGTGGTGGAGTGACAATGCAGCAAAAGGGTAAAATTTTTTACAGTGTAGAGCGACAATGCGGTAAAAGTTTCAGATTTTTAAAAGTGTATGTTCAGACTGTGATTTGACAGACACTGTTTTCCAAATTACACAAAATGTGGAAATTTTCTATTTCAAAACTTGGCGATAGTCGCCTGAACGAGTACACTGTTAAAAATTTGAACCATTTGGTGCAGCGTCACTCCAAAGCTTTTATAGAACATCTCTTTTATGACCAATGAGAATGCTCTATAACACAGTAAAGTAACTGCTTTCTATAAAAGCGGTGGAGTGATGTTGCAGCAAATGGGTCAAATTTTTAACAGTACGAGTGCAAGAAGTTAATTGGCTTCACTTTAATGGCATGCTTATAAAAATATTTCGTCATTTTTTTTCTCTAGACTTGTCTTAACCTATCAAATATCCCCGCATATTATTACTTTAATATCGAGAAATTCCGCCAGAAGAAAAGTGAAAGCATTCCTATAATTAACTCGATAACTGAGCCTGAATCTCAAGACTGTATCGATACACATAGCAATGCACGTTAATTTCTTTGCGCATCAGGCATAGAAAGGACCTTGATACACACACAGTAAAAAATATGACCCTTTTGCTGCATCGTCACTCCACGGCTTTTATAGGATATGTCTTTTTTGACAATGAGAATGTTCCATAATAGGGTGAAGTAACCCTTTCCTATAAAAGCAATGGAGTGACGATGCAGCAAAAGGGTAATATTTTTTACAGTGCAGGCACTTGTGCTCTGGCAAATAAGGGTACTTTAACTGTGGATTTTCAGCTTTTTACTACCTATTTCTGATGTCGGTAACAATCGATGCAAATTTTCCATTTTGGTGTACACAAGAATTTATCCAGTTAAGATTTCGCAAATTGGAAAAAACTTGCATCTCTGAAACAATGCCTACGATCCATATTTTTTTTTCACTGTTTAGCGAAACGAGATAGACCAATCAGAACCCTGCATTTTTGCAAACTTTTCACTGTTTGAAGCGAGACTAACGAGAAAGACTGGCTACCACGGCGCATTCAAGGTATCTTTTTTTTAAAAGACCGCTGGAGTCACGTGATGCAAGAATACACCAATGCGGGCGCACGAATAGAGCACTACGTCATTCTAGCGATCTGTAGAAAAAGATACTTGGGACGCACTGCGGTAGCCTGTCTTTTTCGTTAGCCTCGGTTTGAAGTAAACAACGAAGCGTTCGCAAAAATGCAGGCTTTTAATTGGCCAATATCATTTCGGTAACAGCGAAAGTGAGCTTAGGTAAGATCCAGTAGATTTTGTGCTACACACTGTTAAAAATTTGACCTTTTTGCTGCATCATCACTCCATCGCTTTTATAGAAAACGATTACTTCATCCTATCATGGAGCATTCTCATGGGTCAAAAGAGAGATATTCCATAAAAGCAGGGGAGTGACGATGCAGCAAGAGGTTCAAATTTTTTACAGTACACAGTTAAAAATTTTACCCATTTGCTGCAGCGTCACTTCACCGCTTTTATAGAAAACGGTTACTTTACAGCGTTATGGAGCTTTCTCATTGGTCATAAAAGAGATATTCTAAAAAAGCAGAGGAGTGACGTTGCAGCAAATTCGTCAAATTTTTAACAGTGTATTAACGAAAACAGATCGACAAATCAGAAGCCTGAATTTTTTGCGAAATTGTCGTTAATAATTTTTGATTGGACGAAATTAATTTTTACACAATTAGTATTTTCGAAGAAAATTTGTGGAAGCACGTACAAAATGTGGGAAAATGTCTAGTAAATAACTCGTTTAATGTTAAATTCAGTATTAAAATAACATTACGGACTCGCACTGGAAATAAATAAAGCATAGCACTGCCGTGCTATGCTTTAAATAAGATCATGACGCATACAAAAAACTATAATGGCCGTGTTCAAAAGATGCTTTTTTGTGCGCGCGCTCAGAAGATTCTGCTTGGAGTAGGTGCTATCGAAGAAGAGAGTTTTAAAGTTATTCAATTATTGCATTATTTTTATGGTTCAGAATTGGTAAATACAAATTTTATATCCCTTTATCCTTTCAAAACATGATTCTCGTAACGGAAATACATACCTATGACCTCTCAAATAAAATTTAAAATATTCCAGAAAATATCACGTGACCTATTTCATGTAATTAAGCCCGATCAGCATTTAAAATATGACAACCAACCATGCTCAAAGCTGACGCGCGCGACGCAAATAAAACTGATGGGCGATTTGATCACGTGATTGTGCGTTTTGTGCTTATCTGTTATTGGTTGCACTTTGTTTGGTAATCAAAGTTGGTAGGTTGACTGATACAATTTAACAATTAGTGGTTTAATTTTTTTAATAATTTAATTTTTATTTATTTAAAAATCATTTATCAGTTGATTTATACTTTTCGTATTAAATAGAATGCTGTTGATAAACTAAGGTTGAGATATCCACACGGGGAACTAGCTGGGGGGGGGACAGGGGGGAGCCTCCCCTCCCAAAACATTCACAAATGTTGTTACACTTTGCAAATTTAAAACTTTTATGTCAAATTTAATTACAATTTTAATAAAAACTGCAATACATTTTCTATTTTTGATAGAATTTGCAAAAGTTACAACTCTAATTGGGAATATTATTAATTTTCTTACAAATAAGAACTGTATTACATTTTCAATGTGCGTTAACTTGGCAAAATTATAAAACGAGTTGGCGAATATAAAAATTTGACTTGACAATTTAAGGTTTTCTCCCCCACCAGTAAAAAGTCTTAGCGATGGCCCTGTATAGGGCAGTTTCATAAGACGTCACAAATCGACCATTGGAGGTCAAACAATCGTTGTGATTGGTAGGTGAGAGGATTATGGGTGTGGCAGGAGGTGAATCGCCAGCATTTGATTGGTGGATGAAAAGTAAATCAGCTGATTGCAACTGCCCTACGATTGATTTGTAATCTACAATACTGGATTGATTTCAATGGAATTTGCATTGTTAGTTAGATAATTTTTCAGAAGAAGTTTTAGTATGTGTATATTTCTTACTTAATGATTGTATATCTTAATACCGTGTGGATAACAGGCCAAAATATGTCATAAAATATGAGAAACAAACGAATCCGAAATTATGTTAGTATAAGCAAAACACTTATTTATACTTTCAATAGAAAAATTATAAACATTTTAATCATACTTTATTCATTACAAAACTAGAAGGCAAACTCCAAATATTTCACCTCTTTAAAATATATGTATGCAGATATTCTTAATTTAAAAAAATGTATATCTTTTACATTTTGCTTTTATAATATTTTCCATTTTGATTTTAACACCGTAAAATATCCACGCATGCATTATATTTGCATCCTAATCTTATTAAAAACTTACTTCTAAAATTTTCAAAAAAAAAAAAAAAAAAAAAAAAAAAAGAAGAAGAAGAACATTAATAATTATTCTATGCGTATACGGATATTTTCGCAGAAAACTTTTTTTTTCATTTGCTTAATATATATATAAATCACTTTGGAACGATATTTAGAACATTAAAAGGATAATTAGGATATTAAAACTTTCTCCGCAAAAATCTCATTTTCTCGTATTTAAATAAGTTTTTTATTATTATAATAGAAATACATGTGCTTCTGTATTATTAATATAAAATTTACCTTTAATAAAAATGTCTTATTTATTAATAAAAAGCAAACAACAAACAAAAAACACAAACTAACTTTTGGCCCGCGCAGGCCTCGAACCCGTATCGTCTGGGTACAAGCTCAGCACTCTGACCATTCCGCCAACGAGCTCACATCCATTTGTAACAGATTATCTTTATAATTGGCACCACAAGTAATTACATCCGTGATCTGTTCTCCATCTGTTATTGAGCGCACAGTTACAGTACCGGTGGCACAGTAGCGAGTACTGAACGCACATCCCGTCCACTATAGGTACCCACTCCATGTCCGTGGCTCCTGAGCGCGCGCGTCCAGCGCACGTAAAAGCTGAACACCGTCATCGTTGACAAAAATGACAAAAAATCGATGCTAAACGCACAAAAAATAAAAATAAACACTAAAAATTACATCGGAAATCGCAATAAAAATCACTGAAATTGAAAAATCATAGCAGACAAAAAAATTTAGTTCATTAGGCTGAAAGTTTGAATCAATTTTGTTTTTATCATTGTCAAAAAATAGCCGCAAAATGCGAAAAAACTGTTAGGAATATGTACTCTTATGTACTTGCCACTGTACACATATTTTTACTTTACCTGCCTCATGAATTTAATATTTAAACTCACTTACCTTTATTACATATATTATTCTTCTTTTATTTTATAATAGTTGATATTAATTTCATTAATCATCCCCTAAAAATATCTTTTTCACCGGCAGTATTTTCTTTTCATTTCACGTTGAACGTCACGTATGTTTACACCGTTTCACGGTCTTTCCAGTATGATTTCTACGTAGTTTCTGTTTACGCCACGAGATGGCGTCAGCTGTGTACAGGGAGGATTTGTGTATACAATTCCACTCTACCGTTTCAGTACATTCCAGAAGCAAGCTGACGTAACCGGTAGGGGGCGTAGTGTGAAGGATGCGTAGAAGACTGTTTCTTGACTGGCCTTGACCTATATATGAGACGAGGATCTTGTCACTAGCCTGTAGAGGCCACCGCGTTCCGTGTACTTGAGCATTTTCATTGGATCGTACGTTGGGAGCCGACACTCGGAGTTAGCCAATCAGCGGACACCGTACAAAGATGCAATAGCAGTGTTTAGAAACTGAGTGAAGAATCAATGACGTCACGGATTGTGATCACGTGAGCCGGCGACGTACCTACAAACAAACAGCACATGTTGCTTTTTGCTTCCGTGTTATCCATTAGCGAGTTTTTTATACTCTCTTATTTTTATTACTTAATCTTTATTGTTACGTTTATCTTTATTACCAAAGGCCCTTTTCAGGGCCATATACATTTTTTGTTATCTACTGTTGTTATTATTGTTACGTCGCGTAGTGTTTTGCTTATTTTCAAAAACATTGCCTTCGAAAATGAGATCGCACGAGTGCGATATCTGCCGAAAAGTATTTTCGCGGCCTTCGCATGTGATTAGGCATAAAATAGATGTGCATAAAGTTGCTGTTGAAGAAAAAAATGCTCCTGAAAAGAAATATCCGTGCGATATATGCCAAAAAGGATTTTCACGTCCAAGCCACGTGCGTCGGCACAAAGAAAGTGCTCATATGGAAACTCAAGAGAAACAAATAAACATTGTTTCAAAGACTTTGTTCCCATCCGAAAAAATTGATTTATTACCTAAGGAAACTGCTATACAACATAAAGAATCGCCTGTGGAACACAAGGAACATAAATGTGCCCTGTGCGGTAAGAATTTTTCCAGACCTGCCTTGTTAATTAGGCATAAATCGCAAGTGCACCACATGCAAGCCCTAGAATCGGAAAAAAGTCCCCTGAAACAACACGAGTGCAGTATATGTCACAAACGTTTTAAATATAAAAGTAATAGCAGAAAGCATGAAAGGCAAATTCATGGATTCATACATTCATGTACAAAAAAGTTAAAATGTTCAGAATGCAAAAATTGTTTTTATACTGCAAAAGACTTTAATGAGCATATTTCTTTCCAGCATTCAAATATTGATATAGTAACTGATGAACTTTCATTTAAAACTGATGACGAATTTCTACAATGGAAGACAGAAATTGAAAAAACGACAGCTTCATCATTTGTTTGTGCCAGGACATATAAAAATGCGTCATCCGATTTTATAAAGTTGTTTGTTTGTCATCGTAATGGAAAATTTGAAAGTAAAGCCAAGGGAGAACGATACAAGAAATTACGAGGCACCCATAAAATAAACTATTTTTGCCCTTCCCGAATTTATTATACATTGAAACAAAATGGAGAAATTAATGTAAGATATGTATCTAAACATCTTGGCCATAAATGTGACTATGAGCGCTTAAGATTATCCAAAAGTGAGAGAGAAGAAATTGCTTGCCAATTACAAATAGGTGTCCCCATGAATAGAATTTTACTCAATTTATCCCAAAATGTATCGAAAGAAAGCAGATTATCGATGACAAGAATGCAGGATATTAGAAATATAGCTGCAAGTTATAATATCAATTCCGAAGAAAAGCGCAGCATAAATGATGTCTTATCTGTTGATAGTTGGGTGAAGCAGATGTTAAATGAAGAAAACTCACCTATTCTACTATATAAATTACCTGGAGAAGTAAAGGAAGAATATCCAGGACTACTGGAAGAAGATTTTTTACTAGCCTTCATGAATGAAGCACAAAAAGAGATATTCCAGTTATATGGAGACACAGTTGTATCTATAGATTCTACTCATGGTACAAACATGTATGATGTTCAGTTAACGAGCATCGTTGTAAAAGACTCAAACTGGGAAGGCTTTCCTGTAGCATTTCTATGGTGTAATAAGCAAACTGAAGTTGTATTTTCACTATTTTTTGCTGCTATCAAAAAAAGAATAGAAAAAATAAATTGTTCGACTTTCATGTCATATGATTTTCCTGCTTTTTACAATGCATGGAAAGAAGTGTTTGGTGAAGTGAAGTACCATCTCCTGTGTGATTGGCATGTGAAACGTGCTTGGGCCAAAAATTTATCATCTGGACCTCACAAAATTGTTAATCTTGAAAAGAGACAGTTAGTGAAAGATCATTTGAATTTAATGATAAATGAAGTTGATATTGCTACATTTTCTAGACTTTTAGAAATGAAAGCATCATTAGTAGATGAAGAAACTCAAAGCTTTTGGACTTATTTTGAAAATCATTATGAAAATCGGATACCTCTTTGGGCACATTGCTACAGAACTGGAGCACTAATTAATACAAACATGTCAATTGAGCGTTGGCACAAAGATTTAAAATATAATTCTGATCTAAACGGTAAATGTGGTGGCCGTTTAGATAAGGCCATTCACAGCTTAATGAAATCATTACGTCTGAAACTAATGGATAGATTTGCATCAATCAGCAGAGGCAAACTGACCAAAAAAGTAGTTTTAATTAGAAAGGCCCACACTATTGCGTTTGAAAATTATAATGAAATTTCCGTTTGGTGTATTGACGACTACTGGCAAGTGTCATCGTTTTCAACTGCTGGTGAAACTTATAAAGTTAAAGCAGTAGAACTTGATTCTTCACATAAATGTGATTTGATTTGTGATAAGTGCAATATGTGCTTGCATCAGCTTGCATGTAATTGTCCAGAGTCAGCTATAAAGTACAATTTTTGTAAGCATTGTCATATTGTAGGCTTACTTCTATCAAAGGAATGCACTTCAGAACATAGTAATTCTGGAGATATTTTGCCATTAGAAATGGATTTGGATGAACGTGCTAATTGTGAAATAGATGCTATTGAAAAAGAACTTCGGAGAGTGCCACAACATTCTTTACAAGAAGAAGCCAATGATGCAGTAAAGCGTGCACTAGAAGTAATTGGAAAATGCTCTTCGGATGAGCAATTTCGACTTGTAATTTCATCAATGAATACTTTAACAGCAAATTTATCAGCTTTAGGAAATTCACCTAAATATCTAAAACCAGTTGAAAAAGTAATACCTAACAAAAATATTGTACCTCAGCGTACATTTCCATTAAAGAAAAAGAGAAAATTACAATAATTTGTAACTTTAGTTTTAAATTTTTTTTTTCACATGTTTATTTAAAGTGCATTTAATTTTATAAAATATGGCATATATGTACTACATCTGCATATTTCTTTTAATTTTTATATTAACATAAGTACATTGTGTGATATCAAATAGTGCAATTCTTACTGGCTGATGCTATGTTCAGGTTTGTCTGTTGTCAATAGGGTATTATTTTTCATAATTGCATTTTTACTAAGTATTAATTTATCAAATTCAATTCATTTTGTATTATTTTTTTTTTTTAAATAAGTAATTTTTTACTATATTGTTTAGTGTCAAATGCTACATAATAAAATATGAAATCACCTAAAGTAAAAAAAAAACATGATATTTGTAATTTGTTAGCTAAGCCTAAAATTATAACTGTTTTATTTTACATAGATTTATTTTATGCTAAGACATTTATACATTATGCCTTTTTTTTTTTAAGTATTTTTGCCACACAGTGAATAAAAAAGTGAAAAGAAGTATTTATTTACTTTAAATTCAAAGTTTATCTCATCATAATCAAGTCACATCACCCAAAATTTTAAAATGACTCTTTAGTACAATAATACAGCAACAAATATTTTGTTATTCCTTGGAAAATGCTAAATAATAACTATAGTACTAATTTGACATTAGCATTTTTTTTAATTATAATTTGAATTTTATATGAATTTATTTTTTAAAAATAAACCTCACCTGGCCATGCATATGTTATCAAGTTCATAATCTCTCTAACCAAATGATTTTCTGCTGTATATTTTCGTATACGTAATACCATTTCAAAACAGATATAATGCAAAATTATTCTAAAAAAATTTTTTTTTTTTTTAAATTTTGTTGAACATGTAAACATTTTATTATTTATGAATGCCAGTAAAAATTATTGTATATGTTTATTTTTTAATTTTATATGCTTCAATTTTTAATTATATTAAGCAGAATACAAGGTGAAGTGTTTGAAAATTTTTCTATTATGTAAACAAAAGTAGCTTTTCCTTTTTAAGTAAAATATAGTTGATAATGTCAAGTCTATAAGGACATTATTTTTAAATATCTTGCTCAAATTCTTATATTTTTTTGCATAGGATAAATGACTATCTACAACCGGACTAGTTTTTTCCTTTTCGATTTTGGTTATATATTTTTTATATAATGTTGGATGCGAATGCAGTTTACTCTCCTTCTTGGCACGATTTTCAAAAATCGCCAAATTGACACGTTTTTACGTCTTGTCTCCCGGAGCATGCTGTTTTGCTCCGGTTTAAATGAATATGCAGGGTTGCCATATTGAAACATTTATCGCTAAAAAAAAGTCACCTTGGCGAAGGAGAGTAAACTGCATTTCACCATAATGTTGTAATATAATAATGATTTTACAATGTTGTAATGTCAATAATGATAGTTTCAATTTCAGAACCAATTTTGAAATTTAAGTAATTTTTAAAGAAAAATCTGAAACCAAAATCAGAAAAGTAAAAACTAGGCCATTTGTAGATCGTACTAAGTTATCCTATGCAAAAAAAAAAAAAAAAAAAAAAAAAAAAAAAAATATTACAATTTAAGTGATGATTCAAAATAATGCCCTTATAGATCTTTCTATCATTATTTATTTTCAAATGTACATATAAGTATTTAAAATAGGGATGCACCGAATATTCGGTATCTATTCGGTATTCGGCCTATTCGGCCATGTTACCGAATATTCGGTTAGGCCGAATATCAAACTATTCGGTTCAGCCGAATATTCGGCTTGGCCGAATATCAAACTATTCGGCCTGCCGAATATTCGGTTTAGCCGAATATCAAAGTATTCGGCCAAATCTTATATATTCAATGAAACCTTTTAAAACACATTTTTAAAAACTTTTCACAATTTCAACTTTTAACTGTCAGTTTATAAATATATTTAAAATAATTAAAAAGAAAGTCATATTTAAATAAAATAAGATGTTTTTACATAATTTATTTGTTGTTTATAAATATAAGTTAAGAAAATTAACCATGAGAAGGATTAAAATGGTGATTTATTAGAATTCTCCTTAAGAATAAATGATGTGCAAATGCAAGTTCCTAAATTTTGTTTAGTAAATATTCTGTTTCTTGCTTTTCCCAAATAAAAGACCTTAAACAAGAAAGAAAAACTTTTGAGAATAGTAATAGCTTAGAGGTCTGCACGGGCCGGAATTTCCAGGCCCGGCCCGTAGGAAAAATTTTTCGGCCCGACCCGGCCCGTTATAAAACTCAAAAGTTCGGCCCGGGCCCGGCCCGTTTAAATTTTTATATTTTAGGCCCGGCTCGGCCCGTACAGAAATCAGTGAAAACAGGCCCGGCCCGTTTTGGCCCGTTACAATTTCTACGATTTCTAAAAAATTCAGATTTTTTTTCATAAATTAAGATTTCTTTAAAGAATACTGCATACATATCTATGGAATGATTTTACAGTATATTTTGCAGGAAATACACATTAGCAACATTAGTGAGTACTAAGATTCTTAGGCTTTCAACAATCAAATAAAGATTCATCAAAAAATTAATATGGCTTAGAATAAAAGAAAAAATAAAGAAAGTTAAAAACATCGTAACTTTTGAAGCTGTTTAATAAAAGAAGATTTATAAAAATATTTCTATATCATTTTATTAAAGATTTTAAATCCAAATTCATTCGTTAACTCAAATATGCGCCTTTCTGATTCATTTCTATTCATTTTTTTCTCAGAAACGCACAGCAGATATCTTTATTCAGAAACTATATAATCAAGTGGCATTATCCGTTTTTTGATACAAGCATTTTAAGAATACTGAAAGGAAATAAATTATTGTTATAGTTAGCATTTTCAATAGAATTTCCGGAAGCGATAGCATGGGAAGGGTGAAAAACCTGCAACCATTTGAGAAACTATTGTATCTGAACAAATTTATGCCAGTATTTTATTCATCAAAAATGAAAAATGCTATTCGATTCCAAATGCCTTCAATAGTCAGGCTTATCACTTTTATATTTTTACAATTAAAAATTAATCTGAAAATGTGTCAAACTTTCTCGTTATTGAGAAATTAATTTAAAAACCATCCAGAAGTATATATCCAAAGATTAATCTAACATAAGTTCTTTATCGCTGTTAATAATTTTACAAATCATGTTGTCTGCCCTACAGATCTTGAGAACAATTAAGTCTTGTTCCGGTCCGGCAAGTCGATATGTAGAAAAATAATGCAAGCTTGATCTCGGCCCGGTATGAGTCAGCTAAAAAGATATTAAAACTGGTTACACACAATTTAACTGTCCGATGCCGATCTCACACTGTACAAGTTACATTTTTTATTGATGATGTCAAACTAGTATGGCTTGTGACGCACATTTATATTTATTCTCGTTAAAACCATTTATGCTGAAAATAGATCATATTTTATCGTTTCTGTTTAAATCTTCAGAACGGGCCGGCAGGCCCGAAAATTTTTTTATCGGCCCGGCCCGTTTATTTTGTTTGTCGGCCCGGCCCGTTGAGAAAACTATTCTGATTCTGCCGGCCCGGCCCGGCCCGTTAGGAAATTTTAAACGATTCCGCGGGCCGGGCCGTGTACGGGCCCGTGCAGACCTCTATAATAGCTATCAAGGCAATTTTTGTTCATGAAACCATAATCAATTTATTGACTCATAAATACATTGTATTTCATCTCACTTTAGATCAAACTTATGTTTTCGTTTGTTGCATTAACAATAAATAAGATACCATACTGTATTTTCAACTTGCATGCTTTGATTTGATTTCTGTAAAATATGATGGGAAGGGTGGAAAATGCCATCATTCATATGAAAAGAACTATGAGCTAAATATTCCTTTATTCAGAATTAAGTTGAAAGTATTTGTACTTTATATTGAAAAAGGCTTGAATTGAAAATTGGCTTGAGCTATTGAAAAAGGACAATTAAGAGACTTAAGTTTTACTTCATCCATGTTTTCATTATTTCTCTTTGATTTTAAAATGTTTGTTTTAATTCGTAGAAGAAACCATGAAATTTAAAATTTTATTAATTTAAAAAGTCTCAGTTGTGCTTCTTAAATAACTAAAGACAGATTTTTTTTTCAATACTAAATTTTCTTATAAAACACCCTTGTTTATCAAAATGTAAGTTTCTTTTATTAAATACTATCTAAAATTGTTTTAAAAAGTAACTTTTAATACCTTTAAACTTTGAAATATAAAAAGTATTTGGAAAGCCGAATATTCGGTATTCGGCCGAATAGTTAACTATTCGGTTGGCCGAATATTCGGTATTCGGCCCAACAATTACTATTCGGCCAGCCGAATATTCGGTATTCGGTTCAAGTGTCGGCCGAATATTCGGCATTCGGTATTCGGCCAAAATCACTATTCGGTGCATCCCTAATTTAAAATATACATTAATTTAAAAATTTATTAATTTTTCATTAAAATATCTTTTAAAATTATGCCTCTTACAGCTTTAGATAGAAAAATTCTACTTACCAATTTACCATTAGGTTATTTTTTATTGAGATGTTAAGATGGTTCAATCTTGTTTACAAACATGATAGGTTCGCTCCTATACATTGTGTGATATCAAACAATATAATTCTTTCTGGCTGATGTTAGATTCAAATTTGTCTGTTGTCAATAGGGTATTATTTTTCATAATTATCATATTATTACTAAGTATTAATTTGTCAAATTCAATTCATTTCGTATTTTTTTTTTTTTTTAAATAAGTAATTTTTTACTATATTGTTTAGTGTCAATATTACATAATAGAATATGAAATCATATAAAATAAACAAACATGATATTTGTTTGCTAACCCTAAATTTGTTTTATTTTGCATAGAGTTCTTTTACTTTAAAACATTTATACATTATACTTTTTTTTTAAGTATTTTATACCATACAATGCATAGGCGTAGAATTGTATGGGCCCATGGGGCTCGGGCCCCTCCAATACTTTTTCCAGATGGGCTGTATTTTTTGGCGCCAACCAATATAGAAAAAATTCAAATTTTGAAAAGGGATTTTTCAGCGTATATTGCTTTCTAAAAAAAAATTCTATCTATGAATTCGTTATTTACTTTTATATTTTATAAATGACTAAAACAACCAAAGAAAACTTCCACCCTATATTGCATGGGTAAAACGAAGCAGTCTCCATGGAATTTTTTTTTTATTTCTTTCTTTATTGGACGGTGAACATGGTTTCTAGGAAGTATCACCTATTCTGATTCTAACGTGCTACACAGAGGGCAATAAATAAAGTAGACGATGTGTCCGATACATTGCGTTTTCTCAAACATACCAAGAAGGGGCCTTTTGACCTTAGATAAAAAGGTCTTAATTTAGAAGCTTCCAAGAACTCAGAAGATGGCAGGTGGGGGAGTATAGAGGGGTTTTGCTGCTGACCAAACCAAAACTGTCAGTTCAATAGTGTCTTTAAGGCAAAAATAGGTGAGAAAATTTCAGAGGGACAAATATCTATTATCATTAGCTAAAGATATCATCCATCTCTTTTAGTAGTGAATGATTCTCAAGCATTTAGTAGTTCCGATAAACAATAAGCATTCAATTATTCCTACTTATTATTTTAAATGTTTATTTTTGTGTTGTCAAAGTTATCTGATTAAAAGTCTTCACAGACCTGGCCGGGAACTCGAGAAAGTTTTCTTCCACTGACCGCAACTTAATAAAGAGCCTACATTAGAAGTCTGCACGAGCCGAAATTTCCAGGCTCAAGCCCAGGCCGATCCATTAAAAAAATGGCCCAGCCTAGCCCGTAATTAAAGTTAAATTTTGGCCCGAGCTCGGCCCGGTCCATAGAAAAAATTTAGCAGTCCGACCCCGCCCGATATAATAGCTAAAAACAAGGCCCGAGCTCGGCCCAGCTCGGTAAAAAGTTAAAATTTTGGCCCGGCCAGAGGGAATTTCTACAGAACATTGATATTTACTCTTACGGAAGAGTTCAGACTAAAAAAACTTATCTTAGTCTTTTTTTTTTTCATGTTTATAATCTACACTTATGCAGAAATGCCATAGGTTGCGATATTTATGCTTTTAATGAATCTTTGTTTGTTGTATGTAAATGTTTCCGTTATCATTAGTATTATTAATCCATATTCCATGCAATGGAGACATAAAAACCTAAAAAATGGTATATGGTGAAAGTAAAATTTTCTAAAACGGAATCGCAAGAAAATGGAAAGAAAAAATCGGAATCGCAAGAAAATGGAAAGAAAAAATATAAGTTCCCTTTTTAGCAGGTGTAAATATTTAATATATTTTTTTCTTGCGTATTATTGTATTCATTTTGCATGGATGAACAGTTTAAAAGAAGTTTGAAAGGAATTTCCAGTTTTCAGTTTAAAAGAAAATTCCGTCATAGATAGTTTTTTTTTAATGTGTTCAACTCTATTTTAATAAGCATAGAAATCTACGATTCTTTAAAAAGAATAAATTCTAATGTTTAATTGTAGAATAAAGACGTTTTAAAAGTATATGCCTTTTTTGCAAAAATTTTTAGACCAAGCCAAATTTTACTGTTGTTTAACAGATTTGGCCACGTCGAGAAAAGGATTTTCACATGGAATGATTCAACATGAACTGGTTATTTTGGTCCGAGAAGACTAGGAAGAATGAAATCAGTCTTGGCTTCTTACGTAAAAAATAAGTTAGGCTCGGTCCGGCCCGATACTCCAGAAAAAAAAGTAGGGCCCGAACCCGGCCCGGCACGAAAAGAATAGTGACTAAGTTCGGCCCGGTCCGAACACCGTTAATGGAAATCGGCTCGAACCTGGCTACGGGCTCGGGCTTCGGGCCGAGGCCCGACCCATGCACATCTCTAGCCTACATCCCCCCTCTCCTTTTGAAAACTCCGGCTAAACCTGAACTTTAGTGTGTGTGTGTGTGTGTGTGTGTCTAGAGGAATTTTCAGCCCAGACCCGGACTGGACTGTTTATATCTTTACATTTATAGGCCCGGATCGTACAGAAATCAGTGAAAACAAGCCCGGTCCGATTGGCCGGACACAATTTCGACTATTTCAATTGTTCCTATTTATTATTTTAAATAATTTATTTTTGTGTTGTCTAAGTTATCAGATTAAAAGTTTCGACGAACCTGGGCCGGGCCCGAAACTTGAACTCGGGATGAAACGTGAACTCCGCTGACCGCAACCTAATAAAGTAAGAGCCTACATCTCTCCCCCTCACCTTTATTTTTGCAAAATTAGGCTGAGCCTGAACTTCAATTTTCTTTGGTCGTGTCCAGAGGAATTTTCAGGCCCAGACCATTCATATTTTTACATTTCTAGGCCTGGATCGTACAGAAATCAGTGAAAACAGACCCGGCCCAACACAATTTTCAATATTTAAAAAAAATTCAGATTTTTATCATATAATAAAGATTTTTTTAAAGAATACTGCATACATATTTATGGGATAATTAATTGTACAGTATATTTTACAGAAAATACACAATAGCAACATTAATGATTAATTAGATTTTTAGACTTTCAACAGTCAAATAAGGATTCATTAAAAAAATAATATGGTTTAGAAAAAAAAAAAAAAAAAGAAAGTTAAAAATATCATAACTTTTGAAGCTGTATAGTAAAAAGTTGTTTTATGAAAATATTTCAATATTATTTGAATTCATTTGTTATCGGAAATGCATATGATTAGCCGGTGTTTTTATTCAGAAACTATGCAATCGAATGGCGTTATCCTTTTTTTGATATAAAAGAGCAATTTAAGAAATTACACTGAATCAAATTTCCGGAAGCGACAGCACGGGAAGGGAGGAAAATCTGGAACCAGACAAGAATCTCTTATATTTCAACAAGTATATACAAGTATATTATTTACCAAAAATAGAAAACCCTATTAGATTCCAATATTCCAAATCCCTTCAATAGTCAGACTTGTCAATTTTATGCCTTTGCAGCTAAAAATTAGTTAGAAAATGTGTCAAACATTCGCGTTGTTGAGAAGTGAATTTAAAAACCACTAAGAAGTATATTACCAAAGATTACGCTAACGTAAGTTCTTTATCGCTGTTAATACTTTCATAAAACAATGTTGTTTGCCTTACACATCTTGAGAACAATTAATAGTAGTTCCGGCCCGACTCGACTATGTGTACAAAAGAAAAAAAAAAAAAATGCAAACCTAATCTCAGGGCGTCAGGAGTCTGCTAAAAAAATTCAAGCCAGGATTAGGCACAAAGTAACTGTCCGAGTACAAGTTACATTTCAGCATTGATGTCTAATTAGTATCGGTTCGCGACGCACATTCATACTTATTCTCGTTAAAGCCATATTCATTGAAAAAAGCTCATATCATATCGTTTTTGTTTTAATCTGTATAATGGGTCAGTAGGCCCTCTTTTTATATATATATATAATCAGCCTGGCCCTGTCCTTACGGACCATTTAATTTTTTTTCTGGACCGTTAGAATATTCAGAACTACTCCTTCGGACTACGGGCCAGGTCCGGGCTCGTACAGACCTCTTCTCGTGTCAGTCTAAAATTTGGTTTAATTATTATAATTATTTCCATGTTCACATATATGTATCTAGCTGTACATGTGTGTTCATACGGACCAGCTTTTCCATGAAATATTTTTATTATATGACTTTTCTTTTGGAAATTAAAATCTTTGGAAATCTGAAATTTTTGGAAAATTACATATTAAAATCAAACAAATCGAGCACAACTTTTAGTTTTTTTCTGTTAGGATCTCCGAACAGATATTAATTAGTATATTTCTTTTGTAAGGGACTTGTGAAAATCTCTAAAGCTGGCTCTGACAAGCAGTCAGTGTAGAATTGATAATTTTTTTCTCTGATAGAAATTTTTGTTACTCCGAGGTGCCACCGAAATATGTTTTTGTGTATGTGTGCGTGGGGGGCGTTTTTATTCTCAGACTTTAGTATAAATAAATGTAAAAAAAAAAAAAAAAAAAAAAAAAAATGTTAGCGTTAAGGACTAGGAAGAGGGATTCTTTTACCGCCAGTATTCATCACTGGTTGTAACATAAAAATTCTCTGATTATGATAATGTTAAGGGTATTAGTACTACACAAATATTATCTGTAATCTAATCGTCAGACTCGCTGCATGCTATATTACATCAATTTATTCTATTGACTTAAATTTAAAAAAATAAAACAATATAATTTTCATTAATTTATTCTATTATTAATTCATTTGTACAATGAGCCAAAAAAATCAAACTTCTTATTTAATTATATCGAAAATGCATGGTGAATATAATGAATTTTTTCAAAAGGCCAAATGCTGATTTAGTTGATGGTGTCTGTATCTGAATTTTTCTTCATGTGTTTATATATGTATAATGAAACCTACTAAGACTTAAACGGTATTAGAATGCAAAAAATTCCATTTGTTGGGTTTCTGTCTTAGAAGGTGTAATTGCACGGTACTTTTATCAACGATACTACGGTATTTTTCTGATTAAGATAAGTTCCGGTTCACAGATTTTGTGGTATTTACATATATCTGTATGTATTTGTTATATGTACATTAAAACTTGCCAAAAAGGAACATGTCTATAGCAAATATTTGCAACTTTTCATCTGGACTCCGATGGAAGGATTGCCACGCAATCATACTTATTATAGTCTGCTGGAAGCTGTGAAAGCTATTATTTTGATCCTTTGCACTTGCTTTTTCAGAGATTTCTCTTTATAAATATTTAACCTCTGTAAACGAAAGCAGCCTATAAAAGGATACTGTCTCAATTTGAAACATTCCATGGTCATAACAAAATTAATTCCTGAAAAAAATATCTGTTAAGGCGAAAAACCTGTCTAAAACGGAATTATCACTTTTTTCTTGAAATTTCGTCTTAGAAATTAATACTTTTTTGGTATTCATGATGAAATAATTAATT
This sequence comes from Maratus speculifer, assembly GCA_964019185.1. Classification (NCBI taxonomy): domain Eukaryota; kingdom Metazoa; phylum Arthropoda; class Arachnida; order Araneae; family Salticidae; genus Maratus; species Maratus speculifer. The sequence continues at coordinate 281,525,787 of OZ025300.1, read as the reverse complement.
CCTCGTTCCAAAGGATTTCAAACTCCCCCCCCCTCCCCCCCCTGACTACGTCACTGAATGAGCCCCTCCAATAATTTTGAAAACTCTACGCCTATGATACAATGAATAAATAAGTGAAAAAAAGTATTTATTTACTTTAAATCCAAAGTTTTTCTTACCATAACCAAGTCACATCACCCAAAATTTTAAAATGGCTCCTTAGTATAATAATACAGCAGCAAATATTTTGTTATTCCTTAAAAAATGCTAAATGATAACTGTAACACTAATTTGGTATTAACAATATTTTTAAATTATTATTTGCATTTTATCTAAATATATTTTTGAAAAATAAAATAAACCTCACCTGGCCTTGCATATGTCATCATCAAATTCATAATCTGCCTAACCAATATATGATTTTCTGCTGTATATTTTAGTATGTAATACCATTTCAAAACATGTATAACGTAAAATTATTCTAAACATACTTTTTTTTTTTTTTTTAAGAATATTGTTGAATTTGTAAACATTTCATTGTAAACATTTCATTATTTATAAATTCAAGCAAAAATTATTGTAATGTTTATTTTTTGAATTTTATGTGCTTAAATTTGAAATTATATTAAGCAGAATACAAGATGAAATGTTTGAAAAAATTTCCTGTTATGCAAATAAAAGTAACTCTTCCCTTTTAAGTAAAATATAATTGTTGGGAGCATTGCATTAAGATGTCACTCAGGATGATAATGTTAAGACTATGAGGACGATATTTTCAAATATCTAACACAAATTATAATATATATTTTTTTTCTCCATAGGATAGTTGAGAACAGCTAGTTTTTAATTTTTCGATTTTAGTTATATTTGTTTTATATTAAAACAATATTAGAACCGGCTCAAACCGCTTGTGTAAATTAGGGTAATTAAAAAAAAAAAAAAAAAAAAAAAAAAAAAAAAAAAAAAAAAAAAATCTTAAACCGAATTGAAAAAGTAAAAACTAGCCATTTATTTTTTCATTTTACGAACAGAATTTTTCTGTCCCAGAAACGGTTAAAAATGTGTCTTTTTTTTTTGGATCACCCTGCCTTTACTTTATTCTGAGGGAAACACTACTTAACATTATCATCTGGGTCCTTTTCCAGTGACTTGTGTAGGCTATTAAACTCAAAGGATGCTGAGTGATAATGCGGGCGGTTTTTTATTCTACTGATAATAATCTTGTTGTAGTTGTTGTCTTCTATTTAAAAAAAAAAAAAAAAAAAAAAAAAAAAAAAAAAAGAAAAATGCTTGTTAATTAATTTTATTATTTGATTTGCTATGTCAAACATTTGAAATTTAATAATTATGTCTATAAAATAAATATCAGTTGTTCATGTGTCTGAAGTATTTTTGTCATTTTTTATTATTTTTTACACTAGATGGTAAAACAAAAAACAATACTTATTTTTTCAATATATCGTCCTTAGCAAGAGAAGTCAAATTTGTGGTGTATGCACTGTTTCATGAATACAAGCTACATTTTTAATTATGCAATTTATTATACATATAAAGAAGCCATTTATCTATTTTCATATGCAAACAGAAGTAAATTGTGTATAAAATAAATTGATATATATTCATTCATAAATAAACATGAAAAATGTTTGCTTTCATAGTTGTTTTTTATCATTCTTAAAACCTGGATTATGTCGAGCCTTAAAAAAATAGTAATAAGGCCAAAGACTTAACAAGTTTTCTTTCTTTTATTGAACAGCTATATCTAACATTTAATCTCTAATACATGTTATGAATATGCACATATCAGAATGAATATTACACCTAATAAAAAAAAATATGTATATATTGGATACTAAAGTAGAACTAAATTCTTCTTTTAAAAGTTCATATTCTTAACATCGGCACAGATTTCATATACGCATATACCTCACATAGTAATCCAGCCATTGTTTACTTTTATTTCCTTTTTAAAATAATAATAATAAAAAATATGTAACTGGTATTTGTAAACGAGTTTTCATCAAATGATGTGTAAAAAAAAAAAAAAAAAGTGGTGGGTATATGAAATCTGTGCCAAAATTTGGCTCTAAATTATATGCTGAAAGAATTATTGGAAAGAAACAATTTCGACTAAAACTAAATAAATGAAGATATAATGCTCATTTCTAATATTGCCAGAAAAATTCAAAATCATTATTTTTTTAATTTTGTCTATCAAGATGGAAAAAAAAAAATCTGAATTCTGTGCAGAATGAAACTGGGTTCTTTAAGAGTTCCTTCTACAAATTTTTCATTTGAAAAAAATTTTTTCTCTCAAATGAAATTTTTTTCAAGATATAATCATTTTAAAGCAAGACTTTCTTTGTTATCACTCTTTTCGAATAGAAACTTTTGCTTAATTTCAACATAAGTGCCACACTATCACTGAACTTTTCGTTTAGGCTAGAGGTCTGCATGGGCCGAAATTTCCAGGTTCGAGCTTGACCCGGCTCGAATGAAAAAAAATACTGGCCCAAAAATTAAAATCTCGGCCGAGCCCAGGAAAGAGTTAAAAATTCAGCCCAAACCCGGCCCGGCTCGAGTGAATTTCTACAGAACATTGATCTTTACTCTTACGGAAGAGTTCAGATAAAAAAAAAACTAGTCTTTTTTTTTTTTTTTCACATTTATAATCTCTATGCAGAAGTGCTGTAGGCTGCGATATTTATGCTTTTAAGGAACCTTTGTATGTAAATGCTTCAGTTATCATTAGTATTATTAATTCATATTCCGTGTAATAGAGACAAAAAAATTCTAAAAAATGGTATATGGTAAAAATAAAATTTTCTAATAGGGAATCGCACTGGAAAAAAAAAATATGTTCCCTTCTTAGCAGATGTAAATGTTTAATATATTTTTTCCCACGTATTATTGTATTCATTTTGCATGGATGAACAGTTTGAAAGAAATTTGCATTTTTCAGTTTAAAAAAAAATTCTGTCATAATCATGTTTTTTGCTTTACGTGTTTAATTCTAATTTAAAATGCCTAGTAATCTACAATTTTTTAAAAACAATAAATTCTAATGTTAAATTGTAGAATAATGACGACTTAAAAATATATGCCTTTTTTGCAAAAATTTTTGGACCAAACCTAATTTTACTGACCTATGAATATAGTTGGCCACGTCAAGAAAGGATTTTCAGACGGGATGATTCAACTTGAACTGATTATTTTGGTCCGTGAAGATAAGGAAGAATGAAATCTGTCTCAGCTTTGTACGGAAAAAAATTAAAGCCCAAGTCTTCAGAAGTAAGGCCGGCCCTTGCAGATCTCTAGTTTAGGCCACATAGATCATCGTTGATTGACAGTGTAAAATATGATATAAAATTTAAAAAATTATCTCGTTTTAAGTAATTATTAAGAAATTATAATCCTCTAATAAGTAAAAAGTAAAAGTTAAATAAATTTTCAGCAATTACTTAGTTCAGTGTCAGTCACCTGTGACTATCATTGCACTTAATGTGTCAATATCAATTATTTGGCAGAATTCTGCGATTAACATTATAAGAATTGATTCTATAATAGTGTTATTACAAAAAAGAAATAGTTGGCTGCTATGCATTTTTGTAAAAAAATTAAATTTACAGAAACTAATATTTTTGTGCTGGAAAATTGAATTTTTTTTTTTTTTCATTTCTAAAAAGTGATAACTAACACAACACCTTTCGCAAAATCAATATATAGTTGTCGAATTGTTGGTCCATTAATTGTTCAAGAAGAGGATCGATTAGAACATCTTGGCAGGGATCTTCCGTTGACAATGAAGGAAGGAAGAATTTTTTGTTTTTTCCTTGTTACATATTAAAGCACACTAAACACAATTTTAACCAATAAACATTGGGACTGTATCTTTTATTTTCATCATACACGATAAGCTGCAAATGCTCAGGTTGCCATTCTGATTGTTTTGTTAATAATACTATTATAAACGACATGTTTTATAGTAATAATACAGAGAGACTGATAAAGTGAAAATCGCCTTGAACAAAAAGTTAATTTTGACAGAGCTCAGCTCGGTCACTCCTGCTAGTTTATAATTAAAAGGGAAATTGTATAGTATAAGAAAAAAGTTTTACTAAATAAAAAAGTATCTAAATGCCATAAAAAAATATCTAACTTAATATATATATATGTATACAGTAGACTCCCTCAAATCCGCATAGCTTGGGACCAGAGGTTTTGCAGATTTCTGGTCATTATTTTGTTTACATTTTTTAAACAGTAATTTGAATGTAATTAACAATGAAATCAAAACTATTATAAAGGCTTACAATATAATAAAATATTAAAATAAGTAATAATCTAAAATAATAAAAATTTAGATAGTTTTTAATATGATTAAAATATTAAAAGCAAAGATCAAGTTAATAAATAATGTATGTATGATTAAATATTTATTATAATGATAAGATGCATTTTTCATGTGAAATTTGCTTTATAAAGATACATTATTAATTCACATCAAAATCATAAAATAAGGAAGTTTTATTTCAGGTTTAGCCAGACTTAATAACCAAAAAAGTTGTTAATTCATAAATATATTTGGTAACAAGATAGTGATTACCAGTGATAAGAACAATATCTTGAATTTTTTCAGAAATAAATTTATTCCTTCATGAAAACACATGAATTCAATAATATTAATGAAAATTACTAATTAAAATACATATGAAATTGATATAAAATTAAAAAAGTAAAATTTTGTCCCTACATCTGAACTGGGTGTTTCATTCTTTACATCTGCGAATTATGTGCGGATTTAAAGGAGTCTACTGTATATACACTGGTCTGCAAAATTTAAAGACGAATCCCAAAATGCCAAATTTCAAAGGATTTTCATGCAAATATTAAAAAAAAAGGAATATAATTCAAATAAGTACTATCCCTGCATAACAGCTCAGCTAGTCCATATAACATCTAATTCAGGTCACAGTCACTAGGCCATGCACCGGATGCTGATTTTTGGATATCCGGTATCCGATTTGCCCGCCGGATTTGGATATCCAATACTAAATATGTTTTTAGTTATGGTGAATGTTTATTTCTTTATACAATGCCATCTCATATAATAAATTGCAAACATGTTTCACACACCATTATAACATTTTAAACATATTTCAAATTTCGTTATTAAAATTTAATTTACGTAATTTATACAGGTTTAAAAAAATAGATGAAATTGTTTTATGTGAAATTTTAGAGTAAAAAATGGACGAGATTTTTTTTCGAATGTTATCATAATTACCATCTTAAACCTCTAAATGACAACACATTATTATTGAAGGGTTACTTCGAGTATTTATGCTAATGCTATAGGAAAAATTTATAAAGATATCTCTTTTGCATTTCAATATTTTTAAATGATCTTTTTTTGCAATGGATAGCTGAGATCGATCTGTACAAAAGGCGTCGTCGTTTTTAACTTTTTCCATTTTTATCGTGGATATTTTTAATGAGGATAATTTCTGTTTCGGGACCGGTTTTGAAAATGAAAGTGTCTCCATTAAAAATAATTGTAAAAAAATTGAAAAAAAAGTCTTTTGACAAACAAAAGTAAACAAAATACAAAATTGATCGAAATTCCTGTCCAATTTATGCCACCATTTTTTAAATTAATTCGAAAAAATGAACAAGGAAGGGAACTCCCTTGACCAGTACTTATACACCTGCCAGGGGAAATCCATGCTGGGAGTTCTGGAAATTTGTTTTCAGTGTAACAACCAAAAATGACAAAAAGTGTGGAGGAAATTCCAATTGAAATATGTTTTTCACGCCCATTTTTCAAATTGTCTCACACATTTGTTATTCGATTAAGCGAGGACATTTCGTGAAAAGTATTCGGTTAAGCGGGGAAAAATAACATTAGCAAAATGGGATTAAATTCGGTTCCGGAGGATTTTATTCGAATAAGCGGGGTATTCGATTATCCGTTACCCGATTAAGTGGAGAGGACTGTACCAAGTTTCATTCAAATCGGTTCATAAATACATTAGTTACAGCATGACAAAAATCAGATCAAAATGTCAGCCATACGAAAAATTACAGCATAACAAAAATCAGATTGTTTCAAAATGTCAGCCATAAGAAAAATTCAAAGTGCTATAACTCAATCATTTTTCAAGATATAAACAAAATAAAAAGTGTTCTGGAATTGTTATTTTAAGTTCTAACACATAAAAGATTTTATTTTTCAACTTTTAATTTCTTCGCATTTAATTAAAAAAAAATTTTAATGGCCGCCATTTTGAAACAAGATGACGGATGATGCTGTCTAACGAACTCGGTCGAGACATTTATATGTACTATGTACATACCAAGTTTCATTCAAATCGGTTCATAAATATGATAGTTATCGCATGACAAAAATCAGATATATATATACAGTACAGAACCATTTATCCGGAATGTTTGGGGTCAGATGCATTCCAAATAACTGGTTTTTCCGGTTAACTGGTTGGGCATTAAAGCAGCATCCATTTGATAAGTTTTATGGAATATATGTGGTTGTGGTATTACTTCTAATCTTAAATTAATTATTAGATTACTTGAATTAAGAATAAGATTCAAGTAAGATTAAAAAATAAAATTTGATAGAATGTAATTTATGGAAATGATTTAGAAACAAAAATTCTTGTTTCCTCTCCATGAAAATAGAAAACATCTAAAGTATAGCTAAATACATTTCAATCTCAAATACTAGATGCAATCATCAAATTATACAATTGTTTCAAGCAATATTTATGTAAAATTAGATGTGTATGACACTTTTTTCTGCAAAGATTCCATCATCATAGATTAGAAATATCATTCCGGATAACTGGTTTTCCGGTTAACTGGTTTCCGGATAAATGGTTCCATACTGTATATTTATATAAGTGCTTTCCTCCGGATGGCTGCAATAGGTAGTTTTTTACTTTTTGTAATGAAAGCTACCTAAAAATACTCTGCTTATTTGTCAATGAACTACTGAAAATTGCTAATAATATATATAATGAAATGCTGATAATTTTTAGAACAAATTTTACACGTTTATTGATATGTCTATAATTGTAAAGCATTTTTATAAAGAAATACACAGCATCCTTTTAAAATATAAACATAAAAGGCTTATTAATATACCAATGGCTGAAGAGTTATCTCCAAACATAGGTTTAATTGATGATTTTTTTTCATGTTTTAATTATTCAATACTGTTGTACCTTAAGCTACATTAATTTTATTTTAAGTTAAATCACTTTGAATTTATATTAAAAAAAATACTTTTAATTTTATATATTTATATTGAAGTCACGAAAATAACTATTTGGATGCACCAATCCCAAAACTTTCTTCTATTTCATACATCTCAATGTTTCAAAAAATATTTATAAGTATTAATACTACATCAATATTGTTTGTTCAGTATCATACCAACTTTGATTTTATCTAGAATTTTTGCTGCAGTCAATTAATTAGATTAAGAATGAGTTAATCTCGATCATGATATTTATTAAATTTAATATTTTTTTGTTATTCCGCTATACATCAGCTGTATGCGAATAGCCAGTTTTAGCAATATAAGAAATTCCCATTGCTGCGTGAACAGCCAATTCAAAAACGTTCGAAAAAAAAATTAAGGGGGGAAATAGTTACCCCCATTTCCCATTTTTATACATAATTGAATCCCCTAAACTAATCAAGGATATGCTTTATCACATAAAAAAATGTATATCCATAATTCAATAGCAAATTGAATAATTCTCTATAAAAAACCCATTTACATAATTTAAAAGGAGTTATCCCCCTTCTTTATGCTTAACCATTAAACTTCCAAAACTACTCAGAGATTCGTCTTATCAAAAAGAATGTTCATCCAAAATTTAAAGCAAATAGGATAATTCTGCATAAAAACTCATTTATCAAATTTAAGGGGGTTTGAGGTAATCACCCTTATTCTTTTTATCGTTAATAAAAAAAAAAAAAAAAAAAAAAAAAACACCACTAATCAGGGAAGCATCTTATCAATATGAACCTGTATCCAAATATTAAAGCAAATTGGTTTATTGGTTTGCAAGAAAAATCATTTGCCTAAATTAATTGGGGTAGTCCCTCCGACCCCCATTTATACTTATCAAATGAACTCCCAAAACAAATCAGGGAAGTGTCTTATCAGAATGAACCTATATCCAAATTTTGAAGCAAATTGGTAAATTCTGTGTGAAAAACCCATTAAACTAAACTAAAGGGGGGGGGGAGAGAGTTAACTCCCATTTCTCCCTCTTAGATTTATCCAATGAACTCGCAAAACTGATCATGGAGGTGTCCTTATCAGAAATATCTTATGTCTAAAACTTGAATGAAATCTGATAATTTTGCATGAAAAATCCATTTATCTAAATTAAAGGTGGAGGATTAGCCCCCCATTCTTCCTCTTGAATCCCAAATGAATGAATTCCCAATGAATTCCAATGAATCCCAATGAATCCCAAAACTAATTATGGTGGTTCGCTCATCAGAATGATCCTATATCTAAAATTTAAATGAAATCTGATAAATATGCATGAAAAACCCAATTATTGAAGTTAAGGGTGGGGAATCTGCCCACCTTTTCGCCTCTTTATGCTTATTCAATGAGCACCTAATACTAATCACAGAGGTGCTTCATCAGAAGGATCCTATGTCTAAATTTTGAGTGAAAACTGATAATTCTGGATGAAAAGCCCATTGATATAAATTAAGGGGAGAAGTAGCCCCCATTCCCCCGCTTATATTTATCGATTGAACTTTCAAAACTAATCAGGGAAGTGCCTTATCCTAATATATCTGTACCCATAATTTCAAGTGATTTGCATATTCTTATCAGGAGTTATGGCGTTACACATGTACATACATACAGAATGGGCGGGCACATAAGCTTTCAGGCTTCGATAGCCTGTGAGTTAAAAATCATTATTACAGTACCATCTTGTGGCGAAATATTTTCAAATTGAAGAAAGACCTGACAGGCATTTGCAGAAATGTATCCAAAGAAATTTGGTTCAATTCTATGCATAACTTCATACAGTGTTTAATGTAGAATAATGTAAATGGCACAAAAATGGTGATTACAGCACCGCCTTACAGTAAAATGTTTCCATATTGAAGATGGACCTGCTGACTACAGCCAAAAACATGCATAAATATTTGGTTCATTATATGTATAACTTCATACACTTTTTGATGATATGATGGTGACAATGGGACAGACAGATTTTGAATAAACATATTTTTTGGGATATTGGATCCTTAAAACATATAAATTCGTCGAAAAAAATTGGTTATATCACTTTCTTCTATCAAGCATAGAAGAAAGTAAAAAATGTTTGTTTAGTTTTTAACTCAAAAACCAATTAACCCATTATTTAAATTAAATGAAAGAAAGAAAATTAATAATATCATAGTTTATTAAACAATTTCAAATTTTATAAAGACTAAAGACAGAAAATCAATACTTAGGCATGCATAAATAATGCATGTAGAGATAGCATACAGCCGTTTCGAATCTACTACCATTCACTCCTATAATTGGTATATAAGCCTGGACTTCTCTGTCGCTTTGCTCAGCTTAGCTTTTTCTACATGCTGAGTCTTGTACTAATGAAGAATCTTGATAATAGATTCGAAACGGCTGTTTTCTACCTTTTCATGTATTATTTGAGCATTTCTAAATGTTGATTTTGTATCTTTATACATTTTTACAAAAAGGCTTTATTTGCTATTTTCACTTTGAATTTTGTTTTACAATCTGAGATACAATTTTCTAAAAGATATAAACGTAAATTCTTGAATTTATTACAGAGTTTAAATATAAATAGTAAGGAGAGCTGGCAATTCTTTAAACTTTTGAGAATTACCTTTTATTCATTGATAGAGAACTTATTATTTCATCTTTTGCATTATAAACAAAAGTTTTTCGGTATTGTTTGGGATCAAATGATTACTGTTATTCAGCCATATTTGCTTTGCTGCATTCTGCCAGATACCCGATAGAGAAGTCGGATATCCGGTGATTGTGATCTGGATATCCGGTACATCCCCAACAGTCACCACGGCGAAACAAAACTTTCTGTCACAAGACTTTGTCAAATGGTGACCGAGACCTTACTGTGAAAAATGGTGAAAATTCACCATGTGACTTTAATGGAACAACATTTAATAACTTTTCATACTGCAACGTTCACAATGACTTTGAAACTGAGTCTCCAGATGAGAGGTCACACGAGAGTTTCAATGAAACAACATTGTGAAGTTACTTGGTGACTCAACACAAAGCAGCAGTCACAATGACCTGTCAGTGGAGTCACATATAACAGTCATTTGAGACTATAAAAGAGACGCATGGAATTTCCTATTTTTTGTTTCTCTGTAGTGTCTGTGACTCTTGTGTGACCTGAACGAGATGTTATATGGACTAGGGAGGGATTTTGGGACTCGTCCTTAAATTTTGCACACCGATATATATATATATATATATATATATATATATATATATATATATATATATATATATATATATATATATATATATATATATATATATATATATATATAAGCGGTTCAATAGGATAAAGAACAACTTTAATACATATCAGATAAACATAAACATAAAGAGGGGTCAGCATCGGCGCACAAAGCTGGTCTCCACCAGCAATATGTGGATGTCACCATCCCTCCTTCTTAACCCATTATGTTTTTTTCAATCACAATTTTATGTTGTTATAACAAATGAGTATATCGTTCCTCATTTACCTTTCTTCTTTATGCATTAAAAAAAAAAGAAAAAAAAAACAGGAGAGATTTATCATTTATCCCATAGTCCGCGAAAATGAATGCAGTGTCTATATGTAGAAGAAAAGTCTTTCTTTTAAAGTTTGCTTTTCTATACCCATTCGTTGGACAGGGTGTTTTTTGTTGCCTGGTGCATATCTTATTTAGCCACCCCATTCTATATAAAATTTTACATTCTCAAAGAAAAGAAAATTAACTCTAATGCATCATCTGCTAGAAATTTCATATTATTCCGGAATTTTTTTCCAAATTCTTATAATATTATATGTATATATTTACAAATATAGATTGTGTGTCACCACTTAGAGGGTGACAACCAGGGTGGACCGCCCCCCCCCCCCTCTAGCTATGCCACTGCACAACAAAACAACATTTTTTTCTCTACTTAGTTCACTTCATATTTCAACCAAAGGGAGTTCATGACACCCTCATATCTTTATATATAAAAATCTTCTGTGCGTGTGTATGTAACTGAACTTCTCCTAAACGACTGGACTGATTTTGATGAAATTTTGTGTGTGCGTTCAAGTAGATTCGAGAATGGTTTAGATTCACATTTCGTCGAAATTGATTCAGTACTTTTTTAGTAATTAGGCAAAAACTAATAGTTAGTGATTTTTCGCTAATTAAGAGTGTTATATATATTAAAGAAAATCAGGATTTCGTATTAATCATAGCACAAAAAAAATCTACCATACCAAAAATCTTGAAAATTGGGGTAAAAATACTTCTTATAACATCGAGTGCCGCTAAAAATGGATTTTCGAAAATTCCACCCCTAAGATGAGTAGAAAAAAGAACGGACTTTTAAAAAATTCCATAAAAATCGGCTTTTGTAGTTATTTTTCATCTGATAACATATTTTAGTGTATTTTTTCATGCTGAATCGAATGGTACTAAGCAAATTCGTTTAAATCCAGTAGTTTGTGAGATAATTTACATTTTCCTAATTTGGCGATGTCTTCGACGCAAAAACCTCAAATTTTCAATGCTTATCTTTATGTATAAAAATCTTCTGGGCGTATGTCACTGAACTCCGCCTAAACGACTGGACCGATTTTAATGAAATTTCGTGTGTGTGTTCCAGTAGATTTGAGAATGGTTTAGATTCACATTTCATCGAATTTGATTCAGTACTTTTTTTGTAATTAGGCAAAAACTAATAGTTAGTGATTTTTCGCTAATTAAAAGTGTTGAATAAGTTCGATGAATGGAGTGCGGACTGAATGTCGAAACGGTCTAAGGCGCCAGATTTAAGCTCAGCTTCTTGAAGAAAGAGATTGCGTGTTCGAACCCCACTGCTGACAAACGTGTATGCTTTACAATAATATTTCCTGTATTATAATTTTGATTAATCGACTTCAGACAATCGTTAACTTTTAACTAAAAAGAGAAAAATAAACTTTTCTATCAAAAATTGAACAGACTTCAAAAACTAATGAAGATTAAAAAATAATTTTGTTACATAACTGTAATTAAATTAAAATAAATTAAAATATATGTAATGTGTAAATAAATTAAATTAAGAGCGTAGTGTTTATTCTGCGTATTACTATATTTACGTACATTTATTTGATTTTCTGGAGTCGGTGCCAAGAAGGACAATGTCTGTCGGTGACAGGACAATGTTTGTCGGGTGCGCTAGTAGGATTTATAAAATCAAGCAACAAACTGACCAATTCATTATTTTTTGCAGTGATTCTTTGATGAAATCTACAATTTTCATTACTGAGAGTGACTACCAAAAAGAATTTTATCAAAAAGGATTTACAAATTTCACAATGTGCTCTAACATAATTTTTGGTCCAAGTGATTATAGAAATTTACAATTTCTTTGCTGCGACAACTGAAGGAATTAGCTTTTAGGGTTTTGTTCATCTCACAAAACCCTATTCATCTCTTTTCAGTCTGTCACAGAGTCCGTACACAAAAACTATAATAATCAAAGAGTTCAAATTTTGTGTATTCACAGCCGAATACTTTGTCACACAATACATCATAAAATTCTGAAAAAGACTACTACTTTAATTAAAATATTTTTTTTTGAAATATTAGTTCATTCTTCTGTTGTTCTTTTTCTTCTAAATGTTGCACACAAGTTTAAATAGATATAAGAAATATTATGTATGTAATATAAATTAATTGATGAAATAAATCACATGAAAAATTCATTTATCTGTTTTAATTTCTTTATATTCTATCATATGTATCATCTATTTTGACACTTGAAGTGAAACATTTTTTTTCATTTATTTTTATTGACAACTTTTGGTCTTTAATTTAGTGTTAAAGTATTTTGAAAGAGACATTAAACGAAACTATCTGTGAAATCTGCAATCACATTTACCCAAATTTTTTTTTCAAGGAGGGGGGGGGGAGAGAAGGGCAGCAATTAATTGGCAAAATTTATATTTTTTTTTTTTTTTTTTTTTTTTTCAGTGAGTGATTAATGGAATTTACAATTTTTATTAGCAAAGCGATGCTTTGTTTGGATTCGCGAAGGATTATTTCCTAAGATAAATATTTAAAAGTAAAACTATTTTTAGATTATTTTTGAATCTTTATTAAGCAAAAACTTTATTTTATATTTTTATTTATTTATACTTTTATTAGAAGGTCTAAAATTTGTTTATTAGGGTCAAAGCGTAAAATTTAAAAATAAGCAAATTTAATATTTAAAAATGTAAGATATATCATGCAGATATCATTCCCTCACCTCTCCCCAACCCATACTACCATACTTTACTGCCTGATTTTTTCCATTCAGAAATAAAAATAATTAAAAACACCCTAACCAAAATAAAATTCTTAATTGGTACCTTACAAAAAATTATAAAAATATTTTTTTTTACTATAATTATGTAGTCTACTCAATCAATTATATGTTTCCCCATGTTAGACCATCATTCCCTCGCACCCTGCTATTATTGCAAATATCCTATCACTAAAGATGAGCAGCAGTCTAGCATTCTTCACAGAGAGGAAGCTAATTTGAGTACTTGTCAGACCAGCATTCGATTAAAATACATTTTTTTTATTTATTTAATCATGATTCTATCTGTAATTACTAAATCCATGATTTATTTTCTCTTCTGAAAATATACATGTTTAATTCTTTGTTTGCTAAAATGCGTCCGTTATGGAAAAATATGTAAAATGAATTAATTAAAATAACAATTTTTAAGGTTTTTCTTTAAAAAAATAATATTGTGCAAATCTACAGATCATAATTTATTTTTATGCATAATTTCAAGTCAAAATATTGAACAGTTTTTTTTGTAAAGTGTACGACAAAATTTAATTTGTGTAGCCTAGTAGAGGATTCGCTTTGCTCATCCTAATAAATGAATGATCGAGAAATCTCTTGATCTATTTCAACAACCAATTGTCAAAATCTAAAATATTTTGTTTTGGCTTTTTTTTTTTTTTTTTTTTAATGCCTTTACTGAATAATGAAATGTACTACAGTTTCATATGAGTAAATGCCATATTTATCAATGGCAGATCTGCACATTTCGTGATATATTACAATGAGCAATTGGTGAAACAAAGATTTATTAATTCATAGTACTAAAGGAATTGAACAGATTTTCAAACAGTACTTTACAGACAATTTCTATTGGTGATCTATTAATAAAATTTGTAATTTTTTTCACAATGGCTGACAAACATAATCTATAATTTTTCTTTGGAGATGTATAGACAAAAATAATTTTTTGCACTTGAATGGCAAAGTTTCCAATACTGTGACAAATCAAAGAAATTTGCAATTTCTTTTTATTTTCATAGGACTTACAAAATTAGTGATTCTGTACATAGTTAAGAGTGATTGACAAAATTCATGATTCTTTACATAAGTGATTGGCTATATATGAGGACCCCAGAAGCCAAGGAGTATAAGTGACAAAATTGAAAAAAATAAACTAAATACACAGACGACCTAAAAATATGCTTTTTTCATTCCAGGTAAAGAAATATAAGTGATTTTCTTATTATTTGCTGAGTTATAGAGGCAAACTACTTTTTTCGAAAAACAAACAATATTAATTAATTATACATTTAAAGAAAATTGTACTTTATCTTTTAACAGTAATTGAAATAAGAGTTTAAAGACCAGAATGCAACAAGCAGAAATTTCCTATTTCAATTCACTCAATTGTTATTGATGTTCCAATTTAACATCAATTATCTTTAAACTTAATTTACTCCAAATCGAAATTTTGTCACTTGTACCCCTTGACTTCTGGGGTTCTCATATATATTCGAAGAAAAATCACATTTGGATTGCAGAATGTCACAGCCTAAATAAAAGATAATCATAGCGTGCTGAAAAATATAGGGAAAAAAAGGTATTTTTTCAAATTTATAGGAATTATAGGAACACATCTAGGCTTATGTGAATTAATAGAGTACTTTTTTGAGGAAAGTTTCATTTAAAAAAAAAATCAAGAAAAATGTACATTTATGGTGCATATTTAATTACACATTACTAAAAATACTTATACGTTTTAATATTCTATTATATTATAAATATTCATTATAATTTTTATTGCATTATAACATTCAAATTTAATTTTTAAAATGTAAACAAATCAATGACCAGAAATTTGAAGAAAAAAAAAAGGTGTTACGAGTACAGCAAAAGTAATTTTAATAACATTATTCTATTAAAGCTATGAGTCTAAGTCACAAAGTAAATGACAAAAGAAGTTTTACGTTAAACTCAAATACATTTAGTTTTAAAAGCTATTACGAAATATTGCCGTTCCACAAACATATAATTAACCACAGAAATAGCATGAAATATGGAAGAAAAAAAGTAATTTCCTTTTTTTTATCACAAAATTTAATATTTTAATATCAGTTAGCTAATGATTATTCACTACATTAACAAGAAATTTTGCTGTTTTCTCATTTCAAACATTAAAAAACGAATTGTATAATATCCTCTATGCAATGCAAAATTACTAGCTTAATGGCATATGAAAATATATAAGTTTTCTGAATTATAACACCTTTAAAACAAGCTGAAAGAGTGTAATATGTAATGTATAATTGCTTCAAAATCATTTTCTTTTTAATCTTATTTTCAAGGTGTTTTTGTTTATCTTTTACAACCTTGCGAAATGAAAGTTTATAGTGTGCGCGCGCAGTTTCAGACAGTCAAGAACCCATTTCAAAGGCCTTTGTACGGTGTACGCTGATTGGCAAACTCCGAGTTTCGGCTCCCAATGTACGATCCAATGAAAATGCTCAAGTACGCGGAACACGGTGGCCTCTACAGGCTAGTGATCTTGTCGTTCAATGTTCTTTCACCTATTTTTTTTTTCTTTGACAGTCATGATCGTGTTAAGCAGTATATTTACCTGGAAGTCTTTTTTCTCGTGTCGTTAACGTAGTGTTGTCATGTTTTTAATCAGTGTTAAATTGTCAACAGTTGTGTATTGAAATATTGTGCAGCAGTTTTTAATATGAGGTGATAAAGTTAGACCTGATGAAGCAATATGACGGATTGAAGCTGCAGTCCGTGTTTTGAAGCTTTAGTGGTTGGTTTCTCCTAGAGGAGGTTTGCTTTATCGGACATTGGCTATGCTTTGGAACTGTTTGAATTGATGATGAGACAACGTGCGTCGGCGGTCACTTTTCTTTAAAGAAATGAATTGATTCCGGTTGACACTTCAGTCTGCTTGTTTCCTGGACATTCTTTTCGAACAATGGTTTTTGATTTTCGGCTATATGAATCTTTTTGAACTTTGCATCGAGAATGGAAGTTTAGATGAGATTGAAGTTTTTCCTTTGGACAATCAGTGACGGACATTTATGTATTGAAATATTTATTTTTGACTTTAAACTATTTATATATTTTTGGTAAAAGTAAAACAGTAATATTTTTCTTTATTAAACGTCAAGCAAGCTATAAGGTATATGTTCTTGTTTTTGTTTGTTATAAATATGAATTGAAAATAATCTGTGATTAATTTATTTGTTTTTAATACTTTTAAATAAATATGTGTTTGTCTTAAAATAGTCGTTATCATTTAATTTGACTCGGTTCATAAATGGGGTTTAAACCAGTCAACGATGCATCACTGCTTTAATTTACTCTGCTAATTTTTACTCAACCCCTGGGAGATACATTTGTCTCCCAACAAAAACACTAAAAATCGCATTAAAAAAATTCGCTAAAAATTTAAAAATCACCGCACGAATTCTATATAAATTTTATTTAAATGAGAAAAAAAAATTACCCTATTGAGTGAAAAGAATGAAACCGTATTCCTCTCACTAATATGGAAAAATAGCCTCGAAACATAAAAAGAGCGCTAAAAATCGCTTAATAAATTAAATAAAAAAATTCCAATCAAAAAATCAAAAATCGGGCTTCAAGGTGTAAAACTTCATGTATAGAGGTAACTTCCCTCCAACTTTTGTAACTCTACATATAGCGGTCTCTTCAGAACAGCGCTGCCACACACACATAGTTGTGTCTTTTTTATTATGGATTACTGTGAATATCTTAATAAATAACTTTATTGCTCATTCGTTAATTTATGTTTTTTGCTTTTCTTACATGCAATTCAAGAATGGATAAGATCATGATGCATAAAAAAAGCTATAATTTTGGCAAAAATGACAAAAAATCAATGCTAAACGCACACACAAAAAAATTACTAAAAATCACATTGAAAATTTCATTAAAAATCGCTGAAATTCAAAAATAATAGCAGACAAAATTTAGTTCATTAGGCTGAAAGTTTGAATCAATTTTGTTATCATTATCAAAAAAATAGCCGCAAAATGCAAAAAAGCACTACAAATCGCATTAAAAAATTCGCTAAAAATTCAAAAATCACCGCTAGAGATGGGAATGCTCGGAAAAAAAACTGGAAAAATTGGGAAAAAAATCTGGTTTTTTTCCGAAGGCTTACTTTTCAATTTTTCCAGTTCGGAAAAATTGAAATTTCATTTATGAAATAATAAAGTGAAAATTTTGTAATAGCTGTTGAGTGTCCCACATGAAAACTTTAATGTGGGTAATCTGATCTCTGAGCAGAAATCTGTTTGAAAGAACTAGAAAGGATCCTTCACATTTTTTCTTGTTTGAAACACAAGACCCTTCGCAAAATTTCTCTTGAAAATAGACATTTCAGAAAAAAGTTTAATCTTCAAATTGAATCCTTCGCAAATGAAGAGAATTGAAGATTGAAGAAAATGAAGAGAAGATTGAAGAGAAAAAAAATCTCATGCCATATAGCAGCTGAATATTATCAAGTTGTATATATGCATAAATAACCTTATTAAAAATGTCTAAATAGGACTCTAAAAATAGTAATAATTTCTTATTCACAAATTCTGAATATATTTTGTATAAGTATATATACAAAAAATTCACAAGTTCACAAAAACAGGATTACATGAAAAAAAATCTAGATATATAATTAAATGCAACTTTTCTTTTTAAAAATTAATTCATGTGCAAAATTATTTCAATAATATGCCGATAGAAATGGTAAAATTAAAAATTTGAAGCATGCATTTACAGTAGGACCCTGCTAATTCGGACCCCGTTAATCCGGATCGGTTTGGTCATTTTTTTTTTTTTTTTTTTTTTTTTTTTTCCAAGTTTGAGAAGCGCTTGGCTAATTTCGGTAACATTAACTTGTTTCATCGTCATATTCTGAAATAAAAAAAAACTCTTTCTGAAATATTTTAGACAGAATTAAACAAAGTAAACATTTTCAATAAGTTTGACATAAAGGTGATTTTTTGTAAGTATGTTTTATTTTATTTCCTTTTTTTATAATTCTCAGAATTTTCGATAATCCGGATTGGGTCTGGTCCCAATTAATCCGAATTATTGGGGTTTTACTGTATTACTTTTTTCTATCTTTTCAAGAAGTAAGTACTGAATTCTCGAAAATTTTGATTTCCAGTTTTTGGTGTATTTAAACGTTTTAGAAGGTCCTGAACACGATTTGATAGTTTTTGGAAAATATCTGTCACTGTGAGTCTGCATGGGCAAGGGTGGGGAATTTTTGAGAAATTTCACCTGCCAAGGATTTATTTTACCAGCCAGGAAAACACAACATACAGTTGAAAATCATTAAGGCAAATTTTAAACGACTGCAAAAACAGTTAATTGCTGTTACTACAATGCATTTTCATATTTTTGTTCGATAAGAGTAAGAAATATATTCAAGAGAGAAAATATTATTATAAAATAGAACTTAGTATCATGCTTGAATTACAGAAATTTGAAACTTTCAAAATATAGGAAACTAGTAAAATAAATAAAGCTTTTGGCATTTTCACAGTTAGAAGTTTTGAAAGATAACTTAAAACTTCACTCGCCCTGACAGAAAATTCACTCACCAGTGGCGAGTAAAATGATGCAATTTCCCAGCCCTGTGTATGGGACAAAAATTTTATGGGCACTCGATCTCAAGAACTGATGCACATAATTTCACAAAACTTTAGATTCAATTACATCTTGATATAAACTCGAGATGTTTAGTTATTAGTGTATATCGCCCAACTGATGGCTCTGCTATGCTGCATTATTCATAATTTCCACAATAGTTCTATCTCAAGAATTAATGTAATGTATTTTCATAAAACCTCAGATTAAGTTAATCTTTGATATAACTTTGTGCACATTACTTTTTGGTGTAAATCGCTCAACAGATGACGCTGCTATGCTGCATTATTCATGATTATCACAATAGCTCTATCTCAAGGACTAAAGGACAATTTTTTGTTAAACTACAGACAGTTCCTGATATATATTAATCTTGTTTAGTTTTTGGTGTAAATTATCCTATAGGTGGCACTACTATGCTGCATTTTTCAAGATTTTGTTATAGCTGATTAATTGAATGTTTTTTCAAGGTATTGAATCTAAAATTGACCTCCATTTTACCTTCATTAATATACAGTAATGTTGCAAAAACATGGGCAGTTTGCATTAGAAAAGTGCAACTGCAATGAAAAAAAAAAAAAAAAAAAAAAAAAAGTATTTTATTACAAGTAACTATATTCCAAATTATACATTCCCTCTTGATTAAACTTTGAATTTTTGTAGTTTTCTAAAGCACAGTAGAAGTTTATATCTGTATGTAACTGCTTTTGTTAATTCCTCAAATAGCGAGCATTTTCTATTTGTCGTGTTCTGTTTTCATAACTTTTGAGTTCCACTCTTAGAAATATGAAATTACCATATGGAAACATTATTGAATATGGTTTCTTACTCAAGAATAGAATACCAGATTTCAGGATTTAAAAAAAAAATTACGTTTAATTAAACTTAAAAGAAAAAAAAAAAAAATCTGGTTTATGTGAGTAAAAATCTAACAGTCAATAAATCCTATGCTATTTTATAGTTGCAGACCTGAGTAAGCCAAACTAAAACTTAGTTTTGTTTGAATTTAGATTATAAAACTAAATCAAAACTTTGAGTTGAGATTGGAAAGCTATACCAAAACTAAACATATTTTTTAAAGGAAATAAAATTATAATTGTAAGAAAAAAGTGTAATAATGTAAAAATATACATTTTTTTAAACAAACAATGGAATTTTTTTAATACTGATATTGATAATAATGACAAAACTGCAACAATTTCTTTAAACTAGTATAATTTACTTAAAAACTATACTGATGTAAATGGAATGCATAATTTATTTCATTCCAAACTGCAAACATATTGGCTCAGGTTCTTACATTAGGTCAATTAGTAGTTAAACATGTAACTGAAAAATCATTTCAACAGAGATATGATATAACAAACAATAGTGTTTTAAAAATTCTTAGGCTGTGGAAAAAAAAAAACTAAGCTTAAAGCAGGCTTTGCTACTTTCTTTTTATTTTGTAATATAAAGTGAAAATAATTTTCATTCAATACAAATAAATGGGAAAAAATGTTTATTATTTAATATTCGCTAAGAAAATATAATTTATTTGGGAGAAACAGTCATAAAAATTCAAATTTTCCAATTTTTCTGAAAAAAACCGGTAAAAAACCAGTTTTTTTCTGCCACTTATATTTTTCCAGAAAATTTACATTTCTAATCACCGCACGAATTCTGAATAAACTTTATTGAAAAGAGAAAAAAAAATTACCATATTGAGTGAAAAGAATGAAACCGTATTTCTTTCACATATATGGAAAAATCTCCTCGAAACATAAAAAGCGCGCTAAAAATCACCTAAAAAATTAAATTAAAAAATTCCAATCAAAAAATGAAAAATCGGGCTTCGAGGTGCAAAACTACATGTATAGAGGTACCTTCCCTCCAAATTTTGTAACTCTACATGTAGTGGTCTCTTCAGAACAGCGCTGACACACACAAATACTTGTCTCTTTCTTATTATAGATTTTAGTGTTTCTTTGACAAATATAGAAAAGATGACTGTAAAATTTTTCTTTCAAATCCAATTCCCCAAAATTTTTCTTTGATTTTAAAATATCTGTTTTAGAATTATAAGAAAAACAGTAAACAGAAAAAAAGTGACAGAAAAAACATGACACAGGGAAAAAAAAAAAAAAAAAAAAAGAGTTGTCAAAAAAAGCTTTTTTATGCTCTGATTAGTTGCATTAGTATTTTCAGATATTAGTAAAACAAATAAAGAAAGAAATGTTAATAAGTAAACAACAAGATTTTTGTTACATGACATTAAAAATTAGAAAATTAGCACAGATTGTGCACAGAAACATGATAATTGTAAAAACTCAATTTCAAGAACTAAGACACGAATTTTCATTAAACTTCAGATTTACAGGGTGGCCAGCAAATAACACCCTGATTTCAAAATTAAATTTCTCAAAAACAAAGATTGATAGTAATATGCGGTAAACGGTTTTTTCATTAGGTAAACTGTAAAAATCTTATACAGAAATTTCAAACAGTGAATATTTTGAAAAAATTGCGTTCTGATTGCATAGAATGCTTTGATTTGTCAATTTTGTTGTTTTAGATTGCCTGCAGAGAAATAATTTTTCAGCTTACAGTGCAATATTTTAAAGATATTTCGAAGTAAATTTTTAGAATTTCAAAATTTCAAAAATTTAATTTAAAAAAAAACTATGAAATATGGCACTTTAAGCCAAAAAACACATTCTCTGGCAGCAATCTAAAGCAAGAAAAATGTCAAATCAAAGCGTTCTTTGCAATGAGAACACAATCTTTTCAAAATATTTACCGTTCGAAACTTTTGTATAAGATTTTTACAGCTTACCTGATAAACAAACCGTTTACTGCATAATTCTATTGATCTTTGTTTCTGAGAAATTTAATTTTGAAATCAGGGTGTTATTTGCTGGACACCCTGTATATACTCCCTGGTAAAAATTAGTGCTGCTTAGTTTTTGGAGTAAATCACTCAACAAGTGTTTACTTGTATTAAGATTTTTTTTGTGATTTCCCAAATAGCTATATCTCATGAAATGATGCATAGACTTTCATCAAACATCATATTTAGTTAGTATCTGATAAAAATTTATCCTTAGTTTTTGGTATACATCACCCAACAGGTGGCATTATTATAGATTTTTATCAAAGCTCAGATTTAGTTAGCTTTTACTGACTAAATTTTTGTATAAATCACCTAACCGATGATGCGGCTATACCAAATTTTTGAGAAAATATTAACATATATGTGATATGAGAAAGTTTTGGGATTGCCACCATGTTTGACCAGGGTTGGCATGATTTAAATCAACTGATTTAAATCAAGATTTAAATCAATTTTTTTGCAATGTCACATGAATGTACATATCAAAGGAAAATTTTGAGTAAAATTTAGAAAATGTATTAGATAAATATAGAATTACAAACTTTAAAGCAATATATGAACAAGCTATTAATGGTTGTCATTTTGCTGAGGTTTTATTAAATCTCTCTGTTTTAAATCAAAATGAAATTTTGCTTAGTGTAGAGGAAAATAATGAAGGTTTGGCATTCATTAAAGAAAATTGTCCAAATCTTCTCACCACTGTATAACATTTTCAAGCAAAAAATGGTCCTTTCCAAAAATTACCATTGCTTGAGAAAAAAGTTCCTGATATTATAATTGGTGGAAGTCCTTTTATGTAATGGGAGGTAAAGAGAACCAGCGATATTGAAATTGAATTTATTTATCAATTAACAACAGCCGTTGCTTCATCTGCTGGAGTAGAAAGACAATTTTCTTCTTTTGGACTAGTTCATTCAAAACTTCATAATAAATTAGAAATAGACAAAACTTCTAAATCAGTGTTTTTGTTCAAATAATTAAATCCGTGATTTATCCCTATTTGCTTAAAAAATAGTGAATTAATTGCAATTTTTATCCCTTAATAAATTTAGCTTGCGTTGAATGAATACAGTAGACTCTCTCAAATCCGCACTCTTAAAATCCACAACTCTCTAAAATCCGCACATAATTTATGGATGTAAACAATGAAAAATTCAGTTCAGACCTAGGTACAAAATTTGACTTTTTTAGCTTCATATTAATTCCATATATTTTTTTAATTTGTAATATTTTTGCTAATGTTATTGAATTCATGTTTTTTTTTTTTTTTTTTTTTTTCATGAAGAAAGAATAATTTATTTCTGAAACAAATCAAGATATTGCTGATATCATTGGTGATCACAATTTTACCAAATATATTTATGTATTTATAAAGCTCTTTTAATGATTAAGTCTGGCTAAACCTGAAATAAAGCTTCATTATTTTATGACCCTGATGTGAATTAGTAATGTACCTTTATGAGGCAAGTTTCATTGAATAATTTAGGAAAAACACATTTAATCTTTATAATGAATATTTAATTGTACATTTTTGATTATCAACTTGATCTTTGCTTTTAATATTTTAATCATTTTAAAAATTATCTAAATTTTTATTTTAGTTTATTACTTATTTTAATAGTTTAGTATATTATATTGAAAGCATTCAATATACTTTTGATTTCATTATTAATTACATTCAAATTACTTTTAAAAAATATAAACAAAGCAATCACCAGAAATCTGCAAAATTCTAAAATATGCACAACCTCTGGTCCCTATCCTATCTATCTGGTCTGTGGGATTTGAGGGAGTCTATTGTATTTAATTTGTTTTTTAAATTTTACCATTTTCTATTCATTTATAACATATTTAAATTTATTTCTTATTTTAGTGTGCACAATTCAATTACAAAATAATAGAATGGCCTTAGATTAAAGCCTGAATGTTTAATTTTTAGTACCAATCAGTAACTAGTATATAAGTATTTTCTTAACTATATAATTATTGCTTATGTTATTTTTATAAATTATAAATATTTATTCTTTTTTAGTTATTTATTATAAAAGACTGCTCCATGTATTGTAAAAACATAAAAACACAATAATTAAAAATGAGATTCTAAAAAAATCAAATAAATCCGATTTAAATAAAAAAAATCTGATTTAAATCAAATAAATCCGATTTTTTTTATTTTTTTTTTAAAAAATCATGATTTTTTTCCAACCCTGTGTTTGACTAGTTTTATATACAGGGTGTTTCTTAATTCATGGTCCAAACTTTAAGGGTGATAGTACACATCAAGACAAACAATATTTAAATACCATTATTTTTCGCATCTCATAAAAATTTTTTAGAAGCTTAGACATAAACTTAAATTTCGAGATGAAAATCTGAATCGTTGGGAGTGGTTAAGTAGCGCAAACTGAACTGTGTTCAATGGGGGTGGGGTGGTTCAAATTTCAAATGATTATAAAAAACGGAAAAATTGGTCGATTCGTTTGCCGTTTTCGCTAAAACTATTCTTTATGTCAATATTTCCTTGAAAATAAATTTTAAAGATTAATTTTAAAAAATACCGTTAGAGGGCGCCTTAATCTTTGTAGTAACCAACAACTATTTTTCCGTTATTTTTTGTATCTAATTAAATGCTTGTAAAAGTTCAAACTTAAATTTTTGATCTCAAAATCTGCATCGTTTCGAGTAATTAAGTGCGGAAATTCGAAATGTGTTCGAGGGGTGGGGAGGGTAACATTTTAACTCCTGAACACTGTTCAGTTTCTGCTTCTTAACCCCTCCATCGATTTAGAATTTGAGCTCAAAATTTAAATCTAAGCATTTGCAAGCATTTAATTAGATACAAAAAATAACGCTTAAAAATAGTTGTTGGTTACTCTAAAGTTTAAGGCGCCCTCTATCGGTATTTTTTGAAATTAATCTTTAAAATTTATTTTCAAGGAAATATTGACATAAAGAATAGTTTTAGCGAAAACGGCAGACGAATCGACCAATTTTTCCGTTTTTTAAAATAATTTGAAATTTGAACCTCCCCACCCCCATTGAACACAGTTCAGTTTGCTCTACTTAATCACTCCCAACGATTCAGATTTTCATCTCAAAATTTAAGTTTATGTCTAAGTTTCTAAGAAAATTTTATGAGATGCAAAAAATAACGGTAAAATATAGTTGTACGTTACTCCAAAGTCTAAAGCGCCCTCTATCGGCATTTTTTGAAATTTATCTTTATAATTCATTTTTAATAAAATACCGACATAAAGAATAGTTTTAGTGAAAACTGCAAATCAATCAACCAATTTTTCCGGTTTTTATAATCATTTGAATTTAAAACCCTCTGAACACAGTTAAGTTTGTGCTACTTAACTACTTCCAACTATTCAGATTTTGAGCTCAAAATTTAAGTTTAAGTCTAAGCTTACGAAACCTTTAATGAGATGCAAAAAATAACGGTAAAAAATAGTTGTTCGTTACTCTAAAGTCTAAAGCGCCCTCTATCGTCATTTTTTAAAATTTATCTTTATAATTTATTTTCAAGACAATACTGACATAAAGAATAATTTTAGTGAAAACCGCAAACGAATTGACCAATTTTTCTGTTTTTCATAATCATTTGAATTTTTGGGCCCTAAACTTTAATGGCGCCTATCTCCTTCGGAAGACTTTGGGACCCTTGGTTTCCTATTTAAATATTGTTTGTCTTGATGTGTACTATCACCCCTTAAAGTTTGGACCATGAATTTAGAAACACCCTGTATATATGTTAAAAATGAAAGTGATCGAAATTGAATGTTTTGTTGAGGATCATGGATTTCCAAATACTCTATGCATAAAAAAAAAAGAAAAATTAGTAAAAAATAATAATAGTAATACTAATAACATTTTTATAAGACACTGGTATTATGGACAAAATTGTACATAGGAAAAGACAAACTGGATAAAAGACCACTGGAAACTGAGCTGTATTTATAATTTTGCATAAATAACAGAAAATGAAAAGATTATTATTTTTTTTATTAAAGAATTTAAAATCTATTTTAAAAACATAGGAAAGCTTGAATTTTTTTAAATGAATGGAATCCATATTTAAAAAAAAATAAATAAATATTATGTTCTTATACATATATTTTGTATGCATAACAGAAAATATGAAGTTCTTTTTTTTTAAAGGTTTAAGTAATTTAATATCAACAAATTAAAAAAAAAATAGTAAAGCTTAAATTTATTTGAATGACATGAATCAATTATTTAAAAAATCATTTATTTATTTGTTGTTGATCAGTGATAGAAATTGGGAGATAAAAGGCAGGCGTCAAATGATGACTACTGTAAAAACCTTAGGCGTCAAATTAAGATTTTTAGTTGCAGTTTCTAAAATTCATATTAATACAGTAGACTCCCTCAAATCCGCACAGCTTGGGACCAGAGGTTTTGCAGATTTTAGAATTTTGCAGATTTCTGGTCATTGCTTTGTTTACATTTTTTTTAAAGTAATTTGAATGTAATAAATAATGACATCAAAAGTATAATGAATGCTTACAATATGCTAAAATATTAAAATAAGTAATAAACTAAAATAATAAAAAATTAGATAGTTTTTAAAATGATAAAAACACTATAAGCAAAGGTCAAATTAATAATCAATAATGTACTATTAAAGATTCATTATACAGATGAAATGTGTTTTTCCAAAATTATTCATTGAAACTTGCCTCATAAAGGCACATTATTAATTCACATCAAGATCATAAAATAATGAAGCTTTATTTCAGGTTTAGCCAGACTTAATAACTAAAAAAGCTTGATTAATACATAAAAATGTTTGGTAAGATTATGATTACCAATGATATCAGCAATATCTTTATTTTTTCAGAAATAAATTATTCTTTCTTCATGAAAAAACATGATTTCAATAACCTTAACAAAAATTACAAATTAAAAAATATATGGAATTGATATAAAACTAAAAAAGTCAAATTTTGCATCTACATCTGAACTGAATATTTCTTTGTTTACATCCATAAAATATGTGCCGATTTTAGAGAGTTGTGGATTTTAGGAGTGCGGATTTGAGGGAGTCTACTGTATTACTGTAATACTGCATATAATTTTGGAGTGATTTGGAGTAAAAGAATAATTTTGAAATTCGCATCAAATTTTCTTTAAGGTTACTACAGAGACAAGAAAAAAATCCACTCCCAATATATATTTTTTTCTTTTGGGGGGGGGGGGGTCGCACCACTTTTACGAATTTTGCATTTTTTGCTATCTTTTGGCAAAATTTTCCGTTTTCTCGCAATCTTTCAACGAAATTTGCAGCTCTTTTTGCGATCTTTCGATGCAACTGGCCGTTTTTTCGTGATCTTTTGACAAAACTTGCCGGTTTTTTAGCAATCTTTTGATGAAACTTGCTGGTTTTTTCATGATTTTTTGAAATATTTTGCCCTTTTTCGCGATCTTTTGAGAAGCCTTGCCATGTTTTTTTGCGATTTGTTGACGAAATTGGCAGTATTTTTTTGCAATCTTTTGACAAAATTTGTCATTTTCTGCAGGGCTGGGAACCCCCCCCCCCCCCCCCCGTTAATTATGTGTTTTTTTCGCAACCCTTTGGCGAAAATTACTGATTATTTGGGATTCCTTGAAGAAATTTGCGTTTTTTCGCGAGCCTTTGATGGAATTAACAGATTTTATTGCAATCCTATGACAAGATTCTTATTTTTTCTGTAATTCTTTGACAAAATTAGCTTTTTCTAAAGATTCTGTGACGAAATTAAGATTTGTTTTCACGATTCCTCATAGAAAATTGCATTTTTTGCGATTCTATAACAAAGTTCGTCTTTTTCCCAAGATTTTTTTGACGATATTAACTTTTTTTGCGATTATTTTATGCAATTATTTTATTTCGCGTTTTTCTTGTGTTTCTTTGACGAAATTTGCATCTCTATTCGCAATACTTTGTAGAAATTTGCCTTTTTTTTACGCTATCCTATAAAAAACTTTTGCTTTTTTGTTATTTTTTGAAAAAAAAAAAAATCATTTTTTCCTCCTATCTTTTGCCAAAAGTGGCGATTTCTTATACGAGCAATTGATGAAATTTGTTTTTGTTTTTCGCGACTATTTCTCGAAATTCGCGATGTTTTTTTAGTTCTGATTTTTCAGACTAGACCATTTTTTTTTAAATTTTCGGATAAATTTTTTAAAAAGCTAGCCGTCAAATTTGACGACCAAGAATAATTTTCTAGTCGTCAAATTCAATTTTTTAGTTGCATTTGACGACTAACGACTGCTAATTTCTAACACTGTTGGTGATATGACTCAAATGGTGCCTGTAAATTCATTAAAAGAGTAAGTGTATTTGCTTCAGAAAGTAATTCTTTGAAAATTAAGAATGTTTTAAAGTAGAATTATCAAAATAAAACCACACTTTTTGCAGATTTACTTTAATCTGCAAAATTCACTTTAATCTTTATTTAATAAAAAATCTAGCAGTGATAAATAATGAACATTCTCATTCAGTCAAAGATCGATAATCCTCCCACCCATAATCTGCAATTTTCTATAATTCGCCTTACTTTACGAATGTAAACAGTGAAATAAACAGTTAAGAAAATTTACAAATTTGTGATGCAAAAAAGATTTTTTAAAACAAATAATAAAATAATTGAAAAAAAATCATAATAAAACATTTATTTTGTTTTAGTATAACTCTTTTATTTTATTAACAGTAAAAAACAAACTGACAATATTGACAAAATCCTGAATGTATTACAAAATATATCTAATCGTTTTTACTTAAATTCACATATGTATAAATTTTTTTTAATAAAATAACTTTTAAAAAGCATTTTTTGAGATAGAATATTAAATTAATTATTATATTTCTTATTTATCCTGAATATTAAATTAATTATTATATTTCTTATTTATCCTATCATATTATACTGATTATAGAATTAAAATGGTATCTAGGAATAATAAAATGACATTTAAACCATAATACTCTATAATCCACAATATTCCATAATCTGCACAAACTTTGGCCCCAACTTGTGCGGATTATAGAACTTCAACTATACTCAAATATTCACACGATTTTCCAATATTCGGATTCATATGCAAGACAAAAGGTATTTGGATTCCTTTTGTGAACGTTAAAAGTCAGTTAGATGAATACCAGCATCCTCGAACACATATATTCTGACTTTTTTGTACTATTGCTAATATCATTCACAAATATTCGCCCATGACAGCGCTTTCCAGCCTCTTTTCATTCGCATAACCCTTTCTTAATTTTTTATTTCAGATTACTCCCATTTCTCTTAAACTCACCCATTCCTTACCACATTTCATTTAACTAGATAAGCAATCATGTTTTTTTTTTTTTTTTTTTTTTTCATAATTAATGATTTATTCTCAACCATTATCAATAAAAATTATGAATAAAAAACAAGAAGAAATTTTAAAAAAATAATTAAAAATATTTTATAGGTGATAACTTAAAGCATATTTTTTATAGTGTATACAATAGACTCCCTCAAATCTGCACATAATTTAAGGATGTAAGCAATGAAACATTCAGTTCAGGTAAAGGAATAAAGTTTGACTTTTTTAGGTTTATATCAATTCTATACATATTTTAATTTGTAATTTTTGTTAATGTTACTGAATTCATATTTTTTCTCATTTTATTGTGAGTCAAAAATGACCCATCAAAACTGCGGATCGGACATGAGAATGATTAATTGGCAACGACATTGGTAAAGATCAATGTTTTGGTTTAAAATTTTTACTTATCTTTTTTGTAATTGTGTATTTTTATTTTTGTAATCTTCACTTGCATCCTGTATATAGATATATTTTTTAATGTTTTCTTTGGAATTTAAATTATTTTGCTCGTTTTATTTGTAAATATTTTGTTGTTGTAACCCATTTTCTGTTCTTTAACTATTTGAAAATGTCAAGAAATCTACAAAATGTAAGTACTATTTTTGTTATTATTTTTATTTTATTTTATTTTTATTTGTGCAAAAAAATAGTTTTCAAAATGATCACAATTTTGAATCAGCAATTTTTGTAATTTTCACATGCACCCTGTATATAGATATTTTTAAATTTTCTTTGGAATTTAAATTATTTCGCTCGTTTTATTTATAAGTAATTTTTTTGTTGTTGTTGTAACCCTCTTTCTGTTGCCCCACCAGTGGCCGAGAGGTTCGGACCTCTCAACTGGTAGACGGCAGGTGCTGGGTTCGAACCCAATCGCGGCTGTCGGCCTAACCGTTCGGAGTTTTCCGTGGTTTTCTTCGAACCTTGCGTAAATACGGGTTAGGTTCCCTTAGAAAGACCCCCACGGAGGGCACTCCCCCCTGGTCCTATATCCCATTAGCGTAGATAATTGGACGACAAAAATCAACCAACCAACCAACCAACCCTCTTTCTGTTCTTTCACAACTAAAAAGAAATCTACAAAATGCAAGTACTATTTTTTGTTTTTATTTTGTGCTAAAAAGTCATTTTCAAAATGATCACAATTATGAATCAGCAATGAAATTCGTTTTTAAATATGGCGATCACTTAAACATTTTAAATTTTTTCTCCTGAAAAAAACAGACAAAAAAAAAGGAGGTTCAGGGGGACACCCCCCTGACATAGTATATATTATTTATTTTTTATATTTACAAAAATGCATTTTTTCAGGAGTTTTGAAAGTGATCACTGTATTTGGAAACAGGTTTCTCACGCAGTTTCAGTTTGGCGATCATTTTCGTAAATAGTTTTTTGGCGCGAAAAAAGTCGCCTGCCGAACGCTAACACATCTGTTCCCAATCTTCTTATAAAATATATTTATGTATTAATCAAGCTTTTTTGGCTATTAAGTATGAATTAACTGAAATAAAACTTCCTTATCTTATGAATTTTATGCGAATTAGTAATGTACTTTTATGAGACAAGTTTCATTGAATAATTTCAAAAGTATACATTTCATGTTTATGA
Organism: Maratus speculifer; assembly: GCA_964019185.1. Taxonomy (NCBI): domain Eukaryota; kingdom Metazoa; phylum Arthropoda; class Arachnida; order Araneae; family Salticidae; genus Maratus; species Maratus speculifer. The sequence continues at coordinate 281,494,681 of OZ025300.1, read as the reverse complement.
TAAATACAACTTAATCATACATTATTGATTTTTAATGTGACCTTTGATTTTAATATTTTAATCCTTTTAAAAAATTATCCAATTTTTAATTTTTTTAGTTAATACTCATTTTAATAATTTATTATATTCATCATAGTTTCAATTGCATTATTAAATACATTCAAATTACTGTTTAAAAAAATGTAAACAAAGCAATGACCAGAAATCTGCAAAATTCCGCACATCTGATCCCAACCTGTGCGGATTTAAGGGAGTCTACTGTATTAGTTTGTTAATTTAAAAAAAAAATCATATCTTACCGTTAATTTATTTTAGTAAAGAAGTTGGAGCAGTAAATTGATTTTTAAAATAACAATAGATTGACGCTAACACAATGAATGAATCATGAACGTCGAATTCATTCATTAATAATGAATCATTAAAAAATTCAGTTATCAAAATAATTTACATTTTTCAGTTAAGAATTTTTTTTATAAAAAAGGAATTATTAGCAAAATGTGCGAATCTAACACTTAAATATTTCTTGGTGTATGAAATTTGACACTATTTGATTTTGAATTACTCATGCAAATTTTGGTTATCTGGCAAAGCATGTTTCAGTTAATGGCTGTCTGATAACCAGTGTTACAACAAGCGAAAAAAAAATATTAGTCATATTGCCATCGCAGCAGTTTTATTAATAAATAATATAAGTAATTAGTCAAATGCACTGATCCATTCCGTTTCAAATGAATGATTCTTCTCAAAGAGATATAAAAAATTCACGACTCATTCTTGGAACAAAGGAAGACTTCGCACATTGGCGTCTTGCGTTTCGCCCGGTTTGTTATATTAGGTAAAGGTTTGTTTTAAAGCATCAATTAATTAATACCGCTATTTGTACTAAAATAAATCATTGCTCATATAGTTTCTTTGGTTAATTTTCAACTAAATTTATGTAATTTGCGGTTTCATAACGTGACTACACAGAATTTCGTCCGTTGCAACTTTCATTTTGCCGATAGTTTTTTAAAGCATTATTAAAAGGTTTTACTTAGAGCAGATAATTTTTATTTATTTATTTATTTGTAATTAATTCAGCGATTACTATTCAAATTTCAATTTCATTTTTTTTTCTTTTTTGCGTTTAAATTTAAAACGTGGTGTTGCTCATAGACTGAATTGGTTGTATTTTGTTTTATTGAACGTAACTATATAATTGATTGCGTTCTGAAATTCCTAATGTAACTTTTATCAAAATTTACTTAAAGTATTATAAGTTCTATTGTTTCACTAACCCTTTTTTTTTTTTAAATATGTCTTTTTAAATATGTTTTCTTATATTTAGAAAAATGGCACTTGTCTATTCTCATGTTAGGAAGGTACACTGTACCATCACTGGTATTACTTATTTATAACATTTTATTTTCTTTGCAATTGCATATTTAATTTTACATATATGCTGTATGGCAGCAGAGTTTCCCCAGATTTAAAAAGGGGCAGGGCGCTACTGTTCTGAAAAGGGCACTTTTATAGGCTTGAATCTAGAATTTAGCGATTCAAAAAATCGTAGAAATACAGAAATTTCGTCAAAAAATCCAGAATAAAATCTAAAAAATAAAAAAAATTTAAATTTTGGTAAAAGATTGCATAAAAATAGCCGATTTTGTTAAAAGATCGCAAAAAAAAACAGCAGGTTTTGTTGTAAGATCACGAAAAAACGGCAAATTTTGCTTAAAAAAAGGACAAAATTTCGTGAAAAGATCGCAAAAAAAAGCGGCAAATTTGTGACGGATTGAAAACAGAACATTGTGGGGGGGGGGGGGGTCGCCCTGGGCGCGGAAATTTAGGAGGTGCCAAATTTATATTACAAACGTAATTTTTGAGCTGTCATAAGAAAAAGTTGGGAGAGGGTAGCATCAAATTCTAATTATGCTCCTGGTACAATTTTCTCTTTGCACAAAAATGATTGTGAATCAGGAAAATTCACTTTTGGAGCAAAAAAAACACAATTTTGAAACAGGAAAATTAGTTTGTAGAACAGAAAATTTCACTTCTGGCATTGACTTTTTTTTTTGTACTACTTTAACAAAGTTGCATTTTTGTGATCTTTTGACGAAATCGGCAGTTTGTTGCTAATTTTTTGACAGAATTTTCCGTTTTATTGCAATTTTTGGACGAAATTTGCCAGGTTTTTTTGCAAATCTTTTGACGAAATCTGTCATTTTATCACAAATTTTAACGAAAGTTGCTGTTTTTCGGGATCTTTTGGCAAAATGATCCATTTTTAGCGAATAATTTAAAAAAAATTTCTGTTTATCGCGATTTTTCGACGAAATTTGTTTTTTTTTTTTCACGATTTTTTCAGGAAATCTGCCGTTTTTTCGAGATTTTGTGATGAAATTAGCCATTTCTTCAAGAATCTTGCCGGAATTAGTTGTTATTTTGCGATTTTTTAACAAAATTTGCTGTTTTTTCGCGATTGTTGAGGAAATTACACATTACATGATATGCGTAAGAGCTATTTTTTGCGTAATTTACGTGTTATAACGTGTTCGCATCATTGCTGAAGGACTGTTTTTTCAAATGTGGGGCAAGAGGGGCGCTATTTTTTAAACTAAAGGGCAGGAGGGGCGAAGCGCCCCCCTGAAACCCTCTGGGGGAAACTCTGTGGCAGTCTTAGAAATACTTATTGTGTGTGACTCAAATTATATAATATAACGTAGCATTCTGTTTTTTGGTTTGACCAAACAAAGAAAATTTATGGTATAACGTGTCTGTTTTCTATGTCATACTTATTTAATTCAATTCAGTAAGTAAGATTCTCTAGTAGGAAAATGATTGACATGCAGTAGTAGAAGGGAACATTCGATACATTGACAATACAGTGTTGAATTCAGACACTTTTCTTCAGGGGGGGGGGGGGATTTCTGTAGCTCTGAGGGGAGAAATTGCACATTTTGACCATTGAAAACACAAAGTCTGATTTTTTTTTTGGGGGGGGGGGGGTATGTCCCCATTTTGCCAATCCCTGAAATTAACACAGGATGATAACATTTTATTTACCTGAAGAATTTTAGCCTCTTTGACTGATTCAGGCTCGGACTGACCCGAGGGCCGGTGCGCACTCTTCCAAGAAAAAATATGCGCCCTTAAGTATCTAAGCCGCTCCAGTGTTTTTTCCCTCATTGTACACATGCATTCAGACTACCGTAAAATCCCATTAATCCGCCCTTCCCGATCAAACGCCCCCTCCCCACTTTATAAAGAATTTGAAATTTTCAAAAAATCCTGAGAAAGCGCCCTCCCTCCCCATTCTCAAAGGCGATTGGGAATGCGACGAATCATTATGAAATGAATGAATCATGAATCTTTGATGAAATGTGCGTTTTTTGAGATTTTTTTAACTGATTTCATGCTTGTTTTGGCTTTTTTTTTTTTTTTTACAGATTTCTCCTTTTTTGTGCGTTTTTTCGACAGAATTTATGTTTTTTTTAAATAGAAACACAAATTTTTTCAAGTATCAAAATTCATGATTCATTCAACGACTCATTCATTTCTGTAAATTTTATTGAACGATCGCAGAAAAATCCCGTGTAAGCGCCCCCCTCTAACTATTGTATGATTTTTCGTCACGTTTGGGGGAGCAGATTAACGGTATTTTACGGTAGTGTGCTAATTTTCGAGAATTCATTTAGGGAATAACTCTCAGTCAACATACTGACAGCACAAGAGGAGTACTTTTTTATCATTACAAAAATATTAAAAACACATTAAAACAATTTTAGGATCGGAAACCTAAAGTAGGCATTTTTCCTTTGCATAACATTTGAAGGAGAAAACATGCACCCAGGGAAAACTTTAGTAGATATGGCAGGCGCCCTGGGCTGGATTTTTTTCATCACTTCTCTGACTGATATCTTTTAGATTTTAACCGCACATTTTCAGTCCATTAACTTTTAGTACCTTGCCATCTTCCCCATTTAAAGACGGACCTGAATACATTTATAATTAAAACCGTGTTTCATGATAAAAAACACAGTTTTTGTGTTTTTTAAAACTGTATTAAACAGTACTTAAAAACAAGTTTCTTTTCGAGGAATGCAAACTTCATGACACTTCTAGATTACAATCTTGTAAGTTGTGAAATTCATAGTTTTTATTATTCGCAAAGTATACAAAATCTTCACTTTATTTAAAGACAAACTTTCTATGATTTAATAACAATTAAAAAACTAGTATGTATTTTATATTTTTTTAAAAGTTCAGTTTAATCAAGATAATAATCTATTATTAAATAAAGCTATAATTATTTTGACAAATTATAATAAGTTAAAAAAAAAAATTGCTGGTGTCAGAATTTTGTAATTTTCAGGAATAAAATAGGGCATTTCTCTAATTATGGTAAGAATTTTACAAATCATCGGAAGAGAGTGTTGAAAAACGTAAATTTAGTAAATTATTTTAATGATTTTAAATTAATAAAGTAGACTAATAAAGCATATGTTTGGTTCACTTTTTTGATAAAAAGCTTTTTACAGTGTAATACAAATCCAATATTTTAAGATAATTTTTTAAGGGTGTTTGTTCTCAACTGCTCCACTCAACAAGCGCAAAATGTTTTGACACATTTACAAATTCATTTTTTAACGGAAATATATAAAATTGGAATGCCTGACAATGGAAGCGATTTTGAATCAAACTTATTCTTCCATTTTATGATAGTTAAATTTAAGTATTTCAGTTTTAAGCTATTTCTATTGAACGAACACCCATTTTTCGACTGGTTTTTCTACTTTCGTCGGGAAATATGCCCAAAAGTGTCAACTTTGAAGGCTTATTATGAAAGATCTATTGTGTTTAAAAAAAAAACAGAAAATTGAGTGCAAGTAGACAGTTTCAGAATAATAACCCCTGCTATTTTCATGTATTTCTGAACAAAAATAAATTAAAGCATGTGTCACAAAGATACCCTTTTTGATTTAAGAACAGCCTTAACAATACAAAATATCTCTTCCTACAAGATATCTGACTCGCAAAAGTATTTGCGGTCAGATTGTAACATAAATTGAATTTACCTAATTTTTTGGGTCCCGTAATCAAAAAGTAAAATAGGAATAAGCATTAGATCACGCCTAGGTCTTTCACAACCATTTTACTCGTAAACTATGGAACACGGAAAGTTCAAATAGGCTGAAGAAATAAAAAGAAAGCTACTGACCCATGTATTTATGTATTAACCATTCACTAACATTTTTCGGAAAAAATATAAAGGGACTAAACAAGTTACTTCAGAAAAATATCTTTTCTTTGTACATCGTGTGAAAGTTTTCGTAACACCAAACTTAAAAAATACATTTATTTTTATGTTAGGTATTATATTTTCAGATATATCATCAAAAATGTAATGCAAAAAAAGCCCTCACACCTTTTATTGAATCTACTGAAACTAAAATTATAAAAAAAAAAAAAATAGGGGTAGTTAGACATTAATTTAAGCCTTACAGGAAAATCACAGCGATTACCCTAAGTTACATAGTTTTTGAGGAAAGTAAATTTTTCTGTTATAAATAAATTTCGATTTGCGGGTATTCAGCAAAAATGTTAAAGAGTGCTGGAAGTACCTATCATAGCTGAAGTAAACAAGTAAGAAAAATCATGCGTTAAGCATAGATTATGAAGCCCTTTCCAACACTTCATGAAATCTTTAAAAAAACTTCATTAATTAGGGAAATAATAAGGGTATATAGCCAAATATGTATTCCAATACTTTCGACAAATTGTATGAAACGCCAAAATACTCAAGTAATACCGGATTGCGTTAAAGAAACATCCTTATAACTCTAAAAATAATAATCATATTAACTAACAATTTACTGAGTCAGATGAAGCGTCTCATTTCCAATTAAAATATATCTTTGAATTGAAATTTGATTGAAATACAGGATCATGAAAAATCAAAGAATGCGGAAAACAGGATTACACATATCTCGGCAACTAATAATTCGATTGGCTTCGTTCTTTATGCAAAATTTGTGTTATTTTATTGCCTTTTACATCCACTCTTTAAAATAAAAAAATTTGAAAATTTTTATTTACCATTCATCAAAATGAATTTTTTGAGAGTCCGAAAAAAATAGTTCCAGATAATCGAGATTACTGATATTAAATAGGTTCCATCCCATTCTTACATACTAAGTACATACAAAATTTCAAGTCTCTATCTCAATTTGTTCAGGAGATAGAGCGTTTACAGACAAGCGGACGGATGGCAAAAATTTTTTTCAAAAAAATATGTTTTTTGGAATCTCCAGTATCTGAAACGTGTAAATCCGTCAAAACTTCTTTTTTCGATTTTCAAAACGATTGCAAGACTTACCCTATACTACGTATGATGGGTAAGTAATAACAAAGCATTAAAGGTGAAGTTTAAATGTATTTGAAGTGTATAAATTCTGTTAATCAGACACAAAAGGAATAAAGAATTAAATAAAATTTTCAATTGATTGCTAAATCATTACATGACTTGTAGAATTATTGATTTGTATTTTTTATGCAAACTGTGTGCATACAAAAAGTATAAAAATATTTAAAAAATTACACTTAAAGTAATGAATCAAAAGTGATTGTTTTGCAAATCTCAATTTTTCACTATAAACTTTTCAAGTGTTCATTCAACAAATAACTCAACTGCTCTTCTCAGCATTTCAGCAAACGGAACACAGTTTGACACATTTACACATTCATTTTTTAATGGAAAGATATAAAATTAGAATGCCTGACTACCATGACTATCGAAGCGTTTTGGAATCGAACTGTGTTTTCAAGTTTTGAATAAATTACTTATTGAGTTATAAGTGGTTTTGATCGCATGATGAACGTTTTTAACCCTTTTGTGAGTACTTATTCTTCTTTCGCATATAAATTCGGTTCAAAATGCCCATGCTGGTAATATTTTCTGAAAGATCTATTGTGCTTGAAAAAAAAAAAAAAAAAGAAAAAAACAGTCCAATTACATAGTTTTTGAACAACAAAGCCTTTCAGGCATTTCTGAATAAAATATATATTAAAACTTTTGTCATAAAATTTGCCCTTTTGAATCTAGAAACAGCCTTAAAACATCTGTAAAGTTTTCTTTATTTTGCAATTTTCTTTCATTCTCCACTTTCACAATCATTCTCATAATTTTCAGCATTTCTTTCAATGGGGATAAACGCACAGAAGTTGAATCAGAAGTATGGGTAAATAAATGCTCTTCAGTTGTGTCGTATGCCTCTGTATCAACATGATTGTTTGTCAATTTGATAAGTTCACATAAATCTGTATTTTTATTTTCATCAAAACTAATTTATTATTTGAAATTCAAAAGCCAGCACCTTTAATCTCATTTTTAAGTATCTCTTAAATTGAGTGTCCTTTATTCAGAGGTATTTATGTCCTATACCAAGAGACTGGGACCGGAAGTTTTGTCCCTTATTTGGAGGTTTCACTGTAATTATATATTTTTAATTTCAAACGATTATAATGCATTTGAAACTTTTTTCCCCATTGACCGTAATGTAATGAAATACTTTTGATTGCCCCTGTAATTGATCTATGCATCCGATTTTCATAAAATTTGAAATGACTCGACAAATTTATGTAATAATTATATTTTTTAAATTTAAAATGATTCAGTCGGGTAGTTTTTGCATTGTTATATGTGGACGGACAGACAGACGGACGGATGGACTGAACGACAACTATAGGTGCACATATTTACATAATTACGAACGCACCTAAAAATGGTACCAACTTTGAATTTTCAAACAGTAACAGTTTTTGACATCTCACTTGAGTTTCTTGGCTTCAAATAGCATCCTTTATCCGTATTATCCTAAATATTGATAGCGTTAGAAGAGTGTAAATTTCAGGATGCTAAACTCATGTGAAAAGCATTAACTTTTATCGTTATAAAAAGTCATCCGACTGATTCTTTATTAATTTATTAAATAGATACATTAAATAGTTCCAAACCTATTAGAGGCATTTTCTCTACTCAAAAACTTTTTTTATAGTCCAAACTATTGATAAATTCATGTTAAAAAATTATTAATTATGACCGACATTAATTTTTTAATACATCAAGCCACAATCGTTGAAAATGTCAATGTATAAGTTTACAGTTCATTTGAGTAACTATTTTTCGAGATTCAGAGAAATTTTGCTTTGCCATAACTTAATGAGACCATCTTTTATTTAAAAAAAAAAAACTCTGAAACTTACCAGAAATATGCCGCACAGTGGATCGATCCTTAAGAAAATGCGAACATAGGGACAAAAAATAATCATTAAATAATTAATTTTTTGCAATAAAATTTTTTAAAAGAATACCTACAAAATACGAATATACGTTCATTTTTTAAATTATACAAAATTACATCTTATTTGTACAGCTTGGAATATACACTTTTCAGCAGAGGAATTTTCCTGCGAATTTTAGTGATTTTTTAATGTATTCAGAAATTAAACCAAGGTAACCACTAATGATAACGCATTTAAAATATCATTATTAATTTCCGAAAACACATTTTAAAGCTCTACTGATTATACTTTGATTGAATTTTATATATCATTTTACATTATGAATAGCCTATATAAAATTAACTGTATAATAAACTTAAAAATAGCTTTTTTTAAATTGCCTGAAGTTGCCTGAAATTTCAAAGACATGTTTGTCTTCCTAAAAGTCTGCAATTTAATGTGGTATAGGGCAATTTTTGCGCAAACCTGCGCGTTTTTGAAATAAATGGATATGAAACACTTTTAGTGGTTATCATAAATAACTTTCCGTTTCCGGAAAACATAGTAAATTGCCTGTAGACAAAAATATTTTTTAATAAATATTATACTGTAAGAATTTTCTAAGATGGGATAATATAAAAAAGTAATTTAAAATTAAACTATAAAGTTAAATTCAATTTTTAAGTATCTTGGGTTATATAAATATTTACATGAAAATTCTGAAAAGCGCAAATGCTCTCAGAGGGTTAAATCTACTCTAATAAATGGATGCATGATGTGTGAATCCTAAAGTATTATTTAAAGTGAAAGTTCTAATGCCTCTGGAAATTTTCTTTTCCTTTGAACGTTTTTTACTTTGTGTCTAATACTGGAAATCAACGAGTCAGATGTTATAAGCGAACGGTGCTACAAGTCTTCGTTACATGCTCTTCGACTTATTTTTCTCGTTTGGGAATCCTGGTACCTTCAAAAGTCTTTAATAAGAGCTTAGCTAAGCTTCTTCCAATAATTGCCTAATTGGAAAATCAAAACGCTTAATTACATATTTTCCATAAATCATTATTTTATATAGTAAGCATATAATATCACCCATATTTTGAGATACATTGTTTAGCTGTTTTCACTGCAAAATTGCACTTCTTTTAACAGTTTTATGACTATTATACATTTGTAAGATTTTGTAACTCAAATAGAACATGTTAAACATGGTGATGTATCTAAAATTACAGTAATAACTTTTCCATAAATCATGGTTAAATACATCTTGTTATCAATGGCCATATATGTATATTAAGCTTTACATTTCTTCTTCTAGTCGTTGATACAATTTTAAATTATTCAGATTAAAATAAGAAATTCAGATCTAACAGTCTAATAAGATGTAGTGAATAATAGTATTAGGTTTTGGCAACAATTTTTCTACTAGCTTACTTTGGAATTGTATTTGCACAAAACATACTTGAAAGATCTATTGAATATTATTCATCAATTGCTGAGGCTACTGCCCAAACTTTTCAATGACACTATTTCACTTAAATAAAAGCACTATTTAAATTCTTTACAAACAGAAACAGATTTCTATTTGTTATAAAATTTCAAACGAAAAAAGTTAAGAAAAACGTTATGAAGATAATAATAATAATAATATTTTTTAAAAAATAAAACAAAAATGAACAAACAAACAAAAAAAATTAATAATAATAAGTAAAGATAAGTTTAAAGAACTAAATCACGTCTATGATAAATCAGCTTTGAAATGAGTTGTAATATTTTACAATAAAATGTTGTTATTTTGTAAAACAATTTTAAAGAGATATGTGAACATCGCATATGACGTCAATTAAAAATAAAATAAATATGGAATATTCCACGAAAAGAATTTGGGTATAAATAAAAACTGGATAGATAATAAAACCAATGTCTGTTAAGTTTTTTCAATCTTACTCTTTTTTTTTTCAAAGATCAGATTAAAATAAGAAATTCAGATCTAACAGTCTAATAAGATCTAGTGAATAATAGTATTAGGTTTTGGCAACAATTTTTCTACTAGCTTACTTTGGAATTGTATTTAATTTAATTATCCCAACCAATTTAATTCCCAACCCCATTTAATTATCCCAAATTTAATTATCCCAACATATCTCTAAATTTCTATTTGAAACCAAAAGTATGGAATTGTTTGTAAAAACGATTAAGATACTTTTGGTGTTATTTATTATGCTCATCTGAACCTAAATCTAACAAAAAACATCATATATAGAACCTTATACTATCATGATAATCCTATGTTCGCAACCGCCTATACTTCGATCCACTGTGCGCCGTAGGACTATCTGTAATGTAATGCAAATTTCTTATAAGTTTAAAATTATTGTATGATTTTATTGGTGACTATTAGAGTTGTTTTTTTTTTTTTTTTTTTTATACTTTTTCTTCAAATATCTTCGTTCTGTTTTCGAAATTTTTGGATAAACTTCTAACCCTGTTTGTTTTATAACTACATAAGAAGATTATCTAAACTTTAACTCTTCCTTATAAAGCACAGATTCAAATAGGGTATCAAAAATGGATGTTACCATTTGAAAAACGAATGTTTGTTCATTTGCTAATATATAGGCAATCCCAAAAGCAAAATTTACAAATAGCATTTAATACTCGATGTTATTACCAATTAATTCACACCTATGTCTTTTTGAAATGGTCATTCTCAGGAGAATTAGGAGAAAGTGTTCACTTTTTCCCATACGATTCTTATAAGGCATCTATTGACAAAAGAATAAAATAAGAAAGCATCAGACTTGATATCAGTTATTTAGTACAAGCTAGTCTATGTTCAACTTGTTGGAACTTTTAGACATTACATGATTCGTTATAGAAAATTGCTTAACAATATGTACATTTTATGGAACTTTAAGCAAAATCTTTTATATAGATTCAGAGATATAATTTTAAGCAATCTTCATTCTTGGTGCTATGTGTATGTGTTAAATATTATCAAGCTAGATACAATACAAGCAAGTAAAATTAACGTTTGTTCGCTAAATATTTTTGCGCCCTCTGAAAATCTAAGGTCTGCGCCCTTTTCCGTGACCCAATCCGACCCTGGACTGATTTAGTTTACAATAAATTCTTTGAGAGTTTTGTATTTTTGCATGGTATTTTATATGAATCATGGAAAACCATAGTCTTCGAGTGATGCAGCCTTAAGGGTGTATTTCGATTCAAACTGCTTATTTTCCAATTTATTTTTAAAATCATTTTTGCTCTCATATGCATCAAAATGACAGATTGTCTTATTTGGAATGTACACAAGGTGCTGTGATTGTCGATTCTTTGATAAACGCAGAAAATATTGCAAAAAAAAGGCAATCGAAAACAGTATTTTGAACTGATTTTTCCGAAGCGGGAGATCTGGGAACGAAAAAATGGGTCATACTGAGGAGGTAATTGTTTATAAATCAAATTTTAATGAATTGAGCATAAAATAACATCTTACGACACCTTGTACATCTCTTCAAAAATCTCCTCAGCAAGTTTCATGTTTCTTTAAAAATGTGTCTGAAATTGTATCAGAAAATTTCGAGCTCTTGAAGGTCGAAAAGCATTTTTTCGAATACGCCCTTAAGACTAAAATCGTATCATATCGTAAATTTCGTTGATGATGGAACTTTATGTTTACAGCTAACTCAATATAAAAAAAAAAAAATGCAAAAAGCTACCATTTAATATTTCAGCAAATATCGCTCATATTGTTTTGATTTTTCTAATGCAGTCTAATCTTATTCTAAAATTTTTAGAATTATGAATGCATTATATTTTGAGTATATAGATCAGTAAAACCTCTTTTTGACCAGTTGTGATAGCATATTTTCAAAGTTTTACACATTAGGTGTAAAATTTAGACAATTAGGCTGTTTTTTACACTTTTACTCTTAAGATACTTTTTAGGTGCGTTAATAATTATGTAAATACGTAGCACCTATTGTTGTTGCTCTGTCCGTCCGTCCGCATGTAACAACGCAAAAACTACCCAACCGAAACGTTTGAAATTTAAAATACATAATTATTACATAATTTTGTCAAGTCATTTCAAATTTTATGAAAATCGGATGGATAGATCAATTACAGGGCAATCAAAAGTATTCCATTACATTATGGTCAATGGGGAAAAAAGTTTCAAATGCATTTTAATCGTTTGAAATTTAAAACGTATATTTATTACATAATTTTGTCGAGTCATTTCAAATGTTATGAAAATCGAATGCATTGATCAATTACAGGGACAATCAAAAGCATTCCGTTACATTACGGTCAATGGGGGAAAAAGTTTCAAATGCATTTTAATGGTGTTACACTCATTTGAATATAACAGAATTGACATGAATCTATGAAATATGTACTAAAAATACATTTTGTATAATCTGTGATGCAAAGAATATTTATTATTAAATTACAGGGCCACACAAATGTATTCCACTAAATAATGTTATACGGGGAAACATTGTTTGGGAGGGGTGTTTTAATTATATTAAACTACTTCACATTTTATGAATAAGATATACGTTAATGAAGTATAATAAAAATTACTCCCTGCATATTTACAGGAACACAAAGATTTCGACCTCTATACTGTATCCAAAGTACTCTCTACTATATCAGCAAGATCTGAATATTTTAAAACTTCGTTATCAACGAACGCACCTCATTTGTTACGCTTTACGTGCAATTTCCAACTTGTTTTTACACAATTTTGCAAATTTTTTCTCCAAGGTCCATTTCTTCCCTTAAATTATGAATTATTTTTTAACCGATTTTAATTATAAATACTTAACTCTTTCTGGCAGTGTGTCCACTCTGGCACACCTAATTTTAATTCCAAACTAGCAATCGGCGCCAAGAATATTTTAGGGAAATTTTGTTTTTTTCAATTAAAGCTTTAATAAAGGAGTACAGTTGAACCTCGAAAATCCAGACCTCCAAATTCCGGAAATCTCTAAAATCCGGACATTTTTCCGATTTCAGTTTTATTAATTTTTAAAATAAGACATATTTGTAATTTTCATCAGTTGCAGTTAAATTCTGATAACTACCGTAAAATCCCATTAATCAGCCCTTCCCGATCAAACGCCCCCTCCCCACTTTATAAAAGATTTGAAATTTTCAAAAAATACCGAGAAAATGCCGTCCCTTTCAAAAAAATCGCTGAAAACGGATTGTTTGAGAACGGATGAATCATGATGAAATGAATGAATCATGAATCTTTGATGAAATGTGCGTTTTTTCGAGATTTTTCAAATGATTTCATGCTTTTTTTTTTTTTTTTTTTTTTTTTTTTTTTTTTTACAAATTTTTCCTTTTTTAGGCTTTTTTCGACAGAATTTACCTTTAAAATAAAAACACATTTTTTTTCAAGTATTGCTTCAAGTATCAAAATTCATGATTCATTCATTTTATAATGATTCATCCCTGCAAATTTTGGGAAACGGTTGCGGAAAAATCCCATTTAAGGCCCCCCTCTAATTATTATGCGATTTTTCGTCATGTTTGGGGAGGCGGTTTAACTGTATTTTACGGTAGCCATAAAAAAAGATTTTTTAATAAACCTCCAAAATCCGAAAAATTCAAAAATCCGGAATCGCCGCAGTCCCGACGGTTCCGGATTTTCGAGGTTCAACTGTATATAATTTCTTAAAAAGTTTATTTTTTAATTCTGGTGTCAGGCAATAATTTCTCATTTTACAAACACAATTTGCCCTTGCCAGAAAGGGTGAAGGGGGTATATTTAAGAATATTTAAAAATAAATTTGTTTCATTATTTAAAAATTATAGAATTTTTAATTTTCATTATGTGTAAATGCTTACTTTGTTTTGAGTAGATTTTGCCTGTATTTTCTATCAAAATGTGTGAATTGAAGATCTGTTACAAATTAATGATGCAACCAGAGTCTCTCCCAGGTTTAAAAAGGGCAGGGCACTACTTTTTTGAAAAGGGCACTTTTTACATTTTTAAGGGCACTTTTATAGAGAATCTAACGGTTCAAAAAGTCATGAAAAAACAGAAAATTCATCAAAAAATTGAAAAAAAGGTAAATTTTGTTAAGAGATCGCAAAAAAACGGCAATTTTTTTAAAAGATCGCGAGAAAACGACAAACTTTGTTAAAAGATCGCAAAAAACAGCAGTTTTCATTAAAAGATCTTATATAACGGCATATTTTGCTAAAAAATCGTGTAAAAGCGTCGAATTTCCTGAAAAAATGCCAAATTTTATTAAAAGATCGCAAAAATAAGCATATTTTGCTAAAAAATAAGCATATTATGCTAAAAAAATCACGAAAAAACAACAAATCTCATGAAAAAATCACGAAAAAAACGGAACTTTTCACAGAATTTTCCGTTTTATTGCGATTTTTGTGCCGTTTTTTTCGCAAATCTTTTGACGAAATCTGCCGTTTTATCGTTATTTTTTGACGAAAGTTGCCATTTTTTACGACTCATTTGACAAATTTTCCGTTTTATCGCGATTTTTGGAAGAAATCTGTCGTTTTTCCAAGATCTTTTGGGGAAATCTGCCGTTTTGTGAAATTTTGTTACGAAATTAGCCATTTCTTTTGCAAATCTTGCCGGAAATTAGTCGTTATTTCTAGGGATGCAACGGATATTGATTTTGCCGGATATCGGATATCCGATATCCGATTTGCCTGCCGGATTCGGATATCCGGCCGGATATCCGATCGGATATCCGGTACTAAATATGTTTTTAGTTATGGTGAATGCTCGTTTATTTCTTTATACAATGCCATCTCATATAATAAATTGCAAACATGTTTCACACACCATTACAACATTTTAAACATATTGCAATATATTTTACAGAAACTATATATCTTTGACTATCAGGGCTTGAAATTCAGGTTTTCCCAGGAGGAGAGAGTTTCACTCATAACATTTGTAAATGCAGGGGAGTTAAACTATATGAGAGGGGGGGGGATATTTTTTAAACCCTATTATTTTTTACATGCCACTTAAATATTTACAAATTATACCGACAGGACAAAATTCCACTGAAATAAATTAAATCAACAACTCAAGATAATTATCCAAAATGTTTATTTTAATTAAAACAAAGGAAAATAATCAAACCTTATATATATTATATCATTTTTCAATTTTCACTCAATGTTATGGGCAATTAATAACTGAGTTGCTAAACGAATTTTTCAATTCATGTTTATTCGATTTTGTGTGGCTTAGAATCTTTTATAGGTTACACTTTTGACAAACAGAACAGAGCAACTTTTCTAACACATTAAATTATCGAAAATACTTGGTTATGCTTTTTTCATCTTATTATTTTTTTTTAAATTCTTTTTCTCAATTTTCTTAAAATCTGATTGGCATTCATTTTTAATTTACTTTCAGGAATAATGCATGTAGGTGATTGTATTGTCAATGTCCTTCGGTGATTGTATATCACTTAGTGGAATTATCGTCAATACTGTAATGTGTAATCCCTGACATTTTAGCTAATTGAATTATGTTCTACTATTTATTAGAATTTAAACCCATATGAAATTCTGAAAAGGACATAGTCAATAGGTTTCTTCTATTACATAAGAAATGGATTATTTAAAAAAGTCATGTCCTAATTTCTGTGAACTATGCACATCAAGTATTTATTGTTTCTAAATGTGTTTCCTTAAAGTTCTTTTTTTTTTTTTTTTTTTTTTTTTTTTTTTTAATCATTTGGAAAACGGCTGTTGTTTTCGGTTGAGAATGGGCCTTGTGATGTCTACATTTTATTTTGTTTATGATTCGTCCAGGAATATTAACGTTTAATCCATGATATACATAATATATGACTTATTATATAAATCATGTTTTGAACATCATAAAAATGTTTTTATTGATTTTCAATAACTCAATGGGAAACATTTAAACATCTTGCTTTGGGCAATGGATGTCCACATTTTATTTATTTATTTTACGAAATACTTTAAATTTAGAAGAATTTTTATTTGAATAGATAATCAAAATGTCAATGTTAATAAAGAAGAGAGTAGAAAAGTTACAAAATGGGAAGGTGCAAATTATCAGATATGGAAAAAAATGAATCCGAACAGAAACGTTGTATGAAAGATCGTCTTTTAAATAAAAAAAGGAGGTATGATTATTGAGCCCATTGATGACAAAATGTGCAATGACTTTGAAAAATGAAAAAATCTAATGTTGATCCACTGATTGTAAACAAAAAATGTTTATTTATTTATTTTTTATTTTTTTCAAATGTGCAACACAGGATTTAATCTCATTTTGTTCAGAGCTAATTCCAGACTCATGTGATAGAGCTCAGACTCTAGTGACCATTACTGCCCTATTAGTTATTTCTTGTTTTGGCACAGGAAAAAAATTCGCAAAATATATAAATCTGTCATAGAAAAAATGTAGCTGATTTCGTCCATCATGGCAAAAATAAATTTTCAAAAATTGTCGACCTGCCTGAAAAAATTTGAACTTTGAGAGAACTTGGGTAGTGGGAAAATATATCGAAATTCGTCAATCAATTACAATAAAATATCGTAAAATTTGTTAAGCTGTCACAAGGAAATATCATGAAATTTGTCAGCCAATAACAAAGGACAAAACACAAATTTTTCAGCTGGACACAGGAAAATAATTGTTAATTTCATCAGAATGTCACAAAAACAAAAAGGGAAATTTGCCAATCAGTCGCAGAATAAAATAGCTAAATTTGTCAATTAGTTGAGAGAAATAAATTATGAATTTTGCCTGTTGGTCTCCAGAAAGAAAAGTTGTAAAATTTTGTAAGACCAGCAAACGGGAAATTTTGTGAGAAAAATTACAAAACATTTCAGTCAAACGCAGAAAAGCAATCATGAATTTTGTATAATTGTCGTAAGAGCAAACTGTGAGATTTGTCAATCGATAGAGGAAAATATCAAGAAAATAGTCAGTCGGTCCTGAGACTTGACCCTCACTTCACAAAGAAAAAAATTTCAAAAAGTGATTTTTTTGGGAAACAGGAATGACACAAGATTCTTTAGTGCATGAATCCTGCCATCCCGTCCCGAAATTCAAACCCTGTATGTGTATAATAATAATATTGAATAAAAAATGCAATTCTAATATTTAAATACTCTGCTTATTTGTCATTGAACCGCTGAAAATTGCTTATAATATGTACAATGAAATGGCTGATAATTTTTAGAACAAATTTTACATGTTTATTAATATGTCTATAATTGTAAAGAATTTTCACAAAGAAATACATAGCATCCTTTTATAATGTAAACATAAAAGTCTTACTAATATACCAATGGTTGAAGAGTTATATCCAAATACAGGTTTAATTGATGATTTTTTTTTTCATGTTTTAATTATTCAAAAATGTCTTACCTTAAGCTATATTTAATTTTATTTTAAGGTAAATCACTTTGAAATTTATGAAAAGAAAAAATTACTTTTAATTTTAAATATTTATAATGAAGTCACAAAAATAACTACTTGGATGTACCAATCCTAAGACTCTCTTCTATTTCATAGATCTCAATTTTCAAAAAATATTTACAAATATTAATACTACATCAATATTGTTAGTTCAATATCATACCAACTTTGATTTTCATCTAGAATTTTTGCTGCAGTCAATTAGATTAAGAATGAGTTAATCTCGATCATGTTATTTATTAAAATTAATATTTTTTTGTTATTCCGCTATACATCAGCTGTTTGCGAATAGCCAGTTTTAGCACGATGCAAAATTCCCATTGCTGCATGAACTGCCAATTCAAAAACATTCGAAAAAAAAAAATTAAGGGAGGAAATAGCTCCCCCCCCCCATTTCCCCTTTTTATACTTAATCATTGAATCCCCTAAACTAACCAAGGATATGCTTTATCACATAAAAAAACCTATATCCAAAATTCATAGCAAATTGAATAAGTCTTCATAAAAACCCATTTATATAATTTAAGAAGAGTTATCCCCGTTCTTTATACTTAAACATTAAACTTCCAAAACTACTCAGAGATTCGCCTTATCAAAAAGAATGTACATCCAAAATTTAAAGCAAATAGGATATTTCTGCATAAAAACTTATTTATCAAATTTAAGGGGGTTTGAGGTAATCTCTGGTATCCCTTTTATGCTTAACAAAAGGACCCCACAGCTAATTAGGGAAGCATCTTATCACTATAAACCTGTATCCAAATATTAAAACAAATTGGTTAATTCTGCAAGAAAAATCATTTACCTAAATTAAGAGGGGTAGTCCCACCGATCCCCCATTTATACTTATCCAATGAACTCTCAAAACAAATCAGGGAAGTGCCTTATCCAAATTCCAAATGAACCTATATCCAAATTTTGAAGCAAATCGGTAAATTTTATGTGAAAAACCCATTAAACTAAATTCAAGATGGGGGAGTTACCTCCCATCCCCCCCCCCTCTTAGACTTATCCAATGAACTCGCAAAACTAATCATGGAGGTGTCCTCATCAGAATGATCCTATGTCTAAAACTACAGCCAAAAACATGTACAAAATGTTTGGTTCATTCTATGTATAACTTCATACAATTTTTGATGATATGATGGTGACACTGGGACAGACAGGTTTTGAATAAACATGTTTTTAGGGATATTGGATCCCTAAAACATATAAATTTGTCGAAAAAAATTATTACATTACTTCCTACTATCAAGGATAGAAGAAAGTAAAAAATGTTTGTTTGGTTGTTTAACTTATAAACCAATTAACCCATTATTTAAACTAAGCGAAAGAAAGAAAATTAATAAAATCATAGTTTATTAAACAATTTCAAATTTTATAAAGACTAAAGACAGAAACCAACATTTAGAAATGCATAAATAATGCATGTAAGGTAGCAAAAAGCCATTTAGAATCTACTATCATTCGCTCCTGTAATCTATATATATATATAAGAAAGTCTGCATTTCGTATTAATCACAGAACAAAAAAATCTACCGAACCAAAAATCTTGAAAATTGGAATAAAAATACTTTCCATAATACTGAGTGCCACTAAGAAGAGATTTTTAAAAATTCCACCCCTAAGGGGGGGGGGGGGTGAAAAAAAGAACGAGTTAAAAAAAATTCCTTAAAAATCGGCTTTAGCAGTTATTTTTCAATTGATAACATATTTTAGTGTATTTCTTCATACTGAATCCAATGGTACCAAGCAAAATCTTTTAAATCCAGTAGTTCGTGAGATACTTCACATTTTTCTAATTTGGCGATGTCTTCGGCGCAAAAACCTGACATTTTCAATCCTTATCTATATATATAAAAGAAAGTCTGGATTTCGAATTATTCACAGCACAAAAAAATCTGCTGAACCAAAAATCTTGAAAATTGGGATAAAAACACTTCTCATAATACTGAGTGCCGCTAAGAAGAAATTTTCGAAAATTCCACCCCCAAGGGAGGTGAAAAAAAGAACGAATTAAAAAAAAATCCTTAAAAATCGGCTTTTGTAGTTATTTTTCAACTGATAACATATTTTAGTATATTTTTTTATGCTGAATCGAATGGTACCAAGCAAAATCTTTTAAATCCAGTAGTTCGTGAAATACTTTGCATTTTCCTAATTTGGCGATGCCTTCTGCGCAAAAACTTGAAATTTTCAATCTATCTATATAAAAGGAAGTCTGAATTTTGTATTAATCATTGTACAAAAAAATCTGTTGTACCTACAATTTTGAAAGAGAGTTCTATAATCAGGTTACCATGATTATGTAAGATATATTTAATTATATCAATATATATAAAATGCAAAGTGACATTTCATTCCGGCCGCTTATAACTTAAGTTCTACTAGATAGATTTTAATGGAACTTACATTGTTACTTGGATAATTTTTCTGAAATTTTGTAGCAAATGAAATATAGCATTCTACGTTGCTTAATTGAATACTTATGGAGAGATGTTTTAAATCAGATGAACTCAATTACAAAAGGTTGGCTTTATTTTAAAGGCTCTGCTAAATGAATTTTTATGTGATTAAAACTGTTAACATGTTGAGCGCTACGTCATTCATTGGTGACTAACATTGAACTTTCCGTTTAGATGATGGACTTTTCACCGATGACAGACAGTCTAAAGTATGATATAAAACTAAAAATTACTATGACATAAAAATTTCGTTTCATTCAAAGTTTCTTTAAAAAACACTGACCAGCGTAGCGGGTAAAGGCTGCTAGATGGTATATAAGCCTGCGCTTTGCTCAGCTTAGCTTTTTCTGCATGCTGAGTCTTGTACTGATGAAGAATCTCGACAATAGATTCGAAACAGCTGTTTGCAACCTTTTCTTTCATTATTTGAGCATTTCTAAATGTTGGTTTTCTATCTTTATACACTTCTACAAAAAGGCTTTATGTGCTATTTTGACTTCAAATTTTGTTTTACAATCCGAAAGTAAAGATACAATTTTCTAAAAGATATAAATGTAAAATCTTGAATTTATTACAGAATTTTAATATAAATAGTAAGGAAAGCTGGCAATTTTTTAAGCTTTTGAGAATTATCTTTTACTCATATTGATAGGGAACTTATTATTTCATTTTTTGCATTATAAACAAAAGTTTTTCAGTATTATTTGGGATCAAAGGATTACTGTTATTCATCTACATTTGCTTTGCTGCATTCTCCGGATATCCGATCGGATATCCGACAGAGAAGTCGGATATCCGGTGATTGTGATCCGGATATCCGACGATATTTCGGATATTGAAAAATCAGCCGGATATCGGATATTGGCCGGATATCCGTTGCATCCCTAGTTATTTCACGATTTTTAATGAAACTTGCCCTTTTTTTTAGCGATTTTTTGACGAAATTACCCGTCCCATGGGACATGTATGAGGTTATTTTTTGCGTTCCGTCGCCGATTCTGTGCCTAATTTATGCGCTATAGCGCGTTCTGATTATTGCTGGAGGGTTGCGTTTTTTCAAATGTGGGGCAAGAAGGGCGCTATTGTTTTTTTTTTTTTTTTTTTTTTTTTTTTTGATTGAGCGACAAGAGGGGCGCTATTTTTTAAACTAAAGGGCAGGAGGGGTGGAGCGCCCCCCTGAAACCCTCTGAGGGAAACTCTGGATGCAACGAATAAATGTTTGACCAAATAACTGAATAAACACTTATTCGGTATTCCTTTCAGTATTACTTTTGATAATGATGTTTTATGTAAAGTAAACAAAGCTATTATTGTCTTTCTGTGTACTACATGAAATAACCTTTAAAAATGTCATTCATGTGCTATTTTATAAAAATTCACTAAAAATGTCATTCTCATATTGTTTTTCACATTTGAATTTTCCCAGGTTGGCAGGTATGCAATAGTGTTTTTCTTTTTTTTACTTACTTGAAGAAAGTATTGTAATCTTCAATAGAAGAAAGTATTGTAATCGAAATTTTTTCGATTTATGGTTTTAGACGGATTTACATGTTTTAGGGGTCAGAGATTCCAAAAAACATGTTTTTACAAGATTGTCAGCCATTTTTCTTCCTTAACACTCTGAAATGTAAAATGGCATGGCTTACTATCTTATGTTTTTGTTCCAACTTCCATTTTTTCTTCTTTACCGGCATTCGGCATTTTTCCAATCTTCCGATCTTTTGTTTACTTGTTCAAATCAATCGCTTATCTTTTCCGATCGTCGCTGATGGGTACGTTCATCCTGGTCTTATCGTTCCGTCCGGTCGCAATTCGCAAGCATCGCGAATCGCAACTCGCAAGTGGCTGTCTTGCATTTCTCCCATCGCAAGTCAGGAACGCGTTTGCTCAACTCGGAGGGGCGTATCCAGTTTCGGATTGCCGCTGCTATTTAAACCGGGAGAGATAGATTGTGCGGGGGATTTTGAAGTGATGTTATGTTTCAAGATAGTTGATGTTACCGTCAATATGATATAGTTTCAGAAATGTGTTTTTAACTCATCCAGTTTTAAAGTTTTAAAGTTAACATCTAGTTGCTTGCCGTGTCTCATTTTTTCCAGCAGTCGTAACCCATTTGTGTTTTAATCAAGTCTTCATGTTCATGTGTGGATATTATTAGCTTCAGTTAAAAACTCTACGTTTTCTAAAAACTTTTCATCGAAATAGTTGATGTGCCATACCATGGGAATTTGTTTTCCAATACGTTGATAGAAGCCGTCCATAAGTGAGTCTGTTTTGTTTGTTTTCATTGCTATCCTAGTATTGTTATATGCCATGCCATGCCATTCAATAAGTAATATTATTTCATTACATAGAATGTTTTAATTTAAATACAGATTTGAACTTATTCTCTGTTTACATTTTGCCAGTTATATTTTTCATCCAAGTTTATACATATTTTATTTAAACTTGAATATTATAACTTTTTAACTGAACTTGTTTCTGTTCACGTTATGTCTGTTATATTTTTCACCTGGATTTATACATGCTTTTATTTAAACTTGCACTTATTTTTCATTAATAAACGTTAGCTTTTTTTTTACTGAAAAACAGTTTCTTTAATGTCTTACACTACACTGTCACACTGTCACCAATACTTACTCTCTTAGGTCACCGTAGTTGCACTGTTGTAAGCTGCTAAATTTTATGTTGTTTTAGACGGTTCTTGTCACAGAACCGATCACGGGTTATGGGCCGGAAGCGAATACGCTTTTAAACCCTTTACGGCGGCCATAACCTAATTGGTGACATTTCAAAATTTTTTTTTGACTGTTGTTTGTAGTATGCGGCCATTGGACCTCCGAGTCACTTTAGAGGGGGGGGCCGCAATATAGAATTTTTTTTTTGAAGGCTATATGTTTTTTTTCTTTCCTATTGACATGAAATACAAAAAGGTTTTTTTTAGGATCACTTATAATAGAAATTTTTGTTGATGTACTATCTGATTACTAAGTACGTTATTTACTAAAAAAAAAAAAAAAAAAATTTTTTTTTCCTCCTTTTTTTTTCATGTAATATCTTCTGTTTAATGCATGGCCATGGCTAACATACAGGTATGCATAACAAAACTGAATTCTCACAATTATGGAACTTGGGCAGCTGACGTAAAGTATCTACTATTAGATAAGAATGCGTGGAGCATAGTTAATGGCACTGAAAAGGCTCCTGATGAAAGTGACTCTGTAGCGACAAAGGAATATAAATCCAGAGTCAGATCTGCACTATCAGTTGTATATTTAAATGTCGAAAATGAATTCCGGAGAATCATCGAAAATATCGACGACCCTCATGAAGCCTGGACTAAACTTAAATTGCATTTTCAGCCTGATAACCGGGCACGCCATATGCAATTATTTGGCGAAATTCTTTCCTGTAAGATACAACCTGAAGAGCCCGTCGATATGTTTGCAGCTCGCCTCCAAAGGCTTGCTGACCAACTGGCTGCAATAAATGAGCCAATCAAAGAAACTTACCTCACATTTCAATTGCTTAGATGGCTCCCGAAGAAGTTCGACAACATGGTGCAAGGGATTCTGCGATGGCCAGACGAACAGTTTATGTTCAAAAGTGTTCTTACAGAATTAGTCGCAGAGGAGTCCCGTATCAAACTACGAGAGGACGACAGATTGGATGCCGTGCAATCTCATTTCTCCAGAGCCCGTTCCTCAAAGAAGTGTTCCTTTAAGCCTAAGTTCAGAGGTCGGTGTCACAAATGTGGACGCAGAGGACATTTACAGAGCCAGTGTAGAGTGCCTGATGTCACCCGCCCGGAATCCTGTCTTAGCTCTAGTTCCAGAAGTTCCATGATGCCTAGAGACTCCTCCAATTCCGGTTCCGTGGTGTACAGAGACTCTTCCAGTTCCAGAAATTCTTCTTTGTCCAGAGGTTCCTCCTTTTCCAGAAATTCATCGAAAGACTCTTCCGTATCCAGTCCTGTCCGTGCTCAATCTGATGGTCATAGATCCAGAAAAGATGTGCCTCGCAACCGACGTCAACGTAAGACAACAGGCCAGGTAAATTACCTCATACAATCTAATCTGAGTAACATAAAATGTGGTGGAGACGCCTGGGTCTTTGACACAGGTGCCTCCCACCATTTCTGTAAAGATAAAAGTTTATATGTTAAGTTCAAACCTTTAAAAAATGAGGAATTGGCTGTTGCAGTTGACGGTGCTACTTTCCCTATCGAGGGCACCGGTTTAGTGGATTTAAAAATAAATGGGGAAATGGTTCGCTTCGGCGACGTCATGTATTGTCCTAGTCTAAGACATAATTTAATTTCAGGTCCCAGACTTGATAAAATGGGTGCCAAGTTCAAAGGAGGTGAGGGAAGGGTCAAGGCATATCGGGATTCTGGCACACTTTTTCGTGCTTTTCTTAAAGATGGCATTTACTGCCTCCATCCAGATCCTAACCATAATAATAGAAATAAAGACCCGAAAATTAACCGTAATCAAAATCCTAAAAAGGTACGTTTCCAAGCCTCAACCGTTCAAAAAGATGATTTTAAACTCTGGCATAGACGCCTTGGGCACATCAGTTCCACATTAATTGAACATACTCTAAAATGTAATGGCGTTAGGGGCTTACCACCCATTAAATGTAAAGACTTTGAATGTGAAACATGTAAAATTAATAAACACAGACGAACATCATTCCGCCCAATAAACCAAATAAGATCTAAACGACCTTTAGAACTGCTACACACTGATCTGTGGGGTCCGACACAAATAACAGGGCGAAACGGGGAGAAGTATTTCCTAACTATAACAGACGACTTCTCTCGCAAAGTGTCAGTATACCCCTTATGCAGTAAAACACAGGTATTTAAGGTATTTTCTAACCACGTAAAAAGAGCAGAAAGGTTTTTGGGCACCAAAGTAAAAGAAGTCCGTAGCGACAATGGGCGGGAATTCGATAATGAAGCATTCACTAAATTTTTTGAGGACAATGGCATAAAACACGAATTTACCAATGTATATTCTCCGGAGCAAAATGGAGTTTCAGAACGTTTAAATCAAACAATAATGGATGGGGCTCGCTCAATACTCAATGAAAGTAAACTCAGTCTCAAATTCTGGCCAGAAGCTGTCTTATACATCGCATACACTCTTAACCGAATATGTCACAAAACTCAGAAAAAAACTCCTTTCGAATATTATTGTGGTAATAAACCATCCATAAGACATTTACGACCTTTTGGTACGGTGGCATATGTGGGGGTACCTAAACAACTAAGAAATTCCAAATTCGATCCAAAGGCTAAAAAGGGTGTTTTAGTGGGTTACGCAATGTCTACAAAAGGCTACAGGGTATGGATTCCCGAAACCAATAAAATAATAGAGACAATAAATGTTAGGTTTGGTGACGAATCTGTATCTAGAAGTATCCACAAACACAGTGAACAAGGTCCAAGCTATTCAATAGGCACAAACCCATTTACTACTTCGGAGCAGCGCAACGGAAGCGATCTGGGACCCTCTTACATCCTAAGTTCCGAACCACCTGAAATAGACCCTTTGACTGATCTTCAACCTGACAGATTTACTTCAGAAACACCACCCACTCAAAGTATTAGACCAAGTACCTCTAAATCTTCCGACTCTGCCTCCTCACACCCACCTGAGGGTGACAGTGACGAGGATGGCGAGGATTTTTCTAGAACTCTCAGGGAAGCTATCTGGTTCCGTAAGCCTGTAACCAGGCCTGACAAATCGAGAACCGACGTCTACTATTACGAGTTGGGTGAGACACAACGTCTAAGATCACTGAAGGAAGTAAGAGACTACTGTCATTCTAATGGTATAAAATTTGATCCGTCACTGTTCAGTTTTAAAGGAAGCAATAAGTCCCAAGGCATTGTAAAGTCCACTCCTAGTGCTAGCTCAATTCCCAGTTACACACCTCCACACACCTCTTTCTCTGAAACTCATAAAACCAGTTCCTGACTAGAAGACTCCATACCTACCACATATAAACAGGCGTTAAAATCACCTCAGTGGGAACTCTGGAGACAGGCAATGAAGGAAGAGATGGATGTTATAAATAAAAGACAAGTATGGGTATTAACACCTCTACCACCCAACACCGAACCACTAGGCTGCAGATGGGTATTCACCATCAAACGAGACGACAAGGGACGGGTTGCAAGGTATAAAGCGAGACTTGTAGCACAAGGCTACAAACAAGTCAGGGGTGAAACGTACGATGAGACGTTTTCGCCAGGGTTCGCCGAAGTGGGCCCAGCCCGAAAAAACCCGCCCGGGTTTTTTCGGGCGGGCCCACTTGAAAAAACCCGTCAAAAACCCATTTGTGGGTTTTTTCAAATTTTCTTGTGTTTTCACAACTGTATCATTATTTAATCTAAGATATGAGAATGGAAAGATAAATGCCAATTTAAATATATTTCAAACTAACCATATTTAAAAGAATTTCTAAGTATTGATAAAATGACCATAAAATAAATTAATTTGTAAATAAGGAAGATTTTCATGGCTATATATTTTAAAATGCATCCAAGTGCTTTAAATCTTAATGTATACCTAATGATGGCGCTTGAAATGTGATCCCCATTCTGATTGCTTGTATTGCTATAGCTTTTAAGCACATTTATTATCCTGCTACAATGTTCAATGAAAGTTTATACAGTAATTTTCAACACAAAAATGGTGACAGATTATACAAGGTTCCCAGCATCATCGAAAGTCAGGAAAATCTCAAAATATACAGGAAAAGTCAGGGAATTTACAAATAATTTCTAAAAAAGTCATGGAAAACATTTGAGTGAAAAAATGAAAAATGACACAAAATTCATTAAACAGTTGGGGAAAAATAAAAAAAGATTGAAGTATGATTGCAGAAAAAAATTGCTAATTTTGGCAAAAGATTGTGAAAATAAGTATCAAACTTTGCTGTATGCTCGTTTGATCAGAGAATTTTTCTAGATTTGGTTTGGGAAAGTCAGGATTTTTTTAGATTTGGTCATAGAAAGTCAAGGAATATGCCAGTCATGTTTTGCTGGGAATCCTGTTATAACAACCAACAACAACAAAAAAGAGTGAAAAAGTTTTAGTACAGTACTTTAATAATTTCATTGTTAAAATTATTACTAATCATTTTTGTAAAAGCAAATTATAATGTTTATTATTGTCATAACCTTTTAACCTTTAACCTCATAAACTTTTTGTAATCAATTATTTTAAATTGTATTTAGTACTTATAAGTACCTTGTTTACAAACATTCTGAACCATATTTCTTTAACATAAATACCTTGATAATATCCAAAAAACCCTAATAAAATCTAATCTAAAATGTATCCAGATACTTTAAAAGATTGCTTACAGACGGCATACAAAACTAAACTAGTAAAAGTGTATTGCCATTTACGATCTAACTTTATAGATATGACTGACATTGACTTTTAGATAATCCAATTTAATACTATTGCAACATAAATGTTGCTTAAATTGTAGTATATATTAGGGATGGGACGAATATTCGGCCACTATTCAGTATTCGGCCTATTCGGCCCTTTTGCCGAATATTCGGTTGGCCGAATATTGAAGGCTTGTTGACCGAATACTTCGGCCGAATACCTATAGCTGAATATTTAGAGATATCTCGCCGAATATTGCTGAAATCTCGCCGAATAGTGAAAGATATCTTGCCAAATAAATTTAGGATTTGAAGAATTTCATTTCTTGCAATTTTTTCCCCCTAATCCAAATTGGTTACTTCATTTATGAAGTCAGTCTCATTCTTACTTGCAAAACATACAGTTATTCAGATTCTAAAAAATATACAGCCTTTCTGTATTTCCTATAAAGGTTGGTGATATTTTAGAAAATGCTGCCCAAGTTGACTATTTAATTGTACAGGAAATGTCTTCACTAGAGGACGATATGTTACAATTCAAGATATAAAAACACATATCGAAAAAAAAAGAAACACTACCTTATTTTAAAACACTCGAATATTTATTAATGTCTGCAAATTCCATGCACATGTAAAAAAGACTCTTATGAAATTCATAACTTATTTTCTATGAAGTCAGAAATGAAAAAAATCATTCACTAGGTGTATTAACGAAGATTCATTTTCAAAATTAAATATCAAATATTACTATCCCAAATACAACGATACATCTGAAAACAGAACTGGTGTCAAACTAGATACACATTAGATGACACAACTTGTTTTATGAAGATGGTTTTATAAATATTTAAACATAAATTCTAAATGCTGAACAAAATAATTTTTTTATTCAATAGTTTTTACTTTTAAATAATTATTTGCATAATTACTGGTTTAAATATGTAACATTATTATGTATATATTTTTAATTCATATTTTCCTTCATTCATTTTGTTATCAATTTCTGCTTATCCTTTTAATGCTTGTTGAATAAGTGGAATCTTGTATGCGCCAATTCAGATGTTAAAGATTTTGTTAACATATGCATTCTACTTTAAGCATAACCTTTTGCTTTAACGTAATTTGTAATTTAAAAATTGACAACTGATTTCCAAACAGTCTCATTCTTACGAATTTGTTTATTATTAGGGTCACAAACTCTTAATGATCAAATTTACTTCACTAAAGGTTACTTCAGAAAATATTTCCTTGTAAATTCTGAGAGAGAGAGGTTAAGAATATTATTAATTTTGGATGCAAGGAAAGATAAAAGTATCATTTGATAGCAAAAGTGACATACATTGTTCATATTTTAATGGAAATATTTTACCATCCTGACTTACTGAAAATCAATTTGATGTACATTAAGATAAAAGAATATAATGCAATTTCATAATTTTTTTGTGTTAAAATAAGTGTTTCAAATTTAAGAATACATTTAAAAGCACATTTAAGAGTAATAATTATTAATGAGTGCCTATTTTTTAAGTTATATATAATCAAAAAATTTTTTCTTTATTGGGAAAAAAAAGTTAGTATTCGGCCTAAAATTTGGCCGAATATTCGGTATTCGGCTATTCGGCCAAATCACTATTCGTCCCATCCCTAGTATATATATATGCATATATGTGTGAATTCTATTTTTTTTCTTCACAAAAATAAAAATATTCACATAAATGTTACTGCTTTAAACTAATTTCTATTGAAGTAAATGAAAGAAATTGCATAAATTAGTCTAACTTGAGATTTATATAAAGAAATTCAGTTGCACTTGATTTAAAATATCATTCTTCCAGCAGGCCCGTAACCAGACGGGGGGCAGGTGGGGCTGAGCCCCCTCTAGCGTCCTTTAGAGCCCCCTCTAACGATTTCTTTACTTTCTACCTTTTTAACAAAATCCATATTTTAACTTTTCTCAAAAGAAAAAAAAAAAAAAAGTCAGAAATTTTTTTAGATCTCTTAATTGCCTTGAATAAAATGGGAATACGCCAAAAATTTTGTATTCGGAACCCTATTAGATTAATTGTTTTCGGTTATCTTGCTAGCGTTTTCGAGTGCATTTCTCAAAACACATTTTAAAGGAACATTTCTTTCTCCTGAAAAAAATTAAGTCCAGATGCACTAACTGGTCACCACATGTGTTAGTACACCATTATATTTTTAAAGTAACGATCTTACGCAGGATGAATGGAAATGGTCACATGGTGTTCAAGTTGACCGATAATTAGTCAAGCAATGGTCAAAATCTTGACTAAGACGGTCATTAAAAACCCATGTTTCTAAATTTTAATGGTTTGCCTGCTGACAATACGTACTTATCAGTAGATTTAGTTAACGATGAAATATCACTTGGAAACTAGAATGTTTGAAAATTAAAAAGATAAAAAATGTCAATTTATACACGTGGAATAAAAAAAAGCTTGTAATTGTTTCATGTTATGGATTACATGGGTGTATATTAGAAAAAAAGAAGTTTATTTTATTTTATTTTTATTTATTTATTTTATTTATTATTTTTTGTTTGTTTGTTTGTTTGTTTGTTTGTTTGTGTGTTAAATGAAAACATTTTTTTTTTAATTTTTCATATAACAATAAAAAAATTAAAAAAAAAAAAAAATGATTAAGGTTAAGTTTATTATAAGATTACGGCAAAAATATCTGCAATTATTTGATGTATGGTGCATAAAATTTATTTTCAAGCGCTACATTCTAACATATTTGCAGAATAATTTTTATATATAAAGACATAAAATTTGTAGACATGGTTATTCAGTCTCAAAGAATAAAACTGTGTAATTGTGTTTTATAATGTTATTTTTCAATTTAAAAAAGCTGCTTTTTGACATATTCGCGAAATAATTTTATTTATAAAAATATTTGCAGGTATATGGACTATAAGAAATCAAACAGCATTTTATGTTTTTCTGTACCAGAAAAATAATCTGTCAAAAAATGATGGCAGATTTAACGTTATTGGTTGATTTTCATAGTATTTAAGAACAAAATGCTAGTCGTCGAGTAGCAAATTATTATAACTCTTGATACATGGCATTTATTAAAAAAAAAAAAAAAAAAAAAAAAACGGCAAACAGTATTTAATTCTTATTCCTCTGAATGAGAGAAGATGACATTTTTAAACAAATGGAAAGTAAATCATTTCTTGAATGCATCATGAAAATTTCTTGTTATTGAGTGAAAGAAAAAAAAAATATTTTTTACGATTAATTAAAACGGGAAAACACCTAATAATAAACAGCCGCCTTATACATTTAATGAAAATTATTCACAAATTTTGAAAATGGGTGTTCGTGTCCTTGTGCTCTTTTTCTTTTTCTTTTCTTTTTTTTTTTTTTTTTTTTTTAATGACATTAGACACATTTTAAGAAACACGTGTACAACATATGCGAAAGAAAAGCAGTATTGAAAAACATAAAATTAAAATCCATTTTTTTTTTAAACAAAAACACTATTAATCCCTTGGGGACAAGCGACCCATGTATGTGCCGCAAAAAGTGCTCAGAATCCTTGTTTATTCTCAGCAGTAAAATTTTATTGCTTAATTTGCCTTATTAAATCGGAGCATTTTCTCGATTTGATAAGGCACAAATTTTTGTTTTTAAAAACCGATGATAAAACATTAAAAATTTTATAAAAGGCTTCCATCCCGATGGGGTTAAGTCCAGATACGTTTCAAAAATATGAAATTAATATACATTAAAAAATGATTAATGTTTGAAGTTACATAATTATATGCAGAAATTTAAATTTAATTATTATTGTGAAGAATTTATTAGTTTATTTTATACAACCTATTTTTAATAAAATAAGATCAGGCAAAATTAGATTAAAAGAGAAACTCATATCATCATTAAATTAAGTCGTATTTAAAAAAGCCGTGACTTTAAAATGATCTAATAATTTAGCAGAAAATAAAATATTAATAAAATTTAATAAATTACGATTTGCTGTTAGTTAAAGATATTAAAAGTAGGAAATTAAAATAAGAATAATAAATTAAGTTTCATTAAGTATGTATTTTCTACCATAACATATGCAAAAAAACTGTTAATTTTTAACTAAAAAAAAAAAAAAAAATTATCAAAAAGAAAACAGATTTCAAAAACTATTGCAAAGTATTTTTTTTTCATAATAATTAATAAGACATTGAATTAAGAGCATTGTATTTACCATGCGTATTATATGATATTTATGTACATTAATTTGATTTTTTTGGAGTCAGCCCCAATCTCAACAAAATCAAAAATAATTATCCTTTAAAAATTATAACAAAATTCAGCAAAAACATTGCGAAAATAAATTTAATTTTAAATCAATCAACTCTAACTTAGAATCCCATATTTTAAAATCTGTGTGTTTGGTTGGTCCCCCCCCCCTCCCCCCCAATAATGGCCAGTACAAACGCATTATTTTATACTAACCATAGTTATAGTTACTTACTTGGAGTTACTTATTTATCTTACTTGGAAATATACATTTAAACACGTGAGATAAAATGTTAGAAAAATGGTAAGATTAAATTTTTTAAACTAAATATTAAATCAGAAAAAAATTCATAGATAATTGGATATGTATCTATTGGACACTTACATTGAACTTGGCTGGACTTGTATAGACACCAAAAAGTCAAATTAATGTACATAAAAATAAATATAATAATACGCATGGTAAATACGCATGCTCTTCATTTAATTTCTTATTAAATATATTGTGTAAAAATAATATTTTAAACCTTGCAGTAGTTTTTCAAAAAGGTTTTATTTTTGGTTAAAAAAAAGTATTTATTTTCCGATGATCATGAAGTATTTTGCATTTATTAATTTCCTTATAGAAAAAATCCGTTATAGAGAGGTTTTACACTCTATACACTGTAGAGACTATAGGCAGGCCCATTTTATCAGTTTTTGCTATATTTAGTTTGCTTAAAATATGGATTGTTAAAAAATGTTAGCCTCCCCAGAAAATTTTCAGAGCCCCCCCTGGCATGTCTCGCTGGTTACGGCCCTGTCTTCCAGTAATCTAGTTCTATGAGATACAAAATAATCTTTTAAAATATATTTATATTTTCTTTTTACATATTTATTTTTATTGTTAATCCATACTTAATGCAAAATTATACCTTTGTTTCACTGATAAATGAAAAATTTAGGTACTATGCATGTGAAAATTAGAAATGTGGAGAGTTCTCTAAAAAATTTTGATAAAACCCGAAAAAACCCGGGTTTTTTCAAAAAAGCCCGAAAAAACCCGGGTTTTAGACTACTGGGCCCAGTGGGTTGGGCTTTTTCAAAAAAACCCGGGTTTTTTCAAACCCTGGTTTTCGCCCGTAGTCAATTTCAGTCTAATTCGCTTTTTCTTTGCAGCCCTTGTCTCAAGTCTCGGATGGATCCACACTCAGTGTGATGTAAAAGGTGCCTATCTGTATGCCCCTCTTTCTGATAACATCTACATGAAACAACCATCAGGGTTCGAGGTAAAAGGTAAAGAGCATTTAGTCTGCAAACTCCAGAGGGCCCTTTATGGCCTCCACCAGAGTGGACGAGTATGGTTTTATGAATTACATAAGATTTTAATTTCTCTTGGTTTTAAAAAGTTAGAGTGGTGTAATTGCGTCTATTCGTTTTCCAATTATGTTGTTTTATTACTATATGTGGATGACTTTGTAATATTAAGTAACCATCAGAAACATATTAATGAAGTTTTAACCCTTTTAACAAAACATTTTGACATAAAAATCCTGGGGAGAACACGCAAACTACTTGGTGTTGAGTTTGAGGAGGATGAGAATGGCACTGTTTCAATTCATCAAAGGCAATATATTGATGATATTTGTACAAGATTTAAAGAATTCAACTTTCCCATTACATCACTCCCTATAACTAAAGGTACTGTTTACTCCAAGTCACAATGTCCTCAAACCGAAGTAGAAACCCAGGAAATGTTACAATATCCATACAGAAGTGTTTTGGGCTGCCTTTCATTTTTAACAAGCAGGACACGTCCTGATATTTCGTACGCTGTAAATATCTTCAGCCAATTCCAGAGCAATCCTGGGATTGTTCACTGGAATGGTCTCCTGAAGCTTTTAGGGTATGTCCAAAGCACAAAACACTATAAACTGAGGTTACCTTGCAACCACATAAACCTAATAACTTACACCGACGCGGATTTCGCCGCTAATAGGGATGACAGGACATCAATGGGGGGACAACTACTAATGTTAGACAAAGCTCCTATCATGTGGAGAGCCTTTAAACAAAAATCTGTCTGTTTGTCTACTATGGAATCAGAATTTGTGGCTTTAACAGAAGCAACTAAAGAGCTTCTATGGTTTAGTAGGATCATAACTGAATGTTATGACAAACACATTTTTACAGGTCCACAAGTTAAACCAACACTTTTAGTAGACAACATGGCCTCCATTGATTTTCTTAAGTCTCCCATTGAAAATTACAGAACGAAACACATTGACGTAAAATTATTTTTTGTTAGAGACCTTTTAAACCAAGAGATTTTTAATGTTAAACACGTAGCCAGTAAATCTAATCTCTCAGACATTTTCACTAAACCTTTAACAAAGTTTGATCTTAAGAAATTTATTGATGTAATTTTTAGTTATAAGTAATTTATATATATACATAATTTTTAAATGCTATGAAAAAAAAAACTCCTCCTCCTTTGAACTTGTGTCAAGCATTAAGATGCTTGTTTAACTTTTCATGTTAAACCTTGAAGTTTAGCATTTTTTTAAACTGAAATTTTTTGTATATTTCAGTACTTTTCTTTTGAAGAAAAATATTTGAATATGTAATTACTCTTGTTATTTCATACTTGTTTCGTATGCATATGTTTCATAATATCACTTCATAGGTTTTGAAAATCGAGTTGTATTCTGTTTTTATTGCATATGTAAATATGAAAATTTTCTTCTCGTTTTAAGAGTATATATAACAAGTTTTTTTTCCATATTTAAATTGGCCAAATCATTTGCAAATGTATATCGTTTCAAAAGCTTAAGCATATTTTTTTATTGTGTTGTCTTTCACGTGAGCGCTCACAGTCATTTAACTATGTCATTAACATAATCATAATTCATAATCGTTATCATGATCATGATCGTTGTTGTTCTCATTATTGAAATTTTCTCATTTGCATAACATGTATCTTTCATATATTATCAAAGTATTTTCATATTGTAATTCATGTATATTTATTCTTTATATTATCCTGAATTTGCGTTTATGTGATAATCATTCTCTTTCAGAATAAATATGCAAATGTATAATTGTTTAAAATTCATTCGAATATTGTTACAAGTCAAGACCAAAGGAAAAATCATCATATTAAATTCTTATGTAAAGGTAACTCGTAGTCACTTGCATGTGACGAGGTAATTGTAATTATCTTTCACGGTTTTTTTTTCAGGAAAATGTTATCTTTATAGACTTTTGCTATTGAACTTTTCCGACGTGAAAAAAAAACTTTTCGTTAGAGTTACAATTGTAACTGAACTCTCATGAAATGGAAAAAAATTGTTAATCGAGTTGTTATATATAATTGTTAAAATTGTTATTGTTATTATATATTGTTATTAACATTGTTGAAAATTGATGTTTTAGATTAACACTGTTGAAGTTATTGAATTTGTTGCATTTATACTTATTAATGTTAAGTTTCTGTTTTACTGGTAACTATCGAAGTGTGATAGTTTATGTTCTAATGTTTACATTGTTCTATATATATATATAATTTACAATATCTGTCGATTATCCATTTTATTTTTAAGTACGAGTGTTAAGGGGGGGGGGGGCGATTGTCAGCCATTTTTCTTCCTTAACACTCTGAAATGTAAAATGGCATGGCTTACTATCTTATGTTTTTGTTCCAACTTCCATTTTTTCTTCTTTACCGGCATTCGGCATTTTTCCAATCTTCCGATCTTTTGTTTACTTGTTCAAATCAATCGCTTATCTTTTCCGATCGTCGCTGATGGGTACGTTCATCCTGGTCTTATCGTTCCGTCCGGTCGCAATTCGCAAGCATCGCGAATCGCAACTCGCAAGTGGCTGTCTTGCATTTCTCCCATCGCAAGTCAGGAACGCGTTTGCTCAACTCGGAGGGGCGTATCCAGTTTCGGATTGCCGCTGCTATTTAAACCGGGAGAGATAGATTGTGCGGGGGATTTTGAAGTGATGTTATGTTTCAAGATAGTTGATGTTACCGTCAATATGATATAGTTTCAGAAATGTGTTTTTAACTCATCCAGTTTTAAAGTTTTAAAGTTAACATCTAGTTGCTTGCCGTGTCTCATTTTTTCCAGCAGTCGTAACCCATTTGTGTTTTAATCAAGTCTTCATGTTCATGTGTGGATATTATTAGCTTCAGTTAAAAACTCTACGTTTTCTAAAAACTTTTCATCGAAATAGTTGATGTGCCATACCATGGGAATTTGTTTTCCAATACGTTGATAGAAGCCGTCCATAAGTGAGTCTGTTTTGTTTGTTTTCATTGCTATCCTAGTATTGTTATATGCCATGCCATGCCATTCAATAAGTAATATTATTTCATTACATAGAATGTTTTAATTTAAATACAGATTTGAACTTATTCTCTGTTTACATTTTGCCAGTTATATTTTTCATCCAAGTTTATACATATTTTATTTAAACTTGAATATTATAACTTTTTAACTGAACTTGTTTCTGTTCACGTTATGTCTGTTATATTTTTCACCTGGATTTATACATGCTTTTATTTAAACTTGCACTTATTTTTCATTAATAAACGTTAGCTTTTTTTTTACTGAAAAACAGTTTCTTTAATGTCTTACACTACACTGTCACACTGTCACCAATACTTACTCTCTTAGGTCACCGTAGTTGCACTGTTGTAAGCTGCTAAATTTTATGTTGTTTTAGACGGTTCTTGTCACAGAACCGATCAAAAATGACTGTCTGTGTGTATGTCGCCATTCTACCATCAAAAAGTGTATGAAGTTATGCATAGAATTGAACCAAATTTTTTGTGAATGTTTTTGGCTGTGGCAAGCAGATCCTCCTTCAGTTTTGAAATATTCTGCCTAGGGGGGGCGCTTGCAATCGCGATTTTTGTGCCATTTTTAATATTTTACCGACCAAACGTATATGAAATTATGCATTGAATTGAACGAAATTTTTTGTGTAAGTGTATGGCTATAGCTAGTTGAATAGCCCTGAATCTGAAAAAAATCTGCCAGAAGGGGGTACTGCAATAACGAATTTTATGCCATTTTCAATATTGCATCGCTTAAAAGTGTATGAAGTTAGTTCTAGAACTGAACAAAATTTTTTGTATATAATTATTTTTTGGTAAGGCAAGTAAGTCCTGCCTGAATTTGAAAAAAAATCTGCCTATCATTCTATTGTCCATCGGCTCGTGCAGAGACGGAAATTCGTTTTTACTCCAATTAATTGATTGAAGCAGAGATTTAAGATGAAAATCAAAGTTGGTGTGGTATTAAATTAAAATTATTAAAGCATTAAAATGAGTAACTATTTTTTTTAAATATTAAAATGTATGTATGAGATAGAAAAAAGTTTTGGAATTGGCACATCCAACTATTTTTTTTTTTTTTCTCTTAATCAGCCTAGGCTTTTTTTTTTTTTTTTTTAATTTATGTACCTAATATGAATCTGTTCTATATGAAGTGAATAAGACTTACCGTATTTTCCGGGAATAACGCCGCTGCCGCCGCACTTGGTTAAAAATAAAAAAACTAGTTTAACGCCGCACCGGGTATAACGCCGCTCCGGGTATATTCCCACATTCCTTATTAGAGCAGTGAAATAAAATTATTAACTGATATAAAGTAAAACATTTTGGTCTTAAATAAATAACTTATCTTTTTTTGTTGTACAATTATTTCAATGAAACCAGAACCC
Organism: Maratus speculifer; assembly: GCA_964019185.1. Taxonomy (NCBI): domain Eukaryota; kingdom Metazoa; phylum Arthropoda; class Arachnida; order Araneae; family Salticidae; genus Maratus; species Maratus speculifer. Next base: position 281,457,097 of record OZ025300.1, on the reverse strand, counting down.
CATCCATTCGCTGCACCACGATTCCCGTTAACTTTTCCTAAGTTGATAACATTCAGCTTAAATTTTGCAGGGTAACTGCGGCACTTACAACTCACATCTGAAGACATATTTAAGATAAAACTTACCGCAAAATGCCATTAATCCTTCCCCCAAACGTGACGAAAAATCATAAAATAATTAGAGGGGGGCACTTACACGGGATTTTTCCGCGATCGATTCACAAAATTTGCAGGAATGAATCATGATAAATTAAATGAATCGTAAATCTTTGGATGAATTGTGAATTTTGATACTTGAAGCAATACTTGAAAAAATTTGTGCTTTTTTTTTTTTAACGTAAATTCTGTCGGAAAAACGCAGGAAAAAGAAGAAATTTGTAAAAAAAAAAAAAAAAAAAAAAAAAAAAAAAAAAAAAGCATGAATTTAATTAAAAAATCTCGAAAAAACGCACATTTCTAAAGATTCAGGATTTATTCATTTCATCATGATTCATTCCTTTCTCAACCGTTCTTTTGACATAATTTGTACTTTTTTAGAGATTTTTTGATGTAATTCGCGTTTTTATTGTAATCTTTTGTCGAAATGTGGGTTTTTTGGCGATACTTCGGCGAAATTCATGATTTTTCGCGATCCTTTAAAGAAATTTGCGGTTATTTTTCATGATTGTTTGGAAGGGAGGGCGCTTACTCGGGATTTTTTGAAAATTTCAAATTTTTTATAAAGTGGAGATGGGGTGGATTAACGGAATTTTATGGTATATCAATAAATCAAAATCAATTTTAAGCATCAGATTCTTTAACCTTAAAAATATAATTCCACATGCATGTGTATAATTAGAGCGAAAGCAACGAAAGTTTAGATTTGCCGATCTGTTTTCAAAAATTTTAAATTAATTAGTCCTATTTACAAGCCGCACCTAGTTATTGGCCGCACTTTTGTTTACAAAACAAAAAAATCTAGTTTAACGCCGCGGCGTTATTCCCGGAAATTACGGTACCTAGTTTCTAGGAAATTTCTTGTTTGTTACATAATTGTCATGAAAAATGGGACTATTTTACATCGCAGATTATATGTTATCCTATGGACTAGCAGACTGATCTGCAATGCAGTTTTGTGTAGTCTAGGTCGCAGTTAAATCATTTCAGGGATGCAAGTTAGTCACTTTTCTCACTTTTAGTCACTTTTTTGAAATTTTGTCACTTTTTTAAAAAGTCACTTTTAGTCACTTTTTTGACTAAAGATAAGCTGTGAAAGCAGTATTGTATTTAGAAGCGTTTCTCTATGAAGGATTTCTTTGGCTTATAGGTAAACATTGTAGAATTCTGGAGTGGAAAATTGTACTTTTTGACGAATGACATTATTCTCCCTCCCCTTTCCCCCTTCCCAAATTCAACACTCTCTGAGAGTGAAGGATCTGTGGAAACTGGCTCGCTCACTTTTCATTAAAAAATGTTACTAAAATTGACATTTTTATCTTTCAGTCTTGTCGTTATCACAATATCAATTGTTGATATTTTCATTGTTAATGAACTGCATTAAAATTTTCTCACTTGTTATGACATACAAAAACAGGATAACGGCTAATATGAGCAAAACATTCTTCACTTCAATTTGAGTTTCAGTGAATAATTTAAAAATATTGTCGTGTCTTTTTGCACTTACTGGAGAATTGTCAAGGACACAACATTCTAGGTGGTATGGAATGTAAGGTGATAGAAAGAAATATTCAAATGTTCATCAAAAACATGCTTCCATCTATTAAAGTGATAATTCCTTTCAAACATCAATGGATGTCATATGACAATACATTATTAAATTTTAAAAATTATCTCTAGATTATCTCATAATGGCTTTGGAAAATAATTTTGGATTTATTAAATTATTGTGTTATATGTTGAGTTTGAACTAATCTTGCTAACTCATGAGATTGATTTAATCTGAGATCTGCTTTCTGTATCTTAATCAACTTTAACCCTTAAGTCTACCATGTACTGCATAAGGAAGATTAATTCAAACTCAGCCTATGAAAGTAGAATTTATTGAAGCCAAAATTATTTTTTCATATAAGTTACTAAAAAACCATTATAAAGGAATCTCTTGGGAAAATTTCTTTAAAAGATTTAGTTTGTAATAATGTATTGTCATGGTATTATGGAATTTGGAAGGGATTGCTAGAAAATACATGAAAGTATGTATTTTATGAACATTTGAATACAATTTTCTGTCGCCTGATATTTCATACTCCCCTTAATATAGAATGGTCTGTCCCGACTATTCTTGAGTAGGAGACATGATGACATTTAATTTTCCATTGATGATGGTCAGATGCATCGTTCAAAACAGCTTTGTAGTTATGGATTTTTAATATTTAAATCTATGCACTTTGATACATTTCATTTGTGTTTAATTATTTTTTTGAGATGAATTTAGCTTTAGAATTTTAACTTCTCTTTATTTCCACCATTTTTTCTTAAACATGTTCCCCTTTTTTTTTTTGTATAGTTAGTTGCAGTTAAAATATGAGTTTGTTTCAGAAAATATTCAAGGATGTTACCAATCAGCTTTTTAATATCACTATTTGCAAGCAGATTTTCTATTGCTAATGGAAAATGAAGATTGTTCTTTAAAAATAGAGGTTATTAAAAAGTGATAGGTAGCATCCCTGATATTTTTTTGTGACAACAGCCTACTTATTTTCAATTAAAAAAAAAAATATTTTATTAACATTGTATTTTTTGTTTTATATGATTAAAGAAAACTGAGGTTTGATCTTATCTGGCATTTTGGTAGGGGATTTTCATTTAAAAAACAAATGTATTTCATTTAAATGATTAATTTGCAAATTTATTGAAAAAAAATCTTTGTCTTGTACTATTTACGTCACTTTTTTTTTGCTTTAGTAATTTTTTTTTTCATGTTTTAGTCACTTTTATGATACGCTTTAGTCACTTTTTTTGACAAACTTTAGTCACTTTTAGTCACTTTTTTTGGAATTTTAGTCACTTTTCTCACTTTTTTGGAAGCATTATTACAGTTGCATGCCTGCATTTGAATATAGAAAATAAATCTTTTTTTAACTACTAAAGTAAAATTTAAGTTAATACTCTTTTTTTTTGTGTCATTGTATACAAACTAAGTGAAATACAGTTCCCTCAAATCCACAACCCTAAAGCATGCAGCTCTCTAAAATCCACACATAATTTACAGATGTAACCAATGAAGTAGAAGTAGAATTCAGATTAAAAGTAGGGGGAAATTTTGATTTTTTTTTTTTTTTTTAATTTTTTATCTGTTCCACTTATTTTTTAATGTGTAACTTTTGTTAATATTAATGAATTCGTGCTTTTTCATGATTAATTTATTTTTGAAAAAAATCAAGATACAGTTGAACCTTGAAAATCCGGAACCGTCGGGACCGCTGCGATTGCGGATTTTGGAGGTTTATTTAAAAATCTTTTTTTATGGCTATATAATACCGTAAAATCCCGTTAATCCGCTCTTCCCGATCAAACGCCCCCTCCCCACTTTATAAAGAATTTGAAATTTTCAAAAAATCTCGAGAAAGCACCCTCCCTCCCGATTTTCAAAGGGGATTGCGAGTGAGACAAATCATTATGAAATGAATGAATCATGAATCTTTGATGAAGTGTGCGTTTTTTCAAGATTTTTTAATTGATTTCATGCTTGATTTGGCTTTCTTTTTTTTTTACAAATTTCTCTGTTTTTTCTGCATTTTTTCGACAGAATTTACATTTTTTTTTTTTTTTTTTAAATCCCAATTTTTTTTAAGTATCAAAATTCATGATTAATTCAACGATTCATTCATTTCATCATGATTCATTACTGTAAATTTTGTTGAACGCTTTTTAACTTTTTAATTTTTGTAATAATAAAGTCTTTAATTAACGGCAAGTCATTACAATATTAACCAGAATATATCTATATATATATTTTTAGTATAGTTATCAGAATTTAACTGCAGTTGATGAAAATTACAGCTATGTCTTATTTTAAAAATTAATAAAACTGAAATCGGAAAAATGTCCGGATTTTAGAGATTTCCGGAATTTGGAGGTTCAACTGTATTGCAGATATTACTGGTAATTACAATCTTTTTATTAAATATATTTAGTAAAGCTTTTTTGGCTATTCTGGCTAAACTTGAAATAAATCTTACTTATTTTATGACTTTTAGGTGAATTAGTGATGTGTTATTTTGAGACAAGTTTCGTTGAGTAATTTTGAAGAAATACATTTTATCTTTATAATTAATATTTAATCCTACATTATTGATTATTAATTTGACTTTTGCTTTTAATATTTTAATCATTTAAAAAAGTATCTACATTTTTATTATTTTAGTTTATTGGTTATTTAATATTTTATCATATTGTAAACATTTATTGTAGTTTCAATTAAATTATTAATTCTATTCAAATTACTGTTATAAAATTGTGAACAAAACAATGACCAGAAATCTGCAAAATTCTAAAATCCACACAACCTCTGGTCCCAAGTTGTACGGATTTGTGGAATCTACTGTATATGCAAATGGGTACAGTGATGAGGGAAAAAACTACATAAATTTTACTTTTGATTTTATGTAGCATAGCACAAAAACTGTGTAGCACAATTTATTCAAATAAATACATTTAAGTGCCCTATATAGATTTAGTGATATTTTTAGATATTATTTATAGATATTTTTAAGCTACATCAGGGAATCACTTAAATTATGATATCATATCTTTTAAGATTCATATTTTGACTTTATGAGAGATGTAAATGATAAGACATCTACTTATAATAAAATGCGTCTGAAGAAATGTGTAGAACGGTTCCAGGTTGTGCCACTCCTATCCAGAGCTGCTAGAGCGTACCAACTTAATGCTGGAATCTGTCGTAAGTTAACAAGCTGCGCCACCTGGTAGCAGGGGTGCAAATTGATAGAAAATAAGTAGTTAAAAAAGGTTCTCATTGCTCAAATCCTATTTTATTTTTAGTTAATTAATCTTTATTTAAATGTTTATTGAACAATAATATAAATTTACTAATTACTTTATTTCTTTATTTAAACTATATTAAAAGGACAATAGACATGATAAATATTAAATGATAAATTAGAAAAACGTATCTTTATTTATTCATAAAAGTAAAAATTAAACTCTTACCTTTTATTTTCATCTGTAAGCTGAAATAGAAAAATGTAAAGTTTTGTTTTATTTCTTATTTTTAACTTTTTAAAAATTCGTTCTTCCCGGCAAGTAAACACGTATTCGCCATTTTTAATTCGATTGAAATTCAAATCGATAAAACGTTTTGCATCATCGACGATAGGTGGCGGCATAGGTCGTAATCGACTAAGCCGGCCAATCAGATGTTAATTATTCAAAGAGTTGTGCGATTGCGTTACTACCGGGAAAGTTCGAGAAGGAGAGAACCGCTGACACGTGCCGTACTTTAAATCATATTTAAGCGGCAGCTGGTCGTGAACTAATCATCTAGTATCTTGTCTCTCGCTCTATCGTCTTGTTCTTGTATCTCGCTCCGGCATTTGCACTTAACATCGTGTCTTGTTTGGCTCGCCCGTTTGTTTTTGAATGATGTTTATTGAAGGTATTCGTCACTTAATTAGTTATGACTTTTAAGTCTTTCAGTTTATAATGTTTGCCGGTGAAAGTATCGTGAGTACATAAAGCTGTTTTTATTGAAGTGTCTTTTCGATGGTTTTTATTTATCAAGTTGTTTATTAAAGAATTTTGCCGATGTCCCATTCCATCCTGATGATACAGCTTGACATAAGTTTGGTATGTTAACTGAAGTTTATTTAATTTTAATATTTTGAGAAGATTTTTTTTATTCATATACAAACTGGATTTTAACTATAATGTTTTTAATTAATTAAATCTATAAATGCTGATTAGAAATGTTCTGAAGATTTAAATAAATTAATTGGATCTCAATTTACTGCATGTTTATTTACCAACTCATATCACATATTTTATTCATAATGTTTTTCCATCATCATCTAAATAGTTTTACATAGTTTTATGGAAAGTTAAATGAGCAACAACATCCAGTAGTTTCCACTTGCCAAACGTGAGAAACTGTAAGACTCTGCTTATGTAAGATTAATTTAAACCAGCATTATATGCTGACAGAAGGGTTATGGGCGGTAGTTGCTCATTTCCCAAGAAAAAATAAAAATTGAGTTGGTGTTAATAAGATGAAATTAAAAACCCCCATATGAGATGAAGAGATGGGGGGGCAGTAATGCAAGTTTTGATAAGAGATCCCGGTGATTTTAACGTTTTTAACTTATTTATTTGATTTTAATTAGAAAAATTTTAAATATTTTTTGAAGAATGGCTGGTCCAATAATTCCAAAGTTAAATGCCTCAAATTATCATAACTGGTCTGTGGATTTAAAGTATATTTTACTTGAGAAAAATTTGTGGAACATTGTTAATAAAACAGAAACGGAACCTCAAAAGGATGAAAATGGAACGAATCTAAAAGAGATAGAAGCATTCAGAATAAGAGCAGGCCAGGCCTTATCAATAATTTATTTAAATATAGAAAATGAATATAAACGTATAATTGAAGATTGTAATGACCCTGTAAAGGCCTGGGAAAAGCTGAAAGTGAATAGCTGTCCGGATTCAAGGTCTTTTCATATGCATCTGTTTACTAAACTTTTGGAATGCAAAATAAATTCAAATGAATCCATAAAATTATTTTCAACGAGAGTGTTCCGGATTTTCAATGATATTAAAGAAATAGACAAGAACTTTTCGAAAAATTACGCCAGTTTTCAAGTATTGAGGTATTTACCAAGAAAATATGATGGAATGGTTCAAAATATACTAAGATGGAAAGAGCAAGATTTTAAATTTTCTAGAATAATAGAAGAATTGTCTGCTGAAGAGGTGCGATTGAAATTGAGAGACAGTGACTGTCAGAAAATACAACCCCAGGCGAACCAAGTGAAATTTAGAAATAACCATGGAAAAGAAGTGCAGTGTTGGGATTGTTATGAGTATGGCCATGTAAGGAGTCAATGTAGAAGAAACTCAGGTTCAGAGTTCAAGTCGAAAGGTCACCGTTCTAGAAAAGATTTTCTTAATCGTCAGAGGCGTCCCATGAGTTCATCGAGGTGGAGTAATGCTTCAGGAAGGAGGGAAAGCTCAGACAAGTATGCTGTATCTAGGAGATCTACACCGAGTGATAGTGCTTCTCCGAACAGATCGGCATCTTCGAGGTCACTCCGAGCCCCCAGGAGTCCGACAACTAAGCCTTGGTCCAGAGGACGTCGTCGAGCTAGACCTAGACAGCGAAGAGGAGGAAACGGGAACCCGGAGAACTCTGCCAATGCCTGTTCGTCGTGGAATGATGATGGCCCCCAGGACAGATATGAAACATGTAAGTCGTATCTATTTTTTGTATCTCAAGCTAATTTAAATTGTGCTGATAATGATACGCGATGGCTATTTGATACTGGGGCCACGCATCACTTTATTCGCGATAAAAATCTTTTATTTGATTTTGAACCTTTAAATGGTAGAGATATGAATATTGCAGTTAAGGACCTGTCGTTCAAAATTGAGGGTCGTGGAAAACTAAAATTAAAATTTGGTAAAAATATTCTAATTTTGACAAATGTTATGTATTCAAGTAAATTAAGGCATAACCTTATATCCGGCCCTCAATTGGACAGACATGGTGCTTTATTTAAAGGGGGAAGAGGCCGAGTAAGAATCTCAAGGGATGGCATCTTTTTATTTAATGCTTTTTTTTTAAACAGGGTACCTATCAGATTTTTCCTAAAGTTATCAAACCAAGCTCACACTATGAATCAAACGCTGTTTTTAAACAAAACCAGATGGAGTTATGGCACCGTAGGATGGGTCATGTTAGCCCTGCAATTATGATCCATACCTCTAAAAGTAAAGGTGTTAATGGTTTACCGAGTTTGTCTGACATAAATTTTAAGTGTGAGTCTTGCAGATTAAATAAATATAAAAAGGTGTCATTCAAGCCTACTAATTACATTCGTTCAAAAGGACCTTTGGATTTATTATACATTGATATATGGGGACCAAATCAAGTAGAAGGGAGAAATGGGGAGAAATATTTTTTGACTGTGATTGATGACTTTTCCCGCCGAGCGTCAATTTACCCGATAAGAATGAAGTCTGATGCCTTTGACGTCATAGTAAAACATGTTCTTAGGGCTGAAAAATTTCTAAATAGGAAAGTTAAAAATTTTCGCAGTGACAACGGCGGGGAATTCGTCAATGAAGATCTCCTAAATTTTTTCGAATCCAAAGGAATCCATCATGAATTGACCAATCCTTATACCCCCCAAATGAATGGGGTTTCTGAACGTTTTATGCAAACTGTAACTAACGGAGCTCGGACCATCCTGTCAGATAGTAAGATAGATTTAAGTTTTTGGCCAGAGGCCGTAAAATATTTTGTATATGTTTGGAACCGTGTTTGCCCGAAAACACTCGATAAAACCCCGTTTGAATTGTACTGTGGGTACAAACCTTCGGTTAAACATCTACGTCCGTTTGGTACTCTGGCATATGTAGGCATTCCTAAACCGCGAAGACAAGGTAAATTAGGACCAACTGCGAGAAAAGGGATCCTGGTTGGGTATGCATTTAGAACTAAAGGATACCGCATTTTTATACCTGAAACCAATCAGATTGTTGAGTCAATTGATGTAAGATTTGATGAAACTTCTTCTTTTAATTTTGAGGGCAGTGGAGCAGTGATGGGCCCGGGGGTTGGAGAACTCTTTCCCGACAGCGTCACGGATCATATAGAACAAACTGTTGAGGTTGCACCTGAGGAGGTCCCAGGTCCCTCCAGTGCTTCTCCAGATCCGCACTCTGAAGGGGAGGAGGAACCCGATTCCGGTCCCGTTACTGACTCACCTTCTTCTGGATCATCTTCACCACGTGAAATTGGCTGGGTACGCAAACCGGTTAAAAGAAAAACTGGAAATCGAGTGGATATTTACTTTTATCCAGAAGGTTCTAGCATGAGATTGCGTTCAGCTTTTGAGGTGGAGAGGTATTGTAATCAGAATAACATCAAGTTTGACCCAACTCTTTTTGATTTTAAGGGATCAAACCTTTATACCGGTCCTATTCCCGCGGTTATTCCTGTAGATACGCCTGACGAGGATGAGTCTGACTCCGGTAATTCAGAAATTAATTTTTTAAGGCCTAGTGCGTGACTATATGAACCCACAGTTATACCTAACACCTATAAACAGTCTCTGAAATCCAAGGAGTGCTCGATGTGGCAAAAAGCGATGCAAGATGAGATCCGGGTAATGTATGAACGGAGGGTCTGGCATTTGGCACCATTGCCCGCCAACATTGAACCTGTGGGATGTAGATGGGTATACACGGTCAAAAGAGATGAGAAAGGGCGAATTGCTCGATTTAAAGCCAGACTTGTGGCACAGGGCTATAAACAGGTGAAAGGTCAGTCGTATGACGAGACCTTTAGCCCTGTTGTTAATTTTGGAGTAATTCGTTTCTTTTTCTCTCTCTTAGTCTCGTGTTGCGGATGGCGTCACATACAATGTGATGTAACCAGCGCCTATCTATATGCCCCCTTAAAGGAGAATGTTTACATGACACAGCCCCCTGGTTTCATCATTCCCGGGAAAGAGCATCTATACTGTAAGCTAGATCGAGCTATCTACGGGTTGCATCAGAGTGGGAGAGAGTGGTTTTTTGAATTTAATGAAGCTCTTTTAAAATTAGGTTTTGTAAAATTAGTTTCCTGTAACTGTGTCTATACCTTTAAATCAAACATTGTTTTACTTTTATATGTTGATGACATTGTGGTATTCGGTAGAAATAATAGCATAATAAATGAGGTACTGGAAATGTTAAAAAGTCAGTTTGATATCAAAATACTAGGAAAAACTAAAAAGCTTTTAGGTGTGGAATTTTGTGAAGAGAACTCGCTAGAGATCCACCAGACATCTTATATAGATGAAGTCTGTGAAAGATTTCGTGAGTATAAAATTCCAATATCATCCTTACCCATTAGTAAAGGAAATGTTTTTTCGAAAGCTGACTGTCCCAGTTCATCCCATGACAAAAGTTTAATAGCAAATCTACCATACCGCAATATTTTAGGTTGCCTTTCATTCATAGCAAATCCCACTAGACCTGATATTTCTTACGCCGTAAACATTTTTTCACAGTTTCAGTCTAACCCTGGATTCTCGCATTGGGATGGTTTATTAAGGCTGTTAGGATATGTAAAGTTTACTCGTCATTACCGGCTTAATTTAAAATGTAATTTGATAAATTTAATAGCCTATACTGACGCTGATTTTGCTGCTAATCGTGACGACCGTACATCGATTGGAGGTCAAATAGTCATGTTGGACAAATCACCCATTGATTGGCGTACTTTTAAAGAGAAATGCGTTAGCCTTTCTACAATGGAGTCTGAATTTGTCGCTATGACTGAGGCCTCGAAAAATCTGGTATGGTATGATCGAATATTGCAAGAATGTAAAAATAAACGTATCATTTCTAACACCGGTAATAAGGCGAAACTTTTTGCAGATAATCAAGCAGCTATAGATTTTGTTAAATCTCCCATCGAGAATCATAGGTCTAAACATATTGATGTTCGTCTGTTTTTCATAAGGGATTTGGTCTATAAAGATGAATTCAGTTTAAACTTTATTAGAAGTAAGGCTAACCTTGCAGATATCTTTACGAAGCCTCTGACCAAATTTGACTTAATGAGATTTATAGAATATTTTTTCAGCTTATAATTTGATGTAAATTTTTTTTTGATATTGTAACTGTTAAAAGTATAAAATTTTTGAGCTTCTTTTGAAATGAAAAATTGTAAAATTGTAAAAATATGTTAAATTTTTCTGAGATCTTGACCACTTGAAATTGTTTTTGAAATTTTTCACTGGGTGTGCAATTTAAATTCCCGTCCCGGTGCAGAGATTGTGCCTTCCCGGCATTTTCTCTGAGAGGCTCGATCAGCCCTCAGTACCGTTTCGGGAGGGTGGTCCCTTGGGAGACAAATGACAGAGAGTCTTCTCGGGGATTGTGTTGGGGGGTAACTGCTGCATTGGGATCTACCGTGGGTACAGGTTTTTATAATTTTGTAAGTCCCAGTTTTATTTATTAAATGAATAGGAGTATCACTTAGGCCCCGCACACTTAGTGAAATTATGAATCTATTTATTTTTGTAATAGTAGTATGAAATCCGTTTGGGTTTTTGCTCTGGTTCCTAGGGCTAGATCGGAAACTTTTGGGGATTTCAAAATTTTTTATATTAATTGCAATAGAATTTTTTTTGAATATAATTTTATTACTTTGTAATTATGTTAAAAATATGCAAATTATAATTTTGGACTTTAAAAGAAATTTAAATATTTATTTTTAATTTTATGACTTTTTTATTGTTATTTTGTTTTCCCTGATACTTCTTTTATTTCAGGCATCTGAGACACCATTAATTGTGTATGAATGGAAGTCAATCCGTGCACGGAAGAGCATATGAAGATGAGAGAATGTTTTCCACGTATGGAAGAGATTTTTTTTGAATGGAACAGTCTTTTGTGAAGTCTAAACAAAGCTCAGATGCCTAAGCCTGATGTCATATATAAAGAATTTATGTTATCAAGATTTAGTTTTGTTATATGTTTAATTATTCAAGAAAAATTGTTTAAAAATAGTTGTTTAAAAATTTATTGTTTAAAATTTTGTTGTTTAAAGTTTTCTATGTTAAATAATGTTTAATTAAGGTGGTCGGGATCGAAGCCATGTTTCGGCTAAATTTTTGTATCAACTCTTCAAATGGAAGAGATTGACTTTTCTGGTGGTATGTATTTAAAAGATTATGTTTGTAATGTGTCAAGCTGTTTTGCATCCCATGTTTAGTGACTTTAGTAGTTTCCCTTAGGAATTTTAATAGAGGGAGAAAACTCGGAGTTAGTCACTGCGTAAGTTTCTTGGAGATGAGAAACACTTTTGGTATTACAAATACTTAGAATTTTTTTTTAATTGTTCTAACGTAGTAAAATTTAAGTCTTTTTGAAATTTAGGGATTCTTGAAGTTTAAAATTTTGAAGGTTTGAGAAATTTTTTGAGATTTAATCTTTTGTCCCTTCTTGGCCGTACAAATTTGTTCCTATGGAATTTGTAGATTGTTTTGAGATATTGTTAAAGTTGAGCGAGTTATGTTTTTAAATTAAAAATTAAAATTTTTTTGGGATCCGATGGATTAATAGAATTTTTTTTTAGAATTTTTTTTTAGAAAATCGAGAGGGCATTTTTGAAATGTTAAAAGTTGAAGTCTTTGAGACAATGAGAGGGGGGGCAATCTGATAGAAAATAAGTAGTTAAAAAAGGTTCTCATTGCTCAAATCCTATTTTATTTTTAGTTAATTAATCTTTATTTAAATGTTTATTGAACAATAATATAAATTTACTAATTACTTTATTTCTTTATTTAAACTATATTAAAAGGACAATAGACATGATAAATATTAAATGATAAATTAGAAAAACGTATCTTTATTTATTCATAAAAGTAAAAATTAAACTCTTACCTTTTATTTTCATCTGTAAGCTGAAATAGAAAAATGTAAAGTTTTGTTTTATTTCTTATTTTTAACTTTTTAAAAATTCGTTCTTCCCGGCAAGTAAACACGTATTCGCCATTTTTAATTCGATTGAAATTCAAATCGATAAAACGTTTTGCATCATCGACGATAGGTGGCGGCATAGGTCGTAATCGACTAAGCCGGCCAATCAGATGTTAATTATTCAAAGAGTTGTGCGATTGCGTTACTACCGGGAAAGTTCGAGAAGGAGAGAACCGCTGACACGTGCCGTACTTTAAATCATATTTAAGCGGCAGCTGGTCGTGAACTAATCATCTAGTATCTTGTCTCTCGCTCTATCGTCTTGTTCTTGTATCTCGCTCCGGTATTTGCACTTAACATCGTGTCTTGTTTGGCTCGCCCGTTTGTTTTTGAATGATGTTTATTGAAGGTATTCGTCACTTAATTAGTTATGACTTTTAAGTCTTTCTTCAAGTTAAAGTTTATAATGTTTGCCGGTGAAAGTATCGTGAGTACATAAAGCTGTTTTTATTGAAGTGTCTTTTCGATGGTTTTTATTTATCAAGTTGTTTATTAAAGAATTTTGCCGATGTCCCATTCCATCCTGATGATACAGCTTGACATAAGTTTGGTATGTTAACTGAAGTTTATTTAATTTTAATATTTTGAGAAGATTTTTTTTATTCATATACAAACTGGATTTTAACTATAATGTTTTTAATTAATTAAATCTATAAATGCTGATTAGAAATGTTCTGAAGATTTAAATAAATTAATTGGATCTCAATTTACTGCATGTTTATTTACCAACTCATATCACATATTTTATTCATAATGTTTTTCCATCATCATCTAAATAGTTTTACATAGTTTTATGGAAAGTTAAATGAGCAACAACATCCAGTAGTTTCCACTTGCCAAACGTGAGAAACTGTAAGACTCTGCTTATGTAAGATTAATTTAAACCAGCATTATATGCTGACACAAATGAATATGCGGGTTTGACGTCATATATGCGCAGATGTTTATTATCTCCGCATCTCTTGCGCATATTTTCTGAATTTTCACTCAATCATGACAGATTAATCAAGTCTACGAGATATATTGCAAAATATTTTTGTTACAGTTTGTATCGATAAAATCATGTACATTTAAAAAAATAGTCACAATATCATTTTAATTTAGGGAGAAAAAGCACTAATTAGTACTCATAAGTACCATATAATGCTACGAAAAATATTGACTTTTACCCTAAAATTAAAATGACAATGCGACTTTTTTTTTAAATACCCAGATTTTTTTTTTTTTTATTATTAAAAATATATATTTAAAAAAAGTCGCATTGTTATTTTAATTTTAGGGTAAAAGTCAATATTTTTCGTAGCATTATATGGTACTTATGAGTACTAATTAGTACTTTTTCTACCGAAATTAAAATGATATTGTGACTATTTTTTTTTAAATGTACATGATTTTATCGATACAAACTGTAACAAAAATATTTTGCAACATATCTCGAAGACTTGATTAATCTGTCATGATTGAGAGAATAGCTTGAAATTTGTGATTGAATTTTTAATATGAAGTCTCAAAATAGCTTTGTCTGTTAAAAAAAAAAAAAAAAAAAAAAAAAAAAAAGAGAGAAAGAGAGAGTGTGTACGATTTTAAGAAAATTATTGTCTAGAACGTTAAATATTTAAACAAATAAATTAACAATATTTCTTTGTTTAACAAAACAACATTTAATACATACATTTAAAATTAAAGTTATTCCGAATATACGTATAATGAAATAGGTTTTTAAATTAAAAGAATGAAATGTTTGCAAGTTAAATAATAAAAGTCGATATGACCAAGAAAACATTGGATTTTTATCGTCTGCAATTGATAATTAAAAATGGAGCTAAAGTTAAATATTTTATTTAGTATTAAATTCTATACATTTCTAAACATTGCTAAACATTATATTATCATAGGAAATACTAAGGTGTATACAATTTTGTATAACTTAGCTCATCGAGAATTTAGTAAAATGTGACACTACTTCAAAATTCTGCATTTATAAAATCTACTTACTAAATTATATAAGTCATCTTTCATTACATTAAAAATTTAATTTTGGATCGCATAGTTAAGGGATATTTCATCTTAGTATATTTTATGTTAATATTTAGTCGTATTATACTTATTTATTCTATATTTATTTACAATATTTCAAACCTAAAACTTATTCTACGTAACATTTTAAAGTAACATTTAATTGAAACAAAAAAGTTTTGTTGCCATTCACACAAAAGAAACTGCAATCTCCTTAATAATCCTCTGGTTATGCACCCCTGCCACTAGGTAGCGTATATCTTGGCCCCGCCTTTAATCTTGCGGACACCTCTTCCATAGGAGTTGGAACGCTTGAATTATATGCACTTTTGCTCCTATCTGGATTCAACCGTTGCTAGACGCCACATTAGGCTTAAATGAAAACAGATGCTAAAATGATGCTTTTAAAATTTCTTCCACTTGAAATAATGTTTTTTCAGCATATTTTCATATAAAACATGTATATCAAACCCAATTATAATACATAAAGATAACAGTGAAAGTGGAAAAGTTTTTTATTATCTGAGTACGATTGTTTTTTATTTATCACTCTAGCACCGTCTCTCACAACTTTAGTACTGCCATCTATGAACTATTTTAGAAGCCTTTTTGGGAATATATTATAAAAGATAAATTTAGTTTTAGATGAATTTAAATTTAGATTTATTATTATTATTTTTTAAATGCTAGCATTTATCCGGTTAATTTTTTTAAATTTTGTTTTCTATTTAAATAAATAAGCTCTTTTTTTTCTTCAAGTTGTTATGGATATACAAGATATCATCCTGACTGCATTAGTATAACTGAAAATTATTTTTTCACATGGTCTTAAATTAAAACTTTATCTGCTTTGATGCAATGCATGCAAATAAATCAAAATTGCTCTTAAATTAAAATTTGATGATTTTTATTTAGTTTATGATATTATATATTCCTTACATTTAAACAGCATTTGATAAAAAATACAAATTTCGTTTACAATGTAAGCAAATTTCGAATGGATATAATCTAAGCTTTAAAAACTGGTAGATTTAATTTAAAATTTTACAAAAGAAACAATAATACTTATGGATTGAATTTTTAAAGTTGCAAGCTGAAGTTTTTAAAAATTGATTTTGATTTAAATCAATGCCTCCTACTATAGAAAATAGCAGTATTTTCTATAAGAAACTACGATTTTTTTTTTTTAAAGTTGTTTTGTGTATATTAACTGCGTATAGATGGCACCAAATCTAAATTTAAAAAGAAAACTCAAAGCTTCATGTCTTCATAATCGATGCCTAAAAGCATCGAGCTAAGAATCTATCATATACCCACGACTAAAATCGCTGCCGAATCATAATAAAGAATGTATTTTAAAATTTTAAAAACTTCAATATTTAATTTAAATGTTTTGTGAAATCTTCAGAAATTGAGTTTTATTTTGCTAATTATTATTATTATTGTAATAAATACTGTTCTTTGTTTTGAAATTAAAATTTGTTCAAAAACTAAATATCAAGTAAAAAAAAAAAAAAAAAAAAAACATTTGTATTTGTAGAAATTTATTGCTATTTTTAAAATGTGCTTTTTTACAATACAAACTCTTGAAAAATAAAATCTGCATTCTGTTTGTTTGTATGAAGTATTAAAAAGATGAAATGCAAGTGAAAATTCCGTCATTTTTGACGGGGTTATATACTAGTCAATGAATAAATTTTAATATATATTTATCAATGAATAGCATAGCATCACTTAAATTTTGATATCATTAAGTTCTAAATTTAAAATTCTTAGAGGTGTAAGATAAAGTGCTGCATCGCAGGATTTCAACCTGTTCAGGGTTTTTGTATTGATATAGAATATAAAGAATTCTAGTCTATGCTGTACAATGCCAGTTTTTGGAAACATTTTGATATGAGCTTGGATATTTCTCATATCATGATTAAAGATTTCATTTCTTGTGAAAGGTATGTAATTTTGGTACTACTTGTTATCCCAACGACTAAAAATCTATCCCCAAACTATAAGATTAAATACCAAAAATGGATAATCGTGAATGTCACATCCAATAACATTAAATGTGATACAAGTGTTTAAAACATCATTAAATGATTGTTATTTGTATTTTTATTAATTTTCCATTATTTTTTTTTTTTTTTTTTTTTTGTTATTTAAAATAAAAATTACATCAATATATGTATTTTGGCTATTAGTTTGATGATTTGTACAATTTGGCAAAATTGGTCGATGGAATAACCAAGTAATACAGTAATTTTTTTTTATATTGGTAATCCCATTTCGACAGTAAGTGTCATTTTTTTGGTAGTGAGATAATCTTGCTTAGTTGCAATTATTTGCCACTGGCCAGTCACAGTTTCTTAATTTCTTTGCACGCTCTTTACATTTCTGTTTTCTATCCAAAACTCGATGTTTTTGTACGATTGAATGTGATGATATTTTTGGTGTTTTCAATTACTTTCATCCTTATCAATAAAACTAATTGAGCCATTTTTTGCAATGCAGGTGATGCTGACAAAATAAAGATATTACAGTCAAAATTTGCTCTGGCCAGGTCGGGATGGTTTGCAGTATTGTTAGAATGATTAATATTGCACTCGTCCCGGCCTGTCTTAAGTGATCAATGCAGCTAAGTGAAGATCATATGTATATCCTGATAACTAAGCTTGCATTCATCATGCTGCTATTCTGTATATTGCCTCACGTTAGGTAAGTAATTTCTACATTTCAAAAATGTTAATTGTGTAATTTTATCTTGAGAAAAGAGCTTCAATAATTGCTCATATGGCTGTTATTCATGTTAAACTTCATTTATGGGTTCTTATGTATTAATGCCACCTCAGTAGAAGTTGTGGTAATGCTTCAATAAAGAGCAATCTTGTTCACACGAGCACAAAAAAATGCCGTCAAAAATGAGCAAAAGAAGCACTAAAAAGGAGCTAAAATATGGCATCAAAGAATGAGCAAAAAAGAAAGTACTAAAAAAAACATGAACAACAAGATTATACTCTATATTGGCCCATTACCGCACCTTCTGCTGTGATGGCGTTAATATGTAAGTACTCTTCATTTATTACTTTTTTCCTTTCTTTGTTTGAATCTGGTTTTTGGTAGTTCTTCATTTGTATTGTTCCACATGTTTATTTTCAAAATGTAGTGGCATGCTTTCCATTGGCTGTCAGGCATGAAAGAGTTCCTTGTAAAGGAGGAATTCCACCTTCTTAAAAGCAATTTTGGACATTCTCTGGATTGATGCAAAAATGCAAAGAAAATGTTTGGAGCATATATAGTAGGGGGGGGGGGGGGCTGTCGTAATAGGACATTTTATCTACTCAAACCTTTGGAGTTAGATCTTGATTTATTGTTCAAAAGACACAAAATGGAAGTTGAGGGTATATCATATAAGCATTAGAAAATCGTGTAAATGAAGTTATTTAAAGTGTCTTTCAAGAATGAATTATTTTCTTTAAACTTTAGAAATTCAAAGTGAAAGGAAGTTTCTTTTTGGAGTGATATATTTTGCACTATTTATATCACACTTTTGAATTATTCCTGTGATACCTTCTTTGAAGCAGAGATCAATTGACCAGGGAGATTTTTCTTTAAGGAAACAAAAAGGCGGAGGGTGGGGGAGAGAATTTAAAGCTAAACGAAGCCTATTAAAAAAATTATTAAGAATAACAACTAAAAACTGTAAAAAAACTAGACTAACTTAAGAATAACATTTGTTTTTGAAAATTAATGACTATTCTTCACATAAGTTGATCAGGTATACAGTTGAACCTCGAAAATCCAGACCTCCAAATTCCGGAAATCTCTAAAATCCGGACATTTTTCCGATTTCAGTTTTATTAATTTTTAAAATAAGACATAGCTGTAATTTTCATCAATTGCAGTTAAATTCTGATAACTACCGTAAAATCCCGTTAATCCGTCCTTCCCGATCAAACACCCCCTCCCCACTTTATAAAAAATTTGAAAATTTAAAAAAATCCCGAGAAAACGCCCTCCCTCTCAAAAAAAATCGCTGAAAACGGATGAATCATGCTGAAATGAATAAATCACGAATCTTTGATGAAATGCAATTTTTCGAGATTTTTTAATTAATTTCATGCTTGTTTTGGACTTTTTTTTACAAATTTCTCCTTTTTTCTGCGTTTTTTCGAGAAAATTTACGTTTTTTTTTTTTTTAACCCAAATTTTTTCAAGTATCAAAATTCATGATTCATTCAACGATTCATTCATTTCATCATGACTCAGTCCTGTAAATTTTGTTGAACGATCGCGGAAAAATCCCGTGTAAGCACCCCTCTAACTATTGTAGGATTTTTCGTCACATTTGGGGGGGGGAGGCGGATTAACGGTATTTTACGGTATATATATATATTACCGTGGCTTATTTATGAATTGATATAGTAAAATTTCAAATAAATAAATAAAAATAAAAGGCACTAAAACTTTTAAAAATGTAGTATCGGAAGAATCGTTATTTGTTTGCACTGGGAGAAAAAAATTGCATTTTTTGTTTGTTATTATATAGCCATAAAAAAAGATTTTTTAATAAAGCTCCAAAATTCAAAAATCCGGAATCGCCGCGGTTGATTTTCGAGGTTCAACTGTATTTGTATTTACACCTTTTAGTATTTTCCCTGCTTTTTATGTTTAAAAAAATTTATATGTACAGTTACAATTAATTTTATTGTATATAGCTGTTAAAATGACATTTAAATTATAAGAGTTTACGCCACTCTGTAGATGGGAAAAAATTCCACTTTTTTTTATCATTTCCCACTTTTATGCCTGTATATAAATGTTAATCCTTTAACAATATAGAATGCACACTTGTGACTATTACTTTGAGTAATGTATCTGAATTATTTTAAGTGTCCCTGTATATGAATAATGAATGCTATATACGCTATATTCCATAGTAAGCATTTGTCAATGCACCTCAAAGCACATCTAGCACCTATTTCTTCTACTATCTTTGAAATAGTGTAACATGAATAAAACTAGTCGTTGGGGACCACCGTAATACTTACCCATCATAGATACGCATAATATAAAATATGAAAATAAAACATGTGTAAACTATTTATAACATGCATTGCAATTCCAAAACAAAAGTTAAGCATGCATTTAAATACTTTTAATATACATAGTAATGCCCTATCAATGAATTGCTGATGAGCCCATTTCGACAAATTATATAAAACGCCAAAATACTCAAGTAGTACTAGATTGCATAAAAAAAAAATCCTTATTACTCTAAAAATAATAATCATATTAACTAACAATTTACTGCGTCGAATTAAGGGTCTCATTTCCAATTAAAATATATCTTTGTATTGAAATTTGAATAAAATACAGGGTCAGGAAAAATCGAAGAATGTGGAAAACAGGATTACAGATATCTCGGCAACTAATAATCCGATCAACTTCGTTCTTTATACAAAATTTGTGTTATTTTATTGTCTTTTATGTCCACGCCTTAAAATAAAAAAATTCGAAAATTTTTGTATACCTTTCATCAGAACGAATTTTTCGAGAGTCCGAAAAAAATAGTTCCGGATAATCGAGGTTACTGATATTAAATAGGCTTCGTCCCATTCTTACATACTAAGTACATACAAAATTTCAAGTCCCTATCTCAATTTGTTCGGGAGATAGAGCGGTTACAGACAGACAGACACACAGACGGACGGACGGCAAATTTTTTTTTTCTAAAAATATGATTTTCGGAATCTCCACTATCTGAAACGTGTAAATCCGTCATAAAAAATTTTTCGATTTTCAAAACGATTGCAAGACTTACCCTATACTACGTATGATGGGTAAGTAATATACTGCAAATAATTTTCCCATAGACTATTATGTAATGGAATTCTTATGTGTGTATGTAAGGGATCAATGAGTGCTATGCATGTCTTATATACAGTAGACTCTCAAATCCGCACATAATTTACAGATGTAAACAATGAAGCATTCATTTAAAATTTAGGTGCAAAATTTGAATTTTTTAGTTTTATATCAATTGCATAACTTTTTTAATTTGTAGTTTTATGTTAAGGTTATTGAATTCATGTATTTGGGTCATTTTGAAAATAAGGTACATTTCCAGCAATTTTTTTTTGTTAATTTTAAACATAAAATTTTTCCTCAAATTAATTACTACAAATAATAAATGATAATTGTAACTCAAATAACATAGTGGCTGAGCTTAATTGGCTCATTAACATAAATATTAATTAATCAAAAGTAAGTATTAGTTAGACCAGTGACATTGTGCGTTAGACCAGTGACAATTTTGTATTAACCTAAAGGCATTCTTCATTAAAGTTGTGAATAATCATAATACATTAAGATACTAAATTTATTAATATAATGAAAATTATTTCTTTATTTAGAGCACAAAAAAGGGAATATCACACAACTATGGGAAAAAAACTTGATCTAAACTTAAGTATAATAGAATTATAATATACTTATAAATTAAACATTTTACATAAGTCATTCCAATAAATTGAAGGTATTTCTAGATGTCCGCTATCATAAATATTAGGAACTGTTATAATGGTTAAGATTTCATCTAAAGTATAAGATAACATGTCCTCTTTTTTAGGCCAGAAATATTTGTTTGTAGTACGATGTGTTTGTTGAAGACAAGATACAAATATATTTTTTCTGTCACTGATGGATTTAACTATCCCAGGATAAAAATGATCTGCAAATTTAACAATAACCCATTGTCCTAATAATTGTTCTATATTGTTCTGTTGTGGTTTCACAAATGCTTTACTTATGAAAGTAGGTTTGTATGTAGGATTGTTCATATTATCATCTTCAATGTCCTCTTTATTTTTACAGTCAGTCAAATAAATTTTTTGCTCTTCAAATGCAAATTCTTTTGTGTTATAACACTTGCAGTAAGTACCGGCATGGGTGCAAAAGCATGAAATATCGCGGTATTGAACAGTACCCTTTATTGTCGTAGTCACTTGATGTATTTTATTTGTTTTGGGGATTGGCTTTAATACTGGTTGATTTTTATATGCTCTTTCAATCTCTTCTCCAGGAATAAAAAATATATTTATTTTAGAGTCATTGGTTTCTTTTAGTTTTTGAAACATGACTTCTGCAGTAGGCAAATCTGTGCCATGCTTAAGAAGTGCATCGGCTCTCCTTTTTATTGCTCCTCTTACACCATCTGGAGCTCCTCTCCCATGTCTAGCTTCCCAGAAATTCCATGTACCGCTTAAAAAAGCTTTATCGAAAAGCTCTGTAGACAGCAAATAAAAGTTCCCCTTCTGTCTATATTGCATTGCTGGACCATCACTAAAAAAATGAAGATGTTTGATATTTGGGAATTTCGTTGTTATAAGAGAAAAAATAGGTTCCATGTGTATCCAAATGGCTGGAGGTCCATGTTGTATATTTGGCGATATAGTGCAAAAACTAAATACTTCAAGCTCACCGTTTATCTTTAAATGAAATACACCTGTATGTAAAGTTACTTGTGCTTGTGAGGATCCAAAATGTGCAGATTGTATTTCTTTCCCATACCCTAACTTAAAATTTTCAGAAAAATCTATTTGAATAATGCATTCATTATTTGTTAAATTTGTTTTTAGGTGATTAAGCATTTTATACTGATGGAGAATATTAAACTGATGTTTAGCAAATTGGGTGATTTGTTGATTTAACATATCAATGAATTCTACAGGAGATACAATTTTTTCTTCTTTAATTGTGCGTTTAACTTTAAATTCAAAATATTTTCCTGAATCGAAATCGAACTTTTCTTTAGTTTCTGTTTTTCTAGCCCACTGTTGAACAGATATGTCATTTTCATTTGTAGCATTGCACATTAAAATTTGTTTTTTCGCACAACTTTTGCATTCATTGTAAGAACAGTCCTTATTTGAGGGAGAACAAGTCACATGTCAGCGTTACAATTCCTAAAAAAAGGTCACTCGTCCCAAGGACCAGTAAGCATGAGAATTTACTGGTCCGCAGACATCATCACTGGTCCGCTACATAAAGTTCTATTAAATAATTTTAACACTTTGAGTCAGGGTTTGAAAAAACCCGGGTTTTTTTGAAAAAGCCCAACCCACTGGGCCCAGTAGTCTAAAACCCGGGTTTTTTCGGTCTTTTTTGGAAAAACCCGGGTTTTTTCGGGTTTTATCAAAATTTTTTAGAGAACTCTTCACATTTCTAATTTTCACATGCATAGTACCTAAATTTTTCATTTATCACTGAAACAAAGGTATAATTTTGCATTAAGTATAGATTAACAATAAAAATAAATATATAAAAAGAAAATATAAATATATTTAAAAAGATTATTTTGTATCTCATAGAACTAGATTACTGGAAGAATGATATTTTAAATCAAGTGCAACTGAATTTCTTTATATAAATCTCAAGTTAAACAGACTAATTTATGCAATTTCTTTCATATACTTCAATAGAAATCAGTTTAAAGCAGCAACATTTATGTAAATATTTTTATTTTTGTGAAGAAAAAAATAGAATTCACACATATATATGCATATATATATATACTACAATTTAAGCAATAGTATTAAATTGGATTATCTAAAAGTCAATGTCAGTCATATCTATAAAGTTAGATCGTAAATGGCAATACACTTTTACTAGTTTATTTTTGTATGCCATCAGTAAGCAATCTTTTAAAGTATCTGGATACATTTTAGATTAAATTTTATTAGGGTTTTTTGGATATTATGAAGGTATTTATGTTAAAGAAATATGGTTCAGAATGTTTGAAAACAAGGTACTTATACTACTAAATACAATTTAAAACTAGTTGTTGGGGGCCACCGTAATACTTACCCATCATGGATATGTATATGAAAATAAAACATGTGAAAACTATTTATACAATGCATTGCAATTCATAAACAAAATTTAAATATTGTTAATGTACATAGTAATGCTCTATTAAAGAACTGCTGATGTACCAATTTCGACAAATTATATAAAACGCCAAACTACTCAAGTAGTACCGAACTGCGTAAAAGAAACATTCTTATAACTCCAAAAATAATAATTCTATTAACTAACAATTAACTGAGTCGGATTAAGCGTCGCATTTCCAATTAAAATATACTTCTGAATTGATATTTGAATGAAATACAGGGTCATGAAAAATTGAAGAATGTGGAAAACAAGATTACAAATATCTCGGCAACTAATAATCCGATCGACTTCGTTCTATATGCAAAATGTGTGTTATTTTATTACCTTTTACGTCCATTCCTTAGAACGAAAAAATTCGAAAATTTTTATATACCTTTCATAAGAACGAATTTTTCGAGAGTCCGAAAAAAATAGTTCCGGATAATCGAGGTTGCTGATATTAAATAGGGTTCGTCCCATTCTTACATACTACAGGGATGAGATTCTTCCGCGGATCCGCGGTTTTCAGCTTTTTTGTTATTTTCAAATTTCAAATTTTCTGATTTACCAAAGAAATACAGGACGCGTAATTTCGTCAAAAAAATGGCAAATTTCCTTAAAAGATCGCCAAAAAACGACTAATTTTCGGTCAATTTTGTCAAAAAATTCACGAAAGGATGGTTAATTTCGTCACAAAATACCGAAAAAACGGCAGATTTTGTCAAAAATCGCGATAAAACGGCGAATTTCGCCAAATGTTTTGCGAAAAATCACAACTTTTGTCAAAAAATCAAGATAAATCGGTAGATATCATCAAACGATCGCAATAAACCGGTTGATTTCGTCAAAAGATCGCGAAAAAACGGCAGATTTCGTCAAACGATTGCGAAAAAACGGTAGATTTCGTCAAACGATCGCGAAAAAACGGCAGATTTCGTCAAAATATTCGCAAAAAATGGCAAATTTTTGAAAAAAAAAACCTTTAAATTTTGCCAAAAGATTCCAACAAATGACAGATTTCATGAACAGATAGTGTTAAAACTAAAAATTTCATCAAAGGGACTCTGAAAAAAAATTAACCCAAAAATTAATTTTCAAAATTATTTTTTTGCCACTTCAAATACAGACTTTCCTGCTACAAAATCCATTTTTGACACCTCTAAATCTTTCTGAAAGAATGCGACTTCTGAAGGCACCCATTCATTGAACAAAAAATACCCTTATATTCAACTGAAGTATCCTTTTTTTCAACAAAAATGTTTTTTTCAATAAATCAGTCTTGCCCTTTTTAAAAAGAAATGCAAACAATAGTGATACATGTTATCTTCTACACTCAAATAAGCATTAATTTATAATTAAATTGGTATCTTGCACATTTTTTTTTTTTAAATAAATGAAATTTTTATCAATAGTTTTAAAAAATAATATTGATTTTAATTATTCATTAATTATTGTTAAAGCAAATATTATTGCATTTCAGTCTTCTTTTCCAAATGAACAAGTTCAAGTTTTGCATCTAAAAATGACTTATCAGTGAGGACCCACTTTTGTAAAAAAGAGACCCAGAATTTAAGTTCTGGGTCCTGGAGACCCAGGATTTTTAAAGTCCAGCGACATCACTAGATATCTTTAATGTGTAATATCCAAGAAAAAAGCAGGAGAAAGAAATTTACCTTGTGCAAGAGCAAAGCTAAAAAACAAAGAAAATTTCTATTTTCTTTTCCCTAATACTTAACCAAAAGTTTCTTACTGTTAGAAAATTTCAATAAAAAAAATATTCATGCCAATAACAGGGTTTTATGAATGTGCTGTATCTTGATAAACTAAATTTGCATTAGAGTAAGTATAAATAATTTCTGCAATTTACATTAATAATTTTCTTTTAATTTAATTTACCAAAAGCTAAATTGTATGTTATATATTAATACAATTATATTTGTTGCGATTGACATTCCTGTCATTGCTCAAAAGTCGTTCGCGCAGTTTTCAGCTTTTTTGCTTTTTGGTCAATCTCATCCCTGATACTAACTACATACAAAATTTCAAGTCTCTATCTCAATTTGTTCGAGAGATAGAGCGTTTACAGACAGACGGACGGCAAAATTTTTTTCCTAAAAATATGTTTTTCGGAATCTCCACTATCTAAAACGTGTAAATCTGTCAAAAAAATTTTTCGATTTTCAAAACGATTGCAAGACTTACCCTATACTACGTATGATGGGTAAGTAATAACTAATTGATTACAAAAAGTTTATGAGGTTAAAGATTAAAAGGTTATGACAATAATAAACATTATAATTTGCTTTTACAAAAATTAATTATTAGTAATAATTTTAACAATGAAATTATTAAAATACTATATTAAAACTTTTTCACTTTTTTTTTTTTTTTTTTTTTTTTTTGTTATAACAGGATTTCCAGCAAAACATGACTGGCATATTCCTTGACTTCCCATGACCAAATCTCACAAA
This sequence comes from Maratus speculifer, assembly GCA_964019185.1. Lineage (NCBI taxonomy): Eukaryota > Metazoa > Arthropoda > Arachnida > Araneae > Salticidae > Maratus > Maratus speculifer. The sequence goes on along the minus strand of OZ025300.1, from coordinate 281,430,969 downwards.
ATTCCCTGACTTTCCCAAACCAAATCTAGAAAAATTCTCTGACCAAATGAGCATACAGCAAAATTTGATACTTATTTTCACAATCTTTTGCCAAAATTAGCAATTTTTTTCTGCAATCATACTTCAATCTTTTTTTATTTTTCCCCAACTGTTTAATGAATTTTGTGTCATTTTTCATTTTTTCACTCAAATGTTTTCCATGACTTTTTTAGAAATTATTTGTAAATTCCCTGACTTTTCCTGTATATTTTGAGATTTTCCTGACTTTCCATGATGCTGGGGACCCTGTATAATCTGTCACCATTTTTGTGTTGAAAATTACTGTATAAACTTTCATTGAACATTGAAGCAGGATAATAAATGTGCTTAAAAGCTATATAACAATACAAGCAATCAGGATGGGGATCACATTTCAAGTGCCATCATTAGGTATACATTAAGATTTAAAGCACTTGGATGCATTTTAAAATATATACAGGGTTGTTATGATTTTGCCCAGCCCAAAAAACCCGGGTGGGTTTTTTCTGAAAAAACCCAAGTGGGTTTTTTCAAAATTTCAACTTTAAATTACATATATAATGTATTTATATTACATATATAATGTATTGTAATATATTTCTTAATATCAGTACACAACTCATAAAATTTATAACCATCACCCCCCACCCCAAAGAAAAGAAATGTCCTAATTATATCATCACAATTTTTAAAAGAAATAATTGTTAGTTAATCTCTGTAGCATGTGTAAGAAAACACAAACAATTTTTTCCCATTAAAAAAATACTTTGATGTGTAATGTGTTCTATGTTATACAATAGAAACTCATAACAAAATACCATATATGCTTAGTATCCTAATTGAATTATGTAGACATGTAGAATTACTTGGCTTATTCTATTATTTAGTAATAACAAAAAAATAATATATAAATTATTACTAATAATCAGTTTATCTAAAAGCAAAGCATAATTTTGATTACTGTCATTGATTTATATATATTTGTAATCAATTAGCTACTTTAAATTTAGTAATAAGTACATTTTTTTTTCCCAAGCATTCTGAACCACCTCCCATAACCCCCGAAAAACCCTGATAAAACCCCGGGTATTTAACAACCCTGAATATATAGCCATGAAAATCTTCCTTATTTACAAATTAATATATTTTATGGTCATTTTATCAATACTTAGAAATTCTTTTAAATATGGTTAGTTTGAAATATATTTAAATTGGCATTTATCTTTCCATTCTCATATCTTAGATTAAATAATGATACAGTTGTGAAAACATGAGAAAATTTTAAAAATCACACAAATGGGTTTTTCATGGGTTTTTTCAAGTGGGCCCGCCCGGAAAAACCCGGGCGGGTTTTTTCGGGCTGGGCCCACTTCGGCGAACCCTGCTTTGAGTGGCCTCTTCCCCCCCCCCTTCGTGGAAAATAAATCAATCTTACTTTGCATTTATCCAAAATTTTCAGCATAACAAAATGCAAAATTATAATTTGCTAGAAATTAAATAAACAGTACGTAAAGAAAAACTATCAAAGTATTAATTAGATATTTTATTTGCCATTACTTATTTCAACTGAAAGTAAGGTTTAATGCAAATTTTTTTCGATTTTTCTCCAGATTGTAGCCAGAGTGGTGGAATTGTTGCTAGTGTCAATTATAAAATAATACTTATTTAAGTGTAGAAGATAACAAGTATCACTATTGTTTGTATTTCTTTTAAAATGGGGCAAGACAGGTTTATTGAAAAAGACATTTTTGCTGAAAAAAGGAATATTTTTGTTGAGTAAATGGGCACTTTGCTTAATGAAATGGTGTTTTCAGGTGTCACACTCACTAAGAAAGATTTGGAGCAATAAAAAACCGATTGGGAAGCAGGAAAATCAGTTTTTGGAGCAGCAACAACAATTTTGAAGCAGGAAAATTAGTTTTTGAAACAGAAAAATTTTCTCCCGGCATTCACTTATTTAATTTATTTATTTATTTCGTGCTTTTTTGTCGAAATTTCCGTTTTTTCGCGCTATTTTGACAAAATATTTTATTTTTTCAGGATTTATTGACGAAATATACCGTTTTTACCGATATTTTTTGACAAAATTTGCCGTTTTATTGCGATTTTTAGACGAAATTTGCCGTTTTTTCGCTATCTTTTGAAAAAATCTGCCGTTTTTTCGGGTTTTAGGATGAAATTAGCCATTTTTTCGCGAATTTTTTTATCATATTTGCCGGAAATTATTTAGCGTTATTTAGCGATTTTTTTAACAAAATTTGTCGTTTTTGGCGATTTATTTGACAAATTTTGTCGTTTTGTCGCGATTTTCGGACAAAATTTGTCGTTTTTTCGCGATTTTTTGAAGAAATCTGCCGTTTTTTGCAATTTTTTGAAGAAATCTACCGTTTTTCGCAATTTTTTGAAGAAATCTGCCATTTTCCGCAATCTTTTGAAGAAATCTGCCGCTTTTTTCGACAAAATTCGCCGTATTATCACTATTTTGTGCGATATTTGCCGTTTTTTTGCAATCTTTTGAAGAAATTTGTCTTTTTTCAGCTTCTGGAATGAAATTAGCCATTTTTTTTGGAGAATTGTTTGACAAAGTTTGCCGGAAATTAGTCTTTATTTCGCGTTTTTTTAAAACGAAATTTGCCGTTTTTTCGCGATCCTTTAATGAAATTACGTGTCTAGTGGGACGCGTAAGAGCTAATTTTTTGCGCCCCATCGCCGATTTTTTGCGTAATTTACGTGCTATATCGCGTCCGCGGCATCGCTCATAATAAAAAAAAATCTTATGTACGATCGGTTGCGGTTTTCTCAGGGCCTGAAAAGAGGCACTGGTCCTGCAGACCACTAAATTTTTCAAATTAGTGGTCCTTTTGAATTATCGGTGGTCTCGGACCAGCGGACCACCAAGGATTTCGAACGCTGCTTGTTCAGGAACATTTCTTAATGAATCCAATGAGGTTAGACCATGATTATTACTAACTTCTAGTAACATCTGCAGGTTTTCACATGTTTTGCACATACCTGTGTCCCTGTCCTTCTGCGTAGGTATAACTACCCAAAAAGGTCTTAATCTTGTAAATGTTGTATATGAAATTTGTATATTTGCATGCTCTTGTTTGAATTTTTTATATAACATTAGCATGCTGTCATTAAGTAATCGTTTTTGCATTTTAATTTTTTTCCTTGTTACTGTTAGCTTTTTTCCATTAGTCATTCTGCTTACATCTTCTCTTAAGAAAAATCTCTTGACTATGTCGTTATTGGGGTTAAGTGTTTCATGTACTGCTTTCTTTTTGCGAAGTCTATTAAGTGAAATACTCATCTTATTTCTAATACATTTCAACATGCCATATTTTTTTAAAAATTTTTTGGCTTGAAGTATAAGAGCAAAATATTCTTTTCTTTTTTTCTTTGACTTTGATTGATGATAAGAAATAACAAATGAATCAACAACTGTTTGATCAAAAACAAGTTGCTGAATTACTTTTTCTCCAATTTTATTTTTTTTAAGCAACTTTCGTACTTTTGAATTTGGAGATGCATGTTCTGAAAACTGCTTTTTCTGTAGCCTTAAGTTACGTTTACGAAGTGTGGTTATCACTTTATTTCTCTTAATTAGTTCAGACTTTAATCTTTTATTCTCCTTGTAACAAGTTGCCCTATCTCTTTTGACTTTTTTTCGACCTGAGCTGTATTGTCTGCTGCTCATACTGCTGCATGGAGACATATTAGCTGAAAAATCATCATCCTGATCTTTAATTATGTTTTCCTGTTCAATTTTTTGTTTGGCTCTACGTCTTTGCTGCCTCTCAGCCCAATTTTTTCTTATTGCTTTTTTATCTCTTCTGGTATAATCCTGTATACCTTTTACAGCTCCAAGAGCTTTCTTTTTTGCATATCTTTCTCTCCTTTTTAATAAATATTGTTCTCTTTTTTCAGGATCAGAGTTAACTTTCTGCATGTACTCTTTCTGCCTTTCATGATTTGATTTTCCCATTCTAAAAAAGAAAAAAAAAAAAAAAAAAAAAAAAAAATACATGTTACTATTACTTATATTACTTAAATAAAAATAGTGTAGTCACAAGTTATAAAGAACAAATAAATAAAAAACTTTGACTATTACATTTATTTTACAAACAAACTGTTCTCTCTTAAGTTACAATTCACTATTGTTTAAATGCTCAAATTTTAAAAAATATCATTAAAAATTTTTAATAGTAATAAAGAATAATTTATTTTTAAGATTATCTTAGATATTATTGTAACTTTTAAAATACAATTTTCTATGAGAAATCATTACATTGCTTAACACTGTGTCACTGGCATAACAGGATATGTCACTGGTCTAACAAGTTGTTAGATTATAATTGTTAATATTTATAATTGTTAGACCAGTGACATTTTTTAAGAAATAAATTTTTATTCCTCATTTAAAAATAGCAATATTGTAATTAATGGTGGTAAACAAAACTATTTTTATTGTATTACCATAATAAATTTATTAAATTGATTTAATTGTTATATCTTTAATAGAATATTTGTTAGACCAGTGACACATAATAAAGGAACTTACCTGATTTAAGAACAATTTTTCCCCATTTAAGCAGTAGACCACATGGAAGCAGTAAATTGTTCCACCATCCTGTTTACAAATGGTGTTGCTAATATAAAAATACAAATCATTTCATTTTTTATCAATACAGTAGTATTTAACAGTGAAAAATATTAGCTGTTAGACCAGTGACACAAAACATGTGAGACAGTCTTATTTAATTATTTATTTCATATTTAAATCAATTTTCAAACAAATATATTATAAGTATTCAAAACTTATATTGTTCTCAAAATGAAATTATCCAGATTAATGAACATGGTGATTAATGATTAGAAATTATAACATGTTAAAAATCAAACTTTGCATTTGAGACAAACATGGGTTCCATTGAAAAGCCAATAATTTATATTTTCTTTTTAGTTAATTTAATTTATTTTTATGTAAATTTTTTTCTTTTATAGTTAGACTATTAAAATAGGAGATAGAGAACAATTATGTATTTAAAATTTATACCTATTTTTAATATTTTAATTTTTAGAACAGTAAGACACCAAATTGTACTTATTTTGAAAATGACCCATTTTGTTACCGACTTCCGGTTTTCGGCGGATTTACACGTTTTAGGGGTCAGAGATTCCAAAAAACATGTTTTTACAAAATGTCTGTCTGTGTGTATGTCGCCATTCTACCATCAAAAAGTGTATGAAGTTATGCATAGAATTGAACCAAATTTTTTGTGAATGTTTTTGGCTGTGGCAAGCAGGTCCTCCTTCAGTTTTGAAATATTCTGCCTAGGGGGACGCTTGCAATCGCGATTTTTGTGCCATTTTCAATATTGTACTGACCAAAACTGTATGAAGTTATGCATCGAATTGAACCAAATTTTTTGTGTAAGTGTATGGCTATGGCTAGTTGGATCGCCCTGAATCTGAAAAAAATTTGCCGGAAAGGGGTGCTGCAATAGCGAATTTTATGCCATTTTCAATATTGCATCACTTAAAAGTGTATGAAGTTAGTTCTAGAACTGAACAAAACTTTTTCTATATGATTATTTTTTGGTAATGCAAGTAAGTCCTGCCAGAATTTAAAAAAAAAATCTGCCTATCATTCTATTGTCCATCGGCTCGTGCAGAGATGGAAATTCGTTTTTACTCCGATTAATTGATTGAAGCAGAAATTTAAGATGAAAATCAAAGTTGGTATGGTATTAAGTTAAAACTATTAAAGCATTAAAATGAGTAACTATTTTTTTTTTTAAATATTAAAGTGTACATATGAGATAGAAGAAAGTTTTGGAATTGGCACATCCAACTAGTTTTTTTTTTTTTTTTTTTCTCTTAATCAGCCTAGGCTTTTTTTTCTTTAAATTTATGTACCTAATATGAATCTGTTCTATATGAAGTGAATAAGACTTACCTAGTTTCTAGGAAATTTCTTGTTTGTTACATAATTGTCTTGAAAAATGGGACTATTTTACATCACAGATTATACGTTATCCTATGGACTAGCAGACTGATCTGCAATGCAGTTTTGTGTAGTCTAGGTCGCAGTTAAATCATTTGAATATAGAAAATAAATCTTTTTTTAACTACTAAAGTAAAATTTAAGTTAATACTTTTTTTGCGCCATTGTATACAAACTAAGTGAAATACAGTTCCCTCAAATCCGCAACCCTAAAGCATGCAGCTCTCTAAAATCCACACATAATTTACAGATGTAACCAATGTAACTTTCAGATCAGAAGTAGGGGGAAATTTTGATTTTTTTAAATTTTTTATCTGTTCCACTTATTTTTTAATGTGTAACTTTTGTTAATATTATTGAATTCGTGCTTTTTCATGATTAATTTATTTTTGAAAAAAATCAAGATATTGCAGATATTACTGGTAATTACAATCTTTTTATTAAATATATTTAGTAAAGCTTTTTTGGCTATTAAGTCTGGCTAAACTTGAAATAAATCTTACTTATTTTATGACTTTTAGGTGAATTAGTGATGTGTTATTTTGAGACAAGTTTCTTTGAGTAATTTTGAAGAAATACATTTTATCTTTATAATTAATATTTAATCCTACATTATTGATTATTAATTTGACTTTTGCTTTTAATATTTTAATCATTTAAAAAATATCTACATTTTTATTATTTTAGTTTACTGGTTATTTTAATATTTTATCATATTGTAAACATTTATTGTAGTTTCAATTAAATTATTAATTCTATTCAAATTACTGTTATAAAATTGTAAACAAAACAATGACCAGAAATCTGCAAAATTCTAAAATCCACACAACCTCTGGTCCCAAGTTGTACGGATTTGAGGAATCTACTGTATATGGAAATGGGTACAGTGGCATAAATTTTACTTTTGATTTTATGTAGCATAGCACAAAAACTGTGTAGCACAATTTATTCAAATAAATACATTTCAGTGCCCTATATAGATTTAGTGATATTTTTAGATTTATTTATAGATATTTTTAAGCTACATCAGGGAATCACTTAAATTATGATATCATACCTTTTAAGATTCATATTTTGACTTTATGAGAGATGTAAATGATAAGACATCAATGAATAAGTTTTAATATATATTTATCAATTAATAGCATAGCATCACTTAAATTTTGATATCATTTTTTTTAAGTTCTAAATTTAAAATTCTTAGAGGTGTAAGATAAAGTGTTGCATCGCAGGATTTCAGCCTGTTCAGGGTTTTTGTATTGATATATAATACGAAGAATTGCAAGTCCGTGTTGTGCAATGCCAGTTTTTGGAAACATTTCGATATGAGCTTGGATATTTCTGTCATCATGGTTAAAGATTTCATTTCTTGTGAAAGGTATGTAATTTTGGTACTACAGTAAAACCTCTAAATAACGGACACCTCGGGAACGCAGAAATTGTCCGCAATTCAGAGGTGTCCGCTATTGGGAAAACCTCAGAGATTCAAAAATCGCTAAGAAATGCTTAATATTTCATTAATTTACTTTTATATGTCCTAAAACCTCTATTATATAATTAATCAGAAATTAAAAATATTTTTTAATCAATAAAATTGAAATAAATTTGTGCACACTTTTATCCACTGTTTATTATATTCCCTTGAAATAATCTGTTACAGAAGTTTACTTTTGCTTGCGATTGCATGTAATTTGTTTTTCTACATGACGTTATTGGACATTATAGAGTTCCGGGCAGTAAGGGAAGGATTGCACTTTTTGACCTTTAAAAGCATAAAACTCAAAATATTCTTGGGCGATATTTCAATGCTCTGGGAGATATTCCTGCCGGGCAACACCCTGAATTTAGCACTGAACATGGGGGGGGGGGATTTCCCCCAGCTCTTTATCTACAATTGTCTGTGATCACAAAATTTGTGACACATTGTCCTGATAAATTCAGAGGCCTTTTTCCTTAAAAAATTTTTTTTCTCTTTAAAACATACTTTTTCATCCTTTATCGCCGTAAATAGTGTCCGCTATTCGGAATGTCCGTTATTCAGAGGTTAAACATACAAAAAATTAAGTTTTGTGAGTGAGGATTGGAAAACTGTCCGTTAAATAGAGGTGTCTGCTATTCGGGAGTGTCCGTTATGGAGGTTTTACTGTACTTGTTATCCATTCGACCAAAAATCTATCGCTGAACTATAAGATTAAATGCCAATAATGGATGATCGTGAATGTCACATCCAAGAACATTAAAAATGATAAATGTGTTTAAAACATCATTTAAGGATTTTTATTTGTATTTTTATTAATATTCTATTAATTATTTGTTTTTTTTGTTATTTAAAATAAAAATTGTGTCAATATGTGCATTTGGCTATTAGTTTGGCGATTTGTACAATTTGGCGAAATTGGTCGACAGGATAACCAAGTAGTACCGTATTTTTCTTATATTGAAGATCCCGTTCTGATGGTAAGTGTAATTTTTTTTGGTAGTGAGATAATCTTCCTTAGCTGCCATTATTTGCAACTGGCCAGTCACAGTTTCTTTATTTCTTTGCATGCTCTTTACATTTCTGTTTTCTATCCAAAACTCGATGTTTTTGTATGATTGAATGTGATGATATTTTTGGTGTTTTCAATGACTTTCATCCTTATCAATAAAACTAATTGAGGCATTTTTTGTAATGCAGGTAGTGCTGACAAAATAAAGATATTACAGTCAAAATTTGCTCTGGCCAGGTCGGGATGGTTTGCAGTATTGTTAGAATGATTAATATTGCACCCGTCCCGGCCTGTCTTAAGTCATCAATGCAGCTAACTGAAGATCATATGTACATCCTGCTAACTAAGCTTGCGTGCACCATTCTGCTATTCTATATATTGCCTCATGTTAGGTAAGTAATTTCTACACTTCAAAAATGTTAATTGTGTAATTTTATCTTAAGAAAAGAGCTTCGATAATTGTTCATATGGCTGTTTTTCATGTTAAACTTCATTTATGGGTGCTTACGTATTAACGCCATCGCAGTAAAAGTTGTGGTAATGTGCCAATAAAGAGCAATCTTGTTGTTCACATGCGCACAAAAAAATGCCGTCAAAAATGAGCAAAAGAAGCGCTAAAAAGACGCTAAAATATGGCATCAAAGAATAAGCAAAAAAGAAAGCTCTAAAAAAAAACATGAACAACAAGATTGCTCTATATTGACCCATTACTGCAACTTCTGCTGCGATGGCATTAATACGTAAGTACTCTTCATTTATTACTTTTTTCCTTTCTTTGTTTGAATCTGGTTTTTGGTAGTTCCTCATTTGTATTGTTCCACATGTTTATTTTCAAAATGTAGTGGCATGCTTTCCATTGGCTGTCAGGCATGAAAGAGTTCCTTGTAAAGGAGGAATTCCACCTTTTTAAAAGCAATTTTGGACATTCTCTGGATTGATGCAAAAATGCAAAGAAAATATTTGGAGCATATATAGGAGGGGGGGGGGGAGGGGCTGTCGTAATAGGACATTTTATCTACTCAAACCTTTGGAGTTATATCTTGAATTATTGTTCAAAAGAGTCATAAAATGAAAGCTGAGATTATATCATATAAGCACATTTGAAAATCGTGTAAATGAAGCTAGTTAAAGCAGGGTTCGTTGATTTAAATCGGCTTGATTTTAATCATGATTTAAATCACGATTTAAATCAACTGATTTTTTTAAAAAAATCATTGATTTAAATCAGTTTTTCTTTTAAGTTATTTTTTAATAAATTTCATATGAAACAAATAGAATAATGTGCTTTAATACAATTTAATTTTATATACCATATATAATCAAACAACTTTCAGAAAGATAAAGCTTAAGCTTAATAAAAAAGTAAAATAAATGTAAAGTTTAGAAAAAAAATGCTTTCAAATTTCATTTGAATCAAATTATAAAATAATCTTGCAACGGTAAAGAAATCTAAACAGAAATATACTAAATATTTGAATATTTACTCATTAGTATTTAGAAAAACTTTTGCAAGTTGAGGTAAAATAAAATTGTATGACTTTATGTGCTGTATTTTGGTGAAGCCTGCTATATAAGGAATTGAGCAAAATCTGAATCAGCAATTGATTTATTTATTTAATTTAATATAAGTGATCTCAGCCCTTTAGAATGGTGGAAGGTATTTTTGTTACAGTTATCGAAAAAGCTCATACTAAAAAGAGAATTAATGATCAACTAGCTTTTTACTGCAATAGATTTATCTGCTTCAATCGAACAAATGTTTTTTGCTTTGGGTTTGATACTTTCAGAAATTAGAAATCAACAGATAAAACTGTTAAACCGCTGCCATCGAAATGCTCAAGGCCAGAGGATACAAATTGTGAGGTATTCACTAATTGACTTACTTCTCAATTATGTTGGAATTCACACTAGAAAATTTTGAATAACAATTTACTTTTATTTTATTTGTGGAATATCGATCATTGTATAAAACACTGAACATACTGATTAACTTATGATTAATTACTTCTTAAACTTAAACATGATAATTTGGAATCTCCCAATAAAAAAATATCCAGATGCGGCAACACTGTAGCATTCCTTCTCTGGCTGAATTTTTATTTAGGGATTCCAAGTTCTTATTAGTGAGTTTAAATAGTTATTGTTTTATAAGATGATAAATATTCCACAAGTAAAATAAAATTGCTATTCAAAATTTTCTTGTATAAATTCCAACACTACTGAGAAGTCGGTCGATTAGTGATGACATCTCAATTTGTGTCCTCTGGCCTTAAGTAATTTGCAATTGAACTCATTTTTCTCAGTCAACACTTTAAAAAAAAAAAAAGTTAAAAACTTCCAATTTTGTTTAAATTTTTTATGTGTTGCAGATGTTTTTTATTTTAATTAAAATATTGAAGGTTGAATTAATTTTTGACATCTGATTTGTAGTTTTTCATGCATTTTGTGTAATCAAGATATTTTTCATAGCCTAAAATTTTACCTTGAAATAATATGAATCATTTATGTAAATTGTGTAATATTAGTAATAGATAATACTTATAATGTGCATGTCTATGTATGTAAACTTTATATTATTTAAATTAAACAAAAAGTCATAAAATAATAATAATGTGTGGCAATTTTTAAAAAAATAAAAAAAATCTGATTTAAATCAAAAAAATCCGATTTAAATAAAAAAAAATCCGATTGTTTTGATTTTTATTAAAAAAATAAAAAAAATCACGAACCCTGAGTTAAAGTGTCTTTCAAGAATGATTTTTTTTTTTTTTTTAACGTTAGCAATTCAAAGTGACAGGAGGTTTTGTTTTGGAGTAGAGTATTTTGCACTGTTTATACAACACTTTTGAATTATTCCTGTGATACCTTTTTTAAAGCAGAGATCAATTTAGTGGGGAGATTTTTTTTAAAGAAAACAAAAAGGCGGAGGGAGGAATTTAAAGCATTAAGAATAGCATTTATTTTTGAAAATTAATGACTATGCTTCACATAAGTTGATCAGATACATTTGGATTTACAACTTTTAGTATTGTTCCTGGTTTTTATGTTTAAAAAAATAAAATAAAATAAATAAAAAATAAAAATCATACGTACATTTACATTTTATTTTATTGTATAAATAGCTGTTAAAATGAATTTTAAAATATGAGTTTGCACCACTGTATAAATGGAAAAAAATTCCACATTTTTTTCTCATTTCCCACTTTTATGCTTGTATATAAATGTTAATCCTTTAACAATATAGAATGCACATTTGTGACTATTACTTTGAGTAATATATCTAAATTATTTTAAGTGTCCCTGTATATGAATAAGGAATGCTATGTACACTATATTCCATAGTAAGCATTTTTCAATGCACCTCAAAGCACATCTAGCATTTATTTCTTCTACTATCTTTGAAATAGTGTAACATGAATAAAATATACTGCAAATAATTTTCCCATAGACTATAATGTAATGGAATTCTCATGTGTGTCCATGTAAGGGATCAATGAGTGCTATGCATGTCTTATATACAGTAGACTCTCTCAAATCCGCACATAATTTACAGATGTAAACAATGAAACATTTATTTAAAATTTAGGTGCAAAATTTGAATTTTTTAGTTTTATATCAATTGCATAACTTTTTTTAATGTGTAGTTTTATGTTAAGGTTATTGAATTCATGTATTTTCATGAAGAAAAAATAATTTATTTCAGAAAAAAAATCAAGATATTGCTGGTATTATTGATAATCATAATCTTACCAAATATATTTATGTATTAATCAAGCTTTTTTGGTTATTAAGTCTGGATAAACCTAAAATAAAGCTTCGTTATTTTATTATTCGGATGTGAATTAGTAATGTACTTTTGTGAGGCAAGTTTCATTGAATATTTTAGGAAATAGATTTAATCTTTATAATGAATACTTAATCATGCATTATTGATTATTAACTTGACCTTTGCTTTTAATATTTTAATCATTTTAAAAATTTTCCAAATTTTTATTATTTTAGCTTATTACTTATTTTAATATTTTAGTACATTGTAAGCATTCATTATACTTTTGATTTCATTTTTAATTACATTCAAATTACTTTAAAAAATGTAAACAAAGCAATGACCAGAAATCTGCAAAATTTTAAAATCCGCATAACCTCTGGTCCCAAGCTGTGCGGATTTGAGGGAGTCTACTGTATTAACATTTTGTAGTACACTTTTGAGATGTAGGAAAATTTTGGTGTGAGCTTGTAAAACATTATTAAAAGCCACCAAAAAAGATTTTTTTCCATCCATCTTAGTGTAACAGAATTCATTTGATTGTTCCTGTAAAGGGACAATAGGGGCTAGAGATTTCTTTTTCAATACCAAACATGATATTAAATCTCAATAACATCTATCAATTTCATGGCAGTCTAACAATATTCATGCTATAGATGTAAATTTTTCCATTTTTCAATATTGGGTGAAAAAAGTCCGGGCCAGGATTCAAACCAGGGATGTATTGGCTGAAGCTGCCAATGCTCTACCAACTGAGCTATCCCGGACACAAACACTAGAGGACTATTTCACCCAATTAACCTCAACGATCACTTTAACTGGTCTGATACTCTGGATCAGTTCAATAGAATAATCTAATGTAATTTTGTATGCAGCGATTTTCTGCAGTTCCATATATTGACCTTCGTTTTATTCTGTTGAACTGATCCAGAGTATCAGACCGGGTAAAGTGATCGTTGAGGTTAATTGAGTGAAATAGTCCTCCAGTGTTTGTGTCTGGGATAGCTCAGTTGATAGAGCATTGGCAGCTTCAGCCAATACATCCCTGATTCGAATCCTGGCCCGGATTTTTTTCACCCAATATTGAAAAAGGGAAAAATTTACATCTATAATTAATTTACCGATTGAATAATCGTGTTTCTAAAATTAATCTAATATTCATGCTATCGGATGACAGATAGACAAATCAAATTCATAAACATTTTTCAATTGTGTTGGAAAATGTTAAAAACATATCTACTTAGTGATTGTTTTCATTATTGTTCCAAAAAGGAAAGCTAAAAGGATTTTAGCTTTTTTCTCTTTTTCATTGGGAAAAGAAATAATTTGGAACATGTGCATGTGAATGAGTAATATAACCATCATAATCTTAAATGCTAACATAAACTTTTGATTGTTGTTGGATCTTTTATACAAAACTTTTTGACAAAAAAAATTAAGTATTACTATGCATCATTGCATACCTGACTAACCACTATTACTGTTGTAGAAGATAAAACCAGACATATATTACAAAAATTTGTGTTTTGGACTAATAATAGCATTTATATTCAACTATACAAGTTTATAAAAATAACTTGGTGGAAAGAACAACGTTGAAAAATGAATTTTTTCTAAAATTACAGAGACTGCATTTTCTCTCTAATGTTAACTAAATTAATAACAATTAAATTTTATAACATTTAAAACTAGGGTTCGCAAAAAACAAGTCCCTTTTTTTTAAGTATTTTTTCTAAGTTCATATATATGCACATTTATTGATAAAAATAGATATTGTTGGATGCATAAATAGTATAACTCCATTTCAAAATAATTTAAATTAAATAATTACAGTCAATTTATGTGAAAAACTAAAAAAAAAAAAAAAAAAAACATTTTAATTTAAACAGTATTAGTAAACACTCTAAGTTCAGAGAATAAATAGATCTGCATAGTGAAATACTGATAGAAAATCTTTATTAACAATCTTTTGTTTATTAAATAAACATTTGATATAATTGGATCAATGTAATATTCTTTTTCATAATTGTTAAAAAATGCATTTCAAATATTTCTTGGGGTTTTGTTTTTTGTGTGACAATTCAAAGTATACATTTTTAGTCAGGTTCAGAAGACAACAGGTAAAAAAAGAAGATTGGTATTATTAAAATGCTGTAACTAACATTCAGTTTTGAATTATTGTCTTATTCAATTTCATACTTACAAGGGAACCTCTTTTGCTGTTACTCACAGCTAGCATTTTGACTTGGTGCCGATATATTAAGAAATGTGAGAAAAAAAAATCTATTAAAAAAGTCATATTTTTTTTATTTTACAGCAGCATAACTTTCTAAAAATGCTATTTTCAAGGTCACAGTTTTTTAAGAAAAGCATTTAAGAATATAAATCAGTTAATAATAAATATAAAATATTTTTTAAAAAGTTAAAAACTCGTCAAAAAAGTTTTGAAAAATTATGACATTGTGTCCATATTTGGTGTGTGTGTGGGGAGGGGAGTGTATTTTCAAAATTTCAAAAGTAGTGTTTTCTAGCCAAATGTCACAGCCTTAAAATAAAGGCAAGTAAAAAAAATATATATATATAGTGCCATATCTAACTACTTGACCCACTTTTGGCAGAAAATAAACAATTAAAAATCCAATAATAAAAAATTTAACATGTAAAAAATAATTACAAAATGATATTTTAATAGAGAATTTATGTCAGTTCTCTAACTTTTATGTACAGGGCTGCAAAATGCACCAGGCCTCAATCCCATGTCCTAGCAACACCAGCCCCACCAGTGGCCGAGAGGTACGGACCTCTCAACTGGTAGACAGCAGGTGCTGGGTTCGAACCCAATCGCGGCTGTCGGCCTAACCGTTCGGAGTTTTCCGTGGTTTTCTTCGAACCTTGCGTAAATACGGGTTAGGTTCCCTTAGAAAGACCCCCACGGAGGGCACTCCCCCTGGTCCTGTATCCCATTAGTGTAGATAATCGGACGACAAAAATCAACCAACCTAGCAACACCAAAAGAGAGTTTTTCTTCTTGGATTTTAATTCTTAAAAATAATATCTTAAAGATTTTGTAATGTGCACTTATGTGGCTCTACATTAAAAATCACCATAGTTAGATTGCTTTTAATAATCTGCATTTTTTTTAAATGAAAGTACTGTATGCTAGGTATTGAATATTTTTAATCTATTTTATCTTTGATAAATTCACTTGCTTTAATCTTTTTCCTTAGAGCAATAGATATGTTAATCAACTCATACTTATTCTCCTCCTATACATGTAAAGATGACTTAACCCCATTTATCTAATGCTTACTTCTGAAATAAAATGTGAAAAGTAGTGCCATAATTATTTATATCCAAAAATTTGAAATACTTTAATTATAAAGGAATAAATGTCATTAGATTTTAAAAAAAAAATTGTTTTTAGGAAAAAAAATGGTTTAAACTGTGTCAATCCTGTCTGAAATGCACATCAAGAGATAAATCATTAAATAAGCAATTTGAACTCTCAAAACATTTCATATATTGTTAGCTTTTATTTGTGTAGTTTACACCAGGGGTGCAGAATATGTTCGATCCGGCGATCTAGGATCGAGGGAAATTTTAACCACCTGGGGAAATTTTCAGAAACATATATAATTTATTTTGATTTTAATGATAAATTCAAAAATTCCCCAAGATTAAAAAAAAAAAAAAAAAAAAAAAAAAAAAAAAAAAAAAGAATTACAACAAACAAAAAGGTTATTATGCCGACCTTTACAAAATCGATCTCTGAATAATATGTACTGTATATCAAGGGTGATTTTGTTCCGGAATTTCCTAAAGTTTAAGGCATTCAGTTTTTTAAAAAAAATTAAAAAGACCTGAATTTGAAATTTTGGACATTGATATACTACAAATTTTGTCTAAGAATTACCAAAAAATGTTTACTTTGCAGAAAAACCACAAAAAACCATAAATTTCGTCAAAATATAGCGAAATACTGCCCATTTCGTCAAAAAATTGCAAAAAAGGCCACAAAATTCATTAAAAAATTGAGAAATAACTGCAAATATCGTCAAAAGATAACGAAAAGGTCAGGAATTTGTAAAGAAATGGCGAAATAGGTACAAATTTAATTAAACTGTGAAATAACTGCAAATTTTGTAAAAAAAATTGTGAAATAACTGCAAATTTTGCGAAAAAATCCCGAAATTATGAAAAAAAAAATTTTATTCGCAATATAATCATAAAAATGAATAGAAATTTTGTCAACAGAATACAAATTTTGCCAAAGGATCTCTAAAAATCGCCAATTTCATGAAAAAAAAATCTCAAAACAACTGCAAATTTTGTTAAAGATCTCGAAACAATCACAAATTTCGTCAAAGAGGTGAAATAATCACAAAATACTGTCAAAAAAATTAAAAATCGCGAAAGAATGGTAAATTTTCTAAAAAGATCGCAAAGCAACCGCAAATTTTGTCAAAGAAGAGTTGCGAAATAACCACTAATTTCTTTACAAGATCGCAAATTTCATAAGAACATTGTGAAACAACCACAAATTTCATCATAAGATAGCAGAATGGATGCAAATTTCATTGAAAGATCGCACAAGATGGCAAGTTTCTTTTAAAAATCACGAAATAGCAAATTTCATAAAAAAGATTGCGAAAAATGAGCAGATTTTGTCAAAAGATCCTAAAATAAACATTTCGTCAAAATATACCAAAAAAGACGTAAATTTTGTCAAAAAATCACGGAACAACCACAATTTTTGGCTAAATTGGTGAATAACCACATTTCGCACAGTCGCCACAAGATCGTCAAAAGAACACAGAAAAACCCCAAGTTCTGTCAAACGATCGAGAGAACTGCAAATTTCGTCAAAAAGATGAAATAACCACAAAAATAGTGAAAAGATCACGGAATAACTGCAAATTTCACCTGAAGATCACTAAAAAATGTAATTTTTGTCAAAGAGCCATGAAAAAATGCTAAGAGTGCCTTCCCCCTCCCCAGCCTCCACTATATTGCTGTAAACTTTCAGGAAATTCGCTGTTAACTTCAGAAATATTTTTTGCACTTAGAATCACTTTTTTGTTATACTGGCACAAAGTTCATAAACATTGGAAAAAAAGTAGTACCAATGGTAATACACAGCTTTTATTTATAATATACGATAAAATTTTGGGGAAATTTTCATGTGGATTGAGGGAAATGTAGGGAGAAAAACATTTTCTGCACCCCTGGTTACAGCTAAATGTCATATATTTATTTACATTTGGCATAAACAATATAAAATCATCATAATTCACTGGTTTAAAATAGAGAATAAAGTTTTTCTGTATGGGTATGTAACATTTATATTTTTATTTTAAAATTATATTTTAAACAATCTATCTTAAATAACTCTATATAATTATATGAGTTAAGGATTTCTAACAGTTTTTATTTAAAAAAAAATGTTTTTTGTCCATTCAGAAATAATTCTGGTGTTTTTTAAGAAATTGCAAATATTTATTTAACTTGTATTAGACAATTATTTATAAGTATGTAATGTATAATTTATGTAACTTTTAGAAAAAATTATATTTTCAAAGCAATTCATAGCTAAAAAAGCAGTTGAAAGTTAAAAGATCTATGCTTTGACTGCAACATTTAAAAAAATAATAAGAAGATCAACCATATGCCTGCAGGCAATTTTAAGTCTTTATAATTTTTCATTTCATGAAATACATTATAAAAATATATATTGAAAGACTTACCATCCTGTTAAAAATGGGATTTTTCAATAAAATTATATTATTTTTATTCTAGGTAAATTCAAAAAAGCTGTGTTATCCCTTGCATTTTTGAAAAAAACGTTGTATGTGTTGTTTCATGTGTATTATTGATTTATTATTTTATACTATGTTTTGTAATAGATCCTAGGAAAATTCTTGTGTTTATAAACAGTCTTTCAAATGTTCTCATGATGATTAAAAACAATAATAATCACCTCATATATTCAATTACAAATTAGAAAATATTTAGTTTTGTACGGATTCCAATCCAAAGTGTTTTTATACATTTTTAGGTAAGATTCAATAAATTAAATTATTTCTGAGGGAAAAATATTTTTTATATAATTTCTAGTTATGTAATTTAACTATCGTATGCATTCATTCCCTGGCATACATAAGTAATGTATCCCACAAATTTTTGAGTTTTATGTAAGTCTAATTTATAAATCAATTAGATAAAATTTCATAAAGAACTACAATATGTATTATATATATATTAATATTAATGATAAGAAAAGAGAGTAATTTTTAAATGATACTTTTTTTAACAACTTAGAATTTAATACAGTATCTTATTTATGAATATACATATATTATTTGAACAATTTTATTTTATGAATAAAACTTTATTTATCAGTATTTGTTTGGATATAAGGTATAAAAGTTTTTGAAAATATAAAAGCAAACTGAAAAGATACTTTTGGATTTTAAAAAAATCTCTTACAGAATGCAGGATATATGATTTTCACATTAATGAATTGATTTAAACAATTTTTAATCTATACATCAAGGGAATTGGTGAAACTAGAACAATACACTTGTTCTTCATCGAAACTTTAAAATTAGCTTAATATTTAAAACTTTATTATGGTTGTGATTTTTATCTAAATTTTTATTTATAAAATATTTAGCATAAATATGCAAATACATCATTTACTGTATTCAAAATGTAATTTTCAAGACTTATTATATAACTGCGGAATTCATGTAATTTACATAATATATAAGTCAAGAGATGCCTTTACTTAAATCGTTATTTAATGCTTAAAATAACTACTTAATTCTCATGAATAATCAAATCTTTAATATTCTTTGTAAAAGAAATCTAGGTTTCAAGTAATGTTATTATTTCTACTATTATTTTTTGCTTTATCTCTTATTAAGACAAAACTCAATATTTGATGCTATATTTCTGGTTATTGATGATTTCTGAATATTTGGTCCTAAATATACTTCCCCTGCCCCCTTTTTTATCTAAGAATAGATATGATTTTTTTTATACAAATCCTTAAGTTATTGTCCTGTCTTTCCTTGCGGTAGATGTCCAATCAAAACAGAAGTAGAAATTGTTCAGCCATATGTCAACGAAGGAGGTCAAACATATGTAGTGTTTTTTTTTTTTTTTTTTTTTTTTTTTAACCCCCTGACCACTCAGCATAAGAGCGAAATTTTAATTTTGTTTTCCTCTTAATTTTATTTAAATGTGAAAGAAAGATGTTTTTTCTAATATATATATTTTTTTATTGAATATGCAGTATATAACCTTTAGAATCTTAATGGCAATTCAATTTTTTAAACTGGATTACATATGTAGAAGCATATTCATTTAAATAATGTGTCTATTGCAGCAAAACCTACATCTAATTGAATGAATATATCAGTTTGTAGCAGTGAAAAGGCTAAGGACCCAATTCTGAGATTTTGGTCTTCCTAATTGGTTATGATATTATCTTTGAATCTGAGTCTGAGACCTGTGATAACCAAATGATAAAAACAGAGTTCAAAATTACACCCAAAATATAAGGTGAAAGAAAGATGTGTATGAGACCTACTTCACATGTCTGTTCTGTTATTTCCACTATTTCTGTTTTGATTCAGCCCCTACTGCTTGCAAATCCATCTATTGCTCATATTTGAAATTAAAACTGGGAATCGCAGCAAAAAAAAAAAAAAAAAAAAAACTTTAATTATTTAACATCACTGACATCAAATATTACTCTCCTGCAACAGTGGCTTTTACAGCTACCACCATTTCCAAATTATTGAATTTAAAAATCTATGCATCCAGTTTAGGACAGCCAGTATTTACTATGATTATTTATCATTCTAGGAATTAGAAATATTTGTTTTGCATTAATAAACTATAACAATTTGTATTCTGTTTCAATTTAAGTAAGCTCAGTTGTTTTCAGAAATATTTTTGAGTTTTTATGAAAATATGAAGATTCATAAATTTCATAAGATAAAATCTTATGAAATATTTACTTTTGGCCAACAAATGGACGGCATGGTATTAGAATATAAGAATGCATTGTAATCTCTATTTTGAAATCTTTTTAATTTATGTTAATATTTGTTACTTTTAGTGATCTAATATTTTTTATAGATTATATCTTACAAGGAAAGTCTCCATACTGGGCATATTCAGAATTTTATGAAAAAATACTAATTAAAGTACTTATGTATGTAATAAAGGATCAGTCAAAATTAGTGGCGGAATCACATTAGAAGTTATGCAAAAAAAATAAAATATTTTCGAATATTTGGCGTGAAAAGACGAAAGAGTCACTCGATTTGGCGGGCAGCTCTTTTCCTCGCCAAAAGCAAACGATTATTATGCAACTCAAAACTGTTGGATATTTAGAATGTGTGTAAATGGTATTTAATGAATTTAAACATAAACAATGAGAAACTTTAATATATTATATACATAGATATACATATTGAATTTCATATATATATTACTTGTTGAAGTAGCTATTTAATTAATCACTGGAAAAAATGTTTTCATAGATTTTAAAAAATCATATTGATTAAAATTATCTTCATACATTTAAGCGTATTCAAAAATAAAAGCCACATGTTTCCATAGCAACAAAATCGAATTGACAATTCTCAAATGGACTTTAAGCAGGGATCAAATTTAATTAATTTAAATTATGAATTTCGTTTTAAATCTCAAATTTCGATGATTAAGTTTGATTATAAATACATATAAATATCGATATAAAAAAATTATACTTAAAACAAATTAAAACTTATAAAACTAAAGTTATTTAAATTAAATTTATCAAAACAAGTTCAACATGAAACTTTTTTTTTCTTGAAGTATATTTGACACAAAGTATTTTTTGAAATTACATTCTTTCGCCAACCGGCGATAAATCGCCAAATAACGAAATTTTCATTATTTTTTTACGGATACTGAATGGTGATTCCGCCGAAATTTTTTTATAAATGTATATATCCACACGAGAAGAACATTCTGTAATTTTTTCAGATTTTTCGGGGTATGCCCGTATGGAGACCTTCCTTGTTAGCTTGCACTTTTAGTGAGCATAGCATAAAAAATACTTTTTTAATAGCAGAATAGAAAATGTTGTATTTATTCATATTGTTTATCTGTATAGAAAGAAACTGAAAGTGTCCATCCAAAACAGCACTTATTCAATAATCACAAAAAAGAATTGATAACATATTATTGTTGTTCTCAGAAGTAATCACAGTGTTGTGAAACTGTTTAATATTAAAAACGCAATCCATTTTGCCATTATGAGGAAGAAAAAAAAAAAAAAGAAAAATTTGTTGTTTCACATACACAGTGTTTGTTCAGAGATATTTTTACTTGTTTCTAAAATTTGTAAAATGTAGACAAGTGCTGTGGTTTTGGAAATCCTTCAATTATAAACATTTATTATGTAATATTAATTAATAATGATTTATAAATAACACATATGTATTATGAAATGTAACAAAATCATTTAGATACATGCCAACTTAGGATTTTTTTTTTCTTTTGAGAATATATATTTTGCTTTGCAACGCATGTAGATTAAAAAATACTAGAGGATCCAATCAGGCTTCCCAGGTTACAAAATCAAAGTGAAAGAAAATTGTATCATTATTATTAAAACTATTATAGATTTTTTATACTTAATACATTTTTTTAGACTTCTTACTAACACCAAAAATAATTTTTGTACAGAAAATGTCAATTATGCATGGTAAAAAGTTGTGAATATGTGTTATTAAACTCCTTTAGATTAGTCATAATAAAATTAAGTAACATTAAGTTATTTATATTTACTTATACAAAGTAATACTTTGTATGATTATACAAAGTAATAATCATACTATTAAAACAGAATTGAATTTAAAGCTGCAATATCTACAAAAAATTATATTAAAATGTGCCTGCCCTAAGGGGAAAAACAAAACAGATAATGATGATATAAAATATATATAATAATATCGTAACTGAACTGTGCGTAACAGTGATAGATTAAAACATATATTCATACATACAAATATGTAATAAAGAATATAATTTTTATGAAATTTCAAAATTTACTAAAAGTGATGCTTTCATTTTATATTAACCAAAAAGACTAGTCTTATAATAATTTCAGTGATTTAAGAGTGTGATTGTATTAATTGCATTACTTGTCTATTATTTCTTTTTATTTACTTATTAATGAAGTTTAAATTTTGTTTTGGAATATTAGCTCGAAACAATTTTTAAACTATTTATATTGGATTAAGTTCAAAGGGTTAGTTACTCATAATTAGACTGCATGTAACAGTGAGAAATTAAAAAATATATACAGTAGACTCCCTCAAATCCGCAAACCAGAAATCTGCAATTCTCTAAAATTCGCACATATTTTATGCATGTAAACAATGAAACTTTCAATTTGGATATTGGAACAAAATTTTATTTTTTTAGTTTTGTATCAACTCCATATATTTTTTTATTTGTAGTTTTCTTAATAATACCCCATTCATGTTTTTTTCATAAAGGAAATTTTTTTTTTTTTTTTTTTTTTTTTTTGAAAAAATTCAAGCTATTACTGATATCACCAGTAATCACAATCATCTTACGAAATATATTTATGCATTAATCAAGATTTTATGGTTATTAAGCCTGATTAAACTTGAAAAAAAAAAACCTTATTTTATGATTTTGATGCAAATAAGTGATGTACTTTAATGAGGCAAGTTTTGTTGAATAATTTTGGAAAAATACATTTAATCTTTATAATGAATATCTAATCATACACTAGTGATTATTAACTTGACCTTTGCTATTAATACTTTATTCATTTAAAAAATTATCTAAATTTTTATTAATTTAATTTATTATTTATTTAAATATTTTATTATATTGTAAGCATTTATTATAGTTCCTAATGCACTATTAATTGTACTCAAATTACTGCTTAAAAAATGTAAACAAAGCAGTGACCAGAAATCCGCAAAATTCTAAAATCCGCACAACCTCTGGTCCCAGGCTGTGCGGATTTGAGGGAGTCTACTGTATATTCATTCTTGAAAGTTAGTTATTTTAAAAAACATTTTAGAAAAACCTGTAAATTGAAATAATTTTCAAATAAACTGCATTTGAAACAATTTTTCTCTATTTTAAAGTGCAAAATATTGAATTGTTTGATGTTTCAAAGCTAAAAGTATAGCAGTAAAACCAAAATTTATTGGCCACATTAGCATTATTCATGGACATGTTTTTACTTTATAAATATTGATGAGATGTTAGTCAAAATCCCACAATCTATTATTAATTCATAATGGTAAAAATCTTCCATTAAAAGAAAGTTAATTTGAAAAGATGTTAAAAAAAATATTTTACTGATGTACCTTGTTTGATAAAAATCTGGAGCGAATTGCGTATAGCCAAAAAAGGCTAGTCAATGTCGAAGTTGGGGAGTCAATACCATTTGAGATGAATTTGTATATTAAGTATTCTAGATATGTTACTTTTTTGGTGAATACCTTTTTGTTTCTGTAATTGAATTATATGTTATTAATATTATATTGTTAGTCTGTTATTTCAAAATAAGTATAAAAAGACAAATATAATAAAAAAAGATGATTTAAAGATATGAATATTAAACTAAATATAATAACATTTTTCTTCACAGTATATCGAAGCGTAATCTTTTTAAAATTAATGACTGCTTTGCGTGATTTAAAAAAAAAAAAACTGCCAAATTGTTGATTTTTTTTATATGAATATTTAGGTTGATAGAGTTGGCGAATTTATTTCATAGCCACCAAGTAATCATTAAATGTATGGCTTAGGCAAAATTTAAATGTCAAAAAATAAATAAACATGCTTTTATATTCACCAATTCAGAAAAATGTAGAAATATATATCTCAGAAAGACCTTATTAAAAAGCTAATAAAAGTTGCATGATCCATCTAATTCAAAATAAAATTTTACCCAGAACTGAAAATAGCAAACAATATAGAATACCCTTTCCTTGGATACTGAAAGGATATCTCAACCACATACACTATTTTTTCTAGAGTCTGAATGGAATTAGTTTGGCATTCTGCTACCAGACCTCCCACAAATGTGGTTAAACAGTAATTTTTTTTTCCCCTTAGAGGACATTTTTAACAGAATGTTTTGTATTTATTTTGATTTAAATTCACTTGTGTTTAAATAGAACGTTTATTATTTTGTATAAAATTAAGTAAGATTATTCTTGGAAAAAGAAAGAACAAAAAATTAAGAGCAAAAGATTTGTAACAGATATTTAGCCTCAATATTTTTTACGAGAAAAAATTCTCGATGTTTTTGAGCATAAAGTTTAGCATCATAAAATAATTCTATTCCATGAAAATTTAAACTATGTGAGTAACATATATGACTTTCAACACCAGACATATTATATTACTCAATAATCACTAAATAGTTATTAATGAACTGTAGTGTTTTTCATGCAAAAAAATTAAAGGAGATGGCAAAAGCATTCTGTATTGTAAAATTAAAATGTTAGTACAATTTGGAACCATTTACCGGAAACCATTAAACCTGAAAACCAGTTGTCCAGAGTGATATTTCTGATATGATTTCAAAATCCTTTCAGAAAATATTCACATACATTGCTAATTTGACATATGCATTGCTTGAGACAATTGCATAATTTAATAACAACATTTAGTATGTGAAATGAAAACATATTTAGTTATGTTTTAGATTAATTTTATTCTGAGTAAAAAGAAGATTCTTTGTTCCCATGGGATTCCTCTAAATATTTCTTTTAAACTCTGATTAACTTTTGATCTTTCTTGCAATTGATTTTTAATTCAAAGAATGATTACCGTAAAATACCGTTAATACGCCCCCCGAAACGTGACGAAAAATCGTAAAATAATTAGAGGGGGCGCTTACACGGGATTTTTCTGCGATCGTTTCACAAAATTTGCAGGGATGAAGCATGATAAAATTAATGAATCGTGAATCTTTTAATGACTCATGAATTTTGATACTTGAAGCAATACTTGAAAAAAATTGAATTTAAAAAAAAACGTAAATTCTGTCGAATAAAAGTAGAAAAAAAGGAGAAATTTGTAAAAAAAATTCAAAAAAGCATGAAATCAATTAAAAAATCTCGAAAAAACGCACATTTTATCAAAGATTCATGATTCGACCGTTCTCATGCGATCCGTCTCCAGCGATTTTTTCGAGAAGGAGGGCGCTTTCTCGGGATTTTTTGAAAATTTCAAATCTTTCATAAAGTGGGTAGGGGACGTTTGATCGGTAAGGGCGGATTAACGGCATTTTACGGTAATTTAAAATCAGAAATAATGCCACAGTCACATATAATCAATGTTCTTGCTGACATTTGACCAACGTTAGAAATTTGGCTAATTAAAAATAAAAAAACATTCATTAAATGAAAAAGTATTAGCAAAATAGGTTCACCGTGTAGCACACACACACCCAAAAAAATGTTTAAGCCTTAAATTTATTCCCTTTTTTTTCAATATGTTCTAAAATAGCCTAAGTTTTTATAACTGCGACTACGATTGTTATAAATCTGATTTCAACTATACGCTACAAATATATTAAAAATATGTATATGTGTGAAAAATGAAAAAGAAAAAGCAAAAATTGAGCTCTATAGCAATTTGCTGAATCTAATCGCTTGTTTACTCGCCAAATGAAGATTTTTGTCACAATTTGGCACAATGGCGAGCGACAGTGAGAATCCTGCATGTATTCAACAAAACTTATCAAAGGGATTGTGCTTTAATACCCAACCAGTTATCTGGAATGTAGCTGATTCCAAACATTGCGGTTAAATGGTTCTATACTGTATAATAAATAAAATTCCAAAATAAATTATGATACAGATGAATTAAAATAATGGACAATACTTACACTATATAATACAACTATGTAATAAGTCAAAATAAGAGTAAATTATTTCATAAAATTATAAGTTGGTGTTGCTGATCTTGGTACAAATTTAACCGATTTTTGTTTTTTCTTCGTTTTCTGACCATTTTTCATTTTACCATTCTTGTTAATACCTAGAAACCATTGCCTATCGTTTCCCAGCCAAATATAGTAATTCCATCCATTTTCATATATCTCTTTAAACCAAATATTTGGTGATTCTTGATCTTCCTGTAACAGAAGAAGAAAAAAAAATATTTAGAAAATATCTAAGCAAAACATATAAAATCATTCCTAGTGAAAAGTGTTTTATATATATTTAAAAAATTTTTAAAGGATGAAAGTCTATGCATTTGTCAAAATTAATATAGTGCAGATCATTTAGTCATGTTAACTTTTTAATTTAACCTATAGTGAAAAAAATATTTAATTTGCTATTTATTTTTTTATCAAATCTTAAATCAGAACAAAATTTAATATATTGCAAATAACTGTTGAATAATGTGAAATTTATTTGCAAGACAAATAACTTTTGATTTTATCTTCAGTGAGGGTAAGAAGAAGTCTTCAAAGAATGTATTTAATTAATAGTGATAGTCTGCATTTTACATGTAGGTGCATTCTGCAATAATGGCTCATTTCATGGTTAGCTAACAGATTAGTCTGCATGTTTTTCCATAAGTTGCATATTGTATATTGTAATGTATCCTTAAATCTTTCTTTTATGATTTTTTTTCATTTTTTTAATATGTGTATGTGATTTTTATACAATGATTTTTAACAAATAATTTTCCATTTCACTTCAGAAATGTCTCCTTTGATGCACATTTGCCACAAAAATGTGACTGTGAAATTAATTAGTCAGTGTTGTTAGAGTAATGCAGTGTAAATACATTTAGAAAATAATATTTAAAGAAAAATTGTGTGAAGAAAACATTGACACATTCAACATAGTTCAATATGATCTGAAAATGAGATAGTTGGATAGGTCCAAAAACAAATTACTGTGTATTTATTTATTTTTTACAGCAACTGAAAGCTCTATTTATACCAGGGTTGGCAAGTTTTTGACAGTGTGACGGTTTTATCCGGATTTAACCATGGTTTTAACTGTCATGTCAAAAACCCCTTTTTGACATAGTTTTTGACAGTAAGTGTCAAAAACCTAAAATTGAGTCCAAAAACTGTTTAATATTATTTTTAGAGCAACATTAAATTTACAATTTTTCATAATTTTTAGTTTCAGACACTTGAATAAATTTTTTGACAGTTTTAATACAAGTTGCTTAGAAAATAGAAATTAACTGTAAGCTATAAATATAGAATAAAGAATAATCAAAAGTATTATTAGTTGTTACATTAAAAATACAAACTAATGAAACTACTAAATACTTTAATTTTTAAAAATGAAAGTACATGGTGAAAATACTTATAATTTAACATATAAAATTACAATATAAATAACACACATATTTTTATTTTTATCTTATTTTAATGTTAATCCCATTCTAAATCTTTTTTTTCCAAGAAGCATGAGGTAGCAAAACACTAGTTTTGATGCCTTCTGTACTCCAAGTTTGTGTCGTAATTTGGAGTGGATAAATCCAAAATTTGAAAATATTCGCTCAATTGAGACTGAGCTGCATGGACTGGAATGCAAACGCACCATGAGCTGTATGAATTCACTTGGTGTATTGTTTTTCTTCAAGCCTTTCCACCATACTACTGCTGGAACATCTTGAGCTGAGAAAAAACTTTTAGGGTATGGTCGAGATTCAGCTTCAAAAGCAATGATAAATCTGAGAAAATCTGGGTTTCTTTCAAGCAGCCATGTCCGAACTGCTTCCCTCTGTTCATCGTTTAATAATGCACCTTTGTATGCTGGATGCGTCATGTACGCCAGATAATGAAACTGTTGTAGATAAGATTCCATACGCTCCATAATTGCATCATAGTATGGAGCCAGATTTATGTCTACAGCTAAAGAAAGCCAAGCTTGACAAGCATCAGCCAATGTTGCATTATCTCTTTGGACCCTGTCAAGCATATTTGCCAAAGGTTTTAACTGCATTTGCAATTCTTTTGCTTGTTGGTATAAGCTATAATTATTCACAAGCTGTACTATTCTGGATTCAATTGCATGATCTTCACAAATTTTTACATAAGCTGACCTATTTTTGATAAAAGTGTCAATACATGTGAGTTGGCTATTCCAGAGAGTTTCATTTGGAAGCTGCGGTTTCACAGTGTCTTACAATTGACTTAACCAGGCAGATGGAAGGTGGTGGTTGCGAAAGTATTTTTGCACTTCCACAATATGCTTCATGATGTCTTGTGGAGTAATTTCCTTCCCAAGAAGATTCATCCAGTGGGCACTGCATCCATACACAAGAAGATTCATCCAGTGGGCACAGCATCCATACACAAGAAGATCATCATTTTCTTCTTTTAACAACTCCCACATTTTTTGCATTTTTCTTTCGTTGTCAGTAACCACACATGAGACATTGCAGGAAAATTTATTTTCTGCTAGAGCTATCGAGTTTTTTACTTTTTCTTTGCAAAACTGAGCTGTTTTAGATTGACCTGCACAATCAGTAGCTTCAAGGAAGAAACCCTTTCCCTCAACATGCAGGCAAGAAGCTATTACGGCGTCATTATGTACATTACTCCATCCATCTTCGACTAGTGTACAATCTTTTCCTTGAAGTTCTGATTTCATTTCACTTTCTAAAGTTTCAGTAACTTCATCTAGAAGGCTACCAGATAATGTTTTCCGAGAAGGTGGTTTATATCCAGGGTGAAGAAGCTGTACTAGCTTGACAAATTCCTCTTGTTCAACAACGCAAAAGGGGATATTACAACTATAAAAAAATCTAGCAACTTGTAGATCCAACTGCTTTTTTATGATAGGTGTAGTTTTTACTATATAATTATCTATCTTATTTTGTTCAAAACAAAGTTTCTTAGCACTTGTAATATTTGAAGTACAATCATTTTCTTCATCATTATAGTTTACAGTTTCATTCACATGACTATTGTTCTCAGGACTTCCAATATCAATTTCCATGTGCAGATGTTCTTGTTCTTTATTTACATAATCTTCTCTTTTCTCTTGTACATGCTCTGCATTTTTGCATTTTGCTGAATGACCTTTCATTCTGTCAACTCTATTGGCCATAGTGTATCCACATCTTTTGCATTTTCCATGAGTTTTATTTCCTTCTTTCACACAGAAAAAATCATTCCACACAGAATTTTTAGGCCTACCACCTTTATCCATGACTTAAGGAAAAAATCTGTACTACAGAAACAGATTTAATACGCATTAACTAAACAAGATCTCTGGATAAAGCTATGTAAACACAATTGAAATAATTTCCCTCTTAGAAGTAGCTTCAGCAATTTTTAAGAAAGTATGATTAAATAATTTCTATAAAGCACAGATTTGCTTTTCAAACTGACAAGTAATTGCACAATACTGACCTAACTACATTATTCTACACAGGCAGGTGCAATACTAGACAGGTGCCAAATAGAGTTATAGTTAATAGAATCCAAATTAAGAAAAAAATGTTACACCTGTTCTTTGCTTGCAAATGTACATTCCACGAACAAATAACTAAGCATTAAAGGCTAGATTTACAGATTCTGAAATAATATACTCAAAAAGAAAAAAAAAAGGGAAGGGTTGGTGGGCAATTTATAATGCATAAAAGAAAAATTTAACATAAGATAAACAAATTGTTCTAAAGAATTAAACTGAAACTGACATAGTAAAATGAAGATATATATGGATAACGTAACTGAAAATAAAACACCTTCTTTTAACATATTGATTTAAAGAACATTTAATTATATTGATTTCATATTATAATTAATTTAATTACTCTTAGAACATTTGTGTTGCAATTGTGGTTTATATCTATGTATGAAAACAAACATTTAGAATCAGTAAAAATAGAAGGAACTTATAATCAGTCATCGAAAATAGCGATCATTTTAGATTTACACAAGCTTTTTTTTTTTTTTTTTTTTTTTTTTTAAAGCATAAATTAGACAAATTTTTTTACATCAAACTGAACACTTAATAGTAATAAAGATACAAACATAAATAATACTTTGAAAAATGTACAGTAGCTTCAATGTTTTTAGCTATTTTCCTATACATGACAATTGACATATAATTTAAATTGTGATACATAATTTTATTACAACTCATAGTATAACTAAATAAAAATTATTTACATAATATATAAATTATTATTTAACCAGTTTTCAGCTTTATTTAATTTAAAATATCACTAATGATTGATAAAAGAAAAAAAAAAGTGTATTAGGTTTTTGACACTTTTCGACTGTTTTTGACGCTTTTTGACAGTTTTTGACACTTTTAGTCAGGTTTTCGACATGTCATGTCAAAAACCACTTTTTGACGTCAAAAACTCAACCCTGATTTATACTCAATAAAAATTTCAAAGGGAATTAAAAAAAGAAAACTGTGAAACAACCCTACATGAAAATATCTTCTTATGAGCACTTTTACCATTAAATATTTATATTTTTTCAAAATTTTTTCAATAAGAAATAATTTATGCAAAATCGTCTTAAAGATATAAAATCATACAGATCTGAGGTTTATTTTAAGTTATCATGAGCCTGAGAAGAAGCAGCTCTTGTCTTTGCATTGTTACACGATTCGTTGAAGATATTTATGATTTTCTGAATGCCTAAAAGACAATGATATTAGGTTAACAAAAATTTCATGAGAGGAGCATCAGCTGTTGAATTCCATATCTAGCAAATTTTTATTCCATATGCACTGAAACATAGTTGCATTTTATTCAACTATTAATTGCTCTTTTGACATGTGCTTGCCTGCTTTCATCTGGAAGGCATATCTTTGTTATCCATTTTAAATACTATCTTAAAATTTTTAAGTATGCTAATTAGAGTTTCAATGATTCAAGTCAAATAATTGCTTTAAAACCATTGATTATGGTTAACAATTTCCTTAATTTTTGAAAAGATGTCAAAAATATTAATATCTAAGTTTAACATAATTTGCAAAGATATTTTGCCGATAATTGATTAATTTTGCGATAGGTAGAGTTTGTGCCTTTACATGAAAGAAGAAAATTATAAGAAATGTGCTGCTGAAATCTGCCTCATTTACAAACAGTAAAAGTGTTGAAACGACGAAATTCGGGGCATTAAAAGTTTTATGGTTATGTATTTCTCCTATTTTAAATTAATACTGATCGTATATTTGCTTGAATTGATGATTTAGTTATTTTCTAGACATATTTAGCTCTCAATTGCCACATGCGTGTTACAAGTATTTTACTATATTTATAATACTGGTTCTAAATGAAATGTAGCAGTAGTCCAAATACCGGCTACCTAAAGTACTCTAAATATTGGCAAGCCATTATTTAGATCTCTATGGGTTTGCTCAGCTTGAAGAGGAAGAACATAATTTAAATAGTCCCATAATTAATTTTAACGGTTCAGAAGTAGCTTCAGTCACATTTCGCAGTAATAATAAAAAGAATGATGCCCAGTTAAACTGATGGTGTAGAGCTCACAGGCTGTGCAGATTAATTGTATACTACAGTCTTATATAATAATGCCTTTAAAAAAAAAAGGAAGTACCCCCCCCCCTTTCCTTTCTTTATACTTAATCATCGAAGCCCCAAAACTAATCAGAGATACGCCTTATCATATAATCTGTATCCAAAATTCGAAGCAAGTCGAATAATTCTGCATAAAAACCCATTTATGTACTTTAAGAAACGTTGTCCCCCGTCCCTTCCTTTATAATTAACCATTAAACCTCCAAAACTGTTCAGAAATTCAACTTATCAGAAAGAACCTACATTCAAAATTTAAAGCAAATCGGATAACCTGCATAAAACTTTATTTAGCTAGTAAAGGAGAACGAAATCCCCTGTACGCTCCTTTATAATTAACAAAAGAACACCACAACAAATGAGCGAAGCTTCTTATTACTATGAACCTATGTCCAAAAATTGAAACAAATCGGTTAATTCTGCATGGAAAATCATTAACATAAATTATGAGGGATAGTTTACCCTATCCTTCTTTTATACTTATCCAGTGAGTTCCAAAAACAAATCAGGCTAGCGCCATTTCAGATTAAACTTATATACAAAATTTGAAGCAAATAGGTAAATTTTTCATGAAAAACTTAAATTAAGGCAGAAGGATTACCCCCCCCCCATTCCCCCTCTCTAAACTTATCCATGAACACCCAGTACTAATCACGGAGGCACCTCATTAGAATGATCCTACATCTAACGAAATCTTCAAGGAAATCTCTTAATTCTGCATGAAAAACCCATTTATATAAATTAAGGGGTGGGACATTAGCGCCCGTTCCCCTTCTTAAACTTATCGAATGAACTCTCAAAACTAATCAGGGAAGCGTATTATCATAATAAGTCTATATACAAAATTTTATGTAAATCGGATATTTTTATTATGAGTTATCGCAATACGTACGAACGTATGCACGTACATATATACAGAACGGGCGGGCACATAATTCTCAGGCTTTGATAGCTTGTGAGCTGAAAACAAGTAACCGTGGACCACAGGTCTTCAAGAGCGACGTTGGTTACTATAGATCACTTCACAAAAAAGTACTGTTGGACACTCCAAAAATGCCTGCAATAAATGTGAAGTGAAAAAATAAAAGATGAATGTAAACAGGAGGGAAAAATAGCCTAAAGGGCCAGAAATTGAGTTTTTAAAAAGTGAAATGATGTTATTAATGTCCTCTGAAATGATATTTTTCTGGCAGATGTAATTCTTGATTCAATGTTAAGAATGTGATATGTGGGCCCATAGTGACAGCAACGACAGAGAGAGTAATTATTAAGTTTATATTTTTTTTCTGATAAAATAATTATCAGTTATAGTAGCAAGATTTTTTATTGTTGTTTTACACGTTTAAAAACAAAACTAGAAACATAATGGAAAGAATACTGTTAGAGATAGTTAAGATTTTTATAAGTTTGACTAAAATGCTTGTTAATTAAAAATTACGTATTTTTCTGTGCATAAGAAATATTATTAATCAATAAAATTTATTTAAATATCATTTTTATTGAAAATAATTAAAATTAGGAGTATTTGTGCGATTATTTTGGAAAAATCTCAGATAGCTGGTATTTAGACCCCATTTTCAAAATTAAAATCTGCAGACTTCCTGAATTTTGCATTTTAAAACTGTGGCTTTTTAAACTGAAATTTTTTTCTCTCTAATCAGGTGTAAAACATGTAAAGGTAACCTGCTCTTATTTTTCCCCCTCTAAATTTTAAAATAATAAGTTTTAGATTGAAAACAAAAGTGGTATCCAATATTTGGACCTTTTCCTCTATATAGCTAGTTGTCATTCTGATATTCCTTTAACAGCAATCTCATATCTTCTGTCAAAATCTTTAAATTTGTGCTTTTCTATGTGATGTATATTTTAAGATAATAAATTACATTTAAAAAAAAAAGGACATAGTGAAGGAAAAAAATGTTCAGAAGAAAACCACTGGTGCAATTTTCCTAAAAATAGTAATATGATATATTAAATATTTTTTCATTGAAATTCATGACATTTTCTGTTAACATAAAAAAAACTATTTCTTACACAACCCTGCTTAAAAATGAGGCTATCTTTCCACGAATCCCGGAAAAAATCTCCCCGGTAAAAATCTCCCCCGGAAAAAAATCTCCCTGGGAAAAATCGCCCCCGGAAAAAACAGTAGCCAAAAAAAGAAGAAGAAAATAAAAAGACTCATGTTAATTAAGATTGAAAAAGCCCACACTTATGAATAACAAAGATTTGATGACTTTGATTAAGGCAATTATAATTTCAAGTAAAACACGTGTTAATTACTCGTATGTTTACTCGAACGGGTATTTGGATCCTGTTCACAGATGGTCAAGCGTCTCTTACATTTCAAAACAACTTTTTCTTTACCCCCAACTAATCTTCTTGGCTAGATAACATGATTTGTTTGGAGGACGGGAAAAAAGTACAATGGCTGTCAGTAAGTGGAAGGATTAATGTATTGCACTGAATGAGTCAAAATTACTCTTGAGGCCAAAATCTAGGAATCATGTTTTCTGTTGAAGTTGTTTTTGTGTATTGGTTTAGACTTACAGATTCAAAGAGTATTGAACTATATGTAAATGATTTTTGCATTCACAAAATTGATCGCATAATTTTATTTGTGTATTAAAAATATAGTGAAAAAAAGGACACATGTTAGTTAAGATTGAAAAAGCCTACACTTATGGATATCAAATATCTGATGACTTTGAATAAGGCAATTATAATTTCAAGTAAAGCACGAGCTAATCACGTGTATTTATTCTTGAAATAATTACAGCATTATATACATATCGTTTAATGGTAAAACCTCCATATCAAATAAGGACATATTGTGGAAAGGACAAACGGTGAAGCTGCCCTGGTCCCCAAAGTCAAATTTTAGATATTTTTTCTTTAAATTAATACAATTTGTAGCTACGAAGACGTCTTGGATGCCCTCATTCGAGTACTTCACTCTATATATAAAATATTGTTATTCAGGCTTTGATAACCGATTCCTGATTTGGAGACAAACCTACATTTCAGTTTCTATCATTTTTCAATCCGATTTTTGTCAGTGTAACAGAAACGAGCAAGAAAAAATCTTTTAAACAGTGAAATATTTTTTTATTATCGGGTTTTAGGGTTATGAATGTTAAGGCTGTTTTTAAATCCAAAAGGACAAATTTATGACATAAGTTTTAATTTGTTTTTGTTCAGAAATGCTTGAAAATAGCAGGTGTTGATGATCAGAAACTATCTGATCAATCACAAACTCATGCTTCCATTTTTTTTTTTCAAACCAAATAGATCTTTTAGAAAATAATGTCAAAGTAGGCGTTTTGGATCAAATTTCCGCGCGAAAGAAACTAATCACTCAAGCAGGGGTAGAAATGTGTTTGTCACGTGATCAAAATCGCTTATAACTCTTTCGGTAATTAAATGATTTAAAAAATGGAAAACACAATTCGTTTCCTAATCCCTGTCATCATCAGACTTCCCAGTTTTATATATTTCCGTTAAAAAATGTATTTGGAAATGTTTCAATACGTATGCGCTAGTTAAACTCAGCTGTTGTGAACAAGTTTAAAGGCTGAGCAGGGGGGGATACATTTAACAATAACTATAGAAAATGAAATAGATTTTAGAGATTGTTTCATCTTGCTATAAGTACAGCTTATACGCTATAAGGCCAAAGGTAACCGGCCACTTGCGATTTTAGACATTTTGATAAAAATCTAGAAAAATACATGAGGATTTATTCTGACACTCCAGGTGTGTAAGCATAATAGTACAAGTCACATATTACCGTGACGATATTTTCCCAAAACTCCATAGGAGGCCGTCAACAAATTGAAAAAGGTCGAATTTCTTTTGGATAACCCTGTCAAAACTAATGTAACAAATGTGTTCAAACTGTAGATTATGACTAAGTGGCTTATTGTAATAAGCTGTGTTCATTTTTGTGTGGATATTATGCGTACTGAAAACTTGTGCCAAATTTGGCCAAGTTTTTTGTTTATAATTTGCAGAGTTCTTAATGTGAAAAAAAAGTTCTTTCTAAAAAATATGACAAACAACATTGTACATAATACCCTGTAGTCAGATTTAAAAAATAATAAAATTGTACAAAAAATGAGCAGGTTTACTAAATAATTTTTGATTGGGCATGCGTGAACGCTTTTAAAATTTCATTCGCATATTGTGTTAGTTAAATATATAGAGCAACATTTCTGAAAGTCTTAAAAACTTAGATTGAAAATTCTAAAAATGATTGAATTGTTGATAGAATAAGCTGAAAATCCCCAAAATGAAGGAAAAAGATGAAGGGCTGTATCCAGTGTTCTCGCTGTCGCTCGCCAATGCGCCAAATTGCGACTAAATTCTTCATTTGGCGAGTAAACAAGCGATTATTCGCCAAATTGCTAGTGCTCAATTTTCGCCTTTTTTTTTTCGTTTTTCATACATATGCATATATACATATATTTAATATATACATATTTTTTATATTTGTAGCGAATAGTTGAAATTAGATTAATAATAACAATCGCTGTCACAGTTATAAAAACTATATTGAAAAAAAGGGGGTACATTAAAGTAAATATATATATATATATATATATTGTGCTACACGGTGAATCTATTTTGCTAATAATTTTTTCATTTGGCGAATGTTTTTTATTTTTAACTAGCCAAATTACTAACATTGGTCAAAAGTCAGCGAGAACACTGGCTGTGTCCATATATCCATTGATTAATGTCACTATACAATACATAATATGGTACGTACTACTGCATTTGGATATAACTGTGATATACGCTCTTCCTATTTACTTCATAAATTCTATGGAACACCTGTTTATGTTGAAATAATCCAAAAGAATCCAAGGAATCGAGCTTTGATGAGAACAACAGTTTAATTACACACACAGAACACAAATGACGGGACGAATACACAAACAATTGAATATATATAACTTCTAACTACGCTTTTTCTACAACAGATCCGCGTCGTGCCCGTAGCACATACTTATCCGATTTTCCCGGATAATGTTTTTAAAATCTTTTTAACCTGCATTCAACATTCGCAGGTCTCCCTCTTACCTCCGCACACACCTCTCTCTCTCTGCGTTCGTAACCCCTTCCTCTCCACACACACTCGTCCGCTGGTCACGTGATCCAAGAGCGGGCGCCGATGAATAAAACAAAAAAAAACACATCATCAGTCATCACACCCCCCACGCAAGATTGAAAATATGGTACACACTTATTTTAAATCTGAAATTCGACTGATGATGTTACACTATTTAACAATGATTTCCCAAATTATAATATGTATATATAAAAAATAACACCACAAATACAACCGTATCCGGAGAAGGCACATCTTCCGGTATTCTTCCTATCTGCTAATATAAAATAGAATTAAATTAATACTTCATATACACAATATAACATACAATTAACAAAAGGTAATATACAAAACTTAGTAAACATTAAACAGGACATTAAGAGTTGCTGAAAGAAAAAAAAGTATATTGTTCAAGGAATGTTCAAACACTGGGATCTTCAAAAGTTGTTGAATGTCTTACACAGTGTCCAAGCGTGATAAGGCATCAGCATTGATTAGTTTGGCACCCGGGCGGTGCGAAATCTTAATGTCATACTTCTGTAAGGCTAATGCCCATCGCTGCAGCTTTGAAGATTGAGGGGCATTTTTGGTGATAAAAGTTAATGGATTATGGTCCGTAATAAGTTCCACAGGTGAGCCGAAAATCCACGTTTCAAATTTTTTCAAACTCCAGATCACTGCATAGGCCTCCCTTTCAATTGTTGGCCATGCCTGTTGAGTTTTGGTGAGTTTTTGACTGGCGTAACTTACTGGATACACTACTCCATCTCTTCTCTGCGATAAACAGGCTCCGATGCCGATTGCAGATGCATCACACTCTATGATGAAAGGTAACCCGATAATAGGAGTATGCAGACTGGGCGCTTCGATGAGACCTCTTTTTAACGCGTTGAACGCCTGGTCATGCTCTACTGACCAGCACAAATTCTCTGGACTGTCCTTTTTTGTCAGTTCCGTGAGGGGATATGCTGTTTCAGCATATTTTGGTATATAATCTCTATAGTAATTGCACAAACCTAAGACACTTTTTAGTTGCTTCTTAGTTTGAGGCACAGCTAACTTACGAATGGCCTCCACTTTTTCCGGATCGGTCCGATGGCTGCCGGACCCAATGATATGGCCTAAGTACTTTATTCGGGGTTTTGCAAACTCACATTTTTTCAAATTGACGGAGAATTGTAACTGTGATAGTTTGGAAAATATCTTCTCTAAATGCACCAGGTGTTCCGCGAACGTTTCGGAAAAAACTGCTACATCGTCTATGTATGCTCTAGCAAAGTCCTGGTATTCAGAAAGCGCTCTGTTGATTTCTCGTTGAAACGTCGCAGCAGCATTCCTCAACCCAAAAGCCATGACCTTGAAGCGATATTGAGCTCTATGAGTCTTAAAACACGCTAATTTTTGACTCTCTTCTTCTAGTGGTATGGCCCAGTAGCCTTTGAGTAAGTCCAAAGTGGAAATGACGTTGGCCCTGCCAATATTAAATAATAGATCAGTAGAGTTTTCCATAGGAAAATCATCAACCTTGGTGATTGCGTTCAGTGCCCGAAAATCTACGCAAAGTCGTAGCGTACCATCTTTCTTCATCACGCACACTACCGGATGCGGTGCTTCTTCATCACTTTCTTCAATCAAACCTAATTCTAGTAATTCTTGAATTTGTTTGTCTACTTGAGGTTTTAGGGCCTCTGGAATTCGATAAACATAAGGTTTCTTCTTCTCATTATCATTTAGTCTTATTTTGTGTGCACCAACTTTTGCTATTTGTATTTTCTTTGAAAATAATTCTTTATATCTAAACAATAAATCTAACATATTTTCTCTTTCTACGTTTTCCAAATGATTTAAATTTACTTCTTCGATTTTAAAATAGTTCGAGTTATCCTTTGTACTAGGGGTGGGATGGACTTCCCCTAATTCTTCTTCATTCTCAAAAATTACCCCCACTGCTTGTACCCTAGGAGTAAATTTCCTTATCTTATTCACGTGAACATTTTTAATATTTCCGTTCGTTAACCTGACTTTGTAAGAGTCGGGATTACACCGTGCCACTATTTCGGCTGGCCCTGTCCATCTAGCGTAAAGTTTATTACTAGAGTCTGGGATTAATAAATATACCTGCTCCCCCGGTCTAAATTCCTTATAAATTGCCCTTCGATTCGCATACTTCGCATACGCGCCCTGTTTAACCTCCGCTACTAGTGAAGCTTGTTCCGCCGCCTTTTCTAAGTTAATTTTTAAATCCTGAAGGTATTCGGTTGCACTTTTCCCGAGATTTATAGGTAGTGGAATTTCGCCCGACCATGTAGATTTTAATACCGCCAATGGTCCCCTGGCCTCCCTTCCATACATCAACTTAAATGGCGACACCCCCGTCGTACAGTTAGGAATCTCCCTATACGCAAATAATAAATAAGGGATGTGTTTATCCCAATTTTTAGGATCGCTCCGAATGATATGGTGCAACATGCGTTTCAATACCTGATTATACCGTTCAACCAATCCCGAACTTTGTGGATGTCCCGGTGTTGTAAATCTAGGAGCCGCCCCTAGCCTAGCATGAAATTCCTGCATCAAACCTGATACAAAATTTCCCCCTTGATCACTTGCTATTACGCGGGGTATCCCTGTCCGCATAAATATTTCTAACAGCGCATCACAAGTAGCCTTAGCCGAAATTGTTCTTAATGGAACCGCTTCGGGCCACCTACTGTGTTGGTCAACCAAAGTAAGTACATATTGATGTCTACGCGCCGAAGGTGGTTCAATTTTCCCAATTATATCAATATTTACAACGTCAAATGGGAGCTCCGGTCTTTCAATCGGAAGAATCGGTATCTGATCACTGGCTCTCTCCCGGCTTCGCAACTGGCAGTCCTTGCACGATTTACAATACTCCTCTACATCCCGCGACACGCCTGGCCAAAAAAATGAATATCGAATTCTTTCTTTCGTTTTCCTTATACCGAGATGGTTCGCAAAAATTGATTCATGTGCAATCCTTAAAATTTCCTCCCTCCTAATTTTAGGCACTACTAATTGCATGACTTGATCTCCCGAAACCTTTTCCCTATGATAAAGTAAATTATCCACCATAACAAACCCATTTTTCCCTTGTTTTGCATCTTTAAATGCCCCCTGTAAAGATTCGCAATTCTTTTGTTGCTCCCTGTAAATGGTCGTTTCCGAACGCTGATTCGAATTTAAATCCTCGCAATCATTTTTCGTTCCAATACAATTAATAATCAAATTCTCTTCAAAAGATTCATTTTCAACCTGCAAACATAAATTTTTATCACTCGTATTTTGTTCTTTTTCCTTTTCCAACGATAAATTTTCATCCCCCCTTTTCGTCTCACTTGTTGGTGCCAGACTGTCGGCTATTCTTTTCCCTTCTCCAATTTGCAATGATTGTAATAACTCATAAACCTTCGGAGTAATAATACATGAACTACATAATTTATCTGTCACTGCAAATAACACATCCACACTGTTAAATAAACAATTTGATTCACTCATGTTTAGAGAAACCGGTAATGTTAAAAGATCAGCAGTAATTTGCTCGCCAAAAGCTGAAATCAACTGAATTGATGAATTTTCATTATTTTTAAATGACTCTGGTACTTCATTCGAATTTATAACGGGAATCTCAGCAGCGCTGTCAATTAATGTCTTTATTTTTTGCTTCCCCACCCAAATTTCATCGTATTGCAATGGTTGAGTACTTATTGCGTCATTTTCAAAGTATAAAGCTGTCACTTTCGCTATCAACCGTTCGTCTTTATTTTTTCCGGTAGAATCTTTTTTCATTTGATAATGAGAATTTCCCGACCTCTCTTTTTCTTTATTATTATTATTAGGACAAAACCGTAAATGAACGATTTGACGGCACAATTTACACACAGACTTTTTCCTATCATTACGCGAATTAAAATTATTTCTTAGATGCGGTGGAATATATTTGCCAGATCCGAAATCATCAGAACCGCGACAATTTGTCGATTTATCATATAACTCAGAAAAGGTTCTACCTTTTGAGGTAAACCAATTATCGCATAATTCCGCAATTTCCCGCGCTTTTAACCAATTATCTAATTGTTTTATTTTGACATAGCTTCGCGCCTCTGAGTCTAACGCATCCATTAATCTATCACTAACTATCAATTCATTAAGTGCATCAAAATCATTTACCTTTCTAAGTTCGCAATAAAAATCCCAATTCGCTCTCAACCTAGATGCGAATTGCATATGATTTTCATTTTTCGCCCTCTTTGCCGAAAGAAAATTTTGAAGACAAGCTTCAGGGGTGGGTTGAAATTCTTTTAAAATTAAAGCTTTAACCTTTTGATAATCCTTCATTTCATCTGAATTTGCATATACTAATAAATGCGCAGCTTTTTCCCCTACTAAATTAAACAGTATTTCAACTTTCAAATCTTCCGCGACATTCTTTAATTCAAACGCCCTTTCGAGCGAAGAAAAAAATAAATTCCACGATTCAGGTTTGGTAGGAATCGCAATAGTTAAAGTCTTAACGCTTTTAATTAGAGCTTCTAACGAATTAGTTTTGGGATTTTGTCCATCCCCCCCACTATCAGAATTTTTGTTTTCAGACTGCAGTTTAGCCATTTCTAATTGGTGTTTGATAACTTCTAATTTCGTTTTTTCTAATTCTAATGCTGTTTTCTGCTCAGAATTAACATATTCCTTTTCATTTTTGAGGGCCTCCGCCTCTTGTTTCTCTTTTGAAATGCGGTCTGATACCGTTGTAACAAGGAATTCTTTTACAAAATCGAAATCTTTCTCGTATTGTTCGCTTCCTTCGATTAATGCTTTTAAGTCCACTATTCTATGATCTGGCTCTACGTTTAAGCCTAATTCTGTGGCTACTATGACCAGGTCTTCTTTTCTTAACCCTTTAATTGTAAACATGTTCTTTTTTTTTAACTATTACTATCTTTATCAATAATTATAATCATTAAATAATATAATCATTCATTATAATCATACACTAGAACATACTGAGAACAATACTCGTTTTAAATTCTAATACGATTATCTCTTTAGAATCATTGTAACATTCATTAATCTAATATTCATGAATCTTCAGTTAATAAACAAAAGTTATAACTTTCAACTTTATTTCCAAAACTATAAAAAGTGGTTTCACTTACCACTGGTTCTTGCGAAGAGAGCGTGTGATATACGCTCTTCCTATTTACTTCATAAATTCTATGGAACACCTGTTTATGTTGAAATAATCCAAAAGAATCCAAGGAATCGAGCTTTGATGAGAACAACAGTTTAATTACACACACAGAACACAAATGACGGGACGAATACACAAACAATTGAATATATATAACTTCTAACTACGCTTTTTCTACAACAGATCCGCGTCGTGCCCGTAGCACATACTTATCCGATTTTCCCGGATAATGTTTTTAAAATCTTTTTAACCTGCATTCAACATTCGCAGGTCTCCCTCTTACCTCCGCACACACCTCTCTCTCTCTGCGTTCGTAACCCCTTCCTCTCCACACACACTCGTCCGCTGGTCACGTGATCCAAGAGCGGGCGCCGATGAATAAAACAAAAAAAAACACATCATCAGTCATCACAATAACCACTCATTTTTATTTATTTATTACTGTTATTATTATTATTATTTTGCTTTATTTTGGAAAAACGAATTTTGAAATTCTATCGACGATCACTTACAGAATTGTCAAGCTGTGTTTTTGAGTCTAACAAAGTATGCAAATGAAATTTTGATAGTGTTCATGCATGCACAGACAAAAATTATTTAGTAAACCTGCTTATTTTTCATTCAATTTTTATTGTAACAAATCAGGGAAGTGCTTTATCAAAATGAGCCTATGTCCAAAATTTGAAGCAAATCCTGTGAAAAACCCATTTACCTATATTAAGGGAATTTAATCTCGTTCCCTCCTTTATACTTACCCAATGAACACCCAATACTAATTACGGATGAGCTTC
Source organism: Maratus speculifer (assembly GCA_964019185.1). NCBI lineage: Eukaryota > Metazoa > Arthropoda > Arachnida > Araneae > Salticidae > Maratus > Maratus speculifer. Next base: position 281,387,971 of record OZ025300.1, on the reverse strand, counting down.
ATCAGAAGATCCTATATCTAAAATTTGAATGAAATATGATAATTCTATATGTAAATCCCATTTAGTAAATTAAGAGGAGGGGGTTAGCCTCCGTCCCCTTCTTATACTTAACCAATGTACAGTCAAAACTAATCATGGAGGTATTCTCATTAGAGTAATCATGCGTCTAAAATTATAATGAAATCTGATTAATTCTGCATGAAAAATCCATTTATCTACGTTAAGGAGGTGTGCCCCCGTTTCCCCTACTTGTACTTATCGAATGAATTCCCAAAACTAATCATGTAAAAGCCTCATCACAATGGTCATATATCTAAAATTTAAACGAAATCTGATAATTCTGTATGAAAAACCCATTTATATAAATTAAGGTGAGGGGTATTAGCCCCCTTTTCCCCTTATAGTTATCGAATGAACTCCCAAAATAAATCAGAGAAGCACTTTATTAGAACAAACCTATATCCAGAGTTTTAAGTAAATCGGATGTTTTTATCAAGAATGATCGCGTTACATATTTACATACTGAACGGGTGGGCACATAAACTCTCGGGCTTTGATAGCTTGTGAGCTAAAAACTCTCTTTTATCCACCTTTTATCGTGGGCTTTAAATTTTTTCTCTATCTTTCTTTGTATTTTTGTCCCTCCCCGCAACAACATTCTTGTCTAAAGTTCTAAAAAATATAGAAACACATTTATTTCTTTCTACGTCCTCCACAATTGTGGTTACCTCTTTTTATTAGACATTTTTTCAATCTATAATATTTCTTTAAATATTGCCTAAATCGAAATTTTCCATTTGTAAAAATTGATATCAAAATTACACCAATAAATGTTAATCATGCGTTCAAACAATGCTTCTAAAAAAATGCGGGTAGGAAAGAAATTTACTTCAACAATTTCCGTTTTCAATGTTATGTAACATTTTCCTTTAAAAATTTAAATTTTAGTATCTATGGTATTACAATCATAATTTTTTTGTAAATTTATTTAATTCCTATCCGGAAACGTGCTTTATGACAGACGACATCGTGACTTTTTTTATAATAATTTAAAAAACCCCATTAGTAAAAAAATATCTTCATATAATCGGAGATTTTCTGTTATTAAGGGGACAGTAGACCTTTATTTGAGCAAAATCATCTATAGCAAATTCGTCAGAAAAAAGGTCTGTTTCTGGGGTATAATTTTACCTAAACAATTTTTCTTATTAAAATATCATTTATGAAGGTTTCAAGGAGTAAATAATAAAGATAAATTTATTTATGTACTTTAAATCTGTTTTTCTCAAAACTTATTTTTCAGCGTTTTTAGATTTTTGAATTGCTCCTTGCGTCTTAATTTTTGATCAATATTTATAAAATTGATAAGGAAGTATCCTGATATTATTTAAAAAGAAATTGTGTAAGCTTTTTAAAATTCGTCTTCATTAAGATAGTCAAATTTTATTTTTTACTTATTAAAAGGCAAAATTTTGATGAAAATCGATAAGGAATTTAGAAAAAAATCTGTAAAATATTAACTATTCAAGAGATTTTTAAAATCTTGTTTATAATATAGTTTTAAGTAATAAAAATGCAAAAGCAAGAAAATATTTCAAAAGTTAAAACCAAGGCTAACTTATCATAATATAATATATTATGATATCATAATATACTATGATAAGGGGGCCTTGGTTAAAACATGAAGAGCATTTTAAAATTTCGTTTAAAAATTTAAATTTTTATAAAAAAAAATTACAAATTTTAATAAGGTTGGAAATTTTTTGAAGGTATTCTATATGCTTTCGGAGAAATGTATATATACACAAAATTTCATATTGCCATGATAAAAATGAATAAAATAAATTTTTAACGTCCACCGTCCCCTTAAAAGAGGTAAATATTACTGTTTGTAAATAACGGTTGAATAGCGCTGCTCGCAAAAGGTGTTTCCAGTTAAGAATTGATTATTTTCCTAGTTTCAATAGCATTAATAAAACAGGAAAATTAAAATGTTTAATGCCTGCCAATGTAGTTGGAAGATGCTGAAAATGTATATCATCACGCTTTTAATTAATTTATTTTACATGTTTTTCCATTACGGACGCATTTTTGCAAATAAAAAATTAAACACGTATGTTTTCAGAAGCAAAAAAATTATAGGTTAAATGATTATAGATAGAATCACGATTAATTAAATAAATAAAATATATTTCCATTATTCCACAAAAGTCTCTACAAAACCTTTGGAAACTAAAATTGAAATATTTCCCAAAGACGTTTAAGTAATAGACATGAAATCCCTATTCAAATGCATGGGATATCATGGCAGCCATCTGAAGTAACTTGAAACACCTCAACCGCGAGGTGAGTACGGCAACTGTGAATTATTTACCATTAAGTGCTATGGCCAGATAGAGCTTAAAGAAAATATTTTTTATCAAAAAACACGAAGTTTACGCCATATTTTTTTGTGCCATACTGATTTTTATATCTAATTTTACGTTATAAATGTTAAATTTTCAGAAATACAGTTAAACAAAGTGATTTATTAATAATTTTATAGAGGTATGTTTGAAACATAGTATCTAATTTTAACATGCCTTATAAATCGAAAAAAAGGCGAAATTTGTATTGAAACAGAATTGTTAAAGAATATACGATCTCTAGAGATGTAATATTCATAATTATTGCATAGAAAGCGTTTGATTCAAACAATGTATAAAGTAATTTATTTGCTACAGTTAGCTTATCTTATTTGAAGCATTAAATTTAATGCTGATTTATTTTATTACCGCTGTAGAATTTATTTGTGTGCGATTTATTAAATTGTTAATATGTCAGATTTATTTGTAATTAAATTTAAATAAAAGCTATTTTGAGATTATTTTGAAATTTTGTTCATTTTACAATTGTTGTTTATTTACTTTTATTGCATTCATTGAAAAAAGAGATGAGAAAAAACATTTTGTTGAGTACCCATGAGTGAGGGGGGGGGGGAGTCATGGGATTTCAAATTTAATTCACGCAATTTTTTATTTCTGTAATCATATTGAATAAAAAAACATAAAATTTCTCTTAATGAATTTTTAAATAAGAAAATGATTGTAAATACCATTTAAAATAACAGTATCAGGAAAGAATAAATTGCATTAAAATGACTTATTTTCCCTGTCCTCAACTTTCCTGATCCAAAAAAATAATTGTTAGATTCTTTTTATTTACATTCATGTTTAACATTATTATTATGGATATCCAATAGTGGCTTAGCCAGGCCATCACCTCCCTTTCATGAAGAAAAAATATATTGTTCTGAATCTTCATTTAAAAGAGAAAAATAAGGATAAATGCTAATTTTTGTTTTTATAGTATGTCTTTTATACTGATACCTAAATTCTTTTGCGTGCTAGTTTTTGAGAAAACACTCTTAGCTTGGTTTATTTCATGTTCATATTCTCTTTTAAAGAAAAAAAATCATAAACTTCCTTTTTTTTTTTTTTTTTTTTTAATCCTGCCTCTCACTAGGTTCTGCTCTGTGAGAATTGATGTTGAATTATCAAATTTACTGGCGTTTAATGTATGCTTTTAAAAATTATTATTTGTAGCACAAATTGAGAAAAAAGTTGTCTTTTTCATAATATGTGATATATTGTTTAACAGTGAAAGATCCAAGAATTTCAAAGAAGAAAAGCTCATTCTACATTTATTTTTATTTGTATATATTTTCCTTCTTATTAAAAAAACATTTACATTTTCATAATACATATTTTTCTCCCACTTGATATTTTGTATGATTTCATACAGTTATTAAAAATATTGCTACACGCACTTGATTAACCTTTCGACCCAAAAACTGTCGCTAATCTGCAACATTAAATCCAATAATGAATTATCATAAATGTCAAATTTACTTGCCATTAAAATGTTAAACGTGTTTGCAACGTCATCAGGTCTTTTTAATTCAATATTTTATTTGTATTTTTTATTAATGTTTTACAAATTTATTTGTTTGTCCATTATTTAAAATTACTTCCAAGCGGTTTTTTTTTTTTTTTTTTTTGGCTTTCAAGTCTATATTTATTGTTTACATACATTTTATATTAATATACATCTATGTTTTTTGACTAAGACACACTGAATAGTGATTTTGGCTGAATGTTTGGAAAACAGGTGAATCGAATATTCGGCTAGCTGAATAGTAACTGTTATGCCAAATACCATATATTCGTCCAGCCGAATAGTAAGTATTTAGTTGAATACTGAATATTTGGCTGCTGAATACTTTTTATATTTCAAAGTTTAAAGCTATTAAAATGTTACTTTTTAAAACAATCATACATAATATTTCATAATAGAGATTTATATTTTAATAAACAAGAACTTTTTATAAGTAAACTTAATACTGAAAAAAACTGCCTTAAGTTATTTAAGAAAGAATTATGAGACTTTTTTAATTAATAAAATTATAAATTTCATTTTCTTCACTACAAATTAAAACAAGCATTTTAAAGTAAAAGAGAAATATTAAAAAAATGAGGGAGAAAAAATCCGGTCTCATAATTATTTTTTTTTTAAATAACTCAAGGTACATTTTTTTTTTCAATATAAAGTTTACTTATAAAAAGCTCTTGTTTATCAAAATGAAAGTTTCTTTTATTACTGTTTGTCCTAAAGAAACAGTAAAATCAAATGACGGCAATTCAATAAAAATAACTTTTCTACTTCTTTCGATTTAGCATAGAAGTTTTTAAAAGCATCCTACATTAATATCTGGATCTGGAATAAACGATCATTCTCAGAGATTATAAACATTCAGGATCTTAAAATCTGGCAAGAAACTTTCAGTGGCGAAAATATGGTCAAGATAAACAGTTTTTAATGAGAAAATCTCAATCTATTCCATTCATATTACAATATATTCAATCAAATATATACACAGTGCGAAATAGGCCAAAACTGAATAATTATTCACAACTTTATCAATAATGAGGATATTTTAGCAACATTTGTTTTATATTAATTTTGTTTATATTAAATATGATATTCAAAATGGCCGAATTTTGATCAGTAACACATTACAAATAGCACAGGGATGCCGCGGACGCGCTATAGCGCGTAAAATACGCAAAACATCGGCGACGGGACGCAAAAAAATGGAGCTTACGCGTCCCGCGGGACGCGTAAGTCAAAAAACTTTCGTCAAAAAAATCACAAAAAAGGCAAATTTAGTTAAAAAAATCACGAAATAACGAATAATTTCCGGCAAATTCCGTCGAAAAAAGGCTAATTTTGTTACAAAAATCCGAAAAAAAGGTAGATTCCCTCAAAAAATCGCGGGAAAAAACGACAAATTTCATTCAAAAATCGTGATAAAACGGCAAATTTTGTCAAAAGATTCGCGAAAAACGGCAATTTTCATCAAAAAATCGTAATAGAACGGTAACTTTCGTCAAAAAATTGCGAAACACCGGCAAATTTCATCAAAAGTTCGCGAAAAACGGCATATTTCGTCAAACAATCGCAAGAAAGTAAATTTCGTTAAAAAATTGTGAATAACGAATAATTTCCGGCAAATTTCGTGAAAAAAAGCTGATATTGTTACAAAATCTCGAAAAACAGGCAGATTTCCTACAAAAAAACCCAAAAAATTTCGTCCAAAAATCGCAATGAAACGGCACATTCTGTCCAAAAATCGCGATAAAATGGTAAATTTTGTCAAAAATTCGCGAAAAACTGGCACATTTCGACTAAAGATCACGAAAAACTGGCACATTTCGTTAAAAGATCGCGAAAAACGGCAAATTTCGTCAAAAGATCGCGAAAAAACGGCAAATTTCGTTAAAAGAATGCGAAAAGGGGCAAATTTCGTCAAAAAATCGCTTTTCAAACGCAATTTTCGTCAGAGGGGCACGAAAATAAAGTTAATGCCAGTATAGAATTTTTCTGTTCCAAAAACTAACTTTCCTGCTTCCAATTTTTATTTATTTATTATTTTTTTTTTTTCTGCTTCAAAAACAGATTTTCCTGCTTCACAATCTGTTTTTGATTGTTGTTCCAAATCTGAGTGAATGTAACTTTTGAAAATACCCATTCATTAAACAAAAAGTACCCCTTTACTCAACAAAAGTATTCTTTTTTCAGGAAAATGCATTTTTTCAATAAATCAGTTTTGCCCCTTTTTAAAAGAAATGTGAACAATAGTGATACTTGCTATCTTCTACACTCAAATAAGCATTATTTTATAATTTAATTTGTATCTTGCACATTTATTTTTTAAAAAAGTAAAGAAATTTTTTCTTAATAGTTAAAAAAAAAAAATATTGGCTTTAATTATTTATACATTATTATTAAAACAATAATTATTGCATTTAATTTTTCTCTTGCAAATGAACAAGTTCAATTTTTGCGTCTAAAAATGTCTTATTAGTGGGGACCCGCTTTTGTAAAAAAGGGACCCAGAATTTTAGAAGTCCTGGGTCCCCAGGACCCAGGATTTTTCAAGTCCAGCGGCATCACTGTAGCATCAACTGAAATTTAATAAAGTAATGTCTAGCTCATAGTTTTTTCCTATGAATGATGTCATTTTCCAGCTCTTCTCGTCATATCATATTTCACTGAAATCAAATCATGTCAGTTGAAAATATAGTTATGATATCTTCATTATTGTTAAAGTAACAAAAATATAGTTTCACCTCAAATAAGATGAGATATAAATTTACTTGTAACTCAATAAGTTGAACACGAATATTTTTTCTTGAACAAAAAAAATTGTCTGCCTTGATATCTTTTATCAACCCCAAAAGTTTTTCTACTTTTTTAAACATTGTTATTTGGGAAAAAGCCAGTGGTGCAGCCAAAATTCAGTTCTAGGGGGTGGGGTTGAGTTTCTGTTAAAGATGATTGCTGGTTAATGGAATCACTGATTAGAATATTCACTGTATAATATTTAAACTCAAGGAGCATCTGTATGGCAGGAAATCATCATTTTTTTAGCATAATATGTCTCAGAAAAGTGATTTAGTTCAAATAACCAATTTTCACTTAACTAATCCATGTCATAGACACTTTCATAATTTTAATTAGAATTTTTACCACGTAATTAAATGAAATCTGATTCAATAAAGCAGCGGATTCGAAATGTGCCAAAACATTTAAATATTATGTTTGCTTTTGATTCATATAAGTGACAATTATAGCGAACATTCTCAGCTCTGTGAGGGGTTTTAACCCCAAAATCACCCCCATGGCTGAACACTAGAAAAAACAACAGATTATTTATTAAACTAAACAAAATTTAGAAGCTTGCATTTGAAAATCATTTATTCCCATGAGAATTCTAATTACCGTATTTTCGGGAATATCCGCCGCACCCACCGTAAGCGCCGCACCAATGACAATCTGTTTAAAAAAAAAAAGTACATCGACGTAAGCGCCGCACCATCGTAAGCGCCGCACCCAAGCTGCTGATATTTATACAGTATAAATCTCTAAATTCCGAAATCGTTCGTAGACGCGGCTTTTAGTTATTTCCGAATTTTAGTGATCTTCAAAAAACAACTTTAAAATGTAAGTAAAAATTATTGAAAATCATCATTAAAAAAGAAAAAAAATCACATATTTATAAAAAAAAATCATAAATGGCACATTAAGTTATTTAACAGCAAAGCCAAGCATTTAATCTTATTAAAATTAAATATACACAGAGCATTTTCACGATTACGATTTTATTTATATGTTAGTATTTAGTTGCTTTAATTTAGGCCTACTGGTCATTACTTTTTCCCCAATTACAATGATATTAGCTCAATCTCTGTAATAAAATTCCTTTGTTCCAGGCCTAATATTTTATATAAACTGTTTATGAATTTTTCTGTTGATATTTCTTTGTTTTCTTATTTTACTATATCAAGATAAATAAACTTGGAAATGAATTAGAAGAAATGATTGGTACGGCCATCTGTCGGCAAAATGCAGAATATAATCTAGATTATACTAAAAAGTTAAATACATTTTTGGTGCTGCCATCTGTCGATAAGATAGGATAACTGAACTATATAAATATAAAACATTTGATGATCATTTATGCTATCTGTATTTGAGGTTTCCAGATTTTAGAGACTGTTACAGTATATAAAATATTTTCACTTGAACAGTTAAAAAAAAAATTTTTTTTTCACTTAAGTGCCTAAAAAATATATTTAAAATGTAAAGAAATATCGTATAGAGACACTGACGAAAAAAATAAAATAAATAAAATAAGCTGTTGAAGAAAAAAATCATTGGACGAAAGACACTTAGATTTAATGTATGCAAATGCCTTAAAAACTGTAGTAAAAATATTACTGAAAAATGTGATGTAATAAAGCGTATTGCTATAAGAAAATATTTTTTAAATGCATACTAGTTTATGTTAACTCCTCAGATTACTGCAAAAAAGCAACATTTTGTCACTGGATCAATAACAAACAGAGAAAAATATAATAAATATCAGAAACTTATTTATAATATTATAATCTTACCTGTAAATATTGCAGAATCATTTTTCCCTTGACTGTTGATTTATTATTATTATGTATTTGTTTTTCAATTTAATAACGTTTCCTATCACTGATCCGTTATAAATAGCAGGTATGTAATTTTAATATTAAGATTTCAATTTTTTGTAATATTTATAAAATTTTCTAAAAAAATATTGGATTACATATAATAAGAGAACACTACTTCAAAATATCTTTAAAATATGAAAAATTATTATTGGAATGAAGTGAAAATATAGAAAAAAATATATACAAGATTTTATCAACATGTTTAAAAATCTTCAAATCCATCAAAATCGGAATTTTCACTGTCGGAATTAAATAGTTCTAAAAATTGTTTATCAGTTAATACGTCACAATTTTCATCTTCACTATCATCAGATTCAGATGAATCATCACTAACTGTATTTTCCATGATATTGGCTGCTTTGAAGCCCGACATAATAGTTTTAGCACTAATGTCTTTCCATGCCGATGAAACCCACGACGCTACTTCTTCGTAAGTGGCTTTGCGCATTTTTCCAGAATTTGTAAATGAATGTAGCCCTTCCATCATCCATTTTTCCCACAGTTTTCTTACTTTGGACTTGAAAGATTTATTCACAGCCAAGTCAAGAGGCTGTAAAACTTTAGTTAATCCGCCAGGGATTATTGCTGGCTCGGCTGAGACTTTTTTCAAAGCAGTTTTTACGGAATCACCTTTGTGGGCACTCATTGAGTCCATAATAAGAAGCCCACTAGGCTGAAAAAAAGAATTTTTTCTTTTCCTCCACACTTCCGCCAGCCACTCATACATGATTTCCTCCGACATCCATCCCTTTTCGTTACACCGTATTACGACGTCGGAAGGAAAATTTGCCTTAGGCATAGTTTTGCGCTTGAAAATAATTAGTGGTTTTAATTTGTCTCCATTCGCAGCGCAAGCTAAAACACAGGTAAATGAGGTTCGCTCATTACCAGTTGTTACGATGCCGATTGTTTTTTCCCCAATGGTGTTAACAATTCTACTGGGGGGGCAATCAAAAGTTAATGGAACTTCATCCATATTAATAATCTGTGCTGTTGAAAAGTTGTTTTCCTTGATTTTTTCAGCGACATACTTTAAAAAAGATGCTTTTGTCTTTTCCCAATCTGCAGGCAGTTCTTGTCCCACAGTTGTCCTGGTTCTTACAGACAAATTATTTCTCGACATGAACCTAAAGCACCAGTTGGGACTACCTTTAAAATTTGTAAATCCCATGTTCGATGCCATAATCCTCGCTTGAAACCGTATCTGAACAGTTGAAACGGGCATTCCTTTTTCCCTTTGCTCCTTTACCCACTTGGCTAAATTTCTCTCCAGATTTGGCCAAACAACAACGCCACTTCTTCGTGCCCTCTTAGATTTTGGCATTTCCTTCAAAATAGATTTTTCAGCTCTCCATCTCCTTACGCAACGCTCATCAACTCCATATTCTCGTCCTGCAGCACGATTACCTATTAGCTCTGCCTTATCAACCACAGCAAGCTTGAAAGCGGCGGTGTAACTTTTTAACTTTTTGGGAGCCATTTTCACTTGAAAAAAAAAATAAATTGCTTAAATAAGAGCGTCAGACAAAAAGAGCAGAACAGTACCGTAAAATAATTCTCAGCTAAAAAGAAAAAAAAAAACGTGTTTGTAGTACGCAATTAAAATCCAATCGGAAATAGGCGCAATTACTTGCGCCAATGAGAGGAGCGCAGCAGGATGCTAGCTTCCTCCCTAGCATCTTTTCCTAGTAGCGTTCAATTCTAAGTGCTCTTTCCACAGACTTCTAGTTCTTTCCACAAAGTTCTAAACTTTTCTTCGAATCTTGGTCATCCTTGTGTAAATGCGGTTTAGGTTCCCTTAGAAAGACCCCCCACGGAGGGCACTTATCCTAGGGCCTATATCCCTCCTGCAGATAATCGGCCGTCATAAATAACACTATTAACACCACAAAGTTCTAGTTCTTTCCAGCAAAAATCCGTCAGATTTTCGATCAAAGACTTTTTCAAATTAATTTTAGTGTAGGATTTTTTTTTTTTTTTTTTTTTTTTTAAGTTAAGATATTATTTCAGTCACACACAAAGACCTCCTTAATGCTAATCCTATGGATGAAATTTATAAAGATATCGTGTTTGCATTTCAATATTTTTAAATGATTTTTGGGCATTGGATAGTTCAAGTCCATCTATATGCAGATCGTTTTATACTTTTTCGATTTTGAAGATTGTTTTCACTTTCGAAACCGACTCCCAAAATGAAAGTGCCCTCATTGAAAAATACCTGTAAGCAAAAAGCGAAAAATGTTCTTTCTACAAATCTATCAGAGTTAATCAATGCAAAAATCATTTAAAAATATTTAAATTCAAACGAAATATCTTTATAAATGTTTCCCATAGGATAAGCATTAACGAGCGGGTCGCTTGACTGAAGTAGCCTCTTAACGAAAATATGATACAGTTGAACCTCAACATTTTAGAATCAGCGGGATCACGGCGATACCGTATTTTCGAGATCTGTTAAAAAATAATTTTAAAACAATATCATGCCCCCCCCCCCCCCAAAAAAAAGCAACTTTTTCCTCAGTGTAAAGAAATGACGATCAAGTAAATTGGTGAAGTAAATAATAAAATACGAATTACATTGAAACACAGCACATATGCTAAAATTAAATTACACATGTTAAACCACAATTGATTAATAAATATATATATAACCATTGTATAATACTACAAATCATTATCCACAGCGAATACAATCCACAATTGTTTATCATGCCTGCGGCAAAAAATCGATTCTTAAATAGCTTACAGCACTACAAATTCCTTTATATAAATATATACCTGCATATCTTTATTTAATATTTTAACTATTGATAATTGATTTAATGATTCCTTTTGTGGTAGATTAGTTTATTTTTTATTTGGTACATACGCATCTATCCTTGTTCATTTACAAAAATTTTGTAAGTTTAAATATTTCTTGCTCAAATTTAGACTTTATATTCATCTTAAGTTATTTCGATGATTATATTATGAAGATATAAATTAAGAAAAGAAAAAAAAATCCACAAATCCACTTAGCGTAAAAAAAAACTATTTTCGTTCTTTTTTTTTCTACTGTATTCAAAGAAACAAAACAGAAGCAATGCGATATTAGCCGACTTACGCATCAAGGTCAAAGGGCAACATGTCCGCACATTGAGTCATGAAGAGGATGAGGAGAAAAGGTGACTTTAAATAACCAGTGTCTCCAGGGGCGTAGCTTGAAATTTTTATTGGGGGGGGAGACCAAAATTTGGCGCCTTTTAATGTTTTGCCGCCCTTGAATTATTTGTAAACTTTTTAGGAGAGGGGGGGGGTAGTTATGCTACTTTTTATCTTTAGTTACTTATTCATGGTAATGACATCTATTTAGGTGATGTAAGTGATGCAGCCATGGTTGGATTTCGATTTTAAGAGTGCTTGCCACTATGCGGCTAAAATATTTTTCCCAGCTCTTGTTTTATCAAAGCTAAAAAGGCAATGTGGAATGTTTATAGAGAAATCGAATACTTATGAATATTTATGATTTAAATATTCGAATATTTATGATTTAAATAAAAAACAGGCGCGGATCCACGGGGGGGCAATCACCCCGATCGTCCCCCCCAAACCAGTGTTGAATTCAGACTTGAATTCAGGGATTTCTGTGACTTCGTCGGAGACAGTCTTTTGTTCCGGAAAAAACGCGAATTTTATTAAAATGTCGCTAAAAAGGCTAATTTTGTCAAAGTGTCGCGGAAAAAAGCGAATTTTGCCAAAGATCGCGGAAAAAGCATGAATTTTGTCGAAGGTTGCGCAAAAAAAAAAAAAAAAAAAAAAAGAATTTTGACAAAGGATCGCTAAAAAACGCGAATTTTGACACAAGATCGCTGACAGCGCGAGTTTTGTCAAAGTGTCGAGGAAAAAGCTCGAATTTCGTGAAAAGGTCGAGGAAAAGCACGAATTTTGTCAAATGTTTGCAAAAAAACGTTAATTCAAAGTATCGCGGAAAAAGAGCAAATTTCGCCAAAAGGTCGTGGAAAAAGCGCTAATTTTGTCAAAGGGTTGGAAAAAAGGAAGGCAAAGTATAGCGGAAAAGTGCTAATTTTGACATAGGATCGCTGAAAAAGCGCGGACTTCGACATAGGATTGCTGAAAAAGAGCTAATTTTGGCAAAGTACCGCGAAAAAGCGCGAATTTCGTGAAATTAATACGGAAAAAGCGCGAATTTCACCATATGGTCGCAAAAAATGCGAATTTCAACAGAAATTCGCGTAAAAAACGCACTCTTTGACATAGGATCGCTGAAAAAGCACTAATTTTGACAAAGTATCGTGAAAAAGCGCGAATTTCGTCAAATAATCACTGAAGAAGCGTGAATTTCATGACAGGGTCGCGGAAAAACGTGAATTTCGACAGTAGATCGCGTAAAAAACGCGAAATTTGACATAGGATCGCTGAAAAAGCGCGATTTTTGTCAAAGTGTTGCGCAAAAAGTTTGAATTTCGTCAAAAGGTCGAGGAAAGAGCGCTACTTTTTCAAAGGCTTGCAAAAAAACTGCTAATTTTGTCAAAGTACCGCGAAAAAGGGCGAATTTCGTCAAAGGGTCGCGGAAAAAATGCGAATTTTGAGAGAGGATCGCGTAAAAAGCGCGAACTTCGACATAGGATTGCTGAAAAGGCGCGATTTTTGTCAAAGTGTCATCTAAAAAGCTCGAATTTTGTCAAAATGTCGCGGAAAGAGAGCTACTTTTTTCAAAAGCTTGCGAAAAGGGAAGGCAAAGGAACTCGGAAAAAGTGCGAATTTCGACATAGGATCACTGAAAAACCGTGAACTTCGACATAGGATTGCTGAAAAAGCGCTAATTTTGTTAAAGTATCGCGAAAAAGCGTGAATTTCGTCAAATGATCACGGAAAAAGCGCGAATTTCGTCAAAGGGTTGAGAAAAAACGCGAATTCTGACGTAGAATCACTGAAAAGCACGTATTTCGACATAGGATTGCTGAAAAAGCGCAATTTTTGTCAAAGGGCTGCAAAAGAAGCGGTAATTTTGTCAAAGTATCCCGAAAAAAGAGCGAATTTCATCAAACGATAGCGAAAAAAGCAGGGATTTCGTCAAACGAAAATCTCGGAATCGCCCCTCCCAAAACGATTCTCTGGATCCGCCCCTGTAAATAAAACATACAACAAATCACTGAATGTGTAATTTGGATTAAGCATTTATGTCATACTCATTTCCTATTCCATCAAAATATAGATTTTTAAGATATTTTTTTGCAATTAAATTTAATATAACAAAAGTAAGAAAAAATACAATTTAAAATGAATATATAATAATATTACAAAATGCTAATTGTCGCAGATTGTTTTAATTTTTCTATTTTTTAAAGCATTCCATTTCGTCACAGCTGAGGTTAGGTCCATTGTTTCTGCCAATGATTTTTCACATTTTAGTATCATTAAATTATTCAACCGTTCATCTGTCATTGTTGTTCGTAAGGAATGTTTAATGAGCTTAAGTTGACTGAAAGAACGTTCATTTGAACCAGCTGTTATTATAAATTTTATTATGCGAAAATTTTCTTTGAGTACTGAACGTAATTTTTTAGATTCCTCAATAACTTCATTTAATGTATTGAAGGTTCTACATCGGTCAAATAAAATTTCCATTTCAGCCTGTAAGGTACATTTATCTGGTTTTAAAACAGATGGAGGCATCATGGAAATCAGAGCTTCGACATTAGAAATTTGTTTTTGAGAGTGGAAAGTTAAAAATATCGAATATGGGTGTGGCGGAATCAACAACTGCTGTTATATTACACTTTAATTGCATAATTAAAGTATCCAGAACGCATTTGAATTCTTTTCGGTAAAATATATGTATTAATAATGTAAAAGTTTCAAAAATCCCCATTTATCAAAAAATAGCGATCTGTTTAGGAAATAAATAATAAAAACCATTAAAACTTAAGGCACAGATGTCATATACGCACCACATTGGCGCGATTTTTTTTTCTAACGCCAGTTTGGAAAAAACTTCGTTTTCAAATATCAGCTACATACATATTTTTTATTATTTTCAATTATTTTAAAAAGGAAATGCTAATAAACCACAAAAGTTTAAATAATAATTATTAAGCAAAATAATTTATATCGATTTATAAAAGAAAATGTAAAGTAAATAAACAGTTTATTAATAAATAAACAACAATGGCCAGGTTACCATATGAGGAAACAAATCGCCATTTTGTTGCACTCACGCAAATGTGGTGCGTATATGACATCTGTGCCAAAATTAAATTTAACGGAAAACTGAGAATGCTATTCGATTTTTTCCACTAATAATAGAAATGATAATAAATGAACTCACAACTGCGTCAGAAATATAAACATTGTACTTTAAGAACATGCTTAACTAAAGGAAAATATGTATATTTTTTACCTTCCACTGCATCATCATTTTTCATCCACTTTTTCATAAATTTCCATCCTTTATCCGCTTTATAACTCCTTTTTCTGTTTTATTGTCTGTAGTAAGATCCTGGCTTTTTGTTTTTATGTTTTATTTCAGTCAGATCACTCATGACTGAATTTCTACTCTCTGGACGGCTACGAAAGACAGCTTTTTATTTTATTTTTTAAAATTGAACGAAATAAATCTCTAGTTTTAAAAAGTCGCGCAATCAGCTTCAGTATGACAATCTGACAATACAGGATGCTGGAAAACCAAGATGTGTGTAGATGACGCCCTGAAATTATCTAACCTACACACGGAAGGGCATAAGAAGGGAGTTAAAACAGTCTAAAGGTCAGATGACCCTGTCGAGGACCACCAACCTTGGATTGGACAGGAGAGCTTTTCTCCGAAAGATCAAGTTACATGTAGTGATCGAACAATGCCCATTTCCGGAATGTGTTCTTGTTTTCGCACTAGGGATAGCGCCTGGTAGTAATCTTAAAATGTCTCAAATGTTGTGGATCTCCTATATATTTTTTGAAACCATAATTTATTTTCTTATAAATTTACTGTAATATTAGTTCCAAATCATGTTTCTGTCATCTGATTTTTTTTTTTTTTTTGTTTTTTTTTTTTGTGTAAATAAGAATGTCACATTAATAATAAAAATTTTAGGTGCCTAACGGCGCCTTAAACATTCCATCGCCCCCTTTTTGAAACCCCTTATTTTAGGTGCCTGACTGCGCCCCTAAACCTACTGAGGCGCCCTACTACTAAAACATATTATATAAACATTCCATCGCGCCCTTTTTGAAACCCCTTATTTTAGGTGCCTGACTGCGCCCCTAACCTACTGAGGCGCCCTACTACTAAAACATATTATATAATCATTCAAACGCCCTACAGTCGCTTCCACGCTTATTTTCCCTTTCTATTCTAAGAGTGACCAACAACTACTATAAGAAAAAAATAACTGTATCAGTGCCGAAACTAGCCTTTTTTGCGCCCGGGGCAAACATAGATTTTGGCGACCCCCCCACCCCTCACATATATGCATTCTTAATAACTAACACACCAAAGAAAATCTTAATTTGGCGCCCTCTTCACCTTCTGTTCTGTTGGCGCCCAGGGCACGTGCCCCCTCTGCCTCCCTATCCTACTGAGGCGCCCTATAACTAAAACATATTATACAATCATTCAAACGCACTACAGTCGCTTCCACGCTTATTTTCCCTTTCTATCTATTTCTAAGAGTGACCAACAACTACTATAAGAAAAAAATAACTGTATCAGTGCCGAAACTAGCCTTTTTTGCGCCCGGGGCAAACATAGATTTTGGCGACCCCCCCGCACCCCTCACATATATGCATTCTTAATAACTAACACACCAAAGAAAATCTTAATTTGGCGCCCTCTTCACCTTCTGTTCTGTTGGCGCCCGGGGCACGTGCCCCCTCTGCCTCCCTATCCTACTGAGGCGCCCTATAACTAAAACATATTATACAATCATTGAAACGCACTACAGTCGCTTCCACGCTTATTTTCCCTTTCTATCTATTTCTAAGAGTGACCAACAACTACTATAAGAAAAAAATAACTGTATCAGTGCCGAAACTAGCCTTTTTTGCGCCCGGGGCAAACATGGATTTTGGCGACCCCTCCCCCACCCCTCACATATATGCATTCTTAATAACTAACACACCAAAGAAAATCTTAATTTGGCGCCCTCTTCACCTTCTGTTCTGTTGGCGCCCGGGGCACGTGTCCCCTCTGCCTCCCTAACCTACTGAGGCGCCCTACAACTAAAACATATTATACAATCATTCAAACGCACTACAGTCGCTTCCACGCTTATTTTCCCTTTCTATCTATTTCTAAGAGTGACCAACAACTACTATAAGAAAAAAATAACTGTATCAGTGCCGAAACTAGCCTTTTTTGCGCCCGGGGCAAACATGGATTTTGGCGACCCCTCCCCCACCCCTCACATATATGCATTCTTAATAACTAACACACCAAAGAAAATCTTAATTTGGCGCCCTCTTCACCTTCTGTTCTGTTGGCGCCCGGGGCACGTGTCCCCTCTGCCTCCCTAACCTACTGAGGCGCCCTACAACTAAAACATATTATACAATCATTCAAACGCACTACAGTCGCTTCCACGCTTATTTTCCCTTTCTATCTATTTCTAAGAGTGACCAACAACTACTATAAGAAAAAAATAACTGTATCAGTGCCGAAACTAGCCTTTTTTGCGCCCGGGGCAAACATGGATTTTGGCGACCCCCCCCCCACCCCTCACATATATGCATTCTTAATAACTAACACACCAAAGAAAATCTTAATTTGGCGCACTCTTCACCTTCTGTTCTGTTGGCGCCCGGGGTACGTGCCCCCTCTGCCTCCGTCTAGTTTCGGCTCTGAAGTGTATATCTATCCCGGAATAGATTACAAATCTCTTTTCGAAATTTTTATTTCAGATGCATAAATTTTCTTCGGGATAGGAGTGGGAGATAAATCTAGTAGTCTAAGATCCGGCTGCAGAATCAGTGTACCCATCGAGTGTTCTCTGAAAACCAAATTTTTACACATATTTATGATTAGGAGAATTTATATCTACCAGGTTGCCTATCAAAATGTGGCCGCTAGTATTTTTAATTAAATTATTAATAATTCATAATCCGTAAGAAATTTCACTGACTTGTTTTTTCAATAAAATGTCGTCTACTTTACGGCAACATCTATAAAGACTCTGAAAAATCACGGTTGCCTTTGCGCACCTGGCCGCACCTCTTCGCAGCCAGGTATACACAGGTATGATTTTGTTACATTTATACACCCACAACGTACATTCATAATTTATATATCAAATTAAAGCTAATTTTTTTCTGTTTATTATTATATACGGTTGCCTAATTAAATCTGGCCGCAAATAAGGGTTGCCGGCTGTTAAATATAGTAAATATTAAAAGTAGAGTGAAAGAGAGCTAGCGCGTAACACCACTAGTCAGACGAGGATAGCAATTGCCAGCTGTCGGACGGTTTAAAGCCATTGCGCATGCGGCAGATGCTAGTGTTCTCAACGGATCTGTTGCGACTTTTATTCGAAATTTATGAAAAGAATTAAAGGTTTTGACTCAACGCACATTCCACCGTGCTGGAAATCTTTAAAACAAAAATTATTGCGGACAATCTTTGTTAATTCGATGTGGTTAAATGCTACTGAGCCGGATTGCATCAAGTTCAGCGCTGAAAATAATGGCTGGCTGTTTTTAGATGGATTTTTAAAACCAACATGGTTCCTGGGAGACTCAACTCCAGCACAAGTTGAGAGTGTACTGTGTGATTCCACGAACAAGCCTTCCGATAATAACGACGATACCGATATTTGCGATGAAAGTGATAGCTGCGATGATAGTATGACTGAGAGCTCCGATGATTCAGATTTTTAAAAAAGAGTCACGGAAATATAAAATACATTTTAAAAATTTATAATTTGCTTAAATTGATGAATATGTAAAATAGATGCAATACTTGAATAAAATCAAATCTTTTTTCATACAGTACTAGCACAACACAATTTTTTTACATAAATAACCTTGGTTTTATTCATCATCAATATCCATTTTTTTTTTTGTAATTTTTAAATTTGTCATTCATTTTTTAATTTTTTTATTTTGAAAGGAAAGACGTTTCTTTTGGAGTATTTATTATTTTGAGGCGTACCTACTATTGTTTGAATCGGAGGTTGAGAACACTAGCATCTGACGCATGCGCAATGGCTTTAAACCGTCCGACAGCTGGCAATTGCTATCCTCGTCTGACTAGTGGTGTTACGCGCTAGCCCTCTTTCACTCTACTTTTAATATTTACTATATTTAACAGCCGGCAACCCTTATTTGCGGCCAGATTTAATTAGGCAACCGTATATAATAATAAACAGAAAAAAATTAGCTTTAATTTGATATATAAATTATGAATGTACGTTGTGGGTGTATAAATGTAACAAAATCATACCTGTGTATACCTGGCTGCGAAGAGGTGCGGCCAGGTGCGCAAAGGCAACCGTGATTTTTCAGAGTCTTTATAGATGTTGCCGTAAAGTAGACGACATTTTATTGAAAAAACAAGTCAGTGAAATTTCTTACGGATTATGAATTATTAATAATTTAATTAAAAATACTAGCGGCCACATTTTGATAGGCAACCTGGTAGATATAGATTCTCCTAATCATAAATATGTGTAAAAATTTGGTTTTCAGCAAACACTCAATGGGTACACTGATTCTGCAGCCGGATCTCGTACTATAGTAACAAGTCTAAAATTAAATACCTTATTTATGTTTTGTAAGTGAAAAATAACTTACTTTGTAATTTTACATTTAAAATTAAGTTATTTTATAATTACTTTTAACCACTAACAAAGTCTTTTTTACGGGCGCCTAGCGGCGCCCTTAAACCTTCTTTGGCGCCCTATTGCATGAACATATTGGGGGGGGAGTCTCCCCCCCCTCCCCCCCCTAAAGCTACGTCCCTGAGTGTCTCTCTCTCTCTTTTTTTTTTATTAGCAGAAACAAGAGATAACAAAATTGCACGTTTGCTTTATAGTTATAAATACTTACTTGAGTGCTTTTATTAGGCACTTCTTTAAAAATAAACATAGTAAAAGGAAAAAAAAAAGGATAAAATAAGTAGTTTTGTTCAGAACTTTTCGTACGAAACAATTTTTAACCATATCATAGTAAAAATTAATCTGTTGAAAAAATTCACTTGGATGATGCGGATATTTTAAATTTTCCGGGTGCCGGATTGCTATTTTTATTTATTAATTATTATTATTATTTTATATGGGCCGGACCGAGCTGATCCCCCCCCCCCCCTATAGATCGGACTGCTTCACTCAAGTAAAAACATCTACTCGCTAATGTTAATCCTATGGATTTTTTTTTTTTTTTTTTTTTTTCAAATGCGTTTGCATTTCAATATGCTTAAATGATTTCTTTGTATTTTATATCTGCGATGTTGATCCCTAAGAAGACACCTTTTCGATTTCGTTTACAGATGTTTTTAGTGGTATACTTTGACTTTTAGAACCAGTTTCGAAAGTGAAAGTATACTAATAAAAAAACCTGTAAACAAAATCGAAAAAGTAAAGACTCTTTGTGGAGATTGACTTCCGTTATCCAAAGCAAAAAATATCATTTAAAAATAATGGAATGAGAATGACACTTTTTTTTTCTTTGAGATTAACATTAGTTAGCCGATGTTTGCACGTGGGTGAAATAGCCCTTAAAGTTGCCAAGTTAACATCGACTCGTGTAGCACATTTAAACTTATTCTTGCAAAGTCATATGCATTGAAAATTGTTTATATTCTATTGGCTTCTTTTAAATGTTTATCACGGAAGTCGGCCTTTTATTATTTTTTTATTATTCGCCAGGCCCGTTTTTGTTGTTTATCACCTGAATTAACTCATTTGGGGGGAAAAAAACTTGCTGATTCGACCGGTTTCAAAGTTTGGATTATTTTTGCCGGATAAAAAAAGAGTGAGTTATTGAAAAAAATAAAGAAAAATCTTGCTCTCTAAAGTTTTTACTATGTATAGGAAGTCTATTTCAAAAGAGTTCTATACCGGGATTTGAGCTCTCTTTGGGCAGTTTTATTTTCTAACTGGAAGGAGGATCATTAGAAGAAAAAAATGTGACAGCTGTACATTCCAATATCCTACAGGTAAAATCATTAATAGATGAGGGGAAAATATAATAATTTTTAACATGAGAACCGGTGAGACCAACATTATTTTTGAATAATGTTGATTGTTTAAAAATAAACAACTAACGCATCACGGACACCTGCGGTTGAGAGACGTTTTCAAATGTTTTGATACCAATTTGAGAGCATATAATTGTTGATTAAACGAAAAAAAAGTGTCAAAATCATTTGACAAAATAAAAAAAAAAAAAAAAAAAAAAAAAAAAATCATCGTACCCGCCGCCCCGGCGTAAGAGCCGCACCTACAATATTTTATACTTTTAAACTCGTATGCGCCGCGGCTCATACGCCCGAAAATACGGTAATCATCATTTTAATCCTTCTCATGGTTAATTTTCTTAATTTATGCATTACAAACAGCAAATAAATAATGTAAAAACATTCTGTTTTATTTAAATATGATTTTATTTCAGATTTTTTAAAATATACAGTAGACGCCTCCAAATCCGCACAGCTTGGGACCAGAGGTTGTGCGGATTTCTGGTCATTGCTTTGTTCATATTTTTTAAAAAAATAATTTGAATGTAATTCATTATAAAATCAAAAGTATAATGAATGCTTACAATATACTAAAATATTAAAATAAGTAATAAACTAAATTAATACAAATTTAAATAATTTTTTAAATGATTAAAATACCAGAGCTGCCAACTTCTATGCCTTTTTAAATGAGAAAAATGCGTTTCTAACCAGAAAATTTATTAAATAATATACGTTCTGTATTTATTTCAAGATTTGTAGTATTGCATACTCTTTTAACTTGTTAAATGAAATTTCTGGTTCGAATGGGTTTGTTTGGTTGTAAAAAGGCATAGAAGTTGGCAGCCATGAAATACTAAAAGCAAAAGTCAAGTTAATAATCAATAACGTACAATTAAATATTCATTTTAAAGACTAAATGTGTTTTTCCTAAATTATTCAATGAAACTTGCCTCATAAAGGTACATTACTAATTCACATCAGGATCATTAAATAAAGAAGCTTTATTTCAGGTTAGTTAGATTTAACTAAACAAGCTTGATTAATACATAAATATATTTGGTAAGATTGTGATTATCAATGATATCAGGAATATCTTGATTTTTTTCAGAAATAAATTATTCTTTCTTCATGAAGAAACATGAATTTAATAACATTAACTAAAATTACAAATTAAAAAATGTATTTAATATATATAAAACTAAAGTCAAATTTTGCACTTACATCTGAACTGAATATTTCATTGTTTACATCCGTAAATTATGTGCAGATTTTAGAGATTTGCAGATTTGAGGGAGTCTACTGTATTTATAAATTGACAGTTAATAGTAGAAATTGTGAATAGTTTTTAAAAATGTTTTTTAAGAGGTTTTGTCTGATTACTTAAAAAACCTCTGATATACTGAATACTTTGATATTCGACCAAACCGAATATTCTGCAGGCCATATAGTTTCATATTTGTCTTAACCGAACAGTTTGACATTTGATAATATGGCCAAATAATGAATATTCGGTAAGAGGTACCTAGACTAAATAAAAAGATTGTGGTTTAAAGAAAATGTTTTTTAAAATATAGTATGGTTAAAGAAAAAAAAAAAAAAAACATTTGGTTTAAACACTAAAAAACAGTGTGGCATGCTGTTTTTTATGTAGTTTTTTTCTTTATTTGTGATGTTTCATTTACTTTACACATTATTGAAAAATGCAAAATCTATGTTATGCAGAAGCTACAAGTAAAGCTTTAGATAAATGATGAATTAATAAATTTGTAAAGTGAGAGATAATTTTAATCAATCCAACTTTTCTTATAAGCCATAAAGCTACATAGCAGGATAAATATTTTTTTGAAAATTAGCTGGGGAAGAAAAAACAAGTACTTAGTTTCCTTTCATCTTTTTCTAAGGATTTTAGTTTTAAAAAAAATCACCCAAATGACAGATTTGAGCAAAAATTAATTTTTATTTCTTAAATTACTTGATTAATTATGGATAGAAGGTGGTAGCACAAAAAGACAATCACCTCATCAAGTTCATGGCTGAAATTCCAGAATTAGTTAAAACTTGATTTGAATGGAAAGTTCAGTATCAGTCTCTGATGACTTATGTGGCACTTAATGTGTTAAATACTCTATTGCAACTATACCCAATCTTTTCTCAGGTCAAGTTCTCAGTATAAACATAAACAAAAGTGCTCCAACTGGAAGATATCAGCCGAGCTTCTGATTCAATGGAGGGCATTTGGATTTCTTCGTCATTATTAACAAATTTGAATCATTTTACATTATTTTTTTAATATATTTTTATGAATATTTCAAAATTTAAAGAAAGCGTGACAAGTATATGATTTTCAATGAAATTTTGTTTAAATAAATGTATGTTTAAGTTGTTTTCCACTGCATGAGTGCCTTAAATGGCAGTTTATTGCTTTTTTTGACGATCATGAAAATGCTACATTAGCAATGTTTTTGTTTTGAAATTACGAAGGATAATGTAACATAAACAGAAACGTTACTTATCTTATATATACTATAAATGTGAAAGTGTGTCCGAAAATTGGAATGAATTTGGCATCAAAACAAATAGATTAAAGTCTTTGAATCTTTTCATACAGATAAGTTAAAGCCCGGAAATGAACATAGGCTAATCTTTGATTTATTCAAATATTTTCCTTGATAATTCAAAATTTCATTATTTTTCATACAGAATCAATAGGCATTTTTTAATTAAAATTTAACCATTTTCCTTTCCTGTTGCCAATAAAATAGAAACCTAAAATAATTTCTCAGCGGCAATAAATTTTAAATTGAGCAATTTCCATGCAAAAAAATGAAAAAAGAAATAAAAGAAAAGGAAATAAATATGACGTCATATTTGAAATAGAAATAAGAATATTTTCTGTTATATAATAAACATGGATATTTCATTAACAAGAATTTTTCTGTCTCAAATGGCGACATAATTAGAAGTAAAAAAAATGAAAAATAATATTTTCAATGAAATGGAAAAATGTAACGTCATAGTTGAAATAAAACGGGTACTTTATAATAGTCGTTAAAAATACAAGAGGCATGATTATCAGTAGCTAATCGAAATGTAGTTACAAGTTTCTTACTGCATCTTTATATACATCTCTAAGGGGGCTCAGGGGTTGAAAACTTTTCAAAGAATCGATTTTTTTTATGATCTAGCCGCATCCATATTATTTCAACTTTAAGTCATGTTTTCTCAAAACTTGATTTTTGACGACTAACACCAAGATTAAAAAAATATTTGATGGAATGGCTTAATTTTTTTTTTTTTTTTTTTTTTTTTTTTTTTTTTTTTTTTTGCATGCATATAACATCATAATCTAGATTATGAATTAAGGATATAACTATCACTTAATAAAAACAGTATTAAAAAATCTCTCAAAGTTGAAAATTTTAAAAAATACAACATTTTTTCCATTAAAAATACTCAAAATATTAAACTATCTAAAATATATTAATTCATAATTTAGATAATGTTATATGCATGCAAAAAAAAAAAAAAAAATTAAGCCATTCCATCAAATAGTTTTATTTTATTTTTTTTTTTTTATCTTGGTGTTAGTCGTCAAAAACCAAGTTTTGAGAAAACGCGATTTAAAGTTGAAATTATATGGATGTGGCTATGAAAGTGTTGATACATAAATGCTTATAACTCTGTTAAAAATGCAAATATTTTTATGCGGTTTTTTGCATTGAGTTAAGAATTAAATGATTAATCAAATTAGATCTTTAAAAAAAATCTATTTTTTGAAAAGTTTTCAATTTCTGAGCCCCCTGAAGTCCTTTTATTCCATAAAACTATGGTTTAAATTTTTAATTGGCCATAATGATGTTTTAAGATATGTTTATAATTCAAAGTTTTGTGAAATTATTTTGAAAAAGCAGAGTTTTTCACATCAGTAAAATTAACTAGATCCTAAAGTTTGTAAGGCTATTTTCACAGTCTAGTAACTATTGGTTCTGACAGATGTATATGCCACCACAATTTTTCAGGAGCAAGGGTAAGTGAAATTTTAAAATGGAGGGCCAAAATCACAGTCCGATGAAATCCAAACACCTCATTGGTCATTGAGTCACGTCCTTTTCAGAGAACAATCTCTTAACGGTAGGCGAAATGTCGCCTTACTCCCTTTTTTCGAAAAAAAAAAAAAATCGTAGCGTCAACTTTGATGTAAATCTTATCTGTTTGCATTTATAATCTATTTTTCACTCTCATTTTATATAATATCATCAAAATATCTTAATTGAGTTAATTTCGATGGTCTATCGTAAATAAATACAGACGGTAACAATTGCTTTACCCCTTACTCTTTTTCAAATGGAGAAACATTCGTGATTTTCACCTATACCACCCGACCAATGAGGTCGCTGGATCACACCTGACTGGGATTTTGGCCCTCCATTTTAGAATTTCGCCAAGGGTAAGACTTCTTGTTGATCCAGTTTTTTAGCTCACAGGCTATCAAAGCCTAAGAGCTTATGTGACCAAACATTCTATACGTGCGTAATGTGGTAACTCAAGATAAAAATATCAGATAAACTCATGGGCGTAATTTGGCGGGGGCGAAGGGGGGCACTTGCCCCCCTAGTTTTTCAAGAGCAGGGGGAAGACTTACCTTTTGCCCCTCCAGTTTTTTGCATTATTCTGTGGTTAAGAGCCAATTTTAGATTTTCTTTTTTAGTAAACATATTTTCTCTTCTTTTTTATTTAACCAAATATGTGATGCTATATATTGAGTGCAAACTAGAATAAATGCTAGATAATTCCAAATAACCCAGCAATAACATCTTTACGTTCATATGAATAATTTTCGACATGTATCTTAGCAAACTTTTTGACGGCACATTTTATGTTCAATAAAAAATATTTTGTTTCTGCTCTTTTTTCCCCTCCAGAATGAACCTATAAGCCCTTTTTCATTTTAGAGTTGTTTGTATGGGATGTATCTCTTGTCTATTTCTCAAGGCTGTCATTATTGTCATTTTCTAACCTCATGATTATATGAATACACTTGACTAAATAGTCCTCTATTTCAAGGTATTAGTCACACACTAGTAATATACTATGACCATAGAACTACACTGAGCGTCACTGGTGATAGCCATTAGAAACAAAAATGTAAATAACATGTTCTGTTTATAAAATGAATCTCATTCAATAATTTTTTATGTGTTGAGTGGAAAATTAGAATTAAGTAGCCATATAGTTACTTTAAAAGGAAATAGAAAAATTTGCTATCATATTCAGTTTTCTAATGTTCGTTTCAATTTGTGTCCTTTTAAAAATCATAAATGTAAAAGCATATCTATACTAATAAAATAAATTTCCGCTATGTGTGCAGCAGGATGGCTAGAAAAATTTATTGCATGTACAAGTCTGAAAATTTAAATGATAATAGTCCAAGGAATCTCCTGATGTACCTGAGATTCAGAATTTTATATTTTTGATAAGTAGTTGGGCAGTTATTAATTAAAAATCAGAGAAAACTCTCATCAAAAACTCATCTTTTTCCTTCTCAGCACTTGCGAATGCACAAAAATCGATTTCATTGTTCGTACGCTCGGAAAAAAATGGTAAAGTGCTGGAATAATAAGTATTCATTTTCAAGGAATTAAAAGTTCTTGAAATTTTCCAAAAATGTCATAGGCCTTTAAGTCTTAACTTTATCCAAAAAAAAAAAAAATTCCTGTGATTTGTTCCGAATTTTCCGAAAATTTAATGCACTCATTGGGGGGAAAAAATAGTCATCAGACCGAAAATTTAGACATAAAAATGATTCATGGTAAAATATCGCGAATTTCGACAAAAAGGCCGCTAAAAAAATATCAATTTTGTTAATCGTTTGCATAAAAAATCGATAATTTCGGCAAAGTATAACTTAAAAAACTCGAATTTCGTCAAAAAAATCGCAGAAAAATGCAAATCTCATTAAAAATTCTCAGAAAAAACTCGTATTTAATCAAAGAATGGTAAAACAATGAACATCTCTTCAAAGGATCCAGGGGGGATGCGATTTTCACCAAAGAATAGCAAAAATGAGAAAATTGTCAAGAAATCGGAAAAAAACGAATTTTTTTTATCTATGAAAAAAAAGTGAAAATTCGTGAAATGATTTCGAAAGGAAAGGCGAATTTCATTAAAGAATCGCTGAAATAGTGCAAAAAACACTAATTACGTCAAGGTATTGAAAAAACAAAAACGAATTTCGTCAAAGGATTGCAAAAAAGAGGCATAATTCATGAAAAAGTTGCGAAAAAGTGAATTTTGTTAAAAAAAATCAACAGAAATGTGCAAATTTTGTCAAAAGATCGTGAAAAATCCACAAATTTTGTTGACTATCGCAAAACAATTAGAATTTTGTCAGACTATGGCAGAAATAAACGCGAATTCTGATAAGGGATCGTGGAAATATGTAAATTTCGTCAAAAAATTGTACAATAACGGAAATTTGATTGAATATTGTAAAATAATGCGAAATCTTTTTTGTCAAAATATCGTGAAGAAAATGCAAATTTGTCAAAAAAAAAAAATCGAGACAGTAATGCAAATTTTGTCAAAGGACTACGGAAAAACATGAATTTTAACAAAGAATTGCGAAAAAAAAACACAAATTTTGTCAAATAATCACAAAAAATGCAGATTGTGTTAAAGAATCGTTAAAAAACGCAAATTTCGTCACAGGATCGCGAAAAGAAAATTCGAATTTTCTTAAGTATCACGAAACAACGCGAATTTTGTCAAAAGATCGCAGGAAAAATGCAAATTTTGCCAAAGGATCGCGATAAAAACGCATATTTTGTCTAAGGATTGCGGAAAAATATACATTTTGTGAAAAGATCGCAAAAAAATGCAAATTTCTAACAAATCATCACGCAAAAGCGCACATTTCTGTCAAAGGATCATTGTGAATAAATTCAAATTCTTCTAAAAGATCACGGAAAACACTAATTTTGTCAAAGAATTACGGAAAAAAGCACGAATCTCGTCAAAGTATCGCGGAAAAATACAAATTCTGTCGGTGGTAGCGAAAAGAAATCAATTTCGTCAAAAAGTCGCGGAAAAAAAACGCATAATTAGCATCGAGAAACAAATTTTCTCATATCCTCTCTGATGTAACCTTTCAAAAAATTTGTTTTGAATTTTAGAATTTTTTTTTTACATTGAAAATCATCCTTGCGAATTTCGTCGATTATAAATTGAAAAAATTGCGATTTTTTTCAATTTATCACGGGAAGATAAAACTTTCCAGGTTTCTATGAATCAGTAAAAATTGGAAGATTAGGCAAAAAATAAGGGAAAAGTCAAAGAATTTTTGATGGACTACTTTTCATCAGAATATCCATTATCATAGCCAATGCGAAAGTCCAGTTCCAAACCGGCTGGACTATATAGAAAAAATGCAAGGCTGATCTCAGTCCCACACGAATCTGCTGAAAAAACTAAGCCTGGGGCTGAAACACCAATGTAACTGTCCGATGTCAATCTCTTCACAGTACATATTACATTTCTGTATTGATGTTGTCAAATTAGAATCGGTTCGTAATTCACATTTATATTTACTCTCAGAAAAGTGATATTCATTGAAAATGTCTCATATTTATCAGTTTAATTTAATATTTTTATATTGAGCCAGTAAATCCGTTCAATTTTTTTCTGCCGGCCTGGCCCGTTTAAAAAATTGTCCTGATACTGCAGGGCCAGGTCCAAATAGTGACTAAAAAACTTGTGGTCTTTTTCAACGTTCATTCACAAAAACAGACTGTTATTGGCTCGGTTAAAAGAAACTTCGATTAATCGAAGCTTGATTAATTAATGTGCTGCAATAATCGTTATTGTTACTATTGTGTACTGTCTATCCTGAACATAGTCATTTTAAAAAATACGGTCAATTTATCCCATAAATATGTGTGCAGTACTCTTTAAAAGAATCTTTATCGTATGTTAAGTAAAACCCAATTTTTTGTAGAAGTTAAGTCGGGCTAGATTGGGCCGGACCTGCCCTGTTTTCACTTATGCCCTGTTTCCACCTGCCCTGCCTTGCACGGTGCGAAATTTTAATTTTTACACTGGATTGGACCAAAATAATTTTCGTTTGCGCCGTCCATGGATTCAGAATTTCCGGCCCGTGCGGACGTCTTCAAGGCTTTAAAATTTTTTAGCTGGAACTTTTTCCCTGTTAAACAGTGCATCAAACATAAGATTTATGCATTCAATATTTTAAAATCTCTTTTTAAAAATATAAAGTTAATAATTCGGATTTTTTTTTTTTCTCATACATGTTTGAACATTTTTTTACAATTACATTTAACTGCATGTATGTGCGCGCGATGACTGGAAAGGGGGGATAGTATAATTTTCTAGAAAAATACTTCGAGACTTTTGCCCCCCTAGTTTTAAAGCCCAAGTTACGCCTATGGATAAACTTGAAATTTTAGATATATGTATATTTTGATAAGGCACTTCCCTGATTAGTTTATGTTCACTCAATATGTATCAGAAAGGGAACGGGGCTAATGCCCCTCCACTTAATTTATATAAATGGGTTTTTCATACAGAATTATCAGTTTTCGTTCAAAAGTTAGATATAAGATCATTCCAATGAGACACCTCCATGGTTATTAGGTGTTCATTGGATTAGAACAAAGAGGGAGAATGGGGGGGGGCACATGCCCCTCCCCTTAATTGATATAAATGGGTTTTTCTTGCAGAATTATCAGTTTTTATTCAAAATTTAGATATAGGATCATTCTGATGAGGTGCCTCTGATTAATATTAAGTGTTCATTGGATATGTATAACGAGGAGGGAGTCTAATGCCTCTCTCCTTAATAGATATAAATGGGTTTTTCATGCAGATTTATCAGATTTTGTTGAAAATTTAGATATAGCATCATTCTGATGAGGCACCTCCATGACAAGTATTGAGTGTTCCTTGGATAAGTATAAAGAATGGGGGGGGGGGGGGCTAATGCCACTCCGCTTGATTTATATAAATGATTTTTTTTTTTACAGAATTTATCAGATTTCATTGAAATTTTGTACATAGCATCATTCTGATGAGGACAAATCCATGATTTATTTTGAGAGTTCATTGGCAAGTCTAACAAGGAAAAAATGGGAGGTAACTGTCCTTAATTTAGGTTAATGCGTTTTTCACACAGAATTTATTGATTGGCTTCAAATTTTGGATGTAGGTTCATTCTGATAAGGTACTTCCCAGATTTGTTTTGGGAATTCATTGGATAAGTATAAATGGGAAATCAGTGGAATTACCCCTCTAAATTTAGTTTTTTTTTTTTTTTTTTTTTTTTTTTTTTTTGCAGAAAAGTTTTCAAGCATTATTAATACATTCAATTGATGCTGGTTTTATTTGAGTTTCATATTTGCCTCATGTTGGTGGCTCGTTGAAAATATTCCATCATGTGCTGCATTTGTAGCTTAACTTATAGCGAGAACACAGGGTAAGGAATTTCTTGCATTTTTTTAAAAATCTCCTTACTTTGAGTGAGAAATTCTAGGCTGAGTATCGTTCCATGTAGTTTAGTCAGTAGAATGTCAGTTGCTATGCTGACCTGGTTCAAGAAATTGCATGGGGATTTTTTCAATTGGTTGGCATTTGTGCCACCTAAAATAATTTTTTTTTTTTCTACATACGTATACATGAAATTTAGATAAAATCGTCTTACAGTGAGAAAATCCAAATGTAAAACTAACAAAAAGGTTAAAGAACTTTAATCTACAATCAAAATAGAAAATGTAAATACAATACAAACGCTGTTAGAATTCAACATTAGTTCTATGCAAATAAGAAACTTTTTAAAAAAATGCTCACATAGGTTTAACAATTACGTTCTAGTTTCTTCATGTGATGACTACTGTAGTCTCACACTCGTACACTAATGTTAAACATACAGAAGCCTTTTTTTTTTTTTTTTTTTTCAGAATTCTTGCTTAAATTATGTTTATATATATACATACATGATACTTGAGGTTGATGTCTAACTTGGATTTTGGATTTTTTAAACTTTGGTTGTATTGCTTTAATATGAGCATATTTTAGATTTCAGAATCATCAGGGTTGTTTGGTTTAAACCACGCTGGTTTAAACCGTGGTTTTTTTAAAAAAACCATGCTGGTTTTTTTTAATTTGTTTTTTTTTCCCTTTTTTCCAATGTTTTCATTTATTTTACACATTATTAAAATGTGCAAAATCAAAGTTATGGAATAGCTACAAGCAAAGCTAAAGACAAATTAAATTTTTAAAGTGACAAACATCTTTAATCAATCTAATTTTTTTTACTAGCTATAAATTGACATGCCAAAATATTTTTCTACAGTGAACTGTGGAGGATAAAAAAAGGTAGTTAGTTTTAATTCTTTTTTAAACCTTTTATTTTTTTAAAAATGTAAAAATGGCATATGCCAGCCAAAAATGCAATTTTACTGCTTAGATAGCTTGATTATGATTTACTAAGGATTGCATCATGTATCAAAGCATCAATAATGACATAATCATAAGTCATTATTTCCATTGGTTACTCTTGTTCTGTATGCTAATGAATGATTGGCTATGAATTTTCTCTCTTCCATAGTTATTGGTTTTAGTAAGCTTTGGTTTTTCTTAGATTGGATTTGCGGTTTTTACATTATTTTTTTCTGTTTCTAGTTACTTTGTATTGTATTTTATTTTAAGAAAGCTACTTATATATATTGAAATAAAAGAATGTCTAAAACTAGAAGAAAGGAAAATATAATCTGGTTTTCATTTGAGGGAATAAGAAATACATCAAAAACATGTTTAAGAGCCAAATGTAAAAATTGCATGCAATGCAAATGCTGTAAAATTAGCTCTTCCTTATAAAGTAGGTGTGATTCATTTTCAGATGCGTTAGATGTTTACCTTAAAAATTGCCCCACTTTACTTAAAATTTGTGTAGAAAATAGGAATGTTATTGATAAAAATATTCAAAAGCTCGTATGTCTAATTTTTATTTTAAAAGAAAAGTTGAAGATATGTTTAAACTGTTAAATTCTATTGCAGTTGTCCTGGATAATATCTAAAGTAATAAGTTCCATTACTAATTCAGTTTATAATTGGACAGGTCTTCAAAAAATATTAAGAGGAAAAAAATTTAAATAAAGAAGTCTCATAGTTTTTTAGTCCAGGTATAAAATGGCCCTAACACCCATGCCCTTTTAGGTATACATGCTTGAACCACAATACAGTCAAAGTGAACTATGTGAACAAGAAAAAAAGGATACATTAAATTTTACAAAACAAAAATATCCATGTAACTCGATGCTTGCACAGATAATAAAATTTAATGCTAAATCTTCACCTTTTGAAGAACAAAGAAAGAGAAAAAATAAAGTCTGTATTTAAAATAATAATAATAATAATTTTTCTAAGCCTATGTCTCAATTTGTGTAAGCATTACATTCGTTGATGTATCAAGTAAGTCAATACACATGTATTTTTTAGCATTAATAAAATGCATATTGATATTTTTTAATTAAATATATTTAGTAAGAGATTAATAATCATTTGTTGATGTTAATACTGTAAATAATTTCTAAATTATGCACAAGAAAATGTTTTCTATTTCAGCTTATTTCTGTTAATTTAGTAAAATATGTTCGTTTGCCCTTTACTATGTTCTTCATTATCAACCTGCATATAATTATTTCTTAAATTATTATCTAAAAGGTTTATCTAAGTATACTAATAAATTAATAGTTTTTTTTTACACAATGAATATTTCCCTATAGAAACCTAAACTTATAAGATAATTTAATTATAAATTTTTATGCTTTAGTTATTTAATTATCAAAAAAATAAATACTAATGTGAATGTTTAACATTAATTAACTATTAATTACAAAAAATCCTCATGACTTTCTAAAACTCAAGTTATTTTTCTTGCAAATGCGATTTAAATAATGATTTAAAAAAATCCGGTTTAAACCAAAAAAACCCGGTTTTTTGGTTTTTTTCAAAAAAACCGGTTTTTATACCAACCCTGAGAATCATTTCGAAACTATCTTCCAAAAATGAAAGCATCTGGATATAAAAGAGAAAAATGTTTCCAAACTCAAAAAAGTATAAATACAGAACATTAAATATCGATCACAAGCACCTCATGAATATATATATATATATTTGTGAAGAACGCTTTCATATTTTTACCACAAAGTGACTAATGTAGTAACTTAATTCTGCAATTTTAAATGCTTCAGTTGTAATAAAACTTGCCATAAAATCTTTGAAAAGGAAATTTGTCTGTAATAGAACTCAGTCTTGAATGAAAAAATTCTATATTTTTGTCAGAGAAAATATCAGCAATTATACCTGCTACTGCTAAGATGGAAACCTGTATAAAGCTGAATATTTTAAATTTCTTTTTTTTATTCCATTTTCAAGATTTTATGAATCAATATTTAGAAAAGTATTTTAAATTTCAAAATAGTTCGCTATTAGAAACTTAGTAAATTGTTCTTTGTAAAGGAGAGGAGGGAGGGGCAAAACTATGTTCGCCTTAGGTGCAAATTATCACTGTTTAAAAAACTTTATATCAACTGACATTTTAAAGAAATAGTTATTTAAAAAGTAACAAATTATTTTGATATTTTCATTCAACTTCAATTCATAGACTCCAAAAATCAAATTGCACAAAATAGCATGTATCTTCAACTCTATATGTTTTTGCGAATTCTTTCATTTAAAAGTATAAATTTAGACCAAATGGAATTAAAAATATAAAATCATTCTAATGTGGGGTTCATACATCACAGATCTGGGTTATGCTGCATGGGTCAGCTAGTTATTTTATATCTTAACCATTTTGTTATTAAAAATAAAGAAATAATTAAAAACAATTCTTGCACTATTGGTTTACATGATAAACAAGTAAATATTTGAAATGAAAATGACATTTATAATAAAAATATATTCACATGAAAACAGCAAATTTTTAATAAATTTTTTTATTTGAAAGTACAAATTACAGAAACAAAATTTCTTTGTTATAAATATTATTACAGAACAAATTTATTATTGAATACTATAATGATTACTACACATTAAATAAAACAATCTGTGTTACAATGGCATATGATGATGACAGTATGCTTTGCAGAAAATTTTATTGATCTGCAGAAACAGGTATTTAAATTTTAATCTGAAAGAAATATCTGTAAAAATAAACTATGTAAATTATGAACTATTAAGGCAGTATTTTGTAAAGAAGCAGGATAATCAATGTTCAGTTGGTATGATCAAGAAGTACTAACATCAAGTCTGAAAAGAATGTTTCTTGATATACCTATTTAAAAAAAAAAAAAAAAAATCATTCCATTAATAGAATTAAACTGTACATAAATTAAAAAATCAAAATATATTAAAATTTATACATAAATATTTAGCGAGACAAAAAGAAAAATGTCTCATTCAAACTGAAAGAATATATTAGATTTGAAGATATCAGAAATACAATAACTTACACTCATGTTCTATTAAAAAGAAAATCTTTATTGCTTATGCATCAAAATTTCTGAAAGCTTTGTAATGTATTTAGAGTACTGTATTTACTATTTAGAAATAAGAAAAACTTATTGTGTGGGCAGAATATAGGCAAGCAGAATAGCTTTCAGGAAAGTCAAAACTGATATTACAGTCTAACTTGTCTATGTTGAAAATCTGCATATGTTGAATTTTTCCAAACCTGCTTATCTTGAATTTTTGGAATAAATACTACAGTGAAACTCGTTTAAGATACGAATCAAGGGACCGAGAGCATTTCGTATCTTAAGCGGGATCGTATCTTATCCGGATTTCATAGATTCTCGAATAATAATGCATATTAAAGACAGTGCACAATGTTATTAACGTAATTTTAGCCATTTATAACTCTTATTTTACCCATTACTAACACTTTTTAGACATTCTAGAAAATTTGAATTTAAGATATTGATTGAAATAAAGAATAATTTTATTTTTCTCCAAAATTTTATTGAATATCTGTTTGTACAGTAAAAAAATTAAAATGCCTTTATACAGTATTCTCTGCCAAATTAAAAAACAGACAATAAGATGAAAATTTTGTTAATCTTTAGAAAAAATAACTAAAATACATTACATACTTAAAGGCGAAGAATAATAAATTGTCATAATAATTTTTTGAAAGACAAACTAAATGTATGCAAGGAACAATAATCATTAGATACATTATAAAAATCATGATGTAGTTTTAGTTTCTTGAGAAAATGTTATCTTGATTTGGTGCAACGTTAGGCGAGAATTTATTAGGAAGTTTTCTCCCTTGTTGATGTGGTAGAAAATTTTTCAACGAAGAGACCAGCATCCATCGAAGAGGCATACAGTTGCAGTAAGCTAAACGATCTCATTACAGTTGGGAATGATGGTACGGTTGGTACATCTGTTTCTTCATTTACGTCGTCTTCTAACTCTTTCTGAAGACCTAGGTTAATTGAGAACTTTTGACGTTCGTGATTATATCTGCAATAGAGCGAACTTCACTTGTCACAACGTGATCGTTAATTTTGCCAAAAAGTCCATATCTTTGTATTCTTCTTGCTACTGCTCTTACTCTGTGATGTTAATATTTTGTAAAGTGCCCTAAAAAAGTAAGTGACAAAAAGAAACTCATAAAAAAGCACTCCCGAGGACGATTTATAGTAATAAAAATAATATAATAATAAAAAATAGCTAGATAAGAGATACAAAAAATAAAAAGCATAAAAGTATAGATGGATTTCACTAACAACTTTCTCATTCAATCAGGAGAGGGAGCAACCAATGAAATTTCAGATCCATCCACTTCCCAAGTGTAATGGTAAAACAAATAAAAGAGGTTGTTGTTTTTGTATTTTGTTGTAAAAGGAGTCTATCAGAATTCCGCGTGCAAAAGCAGCGGAAAAGAACATATTTTAGAGAGAAAAAAGGTTAAAAGAAAGTATCTTATGAAAAATAATTGAGATTTTACATATTCTGTCCTAAAAACACGCGATATACTGATTTCATAAGCACCATTTCGTATATTAAGCGGGTTTTTTGACATCAAGGGACCAATTTTCTTCGTATATTAAGCGGGATCGTATCTTATGCGTATGCATATTAAGCGGGTAATTTTACATGGGTTTAAGAGCCCACAATAGTCACAGGAAAAGTACACAAAAAGACCCGGATGACCATGTAAAGTCTATGGGAGCGTTCTTTTCTAATATCTCGTTCAAATTTTAATATTTTGACCTGATTTTTTTTTGCATAAAATAATTCAGGATGATCCACAACCGGGCTAGTTTTTACTTTTTCGATTTTGGTTACATATTTTTTATGTTATGATAGTTTCAGTTTCAGAACCGGTTTTGAAAATTAAAGTAATTTTTTTAAAAAAATCTAAAACCAAAATCAAAAAAGTAAAAACTAGCCCGGTTGTGGATCGTCCTGAACTATTTTATGCAAAAAAAATCATGTAAAAATATTAAAATTTGAACGAGATATTAGAAAAGAACGCTCCCATAGACTTTACATGGTCATCCGGGTCTTTTTGTGTACTTTTCCTGTGACTATTGTGGGCTCTTAATAGGCAGTTTTCAAGGGACCGAAGATAATTCGTATATTAAGCAGGCGTATCTTAAACGAGTTTCACTGTACTTTTCAATTCAAGATCTGATCTTTTTTATTTTAAAAAAATAATCCCATTACAGCCACAATAAATGTTTGTAACTCACTAGTTCTCATTTCCGGGCATTTTTAGGAGACATATGCCCCTCTCAGCATGGTAGGTGTTGCTGAGAGATTGTGCAGGAACTAAATGTTAAACCAACGACAGTGTTCTCTTCAAAATTCTTATTTGCATTTCGGTACTTTAAGCTTTTTTTTTTTTTTCGGCATTTGTTACTTGAGGCTGATGTAACCAAAATTCTTCCCCCCCTCCCCTTCAGATTTTTTCCATTTGAAGGCTTTTTTAATTTTGGAACAAGTTCTGAAACAAAATTTTCTTCTGAAAAACCATCTTAAAACAAAATAGTACAACAATATCCAATTCGACATTGATCTCAAATAACCTATGCAAAACGGATAAAAATAAATAAAAATATACAAATGCAAATGAGAAATTTGTAAAAAGAAAACTGTCATTGATTTAATATTATTTTGAAACCATTTTTGTGTAAGAGTTAAAGTACTCTAAGTTTATTATACAGTGTTATGAAACAGAATTCCTTTAAGAAGGGAAATAAATTTAAATAATAACATTTACTTTACAAGTTTTCAAAAAAAAAAAAAAAAAAAAAAAAAAGGAAATTATTTCTGTTTATTATTTATTTAAATAGATTCATAAATTTAGAGTATAATTTAAAAACACCTGTGCTACAAAGATAATATTCCAACAATAACATTATTTTTGTGTAAACAAATTATTACAAAAAAAAAAAAAATAAATAAATAAATAAATAAAAAATAAATAAATGCTTTTAACTGTAGGATTAAGAGGCTACTTCATTCAAATAAAAAGACACTTTGCTAATATTAATCCTGTGGAAGAAATCATAAATATTCCACACTATATCTTTTTTCATAACTCAATCCACCCTCTTAAAAGTGAACTTGTATCTCCAGTGATAATTATAGCATGTCATACAATTTAAATTAATATTTCGATATTAACCTTTCGCCGGGCACACAAATTTTCATCACATGAACCGGCGTGTATTGCAAATTGTACAACAGGTGAAAAAGAATAAATCATTGCTGCTTTATTTTAATTTTACAAATAATTTAACTTACAAATATCATAAGTTATCTCTGATCACAATTTATGAAAATATTCCACAAAACTTATTTTAATATAAATATTAAAGCAGACGTTTAGATATATAAAAAGTTTCTTACCACTACAATCACAAAAAATAAAAACTAATAAGGAATTACTAAACAATAATTAAAGGTGTTCTTAACTGCTTTGCTCAACAAGTGCAAAATGTTTTGACACAAACTCATTTTTTAACAGAAAGTTATAAAATTGGAATACCTAACTATGGAAGCGATTTTGAATGGAACTTAGTTTTCTATTTTATGATAATTAAAATATCTATTCAGTTTTAAGCTATTTTGATCACATGATCACCCGCTTTTCGACCGTTTTTTCTGCTTTTGTTGGGAAATGGGCTCAAAAACGTCAACTTTGAAGGCTTGTTATGAAAGGTCTATTGTGAATTTAAAAAAACAGAAAATTGAGTGCAACTAGACAGTTTCTGAATAACAACCCTGCTAGTATCATGCATTTCTGAACAAAAATAAAGCATGTTACAAAGTTGCCCTTTTTGATTTAAGAACACCCTTAAGTAATTTCGGATTTACAGAATTAGTCATATTTCATCTATATTAGTTGCTTCACGTATCAAGCATAAGATTTGCTTATTTGAAGGCTGTTTGCAGATAAACCTTGTACATTTCATGCACTGTTAACAGATTGAAATGATAGTTGCAACTAATTGTGCAATCTGAAATAGAAAATAATTTCAGAAAGTGGAAAAAGAGAATCCAATATGGTTATTAACATCCTCTACGGCTTGAATTTTGTTTTAAAGAAGAAAGTGCATACTTTAAGAGTATAAGACGTTATACTTTTTACAATGGGCGCCCAACGGAAGGTTAAGTTCATTTGAGATTAGGAAAGTTATATTGAATGTACAATTTTAGATACCCATATTAAAATGTTTTTGTTTTTCAGTAAATAGCTTAATTTTATGCTGGTGTCTGAAAAATTTCATCCATTAGAAATATTTGCATGTAACTGTAAAAATCTTTGCAATATTTTAAATGCCACATTAGAATTGATTGCTTAAAAAAGTTAACACACTTAACTGATGAATAACAATGCATATGATGTACATTCAAGCACATTTAAACAAATCTTACAGTAGTCGATCAATAGTCATGCCAACATGATTAAAAACTAAATTATGTCTTAAAAGTTTTGATGTTTTAGAAATTATATACTGAAACTTTAAGCAAAAAATTGACAGAAAAATAAAAATAAACATCAAATGATAAAAGAATACTTGCAGTTTTAAGTTATACATTACTAAGTGGTTTAAAAATAGTAGT
Source organism: Maratus speculifer (assembly GCA_964019185.1). NCBI lineage: Eukaryota > Metazoa > Arthropoda > Arachnida > Araneae > Salticidae > Maratus > Maratus speculifer. The sequence goes on along the minus strand of OZ025300.1, from coordinate 281,349,061 downwards.
TTAATTAGTTTCAACAGAACTTTTATTTGAAAAGTTATCGTTAATAACAATGCACAGTAGACTCCCTCAAATCCGCACTCCTAAAATCTGCAACTCTCTAAAATCCGCACATATTTTACGGATGTAAACAATGAAACATTCCGTTCAAATATAGATGCAAAAATTTATTTTTTCAGTTTTATATCGATTCCATCCATTTTTTAATTTATAATTTTTGTTAAGGTTATTGAATTCACGTTTTTTCATAAAGAAAGAATAATTTATTTCTGAAAAAATAAAAGATATTGCTAATACCATTGGTAATCACAATCTTACCAAATATATTTATGTATAAATCAAACTTTTTTAGTTATTATGTCTGGCTAAACCTGAAATAAAGTTCCATTATTTTTTGATCCTGATGTGAATTAGTAATGTACCTTTATGAGGCAAGTTTCATTGAATAATTTAGAAAAAACACATTTCCTCTTTTATAATGAATATTTAATTGTACATTATTGATTATTAACTTTACCTTTCCTTTTAGTATTTTAATCATTTTAAAAAATACCTAAGTTTTTTATTATTTTAGTTTACTTTTTTTTAAATATTTTAGTATATTGTATGCATTTATTATACTTTTGATTTCATTATTAATTACATTCAAATTATTTTTTTTAATGTAAACAAAGCAATGACCAGAAATTCGCAAAATTCTAAAATCCGCAAAACCTCTGGTCCCAAGCTGTGCGGATTTGAGGGAGTCTACTGTACATGATTTCATGAGCATTTTACATAACAATTAGAATTATTTCATTACCACAAATATAATTATCTGTTCATAAAACAAAGAAAAATTAATTTCTTGTAAACACTAACTTTACATGTTTGTACCTATGTTTGAAACATTAAACAAGAAATTTTAAATATGTACATAATTCAATTTTATACGTCTTATAATTGAATGATATATTTTTTGTCTTTCTTTTTTCATATAATTATTCTTAAATTTATAAGAATAAAATAAAAAATAAATAACATTGTCAGCAAAACCTTGCATTTTAAAAGTACAAATTTCACAGCTTTTATACTTTCAAATTTGTAAACAAACCAATGCCACCAAGCATAAGAGCCAAAAGTAAGGGTCAACATAATGCATTTTGCTCTTATTAAAATATATATGCAGTATTTATTTTGATATATATGTACTAATATATATAAGTATTTGCATTTTAATGACTTACCAAAAAAGAAATATAAATTGAAGAACAAGTAATTCCTTGCCAATTTTCACGACAAATGGTGATTTCTCATTGAGGGTTCTTCATTCAGGACTCTGGAAATTTAAAAAGTTTGGTTAGTAAAAGGAGGTATTCTCTACTTCATATTGTATTCAACAGCAACAGCTTCTGCTCTTTTTTTAAATGAATTAACAGCTCATATTCAATTTCCACTAAAAAACTAAATCTACTCATGTAAACAGAGTATGGCTGGAAGTACAAATACAACCCACTACTACTTGGCATGACTTTTACAGAGAATTAGATCTGTAAACAGATACTTTTCTATGGGAGGGATTTCTAGTTTCGGCACTCGGGATCTCTGTGGCTCTGGGGGGGGGGGGGGCACAGTATACATTTTTGAAAGGAAATGGCACCCTTTTCACCATTGAAAGCACAAAATCTAAAATCTTCCAGGGGAGGGGGGCAGTTACTCCATTGCTCTGACCATCCTCTGAATTCAACGCTGTACAACACAATTGTCTAATTTTAAATACAAATTTTTTTAATTAAAAAACATTTAATAAAGGAATTTTTAAAATGAAAATAAATTTTTATTGAATTTAATAGAAATAAACCTCCAGCTACTTTGAAAATCCAAAAATTGAATAAAAGCACAGTATTTTTATTTGTAGAGATTAATTTTCTACAAATGATTAAAGATTAAGATTAAAATTAAAGATTGATACCACTGCATCAAACCAAGCAACAAATTGAGTATCAAGAAGTATTTTTTGTTTTTTAATATTTAAAGTATTTTTGCAGTTTCACAGTCAGTTGGCACATTTTATCACATAATCAACAAAATTATTGTTTATATTTGTAAATAACTCTTATACAATTGTAATACTAAGAATTTTTGACGGCCAAATATCTTCAAAAGGATAATGAAAAAATGCCTTACTAATTTATTAATTTGTAATTAAATTCTGCAAATATTAAAATGCAGGATGCAGTGCTGACGTCAGAAATACATCTATGTACATAATTTTTATAACTTTCGCCTATCAGGAAATGAGGAAAAAAATAGTTTACAAAAATAAATTTTTGCATACATGAACAAAGTTCAATGAAAGAATAATAAATAACAATTCATTTAGTTAAAAGAAAAAAAAAACTTGCATTTTAACAAGTTTAAAACAGCTCATTTTTAAAACAATCATTAAATTTAAATTACAAATATTCTATCGGATAATATTGAGATTTAATATTCTATAATTAAAGCAATTTTATGACAAACCGAAACAAAATAAGACTGCATTAATACCAATCAGCTCCTATGAAACAAATGATTTGCTACCTTTGATTTAACAGTTCATTATACTAACGTCCGTTTAAATTAAATGTTTAGCACATAAAAACTTGGTTTAAGCAACTGATTCTAATACATAGCAAATTTATGAACTATAATTTAATCTTTTTTCAAGTTTGACAAACAAAAATAATAGGTAGAGAAGTTTAGTTTAACGGTAGCAACTGTAACATAATAAAATAATTTACAAAATATTAAATAATTTTTTAAAAAATCTACTTTTTTTTAAAAAAAATCTAATTTTTATGCAAAAAGGTAACAAAAAAATAGCATATTAACAAAAGTAACACTATATTTTTATAATTGGAAAATGTTTTTTTATAACATTCACTTGCTTTACGAAAAATTAAAAAAACTTATGAAAAATAAAGTATTCTTTTGAAAAAAGGACTTAAATGAAACAGGGAAGAATAATACTTAATGATCCGCAATGAAAATTATACTAATAAAGGCATTTTCTTAGGTAAATTAAAATATAAAACATATACGAAACTCCATTATAAACTTACTTTTTTCCGTACGTCAGCTGTGATCAAAAATCCTCAGTTAAGATCACAGTTTTTCATGTCTACCTATAAAATGTCTTTGATATTTCCACGTGGAAATGAAAATAAAATAATCGGACGAATTTAAGAAAAATTGAATATTGCGTCATAACTTTTCTATACAAGATTTGAATGTGAAAAAGGAAAATGAAATAATTAGATTGGCGGGGTTTTTTTAAAGGAAATATTACGTTATATTTGAAATATAATGAACAAAAAGCAAGTGAATATGACAACTTTTTATATTTTAGGTTTTAGGCTGGTGAAAATAACGGCAGAACTTATACTTCAAACCGTAAAAGAACATTAAACGTTCTTAAATTAAAAATGTATGTTATTTGAGAGAAAAATATGCAGTTTAGTAGTATACTTTATTAAGATTGGTTGGAAATGGCGCATATTTTGGTGTTCATTCCTTTTTAATTATATACTAGTTTCACGATTTCTTTTATGAAATTTTAGAAATACACTTTTTTATGGAAATTATAGCATATTTTTAATGAATTCGCGTTTGTAATGACCGAAAGATGGCGTTGTTATAGACCTGATAATCGTTTGTTTACGTTTGTTTGTTTACGTTCCATGCTGTAGCACTGTAGCATAGAACCAGTTTAAAGAGCTAGTTAAAGTGCAGTTTTTTTATCTTTTTTATTTAATTATGGGAGATAAATTACAAATATCGACAATTTTAGAATTTCTAAGATGCTGGAATATCTAGTAATTGCTTTAGAGAAGCTGAAGCAATTATTGATTCAAAGAGATTAGTAATGTGCGGCATTAAAGAATGCAAAGAAGAAGAAATAGAGATTGTAGGCTCGTGTTTACAAACAAGCCAAACAAAAGGAAATCCCCATATTATTTCAGGTTTGCTAGTAAAGGAAAACAAAAATTTGAAAATAAAAAAAATTTCTTGCTCTTGCAAAGCTGGGTCAAGCGAATCATGCAAGCATTGTGTTGTGGTCATGTTATTTTGCCATGAGTAAGTCAAATGTACTTTTTTATATTATAGATCTAAACTTTGTGTATAAAATTTTGATTTTTGATAATTTTAATACAAAGAACCCAACGTTGCATTCGTTATAGAACTGTTTATTTATTTATCGGCCTTTTAAACACTGATTTCAGCGGAAGATGCTCATGGTATCAGTTCTATTTCTTTTAGTTCGACTTTGTCCGCGAGAGGGCGTCTATTTCATTTCAAACGCGAATAAAAATTTGTGAAAGCTCATTTATTTACATTCAATTATAAAAGTATTTTTCAATGTTAAGAACTATTTAAATACACAATTTATTCTTATTATGTAAAATCCTTTACGCAGACGATAATTACGCATTTTAAAAGAATTATATTATGATTTATTTATTTATTTATTATTATTATTTTGAAAAGTGGAAAAAAAATTATAAACACATAAAATTAATTGTTAATTCGTTATATACATTTTTATTCGAATTCGAAGGTTTAAAATTGAACCAAATCAAGCATATCTACTATTAAGAAGTAATTACTGTTAGTAGAATTATTCTTAATATATACAGTGTCTCACAAAAGTGATGGGACACTTGTGCTTTATAAAAAGAAACTGCAATAAAATAAATAAACAAACATGTGCAAAAATTTTTTGGGTGTGTTTCATATTTAAAGTTAGTAACAATTATTACATAACATACATTTTGTCAAAATATTAAAATATTAATTTAGTAAAAATACAATTGTTCAGAACGGAGCAAAAAATGGCTCACATAAGTGATGGGACACTTACTTTTCCATCAAATATTTATCCAAAAATTTTACTTTTTAAAAGGTTTTAATATTTTGTTGGATTTCCTTTTACTTTTAAAACATGATTTAATCTTTTTGGGATGGATTCGACTAATTTTTTTGTGATTTCTGGAGTGATTTTACCCCATTCTTCTTGAAGCACCGATTTTAGTTGTTGTTTTGAAGAAATGGTGTGTTTGGAATCAAGAAGAATTGGAATCAAGAATTCCAGTTCTTGTCAAATATTCTCTATGGGATTTAAGTCTGGAGATTGTGGTGGTGTTTTTATTATTTCAGGACAGTTATATAGCAGCCAGAGTCTAACGTTCAGAGCAGTGTGCTTGGGGTCATTGTCCTGGTAGAATTTAAAATCATTATGAAGGTTCAATTTTCATGCTGAAGATTTCAAATTTTGCTTTAAAATATCAATATACTTGTACTGATCCATTATACTGTCAATAAAAACAAGATTACCAACTCCAGCGGACGACATACACCCCCATACCATAACTCCTCCTCCACCATGTTTTACTGTTGGTACCAAGCTCTGTTTGCGAAATTCTTCCCTGGGTTTTCTCCACACCAAGATTCTACCATCAGAACCAAATATATTAAATTTACTCTCATCAGCAAATATAACTTTATTCCAGTAATCAGAATTCTTATTTATGTTGGATTTTGCGAAAGCTAGTCTGAGTTTTCTATTCTTTTCACTTACGAAGAATTTTTTCCTGGCTACTCTACCGTGATATCCAACAGATCGAATTACCCTTCTAATAGTCTCAGGTTTAACAATTATACCATATAATACTTGTAAATCAGCAGCAGCTTTTGAAGCACTATTTCTTGGATTTTTTTTTTTTTTTAATATTTCGAACGATAATTCGCTTTATTCCATTGGATAGCTTTGATGGTCGGCCAGGTCTTCTTTTATCCTGAATCATATGATTCTTTTTATATCGTTTAATGATATTGAAAACTGTTGAACGACTCAAGTTAACTGTTTCAGCAGTTTTTCTAATAGATTTTCCACGTTCAATATGCAAATTAATAACTAATTTTCGAATTTCAGGCGAAGTTTCTTTTCGTTTAGCATTCATGGCTACACAGAGCTAAAAAACACAAAAAATCCAAAACACACTGGAGAGAAATACTGCAGACGATTTTATAAATTATTGCCAATTGCTTTTAAGTAAAAATAAAACCCCAAAAAATATTTTTATTGCTTATTTCAGACGATTTTTGTTGCATATATAAAGGTGTCCCATCACTTATGTGAGCTATTTTTTGCTCCGTTCTAAACATTTGTATTTTTATTAAATTAATATTTTAATATTTTGACAAAATGTATGTTACGTAATAATCTTTACTAAATTTAAGTATGAAACACACCCACAAAAAAATGTGTACATGTTTTTTTAATTTATTTGATTAGTTTCCTTTTGTAAAGTATAAGTGTCCCATCACTTATGTGAGACACTGTATGTCGTTTTAAAGCAATTTATGGAACTTGGCTAAATTTACATTTCTAAAATTAAAATACGGCAAAACATAAAATAACGTTTTTCCTTAATAAAGATGTAAAAATAATATATAAAAAATATTGTTAGTTTCAAATATTTATCTTATGAAATAATGTTTCGCGAATCCAAACAAAGCACGTTTTTGCTAGTGTATATATGAGTATATCTACTTCAAAATATATCCCATAATTATTCTCTTTTCCAAAAAATCTCAAAAAAAAAAAAAAAAAAAAAAATCGAGTTAGGAAGATTGAGTTAGGAAATTGAGTTGGGAAATCATTTGTTAATATTAGCATGTTTTTCTAATTTTATTTTATTTTCATTTTTATTTCAAAGAAAATTTACTTCATAATTACTAGTTTGTGTTGTCATGCAGCAAATTTGAAGAAAATTATGGTTAGTCACAGAAATAACATATATTATTTATTATTTAAAAATTCAAGGGCGAGTTTTCTTTAATTATTTATTTTTACATCATTTTAAGAAACAAGAAAAGTTTATAGACATCCATTCCCCTCCTTAAGATAGTAGTAAAAACTACTATCTTAAGGAGGGGAAGTATGTCTATTCCTATTATTTTTATAATAAGAATAGCGCGCGAAGGCCGCTATTCTTATTATAAAAATAATAAAAATAGCGGCCTTCGCGCGCTCCGCTGATCGCGGTTTAGACGGACAGACGGGCGTTTAATAGTTTATTAATTACGGGCATTAAATAGTTTAATTTTTTATTAAATAGTTTAATGCTATTAAAATGCATACCAAACAATCTCTCAATAGATAAGTATGCAATGGAATACTTTTGTGTGGCCCTGTAAATCAATAAGAAATATTATTTGCACCACAGATTGTACAAAATGTATATTATGGTATATACTTCATAGATGCATATCAACTTTATTATGTTCGAAAAACCATTAAAATGCACTTGAAACCTTTTTTCCACGTTGACCGTAATTTATCGGAATCTTTGTTGATTGTTCCTGTAATTGAATTATGAATCCGATTTTCATATAATTTGAAAAGACTCGAGAAAATTATTTAATAATTATATATTTTAAGTTTCAAACGATTCCGTTGGGTAGTTTTTGAGTTGTTATAAACGGACAGATTAACGGACGGACGGACAGACAGACACATGGGAACTCAGGATCCCGGGACTTTTTCTCTTCAATTCAAAAGAAACGCGACGTTTTTCCGTTTCCGGGATTGGAGGAGATAGTGTCACATACATACGTACATACAGTCGAATTTTAATAGTGTAGATTAGGATTTTGAAATTAAAAAAAGAGAAAGGTAGAGAAAAAGAATATTAATATTTACTATTTTTTAATAATTTTTGCTATCAATTACATTGTAATACATTTATTTAAATCTTAGTTAAATTTTGTACTGTACGCATTGAATTAAAATAGTTGTTGAATAGTATTACGCATTGAATTGAAAGCTGTAAATGCAAAATTTCCATTAAAATTTTAAATATATATTTTTAAAAATCTTTAAAAAGAGCCCAAATGTATCAGAAAAATATTAATTTTTAATATATCACATTTTTAAAAGATCTTTAAAATAATGAAAAAAAAAATAAATTGTGCCTTTTTTATTGTTGTTTTTAAATAAAAAAAAAATTATTCTTTCATTTAAATTAGTAGAATGAATAAACGAGGCACGCGACACGTCCGATGAATTCCATTGTTTTCAAACACTAGTCATCGCCCGGTTTGAACGCTGAAACTTTTATCTAAATAAAACGAAATTTTCTATTCGAAAACAGTAGTGGATGTATGTTCTGGTTCTCTAAAGTATTTATTTGAGACTTTTTTCTTCTTTGTGTTTCTGCGTGTGCAGTCATAAAAAACTCGACTGCCTAATATAATGTGAAAAGAATAATGCATTCTGCCTGTCTGTCCTTTTTATAATTCAACTTAAACCGCAACCTGCTGAAAAATTTATTTACCATTTTCACCGTTTCCTTTAATAAGCGTAAGTTGTGACTCTAATTATTGCAACAGAATTAAAAAGACAACAGAATTAATAATTCAATAGAATTCACCAAAAAAAAAAAAAAAAAAAAATTTAGCTGTTTTTCTGTGTAGAGGCATTTTGCACATATAGGCGAGTAAGAAAAGATTTTTCGAAAACTATTTGTCCTTTATGTGCGCGAGAAAGCAAAAAATTCATAAGATTCTCTTTACAGATACACTGTCCGATCAGCATCTCTCATCTTTTATTTTTCACTTTGATTTTCAATGCACGATATGTATAATTTTTCAAAAAGAAAGAGTTGACTTTAAGCGTATGCCATTTTGGCCGTCTGTATAAAATATTCAGAAAAATCAGGCATTCACACCAGAAAATATTAAATACAAAAATTAATCATAATACAATCCATTTCCAAAACAACTGGTAACGTAGATTGGACTTGGTTGTGTTCAAGCAAGTTGCTTCTATTTGAGGCGACTTTCATTTTATTAATATAAGTAATGCAACAATGAAGTTTCTCTGTTTATCTTCAGTTTCAGCGTTATTAGTGACCTATCCTATGATGTGCAGGGGAGTTTTCTACTGCAGTAACTCTTCTTTATTCCAGTGTTTATCGGCTGTTTGGCACGTTTTTAGCTGTCCCACGATTTTAAAATATGCCTTTTGCTGATAAAATAACATACGGAGTAGTGAGCGGCATTTCTTTACATGCATTTTAATGACAATAAATCCCTATTTTAAAATTTGACTGTCACAGAAATTATTTTTGCTGTTCATTATGATAATAGTTGTATTGCCCGAAAAGAAACAGACGAATAGGATATCTAACGAGGATTTAGTATATCCAATGCTGCTCAGTTTCTCCAAAAATCATATAAAAGCTGCGAAATCTAACTGTGTAACTGAAATTGATTTAGTTCATTGTCGTTTATTAATTTTCATTAGCAAGCATATTGTGAAAGAAATTTAAAAACAAAACCAACAAAATTGGCTCTTATTTTTTCTTAGATACATAAAATGGCAAATGTAAGTAAAAATGTATCTGTATGTTTACCGTTTTACATTTTTTTAACGTTTTACAATCTCTTTTATTTTGAGCGTGTAAGCGCCCTTCTCATGTCCCTGGTCATATCCTCCACTCGGTCAATGTTTCGTTTTAACTTAGCTCGTGACGAAATTTAGAGACTTAGACTTAACTGGTTATATCGCGCTTTTTATTTATTTTTATTATTATTATTTATTTATTTTTTTTAAGTATCACGATACGGCATTGCTGAATTTCTCGAATTCACGCAATTCATACAATAATTATGCTTCATAATTTCTTACAATAAAATTTCATTTCAAATTTTTCCTTTACAAGCCCACTTTGTCACAGAAATTTTTTCTGGTATGAATAGGGGGGAAAGTTTGCAAATATTTTAAATGAAAAGGGCGGGGCTTGTCTGCAATACTAGAAATGGATAACCGCCCCAGAAATGGCGCCTCTTCGTTTTCTGAAAATGTTTTTGGTCGGCGCTAAATCTCACAGTGCTACAGGATAAACAAACTGTAGGCTCCTCTCTCATAACAGATGAGTGACATATATTGGCTAATCTTCTAAAAATAAAATCCCGTAGTGTTTTTGAAATTAATTTTGCATTTCATTTTTCTCCTTAACAATAAAGTCAAAGCATTCTACATTGTATTCTTACAATATTATTAAAAATAAAATTATAACTAAATTATATAAATGAAAATAACATCCTAGAGGTTTTTTTTTTTTAATTTAATTTTCCTTTTTAACAAGAATTATATATATATATATATATTTATATAACATTCTGAACATTTATTTCAATTTTTTTTTAAGTTTATTTTAAATTTAATTTTTACTTCTTAACAAGAATTAAAAACATTTTTCATTAAAATAATTCTTTGTATTCTTCAAATAGTATTAATGATAAAAATAAGAACATGTTCTTTCTGTAACCACCCATAAAATTTCTGTTTTATGATATGACATCATAAGCTAATATATTTGAAATATATTTTCTTTAAAATGAAAAGAAATAATCAGAAATATGTCTATCTGTGAGGGGCATGTATTAAGTTATATTTTAATACCACATATTAAATGCACATTCTTCAGTATTGAAATTGTGTGTATATGACTATTTGTACTTCAATATATGTGTCATAAATACTTTTCTTTCTCAAAAAATATTAAAAAAATATATTTAAAAAACGCATTCTTTTTGCCTTACGATTAGCATCTGTTAAAATTAGCATGTTTTTATTCACTTATTTTATTTTATTTTTTGCGCAAAAGAAAATTTATTTTTATTTGCTGGTTCATGATGTCATGTAGTAAACTTACAAATAGTCATAGAAAAATCATACTTTATTATGAATTATTACTTAAGATTTAACGGAGAAGTTTCTTTTAGTTATTTATTTTTTCTTTATTTAAAGAAACAAAAAATTTTAAATATACAAGACTCCCAAATGGTCCGCCAGCTGAACACCAATATATTTTTAGAAAATTTTTCGTTTTATATTTTCCTTGAAAATTGCACCGAAACCGCCTTCTGTTGTTAGTTTTAGCACAAATGCTGCACAGACCTAGTATGAAATTTTCTGTTATAAAATATTGGGGTTCAGTTCGCGGACTATTTGGGAGCTCTGAATATAGAACCCCTAAAATTTTATTTACAGTCGACTCTCGTTAATTCGAAATCGGATAATTCGAATCTTCGCTTAATTCGAACTAAACATGAAGTCCCGAAATTTTCAATGGCAAAATAATGTTAAAATTTTTTCATTAATTCGAACACCTTTTCTTTTGACTTCGTTTAATTCGAACTAACGATAATTCCAATTTTTCATTTTTCTTTTATTTCTCACGGCTTTGAAATCATTTGAATAACTTACTTTCTTTGATTTTTGTGAGAATTGTTCCGAACGAGTATACATGTAATTTCATGCATTTGATATCCACTTTCTTAGTGCCCCGTATGGCTATCAGTGACGCTTCAATTTATTCTTCCATTGTGCTTGTTTCTAAACTTTTAATTAGTTAATGTACTTCTACATTCTAATTTACTATTAAATCATATTTTGATGATACTAGACGAAATAAATTTTAAAAAACACTATAACATTAATTCCTTTGTAATAGTACCATATTAATCATGTTTTCCATAGTTCGAACTTCGGATAATTCGAACATTTCTTGTGGTCCCGACGAGTTCGAATTAACGAGAGCCGACTGTATCACAAAAACTTAGTAATTTATACTTAATAAAATAGAAAGATGAATGAAAAAATTTAATATTAATAATATTAATTACTTTCCAATAATTTTTGCTAACAGTTACATTAAAATACATTAAAAGAAATCTTACTTAAATTTTGTACTATACATATTAAATTAAATTAATGAATTAATTTAAAGTATACAGGGTGTATCTAAACTACTGGGCAAAACATTAAGGGATGATAGTACACATCAAGACAAACAATATTAAACGGGAAACTAAGGGTACCAAACGTCTTCCGAAGGAGATAGGCGCCATTAAAGTTTAGGGTCCAAAATTTCAAATAAACATAAAAAACGGAAAAATTGGTCGATTAATTTGCGGTTTTCACTAAAAGTATTCTTTATGTCAGTATTTTCGTGGAAATAAATTATAAAGATAAATTTCAAAAAATGTCGATAGGGGGCGCTTTAGACTTTGGAGTAACGAACAATTATTTTTGTCGATATTTTTTTCATCTCATTAAATATTTTTGGAAGTTTAGACTTAAACTTAAATTTTGAGCTCAAAATCTGAATAGTTGGGAGTGGTTAAGTAGCGCAAACTGAACTGTGTTCAATGGTTCAGATTTCAAATGATTATAAAAAACGGAAAAATTGGTCGATTCATTTGCGGTTTTCGCTAAAACTATTGTCTAAATCAGTATCTTCTTGAAAATAAATCTTAAAGATAAATTTCAAAAAACGCCGATAGAGGGCGCCTTAGACTTTGGAATAACGTACAACTATTTTTAACCGTTATTTTTTTAACCTCATTAAATGCATGCAAAAGCTTATACTTAAATTTTGTGCTCAAAATCTGAATAGATTAAAGTGATTAAGTAGCGCAAACTGAACTGTGTTCAGAGGGGGGAGGGAGGAGCTTCAAAATTGAATTGATTATAAAAAACGAAAAAATTGGTGGATTCGTTTGCGGTTTTCGCTAAAACTACTCGTTAAATCAGTATTTTCTCGAAAATAAATTTTAAAGATAAATTTTTAAAAATGACGATTGAGGGCGTTTTAGACTTTGGAGTAACCTACAACTATTTTTAACCGTTATTTTTTAATCTCATTAAATGCTTGCAAAAGCTTAAAATAAAATTTTGAGCTTAAAATCTGAATCGTTGGGAGTAATTAAGTAGCGCAAAATTGAATGTGCTCGAGGTGTGGGGGGGGGGGGGGAGGGTTAAATTTCAACTTGTGAACACAGTTCAATTTGCGCTTCTTAACCCCTCCCAACGATTCAGAATTTCAGCTCAAAATTTAAGTGTAAGCTTTTGCAAGCATTTAATTAGATACAAAAAATAACCGTTAAAAATAATTGTTGGTTAATCTTAAGTTTAAAGCGCCCTCTAAAGAATTTTTTTATTGAAATTTATTTTTAAAATTTATTTTCAAGAAAATACGGACATAAAGAATAGTTTTAGCGAAAACGGCAAACGAGTCGACTAATTTTTACGTTTTTTGTAATCATTTGAAATTTGAATCTACCCCCCTCCCTTGAACACAGTTCACTTTGCGCTACTTAACCACTCCCAGCGATTCAGATTTTGAGCTCAAAATTTAAGTTTATGTCTAAGCTTCTAAAGAAAATTAATGAGATGCAAACAATAACCGTAAAACATAGTTGATCGTTACCCCAAAGTCTAAAGCGCCCTCTATCGGCATTTTTTGAAATTTATCTTTAAAATTTATTTTTAAGAAGATACTGATTTAAACAATAGTTTTAGCGAAAACCGCAAATGAATCGACCAATTTTTCCGTATTTTATAATCATTTGAAATTTGAACCTTTGAACACAGTTCAGTTTGCTCTACTTAACCACTCCCAACTATTCAGATTTTGAGCTGAAAATTTAAGTTTAAATCTAAGCTTCCGTAAATATTTAATGAGATGCAAAAAATAGCGGCAAAAAATAATTGTTCGTTACTCCAAAGTCTAAAGCGCCCTCTATCGACATTTTTTGAAATTTATCGGTATAATTTATTTTCACGAAAATACTGACATAAAGAATACTTTTAGTGAAAACCGCAAATTAATCGACCAATTTTTCCGTTTTTTATGTTTATTTGAAATTTTGGACCCTAAACTTTAATGGCGCCTATCTCTTCCGGAAGACGTTTGGGACCCTTAGTTTCCCATTTAATATTGTTTGTCTTGATGTGTACTATCACCCCTTAAAGTTTTGCCAAGTAGTTTAGATACACCCTGTATATAAAAAGTTGTAAATACAAAATTTGATTTAAAAATTTTAAATATAATTACGAAAAAAAATCTAATAGTATTTTTTTAAATCCAAATGTACTAAAGAAATGTATTTTTTTTAACATAACACATTTTTAAACAGATTTTTATCAAAAATGACTTAAATAAATAGTGTCCTTTCTTAATGTTGTTTTAAAATCAAAAATGATTTATTTTCTCTATTAAATTATCATTGTGCGCGCGGCAGCGCGCTACAATAATATGATTGAGCGATGGTGCACACGGATTTTTCAATTTTTCTTTTTGCAATAACTAACTAAATACTTATCCAATTTTGATGATTTTTTTTTTAATGTTCGTCTGACCAAGAAGCACAACATAGCACAAAAATTATTTTTTTTATGGCATACTGTAGGTGTACTGTAGAGTATTCTGAAAATCGGACAAAAATTTTGTGTCACAGCACTTTTCTCGAAAACTACTAAAGATAAAAACTTAATTTTTTTTTAAACAAAAGACAAACTTTTTATCCCGAGGTAGTCATCGAGAAAACGTTATTTCGCTGGGCGGTTTTTCTGAAATTGCGTATTTTCCAAACTTGGTCATAAATGGGTATATCTAACGTTCTATTGCAGATAGAATGTTGCGGTAAAGTTTATTTTAAAGATTTTGCGATGCTAATTAATCCTGCAAAAATTCATAGCTTTACGTTAAACAGTTTTTTTACAAGATGAAATAAAAGAATAGCAGTCATCAATCTAAGGTACTTGTGATCATCGGAGAGAAAAACCAGTTACACCATTCGATTAAGCATAAAAAAATACAGAATGCTTTTTTTTCTCTTATTTTTAACTTAATTTTTTAACGAATTATGAATTTTTTTGAAATTTTTGACATGCTGATTTTTGTCATTTTTTAATGAATCATTTACTGAATAATTATGCACGGTGTCTAGCCCTGGTGGCTGTCAAATTTGATTTTTAATTTTAAATTAGGCAATTTTTTGCACCATGCCAAATTTATATTTTATCCATTTTTTTCATTTATTTATATTTTGTTTTTAGCACAATGGCATCAACGGCAAAAATGCCTGGCATACCTGTCAAATATTGGGGCCCTGTACTTTAACAAAGTGTATTTATTATAAGTATATACCGTATTTATTCTAATAGAATGCGCCGTCTAATAGAGCGCGTCTTCTAATAAAGTGCGCACCTTGGTGCTGATTGAAAAAATAAATATACGGAAACGATATATTAGATAAGTAGAAAACGATTACTTAAATGCATTATCGAGGATTCTCATCGATCAAAATAGAGATATTCTATCAAAGCGATGGAGTGGCGATGCAGCAAAAGTTTCAAATTTTGAACAATGTACCACTCCTGTAAACTATAGCGCCAAGGATATGCACACTGTTAAAAATCTGCTGCATTTTGCTGCAACGCACTCTCCTGCTTGTATAGAAAACGGTTACTTGGCCGTGAAATGGCGCTTTCTCATTGGTTGGAATAGAGATATTATATACAAGTGGTGGAGGGCGTTGCAGCAAAATGCAGCAGATTTTTAACAGTGCACTGTTAAAAATTTGACCCATTTGTTGCAGAGTCACTCCACAGCTTTTATAGAATGTCTCTTTATGGCCAATGAGAATGCTCCATAACACAGTAAAGCAATCGTTTCCTATAAAAGCGGTGGAGTACGTTTTTAATAAGTCCGTAATAAATACGGATTAAGAAAAAAAAGAAGCATGGTTTTTGTATCAAACTTTACTCTTGCATAAAAAAAGTTCCTGTTTTTGGCAAAAATAATGGATATTTGAATGAAAAATCTATTCTTTGAAAGGATCTATTATTTTATTCACTTTAGTAAAAAACTGATTTTTTTTTTTTTTTTTTTTTTTTTTTTTTTTTTTTGAAAACCACCGTAGAATTTTGGTATAGAAAAACCTGTTTAAAATTTTTTTTAAATTTGTAACACCAGAGTATTAGAGTATGTAGCATTTTTTAATTTCAATACAAATAACATTTTGTTTTCTACATATAAAATACAAAACAAGTTGTGGAGTATCCCTATGGAATATGGAAAAATAGAAGGACTAGTGAAAAATGCTCCAAGGAGCAGTGCAAAAGCAGAATATGATTTTAATTGAGCATTAAAAAGTAATGGACAAGTGCTTCTGTTAATTACTGAGCATGAGGAAGGATAAGGGATCCCTTCTTGGCTACAACTCACTTCAATGCCAACTTTGAAAAAATCATATTTGCGCTTTTTCCGTGAAAACAAATCAGTCGCAGTTACTATAAAAATGTATAGTGTAAAGACGTAACCAGTAAAGATGCAGCTTAATTAGACATAAATGTAAAGGAAGGCGACATAATGCCAGATACCTAGTTCCTGCAGGTATCACATTCATGCACTGCCACCAAGCATACCCTAAGTGTATAATTGCACAGAAAATTGATTTGTAGTATAGTGCAGAGTGAACAGTGCAGTTAACATCAGAGATGTAGTACAGGCTATACGCCGTACACCTTCTGGACTTTTTAATAGAACACCATATACCTTCTGTTTTTCAAGAAAGCTTATAGTATACACATTCTAGAATATCCCTCTGCTTAGAGCATATATCTTATGTTATTTTTATGACTACACCCCTGGTTAACATCTAAAGCACGGTGGAAAATTCTACTAAAGAACCGCAAATTTCTTTTATATGGTAAAAGCGCAAATATGATTTTTTCAAAGTTGGCATTGAAGTGAGTTGTAGCCAAGAAGGGATCCCTTATCCTTCCTCATGCTCAGTAATTAACAGAAGCACTTGTCCATTACTTTTTAATGCTCAATTAAAATCATATTCTGCTTTTGCACTGCTCCTTGGAGCATTTTTCACTATTAAAAACTTATGAATGTCCATCAGATTTATTTTGTATGCATTTTTTATTTTTATTTATATAAATCATTTAAATATTTAATTAAAATGTATCTAATGGTATTGCTAAATAATTTGTGACGAAAATAATTAGAAAGTAATTGTTATTGTCATTATTTTTTATCTACTTTTTTCTTTTAATTTCTCGAACTCGTGCGATTCTCACAATACTTGTATTTCAAATTTTCTTACAATAAAATTTCATTTCGACTTTTTTCATTTACATATTCACTTTTCTCGAGAAATTTTGCTGGAATGAATAATCGAAAGGATAATAAATATTTAAAATGAAAGGGATGGAGCTTGTCGGCAATACTGGTAATGCACGTTATGGCATCGCCCGGGAAATGGCTCCTCTTCATTTTCTAGACACTGTACTCACAACGCTCCGGATTAAAGAAACTGTAGGCTCCTCCCACAATAGAAATGACCATCATCTACTCGCTAATCTAAAAATAAAAACGCTTAGTGTTCTTGAAATTATTTTTGCATTTCATTTTTCTTTTTAATAACAATTTCAAAAAATTCTTCATTGTATTCTTAAAATAATAATAAAAATGAAATTATAACTAAATTATATAAAAAAATATAACATCCTGATGGGGTTTTATTTAATTTAATTTTCCTTGAAAACAAGAATTAAAAACATTCTTCATTTGTTTTCTTAAAACAGTGAAAAGGATAATAGTTAATAATAATAAAATTAAGATTAATTGTCATTATCGTGATTCAAGTTAAATCACAGCCTGATGAAAAATTTATTTACGTTTTCCACCATTTGTTTTAATGTGCGTAAGTAGTAACTCCAAGTATTTCAACAGAATTAAAAGATAACAGAACTATTAATTTAAGAAAATTCGACAAAAAACGATTTTAGGCACTTCTCCGTGTCAGAGCCATTTTGCACTTAAAGGGGAATAAACAAAGATTTTTCGAAAACCATTTCTTTTTTTTATGTGCGCAACAAAACAGAAAATTCTTAATATTCTTGTTTATGGTACACTGTTCGGTCAGCGACTCTTTATTAACTATTTAGAAAAAATAGTTGTTCTTCACTGTAGAGAATAGTGAAATCTGAATATATCTGAATGTTTTTATTGGTACAATTCCGCAGTTTATTTCATTTTATTCGTAATCTGATTGGTCGATGTTTAACGCCCATAAATGGAATGCTTCTGTTTTTTATTTTATTCTTTTTTTGATTAGTCCATGCTTAATGTCTAGACATGGAATATTTCTGTTGCCACGATGACAAAAAATAAGTATTAAAAAACTACAAAAAAAAAATGAAATGTGCGTCGTTTAGAAATTTAAAAATTTACAATATCGAAAATTGCTAAAATAGAAATTTCGTTTATGATTGGCCCAAGAACATTAACGTGACTCTAAATGTCCAGGCATATTAATAAAACTCTGTTATTACGTAACATCATATAAATTATATTATTATTGTTTTTTCTTTTAATATAGAGATCAATTATAAGTCTAAAATTATTTTTTTTTAAATATTATTTTCTAAATAGTTGTTGTAATGTGTTAAATTACAGCGACTTTTTAAATAATACTTTTTAAAATAATAGAAAATAATTAAAAATAATATCGTATCCAACTTTTATTTATCTTTTTTTTTTTTTTTTTTTTTTCGCTTAAATTTTTAACCTTCTAACAATCTTCCAAAAGAGCAAATTTGTAATGTTGTTTTCTCTTCATTTTATTTAAAATGCTAATAAAACATGATTATTTTCAACACTACACAAAATTACTTGGTTAAAAATATGAATGTGCGGCTTAAAAGGTATAAATCATTGTACAATGTATTAAAAATCGATTAAATCATTAGATTTATATTGCTTTAAATATGGCTCATATTGCAGGGTAATCTGCAGTTTAGTGAAGGTATTAACATGGGCTTGTCAGTGAGAGGGTAACACGATATGTAGTACATTTTTTTTTTTTTTTTTTTTAAGTATCAGTTCACTAAGCGGATGTAATTTTAACGGCCTGTATAATAGTCCGGGAGCCGACCGTCGATTTTCCTATGTATCGAGTAAAAGGGCCGGACATACATCAAAATGTAGGTTTCAATGTGCACATTAAGAATATCACTGGCTGCCAGGTCCTATCCTGCCGGAACCCAAGGCAGCCGCACTTTTATGACGTCAATTTTGAATGTTTACCTATGTATCGAGTACAAGGAACAGACATGCATCAAAATGTAGGTCTCAATGTGTGCATTAAGAATATCACTGGCTGGCACATACATCAAAATATAGATTTAAATGTTCACATTAAGAATATCACTCGCTGCTAGGTCCTATAATGCCGGAACCCGGTGGCAGCCGCAATTTTATGACGTCAATTTTGAGTGTTTGCCTATGTATCGAGTACAAGGACGGTCCTTGTACTCGATACATAGGAAAATCGACGGTCGGCTCCCGGACTATAAAACATTCGGAAAAAATCAAGCTTTTACACCAGAAAAGATTAAAAAGAAAAATTTAATATAGTACAATCCATTTCTGATATCAACATTGAAAAACTATTGCTTACTTCCTAGTAAAGTTGCCTCATTTAGAGGCGACTTTTAATAATGTAAGAAATGCGCCCTTGAAATATTTCTGTCTTTGCTCTATTACTGATCTATATGTTTAATTTTCAATACTATTGACGTACTTTACTACACTCAAGGAACACCTAACTTGTCAATAGAGATTATACTAAGCGAGCCTGTTTACGACTTTGGCGTCGTTAGGATTTCCATACTGGGAGATATAATGATAGTTTTGGCGCGCAGAAAATTCTTTTTCGGATTTAATTTGTATTATTTGTTTACTGCGGAAGTATATTCTTGGATCATCAGATTTAGCTGTTACTCGTTGGTTGGAGGAATAAATTTGCGCGATTTGATGTTATCAATTCTTTTGTTTTCCCGTTCCATGAAGATTTTTTTTATATTCCTGAAAGAATATCGGTTGCATTAATTGTAAATCTATACTAATAAAAGAACAAAACGCTCTGTCTGTGTGTGTATCTGTGTGTGTGTCTGTGTGTGTGTCTGCGATGGCTAGCAAAATCTACAGCACGTACAAAGCTCAAAATTTTTTTGAGAGTAGCCCAATGTCTCTCCTGATGCACCTGAAGCTCAGAATTTCAAAATTCTATTTATTAACTGAGTAATTAATTAAATTCCAAAGCTCACTCTCATAAAAAATCGCCTTTTTTCGCTTTTTTTCCATTTCATTTTCTTAAGGTTGATTGGTTGCATAAAATTTTCGCAGAAAGAATTAAAAAAGCTGGGACAGACCTTTAAAATTCATAGACTGTCAAACTGGCAGTTTAAATGAGGATTTTTTTTTAAATCACAGCTGCTGTACACCATGGAGAAAAAGATAGGTGGCGGCGAAGTAAACCGAAAAAAGGTTTGCAGCACGGTGTAAGAAGTGTCTTACTCCGTGGTTTGCAATATTAAACCATTTATCGCTGAAATTTTAATGCCTCAAACAAAAGCACGAGGAAGGAATTTTGTATTAATAAAACGAAGTGAAAGAAACGAATTACAGCTGAAGCATATTTTACGAATAAATAGTAATTTTTTAAAATGGTTTTTTTCTATTATATTATTTAGGTTAAAGTTAGGTTAAAGTTAAATTGCATTTATGTTATGGTTAGAATAAGGATATGTTACAATAAAGTGAATACATTTAGGCTAGGTTACATTTCTGTTATATTTAATTTACGGTAGGGTACTGTTAAGTCGCTGTTAGGTTACAGACAGGTTCTGGTTACGGTATAAAAGTTTAAGGTTAGGAATTTATACACAGAGTGAACCTATACGCAAGATTTGATTAAAAATAACACTTACTTTTGTTAAATAGATCTGAAATTATAGTACTATATACCAACCTTTTAGCTACCATCGTGTATCGATTTCATTCATGGTATAGTCGGATATAAGAGTGATATAATTAGTTTGAAATTCAAAATATTTCACTTGGGATTTGTATGTGAAAATAATAATTAGTTACGTGACTTAACAGTGATTTTACGGGTAAGTATCAACTTTTTTACACGAAAATCATGCAATCGTTGGATACATATTCCCTCCCGCGTTTTTCATTGCTCATTTTGAGTATTTTTAGAGCTTAATATTAGTTGTTTTTAAAACCGATTTTTCACACAGTCAGTGGCTACGTATTTTAGACAATGCATTTCTGCATGTAAATAGTTAATGATAAAATCATACAAATTTCAAGTTCGTTTAATATTGTTAATACGGACCTAGGCAACGCCGGGCGGGTCAGCTAGTACTGTACTAAATTTTGACATCTGCGAATTCTGAATATCTTCTATTCTCATGAGATTTAACGGGGTCTTTTGCATTCCGCGGCAATTTTCCGACATTATAAAAAATAAATCCGGTTTTAAACTTTTAGTACAATACAAAAAATGTTATAATTGTTCCGATAAAATTTATTCGGAATTAGTAAAATGATTTCTGAAATTTTTTATGCAATTTTTGTAGCTTTTTCGTGTTTGTGCAATAATTTTAAACCAATGTAGAATTTTTTAAATTATTATTCAGCATTTTTTTTTAAAGTTTGTCATTTTTAATGGCATTTTTACCCCTTATTTTCTTGATTTGATGCTATTTTTCACATTACTAAAAGTAATCAGATTTACATCTTCCAACAGAATACAATTTCTTTTTTATTTGTTGTATTTGAAATTCGTGAAATTTTTAAATTTCTCACGTTTCATGCGAATTTTAACGGGCTCGGGCAATGTTGGGCAGGAGAGAATTTGAATAAATATTACTCATAAGAAACAGATTTTTTTCCCCATAAAGTAATAATTAGTAAATACGTGATGTAAAAGAAAAATGTAATGAATATGATAGACACAAAATACATTTGAAATAAAGTTATTTCATAAAAAGAAGAAAAAAAATCCCTTTAGGGATGCCGGCTGGGGAGGAGAAAAGAAGGGGTCACCGCCCCTCTCTGAATTTTGTAAAGGAATTTTAAACGAAACTTTCTTCATTTCTGATTGTTAAAAATAATAAAAAAATGTCCTTTGATTCCTCAATCCCTACCATGGCAAAGAATTTTTAATTATTTTTATTTAATTTTCTTTTTACATTCACGTGTTTCCAATTTATCTTAAATGGGGATTTAAAAAAAAATGTAAGTCCTTTTGGCGTTTTTTTTTTATGTTGATAGAAATCTATTTTTGAATATTTAATATTTCTTGAATGTTAATTTTGTGCATTGCTTCTGACTATGTTTAAAAATTGTCTTAAATGAAGACTTTGGTCATTATTTATTTATTATTTTTTATTTTAATTTAGCTTATTTTATATCTACTCTCTGTATCTGGCGAATGGGTGATAATTGACCTCAGCCATATAATGCAAAAAAACAAAATATTTAAAAGTGTGAAAATGCAAATGAGACATAAGAAAATAACGTCCCCTTTGGTTTAACATTAAGTCACGTGTGACTTCATCTGTCGGGATGGAAGCCTTAAAACCCCAATCCTTGCAGGTGAAGACATTCGGAAGCTAATGTTAATCCTACGGGGAGGGGTTTTTTTTCTTATAGCTCGTTTGCATTTTGGCATTTTTAATATTTTTCTTTTATGCATTAGATAGCTGAGATCCATCTCAACAACTCTCATTTTTTATTTTTTCGTTTTTGGTTGCAAGTATTTTTTATTAAGTTACTTTCAATTTCGAAATCGGTTACAAAAATGGAAGTGTCATTTAAATAAAAATTCGAAACCAAAATCGAAAAAGTTAAAAAGGAACGATGTAAAGATAAACCTCAGCTATCCATATTTGACAGGATTGATTATGGAAGCGATTTATAATCTAAATTAGTTTTCCATTTCTCGATAAATAAATTAGTAAATTAAAAACGATTTTAGTGACGTAACAATCGCTTTTTCACCTTTCTGTCAGAAAAGGCATCTTGTTAAGTATGTGTTTTAGTGTATTTTTTTCTTTCTTTCTTTTTTCATATAATTTTATTTTTTGCTTTGTGCAAGGTTTGGTTCCTAAAAAGCCTTTTTTTAGTCCTCACAAGGACTGTTATGTTAGTCATATGTATTTCTTTCTAACATTATTGCCTATGCAGAGAGCTGTCTTTATGCGTATTTATGTAGAATAATATCTGTTTTTTGTAAGTCCTTTATTATTTAGTTCCTGATACGAAAGCTACATTATAATAATAATGTAGAATATTAAAATAATAATAATAGATTTTAAACGGCGCGGGGCAAGAAGCTCATACTAGAAATGAATACTAAATACCAAAAGGAATAGCAATACTTTATTATGAAGCCAAATAAAACGTTTTGTGCAAAATGTTATCATTTTTAATAAAAATAAAATAATTATTATTTAGCATTATTCCATAATCTAATTATATCCTTAGAAATTCCATTCTTATTTCACATTCATTATGAATTTCGTCACAGAATTATAATATCACTTTTAAAAAATGTATGCCTATCAAAATAGAATAAAAACCACTTTTTTTTCTCACTGCGTTCTTAAGTAATTACAAATTTACATTTTTAGGCCACATTGAAAAAATTGTTTAAACGTTTTATAATTCTATAATTTATATGGAATTTCGTTTTCGTTCTATAATTTATTTGCAATTTCCTTTTTTAAGATAATTGATTGATCTAAAATTATATTTTAATTTTACTCATATTAACTCGCATTTAGGTATAAAATTAAAATATACATTCTGAATAATTGATGATTTTTTTTCTTGTTTTTCAATCTAACATACTGTTGAAATATTAAATTTATACCACTGATTAAAAGATAAATTAATTTAACTTCCTATCAATTGTTCGTAATTAAAGTAGTAATGCCTTTTGTATGCAGAAACATGCAAATTATATCATGAATTGTCTATCCTCTAAGAAAATCGTAAAGAACTTCTTTCACTCGTTTTATTCATTTTTAAAGATAGTTATCGCTATTTTACATACTTCCATCAGCATGTTTAGTATGTACTTGAGGTGAAATTTTCCGAAAAATTCGAATCCATAGAAATTTTTATTCTATACTTAATAGTTTATAAAGTAAAACATTTGATTAGACATGAAAAATCGTCTTTCTCCAAAAATGACAGGGGAATTTCATGTAGCAAGTCACCCCTCTTTTCATCGCTACGGGGGTTAAGGGTTACTTCCTCATTTATTTCTACCGCCAAAAATCTCGCCAGAACTCTTATGCGCGAATATATACATCTACTTTAAATATTACTAGTATTTTCCATATATATGAGCATACAATAGGTTAAAAAGATTTTGTTTAATCAGTCAATCGTTTTTTAATAGAAAAATCTGAAAAAAAATCAAATTTAAAGTGGTTTTTCTTTAATATTTAGTAAGGAACTATTTCTTTGCGCGGATATACACATCTCTCCAGTATAATACCCATTGACAAGATAGCCTTGCCTTGACTTTATATGTAGCGAATGGTAAGTTTCCTACACTAGCGTCTCAATATAGAGAGGGCTCCCGCAGTAGGGTTACTGTATTTGGCTATTTATCGTTTGCTTAGCTAACTGAATATGGTACTTGTTCACTTTTTAAGCATCTGATAGAGAGGGCTCCGGCTGAATATGAAAAGAGAAAGTTATTGGATGAATTGGATTACTGAGAAATAAAAATTCTATTTGAGAAAATCTGTAGTTATATATGTTACGTTTCGATGTAAAAATCTTAGTTGGTGTTGTATTAATGCAAAAATTAAAATGAATTATGATATTATTAAAATTGAATGTTTTCGTGTTTTTAAAATTTAATCAAAAATTTGCAAAATTTATATACATATGTCTTTTTGTAACTTACAAGAAGGCAAAAATAGGGCTTATATAATTTAGAAAACATAATAGTTTTTTAGCAATTTTTTGTTTTTTTTTAAATTATTTTAAGATCTCGTTTTTTCTTTTGTTATGTTATAATTTATAAGGGAATGGTGAGGGAAAAAAACTAAGCATGATAAAAGTTTAGGAATTATAATAATTTTAAAATTTTTCTGGTGTTGAATTAAGATAAATTTGAAACTCAGAAAAAAAAAAGTGCTTGGGGATGGAGGCAAAGCATTTGGATAGTTCCAAGAAAAATTTCACTTTAAAATCATTAATTAATAAGAATAAAATTCCAAATCTCTAAGGTTAGGCGTTGTACATCCCCTGCCAGAGATCGTAAGAAATTAGTCATTGAGAATTTTTGGTTAGAAGTGTTTTTAAAATGGTATCATTTACACCAAATAAAATCTTACGTGCTACAAAAGAAAAAAAAGGTTCTAAAGAAGTTATTATTATTATTATTATTATTTTAATCTGACATGCTTTATGCCACAACAAGAGTTAAGAAACTGATTAACAAGCAATTAAAAAATGGCAGTAAGTTTCGAGATATATGACAAGTATTTTATGTCTGTTTGAGCATTGTTGTTAAAGGCATAGTATTTCCATTAATTGAATTTATTTTCAAGGATATTTTTTATAAGTGTCCCCATTTTAGATTTCAGAAACGTAACAAAGCATAATACTTATTTATTTCACCATTTTAAATGTAAAAATTATTAGTGAAATAAATTATATAAGAGATTAGCTTTTAAAATTGCAAATTATTTTGTTTAGATAATTCTATTGATGTTTATAGGAACTTTCAAAATTTCCTGACAAAATTGTTGTTTAAAACCAATTTTTAAGATGCTCCAACATTTAATAAGCTATTAAACTCTCTATACATGCATCTCCCCCCCCCCCCTCCAAATAAATGATGAAATAACACTTGTTTGAATCACAATAAGTTTTGCTAATAAAAAATAATAATATATTATACAAACAAAATCACTTTTAATTGTATTTTATCACATAAAATTCCCATTCAAATTTCTTATTCCATCTTTAAAGATGGAATGGAACAGTTTGAAAATGACCAGTATTAGAAAAAGAGAATACATTTTATTTGTTTTAAGCATAATTATTTTGAAAGAATTAAGTTTAAAATAATAAGAATATATAAACAAAACAAAAACGACAAGTTGGAAATTGCACGTGAACGTAGCAAATGAGGTGCGTTCGTCCGATAACGAAGTTTCAAAAATATTCAGGTCTTGTTGATAAAGTACAGCGTACTTCGGATATACTATAGTAGTCGAAATCTTTGTGTTTCTGTAAATATGCAGGAAGTAATTTTTATTACACCTCAGCAACGTATATCTTATTCATAAAATGTGAAATAGTTGAATATAATTAAAACACGCCCCAAACAATGTTTCCCCGTATAGCATTATGTAGTTGAATACTTTTGTGTGGCCCTGTAATTTAATAATAAAAATTATTTGCATCACAGATTGTACGAAATGCATATTTTAGTATATATTTCATAGATTCATGCCAATTCTATTATGTTCGAATGAGTGTAACATCATTAAAATACATTCGAAACTTTTTTCCGATTGACCGTAATGTAATGGAATACTTTTGATTGTCCCTGTAAATGATCTATGCATCCGACTTTCATAACATTTGAAATGACTAGACAAAATTACGTAATAATTATATGTTTTAAATTTCAAACGATTAAAATGCATTTGAAACTTTTTTCCCCATTGACCGTAATGTAACGGAATCCTTTTGATTGTCCCTGTAATTGAGCTATGCATTCGATTTTCATAACATTTGAAAGGACTCGACAAAATTACGCAATAATTATATGTTTTAAATTCCAAACGATTAAAATGCATTTGAAACTTTTTTCCCCCATTGACCGTAATGTAACGGAATCCTTTTGATTGTCCCTGTAATTGATCTATCCGTCCGATTGTCATAAAATTTGAAATGACTCGACAAAATTATGTTATAATTATGTATTTTAAATTTCAAACGATTCGGTTGGGTAGTTTTTGCGTTGTTATATGCGGACATACAGACGGGCAGACGGACAGACGGACGGACTGAGCGACAACAATAGGTGCTACTTATTTACATAATTGCGAACGCAGCTAAAAATGGATATTGAAGCTAGAATCGTAGAATTTTTTATAACTTAAAAAAAAAAAAAAAAAAAAAAAAAAAAAAAAAAAGACTTAATGAACACATAATATTCACATTATATTAGATAAAAGATGCTAAGAAATTTTCCCTTTATAAAAAATATACCGTTACAAATAATTACATACTGTATATAAATACTTAATTTACAATTATTAATAAATTAATCTACAAAAATTAATAATGTACAATATTTTACAAACATTATATTATAAAATTGAATTAAGTATTTTTAAATAAACTACACAGATACAAATTGCTGAAATAAATAAAATATTATATTAAATAACATGATTAACATTGATTAAAATGAATCAAACTACATACTAAAAATTAATTCTGATTCCCTTCCCCCCCTCCCCCCCCCCGCTTCTTTTTATAACATAATACAAATCGATTCTTATTATTTTACATTTTGAATGGATGAAATTTTATCATAAAATTAAAAGAATTATTTTTATATAAATAGCACTAATACAGACGGACGAAATAAAATATTATGCTAACTAACTATATGACAAATGTTAATTGAAATGTTTGCATGAATCAAACGACATAATAAAAATTAAATCCAATTTTTTCCTTACTTCTTTCTTTCTTTCTTTTTTTTTTTTTTTCCACGACATAAACACTGATTCTCACCCCCCCCCCTCTCTTTTTCTTCACGAAATAATAAAAATGGATTCCGACCCCCCCCCCCCTCATACACACACATATTTTTAGCATTGATGTGTTTATATCAGCATAGAGAAAAAAGCCCTGCTCATTTCATTTTCAGCGCGTTGGCGAGGAGTTGCCGCTGAACGCCAAATGAAGAGGAAGCCGACAACAGGCGCATGCGCTGTCGAAGCTCTCCTTAAGATCCCTCTCTACATTGAGCTTATACTGTTTCCTACTACCGTAAGCCTTCGTTACATCGCGTATTCGACGATTTCTCTCGGTTTTACTTGTCCGATAAATTTTTGGTTTGCTGATAAAAGTATACATGGAATCGTCAGCGACATTTATTTACATACATTTTGATGGCAATAAATCGATATTTCAAAATGTGACTGACGAAGGCATTTTTTCTGCAGATCAAGGAGATAATAGTTCTGTGGCCCAAGCTGAGAAAGTAGAATCGGACGAGGACTCGGTATCTCCGATGCTGTTCAGCTTCTCGAAAAGGCATGGAAAGCTTCTGGAATATCAAAATCTATGCATAGAACTGAAATGAAACTAGTTTTTTTTACCGCTTTTTAACGGCCAGTGGCAAACACATAATTAAAAAAAAAAAAAAAATGAAAAACAAACAAGAGTGGGTTCTTATATTCTGAAAACGTGACATGTAAATAAAAATGTATGGTGCATATACATATGATTTTGTATTTAATTAAAGTTTTACCATCTCTTCTCTGTTAAACGTGTAGTT
This sequence comes from Maratus speculifer, assembly GCA_964019185.1. Taxonomy (NCBI): domain Eukaryota; kingdom Metazoa; phylum Arthropoda; class Arachnida; order Araneae; family Salticidae; genus Maratus; species Maratus speculifer. The sequence continues at coordinate 281,320,762 of OZ025300.1, read as the reverse complement.
TTTTTGAGCAAGAATTAAATGGAAAATGTAGCCAAATTTAACACCATGTAGCTAAATTTAAGGCTCGGTATTTTTCTTTTGTAAATGTTTTTCTGGTGCAGTCGTTATATCGTCCCTCTCACTATATTGCACTTTTTTTAAAATCTTTCAAGTATCACGCTATATAAAGGCGTTACTGAATTTCTCAAACTCACGTGATTCATAAAATAATTACACTTCATAATTTCTTTCAATAAAATTTCGTTTTTAGTTTTGAATTTACAAGTCCACTTTAATCCGGAAAATTAGCTGGGGAGAATAACAAAAATGTAAAGAGATATTTTATATGGAGGAGGCGGGGCTTGACTGCAATACTGGAAATGGGCGTTTCTACAGTCAAGGCTTTCGTTTTCTCAAGATATACTTGGTCGACGCAAAATCTCACAACACTCCGGGATAAACGAACTGAAGGCTCCACCCACACTGGAAAATGAGCAGCCTCTACTGTCTAATCCTGTAAAAATAATTTCCAAAATGTTTATTGAAATTAGTTTAAGACTTGTGTTTTCTACTTAACAAAGAATTTAAAACATTCTTTATTGTATTCTTAAAAAAGTAATATTGATAATATGTTCTTTCTTTGATTGGCCATAAAATTCTATTTTATCATATGACATTCTAAGCAAGTAAATTTGAAACAAAATTTCTTTAAACTAAAACGAGAAAAAAAAAGAGCTGCGTGTGGGGAGGGTATGCTTTTTAATACAAATCTTTTATTTTGTATTCTTTAATAATGAAGTTATATTTAAAATATATACATGTAAGTGTTCTACAATATATGTATCATAAATAATTTTCTTTCCTGAAAAACCTGAGAAAAAAATATCCCTTTGCACTTTATTTTGATTTAAGACTAGCAACTGTTAATTTATTTATTTTTCTTAACCGCTTGAGGGGTTGCGGTGTGTCTATCAAACCACTCGATTAATAATTTCATTTTTATTTCCATGAAAGAAAATTTATTTCATATTTACTAGTTTATGATACCATGCAATAAATTGAAAAAAAAAATACGGCTAATCGTAAAATAACAACAACAACAACAAATCATATATTATTATGAACTTGTTTAAGAATTTAAGGAGGAGCTTTATTTAGTTATTTACTTTTGCATCATTTTCGGAAACAAAAAAGTTTCACCGAAGAACACGATAAGATCTTATTTTTTCATAATGAGATTTAAAATTCATACTTAATAAAAGAAAAAGGCAGAGAAAGAAATACATAATATTAATTACTTTTTAATAATTTTTGCAATACTTACATTCCAATATATTTACGTAAATTTTATTTTAATTTTATACTGCACGTATTGAATTAAATTATTGTATTAATTTATACAGTATATAAAAATTTGGATTAAAATTTTTAAATATATATTTTAAAATAAATCTTATTAGTTTTCAATTTTTAAATATTATTTTAAAATAAATCTTATTAGTTTATAATTTTTAAACATTGTTTTAAAATAAATCTTATTAGTTTATAATTTTTAAATATATCAAAATGAATATTATTAGTTTTTAATTTTTAAATATTATTTTTAAATAAATCTTATCAGTTTTTAATTTTTAAATATGTATTTGAAAATGAATCTTATTAGTTTTTAATTTTTAAATATTATTTTAAAATCAATCTTATTAGTTATAGTTTTTAAATATTATTTTAAAATAAATCTTATTAGTTTATAATTTTTAAATATATATTTGAAAATGAATCTTATTAGTTTTTAATTTTTAAATATTATTTTAAAACAAATCTTATTAGTTTTTAATTTTTAAATATTATTTTAAAATAAATCTTTTTAGTTTTTAATTTTTAAATATATATTTTAAAATAAATCTTATTCCTACTTAATTTTTAAATATTTTTAAAAATAAATTTTATTAGCTTTTAATTTTTAAATATATATTTTTAAATAAATTTTATTCGATTTTTAATAGTCTAAATGGATTAAAATTGTAATATTTTAATTGAACACACATTATAAAATATCTCTTTATCAGAAATAACTTAAATAAAATGCACCTTTTTTGTTGTTCTTTTATTAAAAATAATTTATTTTCTCCATAATTTACTAAAACATCAATTTCTATGAGAATTTTTTTTTTTTTTAAATAAGTTTTTTATTTTTATTTATAGAAATCATTTACATATTTAAGTAAGATTTACCTAATGGTATTGGAAACTAATTGGTACCTAAAAATATCAGAAAGTAATTGTTAATAATAATAATATTTTTTCTCTCCTTTTTTTTATTAAGAATAAATTCAGAATCATACTATGATTAATAAGACCATAAGGAAGCTTCTTCAAATTAAATATTTCTTGTTTCTTAACGAGATTCAAAAATAATTAATGAAAAAAATAAGTAAATAAAAAAATTAAAAAATTAGCTTTTTTAAAATCTTAATTGTGTATTCAAATCCAAACGGCATGTATTCTAATTTCTTTTAAAATTCATTTTTGCTCTCAAACGTATCAAAACGGCGGATTCTCTTATTTAAAAACTACATAATGCGCTGTGCTTGTTTATTTATTTACTTATTTATTTATTTTAAGGCAGCAAATAATGTAAAAACTGTTGTCAAAGGTGACGTTAGAAACTGTAAATCGAGAACCTAGACCTGGAGAGGGGGATGGTCCTACTGAAAAAAGTAATTGAAACTTTTAGTTTTCACTCAATTAATTAGAATTTGATTTATAAAAACCAAATTTAAATCACTTGAGTGGAAACTGAAAGCCTCTCATACATTATTTCAAAAATCACTGCAGCGATTTTCATTTTTACACTTTAAATAATGAGTATGAAAATGTGTTCGTAAATTTTCAGTTGCTGGCCATGGGAAATAATTCCTTTTTAACACCCTTAAATAGTATCAATTATTAAATATAATTTTTCAATGACTAGCCGTAATATTTTCAATTTATTGCACGGCATGCAGGTAAATTCGAAATAAATTTACATTGAAGTAAATAAACAAAAATAAGCCAATATTAACAGTTGCTATTCCTAAATGAAAGTAAATTATTTTTTTTTCTTTCAGGGTTTTAAGAAAGAAAATTTTTATAATGCATAAAATTAAGAACACGTACACGAATATGATTATATATAAGTGAAATGTTAAAGGATATGAATTGAATATTTGGTATTAAAATATATAATCCTCTCACCCCCCCCCCTCTCTCTCTCTCTCTCTTTTTTTTTTTTTTTTTTTTTTTTTTTTTTTTTACTTTATTTTACAGAATTTTTATTTCATATTCACTAGCTTACGATGCCAAATAAATTAAGTATTTGGTATTAAAATATGCACCTCCGTTTTTCTCTGACTTTCTCTTTATTATTATTCCTGTTATTTTATTTAATGAATCCTTTTTATTTCGAATTCTCTATTGAATGATGTCATATCATAAAATGGAAATTGTATGGGGTAGTCACAGAAAGAATTATTTAATTTTGTTTTTATTGATATTTTACGTACACCACGAAGAGTGTCACAAATTTATGCATACGAAGAAAAATGAAATGCAAAATTAATTTAACCCTTTAATTCCCATGCCATAACACGTTCTAGAAATTATGTAGTTCATTTCACACCGGAAAAATTCAATGGTTAATTTCGTTTTATTCAAATATGGAATGTTCTGTTATTGATTAAAGCAAATATTGTTGTTTTAATTTTCTTGTGGGAACTGAAATATACGAATTAAAATATATCGGGCGGTCTCGGGCGGTTTGGGATCCAGAGGGTTACAGACCACAACGGGTTTTATTTTTAGAAGATTGGCGAGTTGTACGACACTCGTTTGTAGAGTGGGAGGAGCTATCTTTGTATATTTCACAGTAGTGAAATTAGACACATTTTCCTGGAAGGGGTTTCTGCGGTCCCCGGGGAAGATTATTGAGTTCCAGGGGAAATTACAGTTTCTGCCCATTGAAAATACAATTTTTTAATTTTCCGGAGGCGGGGTATCTTGCTGCGAAGGGAGTGTCTTCCCCCGGCCACCCTCTGGAAAAAAAAAAAACAAAAAAAACAATGATATCCCGGAACGTATTGCGATTTGGTGCTGTCCGATGTACTTATAACGTTTATTAATGAAAACGAAACAAAAATGAATTGTTTGTATATTAGACATCAAATTGTGGACTAAAACGAATTAAATATTTTCCAAGAAGACTGCGAAAAATCCATAGCAGATAGTTAAAAATTTTTTTGAGCGGAACAAAGAATGCTAATAACACCATCCCCATAAAATACCTATCAACGCTGTAAAATAGGCATTTTAAAAAAGGAACAGTGACTATTCCGATCTACACGTCTTATAGAAAAGATAATTACGGTCCATTCCGGTCACCCCTCCCATTACAGAGACCCTCCCCACGGGAGGCAGCCCCCTCTTGCGCATACATCCCTTGTGCAGATAAATCAGCCAACATAAGCAACATCGACACCATCATTATTCCGTTCAGACTTAATAAACATTTGGGATCAGATTACCGCCTTCTTCACAGGACACGGTTAAATAAAAAAAATATTGCCCAGTTAAACTGATAGCATTGAGCTCACAGGCTACTCATACTAATTGTATATTACAGCCTTATATTTTCAAGGGTTAATCCCGTTCGAAAAACACATTAAAGGGGGGGGGGGGACAGCTCCATCCATTTCCCCGTTTTATCCTTAATCTTTGAACCTTTTAATCTAATGAGGGATATGATTTTTTATATAAAAATTTTGAACAAAAAATGATAATTCTGCTCGAAAAACCCATTTTTATCAATCAAAAGTAGGGGCATTAACCCCCCGTTCCCAGTCTTTATACTTATCCAATGAACACCTAATACTAATAACGGCAGTGTCTCATCAGAATGATCCTACATCTAAATTTCGATCGAAAACTGATAATTCTGCAGGAAAAACCCATTTATATAAATTAAAGGGGGGGGGGCATGAGCCCCCGTTCCCCCTGTTATACATTTCGAATGAACTCCAAAAACTAATCAGGGAAGCGCCTTATCAGAATATACATATATCCAAAATTTCAAGTGAATCGAATATTTTTATTATGAGTTATCGCGTTACGCACATACAGAACGGACGGGCACATAAGCTCCCAATCTTTGATAGCCTGTGAGCTAAAAATGGATAAATGAGACACAGATCACGTCTGATGAATACCATTCTTTTCAAGCACTAATCATAATCCTATTTGAGCGCTGTGATTTTTATATAAATAAAGTAAAAATTATGGTTCAAAAACACTGATGAATATATGTTTTGGTTCTGTAAAGTAGTTATTTCCTCCCCCCCCCCCCTCCGTTTTCTTCCACAAAAAAGGAAAAAAAACTCTATTGATTAATTTATTGTGAAAAAGAAATGCATTCTATCTGTCTGAGATTTTATATGGTACAATTTTTAAATCACACTCAAGTGAATATTTTATTTGCATTTTCACTCTTTATTTTAATGGGCGTAAATTGTGACCGCAATAAAATTCAACAGAAAACTATTTAGGCTCTTCCCTGGGTCAGAGGCTTTTTTGCACTCCCAGGAGTAAAATCAGTGGTTTATCGAAAAATATTTCTTTTTTATGTACGCAAGAAGCAAAAAAATCGTAATTTCCTCGTTTCGGGTACATTGTTCGATCAGCGGCATAATAATAATAATAGTAATAATAAATGACTAAGCGCATGTCATATTGCGTACCTATATAAAACTTTGAGAAAATTCAAAGTTTTACACCATATAATATTCTCAGTAAAATTTATAAATAATATAATACATTTTGTTTGAATGCCGAACCACAAATAATTTGTAATTCATGCAAATTCACTGTAAAGGCGAATTTTAAAATAAGAAAGAAATTAAGTCATCAAAATAGTTATCATCAAAAGCTTGTTTGATTTTCAACTTCATTAAGGGTGTCCTTAACTGATCCGCTCAACAAGCGGAAAACGTTTTGACACATTTACAAATTCATTTTTTAACAGAAAGATATGAAATTGGAATGCCTGACTATGAAAGCGATTTCGAATTGAACCTATTTTTCCATTTTATGATAATTAAATTACTTATCGAGTTATAAGCTATTTCGATGACGCAATCAGCCGTTTTTCTCCTTCTTTTTGACCGGTTTTTCTTCTTTCGTCGGGAAATATGCTCAAAAGTGTCAACTTTGAAGGCTTGTTATGAAAAATCTATTGTGTTTTTTTAAAAAAACAAAAGGATGGGTGCAATTAGACAGTTTCTGAACAACAACACCTGCTAGTTTCGTGCATTTCCGAACAAAAATAAATTAATGCATGTGTCACAAAGTTGCCCTTTTTGATTTAAGAACACCCTTAATGAGCTTTATTATGTATAACAAAGAAAATTTTTCTTCTACTGTAACTCAACGATATATCGCGTAGTCGTATTTCTCTCGTTTTTAGTTACCTTCGATAAATTTCCGATTTGCAGATAAATATATATATATGGAATCGTCAGCGGCATATCTTTATATACATTTTGATGAAAATAAATCCATATTTCGAAATGGGACTCACGCGGACGTTATTTCTGCAGATCAAGGAGGTAATAATTCTGTGGCCCAAGCAGAGGAATTAGTATCTGACGAGGACTCAGTATCTGCGATGCTGTTCAGCTTCTCGAAAAAGCATGGAAATCTTTTGAAATGTCAAAATCTAAGCATGGAACTAAAATGAAATTAGCTCGTTATCGTTTTTTAGTTTATGTAAGTTATATAAAAAAAAAGCAATACTGGGTTTTTATCTTCTGAAAACGTGAAAAGTAACTAAAAATGGAAAGTGTATATATACATACAGTTTTGCAACGTTTATTTCACGTTTTACCATATTTTTGGTGTTGAACGCAAAACTTTTTTTTTTTTTTGTAACAAGGATTAATTAAAAAGACTTGTAACAGGCATTAAACTTCTGTATTTTTCTTTTATAAACACTTTTTTAGCGCAGTTGTTATATCGCTCCACTCAGTATATCTTTCTTGTTTCTTTTGTCTTGAATTTACTCAATTTTTATACTAATTATAGATCATATTTTATTACAATGAAATTTCTCGTCTAATACTTCATTTACAAGTCCACTTTATCGCAAAAATGTAGCTGTGATGAATAACAGAAATGTACACAAATATTTTAAATCAAGGGGGCGGGGCTTGTCTGCAATACTGGCTTTGCAATACTGGGCGCTTTTACAATAACCCGAGAAATGGCGTCTCTTCATTTCCTCAAGCTGTAGTTATTTTTGTTTTCGCCCTAAAAATTCGCTTATCTTTATTTGAAGTCTCTTTTTCGGCAACATATTGTCCACAAATTGTATGAAATCCTCCAATGTTCTCATCATTTCTCCCTTCTAATGCGCATCTAAATAACAGAGTGTAATTTTAATCCTTTCTGCAATTTCTGAAGTAGAAAGGACATGGACTGCACCGTTCATTCCGTTGTCAGATTCGTCTTCGGAATCTACATTTCACCCGAAATTTTTCGTTTAAAATGATATTTCGTGTTATAAGAAAAAGATTGTATTAACTTGCATAGTATACTATCCGGACCGCTACTTCATTTCGTGTTAACCCATTCTTCATGTTAAGTGTTTTCGTGTTAAAAGAATTTCACTGTAATATGTTATTTCTGTACCTGCCCATAAAAGTTGCATTTTATGTCATATCATATGCTAGTAAAGTTCAAATATTTTTTTTAAATAAAAAGAGAAATACAAAGGTGTGTGTGTGTGTTGGGAAAGCAGAAATTCATTGAGTGACCTTAGAATCTTTTCCAGGGGGGGGGGGCTGAGCCGCCCATAGCGCCCCCTTAGCTACGGCCCTGCGTGTACTATTAATAGTACACCAGACCAGAAAGGGTTAATGGACTTGTAAACTGTGAAAGTACTTTTGGCAGTTTCCTAATAAACGAAAAGATGACTCAAACAAAAATTGATATATTCTTTCAAAAATTGTAAAAATGTGCTGTACCTTCAATAAGAATAGAAATGAGTAAGTGCTGATTTTTTTCTAAATTTTTCCTTGAAAAATATTTAAAAAGTTTACTATCTTTTTTTCTAATATTGTATTAAATATTTTCTTTAATTCCCTAAGTTGACCACCTTCGTATGTTGAACACTTAGATACAGTCATTTGAATGGCCAACTTAATGTATGTTTAATTGTATATTCCAATAAAAAATTCATTAAATATGTAATTTTTTTTTTATTATTATTTTACAGCATAAAAAGTTTCTGCTTTTTCGTTGTGTTTGTAAATGGCAGGAAAGAAAAAAAAATCAGTAAATTATTTTACAAGAGAAATTAAATTAACAGTAAAATATTTTACAAGAGAAAGAAAATATACTTTAGACTGTGTTGAAATACATACTGTAGTTACTTTTTTAAGTGTTTCCGAATTATTTTTCATTTTTTACTGAAAAACAAATGTGTTTAACGCTAATAGAAATAAATTATTTACGGCAAATTACATTAATTGTCTACTAACTAAATTAAACTAAAACTTTTTAAATATTATACTATAATGCGAGCAAAAATTGTGTGTGTGTGTGGGTAAATTTTATCTCAAAAACGGCTCTAACGATTTTTGCAAAAATTTGGATTTTACCATTTTCGGGCACGAGAAGACCATTGGGCTAGGTCCCATGTTCGGGAAAATTCGATTACTGGGTCATTTTGGGTCACAATGGGTCAGGATCAAGCTATTTATATCTAGAGAACGGCTGGATGGCTTTTAAGGCAATTTTGTATCCAATCGTTTTTTGCCACGAGAAAACTATTGGGCTGGGTCACATGTTCGAAAAATTTCGATTAGTGGGTCATTTTGGGGTCATTATGGGTCAAGCCATTTTTATCTAAAAAACGGCTCTAACGATTTTGACCAAATTTTATATTGTATCATTTTGGATTACAAGAAGACCATTGAATTAGGTAACATGTTCGAGAAAATTCGGTAAGTGGGTCATTCTTGGGGTCATTGTGGGTCATGCTATTTTTATCTAGCGATTTTCTCACGCAATTTTGACTAAAAATTGCATTCTATGGTTTTCGGGCACGAGAAAAACATTGGGCTAGGTTACATGTTCGAGAAAAAATTTCAATGGGTCATATTGGGTCATTAAGAGTCTGGGTCAAGCTATTTATATTTAAAGAACGGCGTGATGGATTATAACGAAATTTTGTATGTAACAGTTTTTTGACATGAGAAAACTAATGGGCTAAATCACATGTTTGAGAGATTTCGACTATGAGGGTCATTTGTGGGTCATAATGGGTCATGGTCAACCTATATCTAAAGAACAGGTGGATCGATTTTAACGAAATTTTGTATGCAACATTTTTTTGGCACGATAAAATCATTGGACTAGGTTACATGTGTTAAATTAAAATCAATTGTTGAATTTTGAGCCCCGTATAAACAGTAATCAATATTTAAAGCATGCTAAATAAGTGAAATAAAGAACTTACCTTATTCACCTCTGTCCGTTTGGCAAGCACAACAAGTATTCCAACCTCGGCAGTTCTTCTTTCGATTTCACTCTCTCGGTGCAGGCTGTGAAAACTTAGGGGGAAAAAGAAGAGATGAAACTCGGAATGTTGTATCGATGTAAATAATTCAAACCATTTATAATTGACTACTGTATTTTATAAAGTATGTTAATATACATTTACATTAGACTTTAATTAGGTTTAAGTTAAGATACAATTTAATTATTAATCTGAACATAAAGTTTTAGAGCATCGCCCTAACAACATGGTATCCGCTCTAGTACAGACATTACACTAAACAAGAGATAAACAGAGAAGAAGGAAAAAAAATAAGACATCAAGCAGATGTTTTCAGCAGGAATGTTTGTCATTTCGTAAACAAGGAAAGTGTCCTTGACATGTGGCGTCACCTGCTGGTGTTCATGATGATGAAAATCGTACCAGATTTAATGTTCTTTAACACCCCCACTTACGATTTTCAAAGTGCGGGGCTATCAGCTGCAATTGCGACCTCAGTTTTTCGAATTGAGGTTTGGGCAGAAGCTTCGTAAGTGCGTCTGCCACCATTTCCGTTGAAGCACAATATTCAAGAGTTATAGTCCCTCTCAGTTTGAGGTCCCTGAGATGGTGAAATTTCACGGTGATGTGTTTGGATTTACCCTGATGTTTATCAGAGTCACTCAATTTGATGCATGGGATGTTGTCTTCATATATGGTGATGGGTGGTTTTTGGTGTAAGTTCAGATCCTCGAGAACCTCAAGTATCCATTCAAGTTCTTGCGCGGCATTTGATGCGGAGATGAACTCTGCTTCGGTTGAAGACAGAGCCACGCAGCCTTGCTTTCTGGAGGTCCACGAAATGATGTTGTTTACCAGTTTGAACACATGTCCACTTGTGGACTTTCTGTCCGTTTTGTCCCCCGCCCAGTCACTGTCAGAGTATCCTGTTAATATCGGAGGTTTACCGTTATCAATTTTGAATTTGAACTCTTTCGTGGTTTTAAGGTATCTTATTACCTTTTCCACCGCGAGCCAATCGGCTTCTCGTGGGTTTTCGTTCCTGCGCCCGAGTATGTTTACACATACTGAAATGTCGGGGCGAGTAATAGTTGATACATATAGAAGAGCCCCCACTGCTTTGCGGTAATTCTTATTGTCCTCAAGCAGGTTTAAATTTGAGTCGACATTGTAGTAGTCGGGACTCATTGGAGTGTATGTGGGCTTTGAGTTGTCTAAGTTGAATTTGTTAACTATTTCGTTTATCTTTGCTTCTTGATCTAATAGGATACTGCCATTTTCTAAGTGGGTAAAGTTTATTCCTAGGTATTGTCGCACTTTTCCTAAGTTTTTTTATTTCGATTGATTTACGCAAGTTTTCGTATAAGTTGTTAGTATTTGTTGTGCTTGCCGCTACTAATATATCGTCTACGTAGACTATCACGTAGGAATCATTTGAGTTATCTTCTTTTTTGAAGAGGCATGGATCTGATTTGCATTGATTGAATTGGAGTTCCTTTAATATATGCGTGATTTTAACGTTCCATGCTCTGGCAGCCTGTTTGAGCCCGTATAGGGCTTTGTTTAGTTTGCATACTTTATTTTCACTTCCTTTTTCGACGTACCCCTGGGGTTGGTACATAAGTACCTCTTCGTCGAGATCTCCGTGCAGAAACGCCGTTTTTACATCGAAGTGTGTAACATCTAGATTTTTATATACAGCTGCGTTCAAAAATGATCTAATGGTAGTGTGGGCTACAACCGGGGCAAAGGTTTCATCGTAGTCACATCCGAACTTTTGTGTATACCCCTTCGCTACGAGTCTAGCCTTGTAGCGCTCTACTTCACCTTCAGCGTTACATTTTTTCTTAAATGTCCATTTACATCCAATTATGCGTTTTCCGGGGATTGGTTTCACTAGTACCCATGTTTTATTTTGTTTTAGTGATTTTATTTCTTCATCGGTTGCTGCTAACCACTTGTTTTTTATTTCGGGATCTCGTATGCTTTGCATTTCCTCCCAAGTTTTGGGTTCTTCGATTTGGCAAATATTTGCGCTAATTCCGAATCGTTCGGGGGGCACTCCCCTGTTTTCCCTTAGTGACCTTCGGGGTTGCGTATGTGTGTCTGGTTCATCGGTTTCCTCATTGTGTCCATTAAGGTTCAAATCGATTTTAATTTCTCCGGAAGGGTTTTCATTTTCTTGCGAACTTTGTTTCGTGCTATTTGCTTCATTTTCCAAGAATTTAACGGTTCTAGATATGATCACTCTGTTATCGCCAGTGTGAATTCTATACCCTTTGCTTCTGTTATCGTACCCTAAAAGGATTCCCTCTACGGCTTTCTCGTCAAATTTTGACCTTTTTATTTTCTCTACGTAGGCGTATGCTTTACATCCGAAAGTTCTTATGTGGGATAAATTTGGTTTTCTGTTGTTCCACAATTCGAACGGAGTTTTATTGTTATCGTTGGCCGTCGTGGGTAGACGGTTCGTCAGGTATGTGGCGGTGAGAATTGCTTCGCCCCAGAACCGCTTAGGCAAATTGGCGTCGGAGAGCATGGTCCGTGCCATTTCGACGAGCGTACGATTTTTACGTTCCGCCACGCCGTTTTGGGGTGAGCAGTACGGCACGCTAAGCTGGTGTTCTATACCGTTAGATGTTAGGTAATCTTCAAATTCGTCACCTAGGTACTCTCCCGCGTTATCTGTCCTGACTGCTTTAATTTGTTTCCCAAATTTATTTTTGACAAGTGCCGCATATTCCTTTAATTTGACTATCACCTCTCCCTTGTGTGAGAGTAAGTAAGTCGTAGTGAATCTGCTATAGTCGTCGGTGAATGTAATGAAGTACTTTTTTCCTGTAAAAGTTTCGGTGCTCATTGGCCCGCAAATATCGCTGTGGATTAACGACAAAATTTCTTTTGACCTATTCGAAGCCTTTTTAGGGTAGGGTAGTGTCGTTAGCTTTCCCTCGATACATTTTTCGCATGTTGTATTATGTTTACAATTGCTAAGATTTATACCTTCCGCGAGGTTTTGGTTCGTTATAGATTTGATCGATTCGAAATTTTTATGTCCGAGTCGTCTGTGCCAAGTGGTTATGCAATCTGGATCGTCACAGGGCGCCTGTGTCCGAATGGTGTATCCATATTCGTCCTTCGGTTCGATTTCGTACAGGTTATTATTTAATTCTGCCGTTAAAACTGTTTCATTATCCTTAATGAAACTGCAGTTGTTTTTCTCAAAGATAACCTTAAAATCATTTTCGGTAGCTTTCTTTACAGACAGCAGGTTACTCTGTAGTTCCGGGCAGTATAAAACGTCCCTGAGTGTAACCTTATGAGGCGAATTGGTGTTTATCGTTATGTCCCCTATTCCGCGTGAATTCAATCTTTTCCCGTCGGCTATCACTATACTTCCGTAATCTCCGGGTTTGAAATTTGTAAATTTTTCCTTTGCGAACCCAACATGACGCGTACATCCGGAATCTATGATGAATTTATTCATGTTAATTGTCTGCGCTTTGTTTATAAACGGTATTTCATCTTCTATAGTATTTTCGGAACGTGTGGTGGGAAGTTTGTCATCCGTTCTTTCTAGAGTGTCGGCTTTGCCTTTGAAACAAAAATTGGAAGCGTTCTTTGGGTTGCTTTGACCGCTCCTATTACTTGCGGAATTATTTCTGAAACCGTTCGCATTATTGTTATTAGGTTTGTTTCTGTTCCAATCATTTCTCTGAAAATTGTTTGTATTTTTGTTTTTTAGGTGAAAACATTCCGAAACATCATGGTTAAGGCGTTTACAGTAACTACAAAATTTCTTGCTTTTATGGTTTTTGTTTACCGCTTTATACGCTGAGTCACGCGAGCTTGAGCTTGCTTCGCGATTTTCGCAACGATGTTTGTGTTCGTCTACTAATTTGTTTTTAACGAACTCTAAAGTCAGACTTTCCTCATCACGGGCTTCCAGCGTAGTCACGAGAGGATCGTAAGAGTGTGGAAGCGAGCATAACAGTAGTGCACATATGTGCCAATCAGCTATATCTTCTCCGATAGCAGTGAGCTTATCTCTTAGTGACAGTATATTATTTATGTGTCCGATCATATCGCCGCCCTCATTTAATTTTTGCGAGTATAGTTTGCGTAACAAAAATAATTTGCTTGATAAATTAGCACGTTGGTGTACTTTCTTTAATGCGTCCCAGACGGCTTTTGCGGTTTTGAGGTGTTTTACATGTATTATTTGTGAATCGTCTATACACAGATTTATCAAAGCTCTAGCTTTTGCATCATTTTTAACAGTTTCTGGGGTTTCTGGTTTCTGGGCAGTTTCTGGGGTTGGAGGTTCGGATGTGACCATGGTGAATAAATCCTCCCTTAGCAATAAATTTTCAACCTTAAAGGCCCAATTGCTATAATTTTCATCGGTTAATTTTTTGATTAGCGCGATTTCCTTTCCAGCAGCCATATTTGTAATTGCTAATTTTTTTTTTTGTTTTATTCAGATCAATTATTATTTTATGACTGTTTTGTTTATTTTATGATTTATCTTAATCACGAATCTAATTCAACTGTGATTCGTATTTTTCAGTTTATTTATTACGCTAAGTAAATAGGTAAGTAAAATAAGATAATAAGATAATATGTTATATGTTACACACTGTGATGCAGTTGGCAGTTGTTTTGCATTTTAATATTATATTGTTATTTTTATATAATATTTTTATCTTCAATATTTTGCTCAAATGTTAATTGGGGCTATCGCGTCAGTACTCATGATCTGTTAAATTAAAATCAATTGTTGAATTTTGAGCCCCGTATAAACAGTAATCAATATTTAAAGCATGCTAAATAAGTGAAATAAGGAACTTACCTTATTCACCTCTGTCCGTTTGGCAAGCACAACAAGTATCCCAACCTCGGCAGTTCTTCTTTCGATTTCACTCTCTCGGTGCAGGCTGTGAAAACTTAGGGGGAAAAAGAAGAGATGAAACTCGGAATGTTGTATCGATGTAAATAATTCAAACCATTTATAATTGACTACTGTATTTTATAAAGTATGTTAATATACATTTACATTAGACTTTAATTAGGTTTAAGTTAAGATACAATTTAATTATTAATCTGAACATAAAGTTTTAGAGCATCGCCCTAACAACATGGTATCCGCTCTAGTACAGACATTACACTGAACAAGAGATAAACAGAGAAGAAGGAAAAAAAAATAATACATCAAGCAGATGTTTTCAGCAGGAATGTTTGTCATTTCGTAAACAAGGAAAGTGTCCTTGACATGTGGCGTCACCTGTTGGTGTTCATGATGATGAAAATCGTACCAGATTTAATGTTCTTTAACAACATGTTCGAAAAATTTCGATTAATGGGTCATTTTGGGTCATTAAGAGTCCGGGTCAAGCTATTTATATTTAAAGAATGGCGTGATGGATTATAACGAATTTTTGTATGTGACAGTTTTTTGACATGAGAAAACCAATGGGCTAAATCACATATTTGAGAGATTTCGACTATGAGGGTCATTTGTGGGTCATGATGGGTCATAATGGGTCATGGTCAACCTATATCTAAAGAACAGGTGGATCGATTTTAACGAAATTTTGTATGCAACATTTTTTTGGCACGATAAAATCATTGGACTAGGTTACATGTTCGAAAAATTTCGATTAATGGGTCATTTTGGGTCATTAAGAGTCTGGGTCAAGCTATTTATATTTAACACTAGAACCGCGGGAAAATTCATTAAAGATTTATAAAAATATTTCTCACCGGAATTTTAATTTAAAACAATTTAAATTGTTTGTTGAAAATATTTTTGGTCAACATATATTTAGCTTGCTTTATTAAGATTTTTCTGGTTCGAATCGATGTCTCTGTATATGATACGGGTCAAAATGACCCGTCGCCGCGGTTCTAGTGTTAAAGAACGGCGTGATGGATTATAACGAAATTTTGTATGTGACAGTTTTTTGACATGAGAAAACTAATGGGCTAAATCACATGTTTGAGAGATTTCGACTATGAGGGTCATTTGTGGGTCATAATGGGTCATGGTCAAACTATATCTAAAGAACAGGTGGATCGATTTTAATGAAATTTTGAATGCAACATTTTTTTGGCACGATAAAATCATTGGACTAGGTTACATGTTCGAAAAATTTCGATTAATGGGTCATTTTGAATCATAAAGGGTCTGGGTCAAGCTATGTATAATTAAAGAACGGCAGGATCAATTTTAACGAAATTCTGTATGTAACAATTTTTAGAAACGAGAAAACTAATGGACTAAGTCACATATTCGAGAGCTTTCGATTATAAGGGTCATTTGTGGGTCTTAATGGGTCAAGGTCAAGCTATATCTAAAGAATGGGTGGGTCGATTTTAACGAAATTTTGTATACAACATATTTTTGGCATGAGAAAATCATTGGGGTAGGTCACATGTTCGAGAAATTTCGATTGGTGGGCCACTTTTGGGTCATTCTAATTTTATCTTGACAACGTTTCGCGCAATTTTGATTAAATTTTGTATTTTATCGTTTTCGGTCACAAGAAAATCATTGGGTTAGGACAGATTTTTGTGAAAATTCGATCAATGGGTCATTTTGGATTATAAGGGGTCAGGGTCAAACCAACTATATCTAAAAAACAGCTCAATCGATTTTATCTAAATTTTGTATCTAATGTTTTTCGGCATTCTAAAACTAAAGAGCTAGGCCTCACGTTTAAGAGATTTCGATTATAAGGGTCATTTGTTGGTCATGATGGGTCATGCTAATTTTATATAGAAAATGGTACTCACCATTTTGACTATACTTTGTATTATATCGTTTTTGAGCAAGAGAAAACCATTTGGCTTGGACACATGCTCGCGAAAATTCTATTAGTGGGTCACTTTGGGTCTTAATGAGCTAGGGTCATTCTAATTATATACAATAACGACTCAATCAATTTTACCTAAATTTTGAAACAAAACGTTTTTTGTCACGAGAAGACTATTGGGCTGAGTCGCATGTTAAACAAAATTATATTAGTGGGTCATTTCGCTTCATTGCTGAATGCTGCCAAGCTAATTTTACCTAAAAAATGGCTTGAACGATTTTGATTCAATTTTATATTCTACTGTTTTTGATTACCTGAAGACGATTGAGCTATGTCACATGCTTGATCAAATTTGATTAGTGGCTCATTTTGGGTACTACGGGTCAGGGTCACGAGAATATGGCAAAAGCCAATAACTTGGTGATATTTGACAAAATATTGGCGACATATGGCCAAAAAATCGACTATAAAAATTACAAAAACCAAAACACGTATTTGGAGCCAAATGAAAGAATGCCTCCAAATTTGGCTATATCTAGCAAAATATATTGTCTTTCAGAATGTAAAGAATTTTTTTATACATTCTTAAGAAGATTCGAGATGCATGGTTAAACCAATCAGAGTCGAGCTAAAAAAGTGATTTAGATCGATGTCCTTTCGTTGTAAAATTTAAAATAAAATAAAATTTATAAATATGCGCATAAAAACATAGTTTTCTTATTGATTGTTTTTCTAAATAATACTATTATAAACATGTTTTACAGTAATAATACAGAGTTAATGATACAGTGAAAATACTATATCGAGTTGAACACAAAGTTAATTTTGACCGAGCTAAGCTCGGTCTCTCCTGCTAGTCTATACTAATATTATAAAGAGGAAAGATTTGATTGTTTGTTTGTTTGAATTGAATAGGCTCCGAAACTACTTGACGGTTTTGAAAAATTCTTTCACCGTTGGAAAGCTACACTATTTCCGGTGAACATAGGCTAATTTTTAATTGATTTATTCAAATATTTTCCTTAATAATTCAAAATTTCATTATTTTTCATACAGAATCAATTAAAATTTTTCCGATAAAAAATAACCATTTTCTTTCCCGTTGCCAAAAAAATCAAAATATGGAAAATAATTTCTCCTCGGCAATTAATTTTTAGTTGAACAGTATCCACGTGAAAAATTAAAATAAAAAAAATTCAAAGGAAAATAAATATGACGTCATTTATTATATTATCGGAAGTTTTGTTTGCACAGATATCATATACACACCGAGGTAACTAATGGACACTAAATTAATGTATTTTGTCTGGCATGGCAACCCGACTATTGTTATTTAATTATTAATAAAATGTTTTTTTATTTCCTTTCTTTTCTTTAAAATTATGTAAACTGTTTTGTTCTATACTTATTATTTAAATACTAATTGTTATTATTTTTTAAATAATAGAAAATAATTTAAATATATATATGAAACTGGTATTCGAAAACGATTTTTCCGCCAAATTAGTCAAAAATTATCGATTGTATAATTATCGATCTTTTAGATCATAAATCCGATTACAGAAAATTAGTCAGATTATTTAATTAGAAGTTATTAAATTTATGTTTTTTTTATTATGAAACAGACGAAGAAAAGAAAATTTACTATTGCTGCCCGATTGGAGAATTAACCTTGATGTTATTTTAAAAAACTATCGAAATGGTGAATTTTTAATTATTTGTTTACTTTTTTTGTTTATATTATTGCAAACATTTTTTTACTTTTATACACGCATCACCTTGGCGTGATTTTTTTATGATGCCAATTTGGAGAACATTGCGTTTTCAAATACCAATTACATTTATATTACTCTTATTTATTTTCTATTATTTTAAAAAGGAAATAATAATAATAAAATAAGTCAATAAATAATTATGGAACAAAACAATTTATATAATTTTAAAAGAGAAAAGAAAAATAATGAAATAATTTACTCAAAAATAATCAACTATTACCGGATTACCACGTGAGGCATAAAATCGCAATTTGCTGCAATCGCGCCTACGGGATCCGTAGATGACACCTGCCCTATATATTATTGGCAATATTATTGTTTATACAATATGTTTATATAATTTGGTAATACTTGATAATCCCATCGACCATTTGACATTAAATTTGTTATACGTAATTGTTACTTCATCAACCAATTTTAATTCGATGTTTATTTGTATTTCTATTAACATTTTAGTAATTTATTGATTCTTTGGTTATTTAAAATAAAAATTATGTCCATTTGTATAATTTGGCGAAATCGATCGACGGAATAATCAAGTAGTCAAACAAAAAACTATCGTCAAGCTATAACATTAAATGTCAATAATGGGTGATCGTAAATTTCACATTTATTTGAGGACAAACATGAAATAAGTCTAGTACATTTGTAACAATATCGTTTCTAGCACTTCTAATGTTTGACACTAAAAATCATAATGGAATCGATTACAGAAGGTAGAAAGATTTTATTAGATGCAAACTAAAGACTTATTTTTCTACAAAATTTAGTCATCAAGATTATTCTGATTTAACGGCTACATGTTAGCAACTGTTTTATAAAAGGAAGAGGCAGTGAAACTGATGTAATTTTAATGTTATTCAAATAATACAGCTTTAAAACATACTTTTTATGCTTCATTGTTCTACTAAATATATAAGTGAAACACCCTTCTTCGTCTGCCACCCCCACGGAGGGCATCCTTTCCTTAGGGCCTATATCCCACGTGTAGATAAATGGCCGTCATAAATACAAACAAACAAAAACTTTTCTTTATCTGCCAATAATTCTTTAAATTTTTTACTC
The DNA here is from genome assembly GCA_964019185.1 of Maratus speculifer. Taxonomy (NCBI): domain Eukaryota; kingdom Metazoa; phylum Arthropoda; class Arachnida; order Araneae; family Salticidae; genus Maratus; species Maratus speculifer. Next base: position 281,301,542 of record OZ025300.1, on the reverse strand, counting down.
TATGTATTCTTGCTGGAACAGATTAAGGTAGATAGGAAACTACAGTAGACCTGCTAGAAGAGGACGTTTATTAAAAAATGTAACATGAAATGACATTGTATGTAGGCTACCAGAACTACACATAGTGCAAGTTCAGATGTCGGGATTTTAAGAACTAACAAATGATAATGTACAATCCGAAAGTTAATAGAGTTTGATAATCAATCTCACTAATCATTGCAATGCCCTCTAATGTAATAGTGTGATGACTCGAGAACATTTTGATTCCTGTTGTCATAACGGTCTCATGTTCATACGAAACTCTACTATAAATGATAAAATAAAAGAGATGGTGCTTAATTGCCCAAATTTTCGAAAAGACTTACAATAGTACAATATTGCAATGGCGTTGACATGATTTTCAGCAATACGGAAGAACATTCCAGGGTGGTCTATACTGCTTTAAAATAAAATTTTTAAATCACCATTTTTTTTCTTTGAGTCAAGGTTCGTTTGGAAATATGGACCAGCGAAGCGGGCATAGCCTGCTAGTTATATATATATAGCACTTGAAGAATAATGTGTATCGGCAGATCCAGAGTCCCGTGCCATAATGAAAAATGAAATCAAACTATTAAACTTTAAAGGAAATAAAAATCGAGCAAGAAAAACAAAATAAAGACAATATAAAGAGGCTGTGGATCTCATCAGCGGTGGGCAGTTTTAAAACACAGCAAATACATATGAATGGATATGGAAAAGGACTATTATAATGTAGTGGCAGTGGGTTTCGATCAGAGTGTTACAATTTAAAAAATCAAATGTGCAAAAACATTTGATATCATAACACTCCCCCACCGGACCCAAACGCCACAGAAAACAGCATATAACACATTTAAAAATTATACTGCCGAAATAAACAAGTGTGTAATATAAATTAAAACAGAAATAAAGTTGTATTACCCAAGCTTCAGAGACACAGCCACGCAAAACAACTAAAAACCAGCATCCAAAATCAATCCGTATTCGTTTCCATGTCGTTGCCACACGATTACAGACGTCCTTGTAAAACCGTCCAAAAGGCTTTAAGTTATACAAAATCATTAACTGCCAATCATATAGCAATAACTTAAAAATGCAGACTGTCAGTAAAACTAGTGTATTTATTAATAAATTTTAGAGGTAAATTATTCTTATATTGTAAAATATTAATTAAATGATGAAGTTTCTTTAAAAATAAATTTTTATTTGAACAGAGCTTGTAGTAACAAAAAACTTGATATATATATATTATAATAAAATAATTAAAAAAACTAAATCACAAATTTCTTTCCACAGTACTTAATTTCCAAATTATATGCGCATCAACTGGATTTAATTTGCTTCTGTACACTGTTAAAAATTTTGCTCTTTTTTGAACCAAATTCTGGTGCCTAGTAGCTGCCGGCATATGATGGTGAAATTTCGTACCAATATTTGGAGCTTCCTATTTCAACGTCGTTCCAACTATTGGAACTATGCTTCAACAGAAGTTTCCAATATTTGCTCAAGATATCACCATTTTATTGGGGAAGCTATTGGAGCACCAAAATTTGGCTAGAATAAGACACGATTTTTAACTGTGTAACTTTTGTAAATTCATATACAGTCGGCTCTCGTTAATTCGAACTCGTCGAGACCACAAGAAATGTTCAAATTATCCGAAGTTCGAACTATGGCAAACATGATTAATATGGTACTATTACAAAGGAATTAATGTTATAGTGTTTTTTAAAATTTATTTCTTCTAGTATCATCAGAATATGACTTAATAGTAAATTAGAATGTAGAAGTACATTAACTAATTAAAAGTTTAGAAACAAGCACAATGGAAGAAAAAATTGAAGCGCCACTGATGGACATACGGGGCACTAAGAAAGTGGATATCAAATGCATGAAATTATGTGTATACTCGTTCGGAACAATTCTCACAAAAATCAAAGAAAGTAAGTTATTCAAATGATTTGAAATCCGCGAGAAATAAAAGAAAAATGAAAAATTGGAATTATCGTTAGTTCGAATTAAACGAAGTCAAAAGGAAATGAGTTCGAATTAATGAAAAATTCTAATTTTCCATTGAAATTTGCCATTAAAAATTTCGGGACTTCATGTTTAGTTCGAATTAAGCGAAGATTCGAATTATCCGATTTCGAATTAGCGAGAGTCGACTGTAATTCTAAGAGAATTTTGAAGAGGCATTTTCTGCCATGAATAAAATCCTTTAATTTACTTCAAATAGTTCTTTCCCGTTTTAGGTGCGATTTTCCTTTTGTAGTCGTTGTCTGGTCCGTCTGTCTATCCACCATATAACACCGAAAAAACTACCCAACTGGATGGTTTAAACGAAATCGAAATAAATCTTAGATTTCTTTTTCCAAGTTTTAATTGCAAATATGTGTGCTGCAGATTTTGTATTATATTTTAAAAAAGGTGTAAACAAAACTACAAGGTACATTTAAATTACAAAACTTAAAAGTCCACAATTTATTTCGATTTCGTTTGAACGGAATCACCGATAAATGTTTGTTTGAAAGGTTTATACGGTGTTTAAGTTTCATGGTTTTTTTTTTTTAATTTTTATATTTATTTTATATTATTCAATTGGTTTAATTTATTTGTTACAAAAATTTAACGTTAAATGCAGAACTAGCTGAATGAAATGTCTTAAACCCTTGGGGACGAGCGACACGTATGCGTGTCGCAAAAAGGCTTAAGAGTCCTTGCTTATACCCACCAGTAAATTTAACTGTAAAATTTGCCTTATTTAAGGGAGACCCGTACCCCATTTTCGGCCAAAAATCATCAAAAGTTAATTTTTTTTTTAATCTCAGAAAACGATAAAATACATATTTGCGAATATCCATGCAAAACTTCAGAACTCGGGGACACTTGGAACAGGTAGAAAATGAGCTTTTTTAATTGTACTCACTATAGAGTTTAAAGGACTAGCGGCCATTTAAATCGTGTTTTCCTGAAAAAGACTTTTTTCATATTTTGCCTAAGTTCAAAGTACTAAGGCTCAGTGGTAAAATGATTTAGAAACAAAGTGTTTATGTTTTTAGAATCTTAAAAAAAATTTGCAACAAATGTAAGGAGAGATATTTTTTAAAATTATTTCTGAAAATTTTACATAAATTGGTAAAAATGAAAATTATAACGAATTTAAGGAAATTTACAATGCGTATTTTTATTTATTTTTTTTTCTTTTAGTTGAATAAAATAGAAAATTAAAAATATCTCTCCTTAGTTCTTTTCTATATACTATAACACTATTTAAGAAATTTTAGTAATACCAAAATATTGAAAATTGAATGAGGAGTAGTAATTTTAAAAAGTGTATTTTTCGACAAAAAAAAAAAAAAAAAAAAAAAAAAAAAGAAAGAAAACATAAAAATCTCCATAAAAAATATACTTTTTAATAAAAAGTGAATTTTTTGTTAATTATTTCTTACAAAAAGATTCTTAAATAGTACACCAAAATTCATTCCTTTAAAATCAATAATAAAAATTTTGGTTTTTTTCTTAGGGGTCTCCCTTAATCGGAGCAATTCCTCGATTTAATATGCAACAAATTTCTGTATTTAACAACCGATGACAAATCATAAAAAATTTCGTAAAAGGTTCTCGTCGCGAAGGTGTTAATATCGATCTCTTCTCGAGGTTATATAATGAAGGATACTTTTCTTTTTTTTAATTTCTTCGGATAATTGTTTTTGTTTAATTTTTTAAACAAGTATAAAATACATTTGGTAATTAATCAGGAAAAGCCATAGAAATTTTTAATTTTTTCCAAAAATCTTTAGTTTAAAGAGTTAAATTTCTTTTCTGGGATTTTTTTAAGGAGTGATAAATCGCTTTTCGGATCCAATTAGATGCTATGAATCTTATAATATAGCATTTAAAGATTATGACGTCATGAAGCGAGGATTTTAAACACTGTATCTACAACAAATTAAGCTTGAAATTTGGGATGCACTTAGAATATAAAACGAGACCTATTAAATTTCAAAAACCTAAGTTATCCGGAACTATTCTTTTTTTCGGTCTTTCGAAATATTCCTTCTGATGATTCCTTCTATATAAAAATATTTGGAATTATTTCTTTTAAAGAGTGAATTAAACATAAATTAATGTAACACAAAGTATGTTGAAATTTTATTTTTGAATTGTAATACATTATATAAATAGGTCACAAGTTTTTTATTTTCGTATTTTATATTTCGTATATCCATGGTGGTTAAGTATTACGGTGGCATCCAATAACTAGTTTTTTTTTAAACCGTTTGGAAAATGGTAATTGTTTTCGATCGAGAATGGACCATGTGATGTCCGCATTTTTTTCTTTTTGATTGGTAAAGAAATATTAATGTTTAATCCATGGTGTACGTAATATATGACTTTTAAATTACTTGAACCAAGTTTTGATTTTTATTAACTCAATCAGAAACATTCAAACATTTTGCTTTAGCCATTCGATATACGCATTTAATTTTATTTTATCTTAATTTATTTATTTATTTATTTGCTAAATTCTTAACATTTAGAATAATTCTTATTTAAATAAGAACTCGAAATGTCGTTTTAAATAAAGATGAAAGTAAAAAAGTTACAAAATGGGTAGACGCAAATTGTCAGATACGGAAAAGACCGAATCAAAAAGAGATGTCGTATGAAAAATTGTCTTTTAGAGAAAAATAAACGAGATCTAATTATCCAGCCCACTCATTACGAAATGGGCGACAATCATAAAAAGAAAATAATCTAACATTAAACCAATTGATTATTTAAAAAAAACCACGTTTCTTTTTTTTAATAATATAGAATTTATTTATGAGTCTTGAATCTTATTATATTATTATATCTTAAATATTACTTATGTCTTTGAAAAAATTATTAATTTTTTCCCTCTACAATAACCAACATGGCTATCCGCAATTTTTGGATTAGATTCTTTTTTCGAATTAATCTCTTTTTCCCCTTACCCGTTCCTTTTCTTTCCTAACATCTAATTTAAAAAAATATGTATACTTTTTTTTTTTATTGCATAAGATTATTTAATTTCTTATTTATATTTTCATTTTTATGAAACTTCGAAGATATAAATATACTGTTTACCCTCCCTCCCCCCCTCCCCCCAAAAAATAAATAAATAAAATAAGTTACACCGGAAATAATTAATTTATAATTTTAATAATATAGAAAATGATAATAAGTTATCGTTGCAGTTTTTGGAAGGAAATGTTCTCAAATCTCACAGCAGATGGCAGCACCAAACTTAATTTTTCCAAACTTTCAAAATGTTCTGGAGTATAGACACACTTAAATCAATTAGAAAAAACAAAGAATGTTTTATTTTGAAATTAAACCACAACTACAGTGATTTACATAAATTATAAATGCTTCAATTATTTAAAATTCGTTTAAATCGGTCGCAAATAATAAACAGATTAAAAAATAAACTGTAAGAAAAATTTAATTCTTCGAGCTAAATGTTCTTTAAGAAATCAACAGATGGCAACACTAAACTTAATATATCGGACCGTCAAAAGTTTAGAAAAAATGTAAATTTTACGTTTTATAACATAAGAATTTCAATGTTTTTATTTTTTGCTCTTTGTAAAAGACAAAGGTGTAAAAAAAGAAGAAAAAAAGATTCAGCAAGAGAAAAAATCGATACGGGAAAAAAAAAAAAAAAAAAAAAAAAAAAATAGTCTGTGTCGAAATCAAGCTATAGCTTCTTTCTGGGATATTCCCGAATTAATTTTTATTTCTTACTGAAAAAAAACATTTCTTGGACAGTATTGAAAAAAAAGGTACTACTTGGTTATCCCGTCGATCAAAACACTATTGCCAAATTATAAGATTAAATGCCAATAATGGATGATCGTGAATATCACATTTAATGACATTAAATACGATACACGTGTTTAAAACGACATTAAGTGATTTTTATTTCGACTTTTTATTTGTATTTTTATTAATATTCTACAAATTACTTGTTTTTTTTTTCGCTGTTTAAAATAAAAATTAGGTCAATAGGTATAAATTGGCTATGAGTTTGGCGATTATAAAAATCGCCAAACTCATAGCCAATTTATACTTAGCAAAATTGATCGATGGGATAACCAAGTAGTACCGAAAAAAATTGATATAAATACACGGACTATATCACGAATTTCTTTCATCAGTACATAGGGTTTCCTAAATATAAATGTGTATTAATTGGGATTTAATTTGCTGCCTAAATTGTTCTGGTTTTAGGGGAATATTCTCCAATGGTAAAATCCTTTAATTTACTTCAACGCGCTTTCTTTTTTTTTTCTCTCTCACTCTCTGCGTAGACGGTAAATGCTGGGTTCGAACCTAATCGCGACCGTTGGCCGAATCGTTCGGAGTTCCCCATGGTTTTCTTAGAACCTTGGATTTCCTTGAGTAAATACGGGTTAGGTTCCTTTAGAAAGGCCCCCACGGAGGGCACCCCTCCCTTTAGGACCATTATCCTTTGTGTAGATAATATGCCGTTGACTCTCTCACTTTTTTTTTTTTACGAACCGTTGGTTTTTATGACGGCCAATTATCAAAAGGTGGGATGTGGGCCCTAAGTGGGGGATGCCCTCCGTTGCAGTCTTTCTAAGGGAACCTAAACCTGCATTTACGCAAGGAAATCGAAGGTTCGAAGAAAACCGTGGGGAACTCCGAACGATTCGGCCGACAGGCGTGATCGGACCCAGGGTTAGGCTCGCATCTACCAGTTTCGAAAGTGGAAATTCTCGGTCACTAATAAGAGCTTTTTAATGCGCCATTAAGTGCTTTTTGGATTCAGGAATTTTGGCAAATTGTAAAGAAAGTTTTAATTTGTGGTTTTTCCAATAGTATTTTTGCCCCGCCAGCGGACGAGTGTTTCTGATCTCGAAACTGGTGGACCAGATGTGATTGGTTCGAACCCAATCGCATCCGTCGACCTGATCGTTCGGAGCTTTCCATGGTTTTCATCGAGCCTTAGATTTTACTGTGTAAATACTGTTAGGCTCCCTGAGAAAGACCCCCACTGAGGGAACTCCTCAGCTTTAGAGCTGATATCCCCTGTGTTAATTACAAAGAGCAATTCTTTATTATGAAGGAGAATCATATATACTGATGTCTTTCTGTAAATGGAAATTATTTGAAATGATTTTTTTTATATATATACCGAATTGATTTGCTATACCTTCGAATTTTTACTTTCTTCTATCCAGAGATGGGCAGTATCGAAAATACATGTATTTGAAATACATTTTCAAAATACATTTGTATTTTGTATTTTGTATTTTAGCCTCACTAAACGAAAGTATTTTGGTAATGTATTTTGAAATGATTTTTTCAAGTATTTTGTATTTTGAAAATACATTTTATATTCAAAATACATTTCTCTAGGTTTCCAGCTGCTTCCTTGAAACCGCAGATGTAAAATTCATAAAAGAATAATACGAGCCTTCTGTTTTGTTTTGTCTTATAGGGTTCGTTTCTGAAAGTTAATGAAAACATGCTTTACAACTACTGATACGATAAGGATTAGAATCAATGCTTCTGTTTTGCTTAGTCATTTTTGCTGAACTGTTTCAATTCTAAAGTTCTAGATTTTATAATTGTAACGTTTCTTAGCGAACGACAAAAACTACTGTGTGATAAACAGGAAGAATTACTTAGATTTTTGCTGTGTCTAGTGTTTTTTAAAGAACCATATAAAAAAAGTAATGTAATAGTAGAAAAGAAATGTAATTTAATGTTTGTTTTGAGAAAGAATGCCTGATATTTTTCCAGCTTCAAATGAAAATGCATCAAAAGAATTACTGTATTGCGACAGAACACGTTGCGCTATACTACATGGGAAGTTTTTAAAAAATAATTTCAGTTGATAATAATGGCAGTTGTTAAAGTAGCATGACAAATGCGTAAAACAAGATCTATCATTACAAGTGGACCTTTTAAAGCAACAATCAACTTTAAAACACATCTAATGGCAAGATTTTTAATTTTATACCGTTATACATTGATCGAAACATTATTTTTCTAGTCCTTTTGTACCTATGTTATCAAAGTTCGGGTAAATTTTAAGTTACTCGCGATATTCATTTGCAAACACGAATTTTATCATACAAGTAGTTCTATTTATTGATATGCAATTCAGATTTTCATTAATTGTATTTACTATTGAGTATATCGATCATTGGATTATATACCTGTCCTTACTGCAGATACATGTTTATCTAGCGTGACTTCGCAAGTATTTTTTTTTTTTTTTTTGACTTATTTTATGTTTCATTTTATAAAGTTTAAAATAAAATAGAACAATGAAAATGTAAACTAGTATCGGGCCAAAACAAAAACTGCTGTACGAAACCAAAGTTTGGTTCTTTTTTGAGTTTCGATTGTAAACGGAAGTTTAATAGATGAAAGTTTTTAATGTCAATGATAATGTTAATTTGTTTAATTACAAAATTATCCCCCCTTTAGAAGAATATTTATGATTTTCAATATGCAGGCATGTGCATACATTTGTTTAGATTAAAATTTACAAAAGATTAATGAAACATTATTTTGTATTATGTACAGATTTATAAGCATAGAAATTTATACATTACTAATTGTGAAGTTATTTATGTATCCTAAGTATCCCGAGAATTTATGTATCAACCGATATCAACGTTCATTGTTCAGAAATTTTCAAAATGCTTAAAATTTAACTTTGCAAATTAATCAAAAAAAATCAACAAATTATTCTTTTAGAGAAAGCAGTATTTTCATATTTAAATAGCAATAGGAATTTTTAATTTGCAATCATTATTTCAAATATAGCATGCTTATGTTTAAATACATCTTTACAATAAAACTGACGGAAAATTACGTTATGAGTATTTAAAGTATTTTTAATAGTGTCGTGAGAAAGGGGGGGGGGAAAGGGGGTGTTGCCCCGGCCGCGGAAATTGAGGGGGCGCCAAATTTATAGTACCAATGTTATTTTTGGCCTGTTACAAGGAGACGTTTTGGGTAGGAGGGGGGTGCGCCAAATTGAAACTTTGCCTGGGGCGCAGTTTTTTCTTCGCACGCCCCTAATTTTTTATGTAATGACTCATTCAAGAGGGTTTTCAAAACAGACCATGACGAAAAATGATGCATTGGTAGAAGACATTTAATAAACACAAAAACATGACTTTTAAAAAATTAACCTAATAAACTTATTTGGTATCATGATACCCCAAACGTTGTATTTTTACACATTATGATATTTCTAAGATTTAAACGAAAATACTTAACATGTTTATTTGATATTCCTTTTTAAATTATTTCTTATTTATTATTCATAAGTAGCATAATTGTATTTGCGTAGTAGTATTTGAAACATTAACGAATTATATTTTTAACAAACCGAATTATGTCTTTATTATTATACATATTGGTGGATATTTAACCTACGAAGGATGCTGTACATTCTTTTACATATATGTGTTTATGTGTACGTCCAAGAATAACTATTAAACTGCCGTTTCGAATTTTACTCACTCGCACTTTTTTTACTTTTCTGTATCTTTACAACAACTAGTCGTTGGAGGCCACCGTAATACTTACCCATCATTTATATGCATAAGAAAACAAAACATGTGAAAACTATTTATACAATGTATTTCAATTCCAAAACTAAATTTAAATATTTTTAATACGCATAGTAATATTCTATTAATGAATTGCTGATGTACCAATTTCAACAAATTATATAAAACGCCAAACTACTCAAGAAGTACCAAACTGCGTAAAAGAAACATCCTTATAACTCCAAAAATAATAATCATATTAACTAACAGTTTACTGCGTCGGATTAAGCGTCTCATTTTCAATTAAAATATACCTCTGAATTGAAATTTGAATGAAATACAGGGTCATGAAAAATCGAAGAATGTGGAAAACAGGATTACAAATATCTCGACAACTAATTATCCGATCGACTTCGTTTTTTATGCAAAATTTGTGTTTTTTATTGACTTTTACATGCATTCCTTAAAATAAAAAAAATCGAAATTTTTTATATACCTTTCATCAGAACGAATTTTTCGAGAATCCGGAAAAAATAGTTCCGGATAATCGAAGTTGCTTATATTCAATAGGCTTCTTTCCATTCTTACATACTAAGTATATACAAAATTTCAAGTCTCTATCTCAATTTGTTCGTGAGATAGAGCGTTTACAGACAGACAGACGGCAAATTTTTTTTTCTAAAAATATGTTTTTCGAAATCTCCAGTGTCGAAAACGTGTAAATCCGTCAAAAAAATTTTTTCGATTTTCAAAACGATTGCAAGATTTACCCTATACTACGTATGATGGGTAAGTAAAAAAAGTATTGGATTCGTGAAAAAATTCGACTTCAGATTGTCGACGGATTTATATTTTTGAAGGTCCTGAACACTCACGGCTTTTAGGAAATGTCTATTTGTGAGTTTATCAATGTATGATACAAATTTTGTGGGCCCTCTATCTTAAGAATTAATGCACAGAATGAAACAAAATTTTAGATTCTGTTACACATTTACATAAGTTATTTTAAATATTAGGTAATGGTGTAACTCTTCCAAAAGGTGGCGCTGATATGCTTCGTCTTTCACAATTTTCGCAAAAACTGTATCTCAAGAACTAATGCACGAATTTTCATCAAATTTCTGATTCAGTTAGACGTTGACATAAATTGTTGCCGATTAAGTTTTGATGTGAATTGCTCAGCAGATGGGTGACGCTGCTATGCTACATTTTTCACGATTTCTGCATTAGCTCTATCTCAAGTAGTAATGCATGGATTCTCAACGAATTTCAGTTTTAGTTTGATCTTTTAATTTAAATTGTCACTAATTAAATGTTGGTGCAAATCGTCCAGCAGGTGGCGCTGTTATGCTGCATTTTTCAGGATTTACAGAATTTTAACAAGAACTAATGCACTAAATGTCACCAAACTTCATATTCTGTTATGTATTATTATTAACTATTACTGCCAATCACCGAAATTCGTTTTCGGCTTTTAAAACCTGCTCTGTCTATCCTTAATTATTAATTCTCCAAAAAGATATTTATTAAGTAATTTTCAATCTGAGAGCTCTTTTTTTCTTTTGAAGGCCAATTGTAATTTCCAAACATAATTTTAATTTATAGATTGTTTTGATAAGACTTTACTCCTATGCTTAAAATGAAGCGGAATTATATCCAAGAAAGATTTTATATTTTTGTATACATTTTAACATTTTATCTGTAAGTATTCTTCGTTTATTTTATAAAGAACATTTTCAAATAGATTGATTTGTTTTCTTTATCTAACTTTCCTTTTGCTTCTTTATTTTGATAATTTATAATTTCAAAGAATTTAATCGGTGTTACAAAAACCCCTAACAGTTGCTTTGTGCTAACACAAATAAGAGGTCTACACAGGCCGAAATTATTATGTCAGGTTTAAACCGAACAAAGACCTTTTTTGTTCGAACCATTCCAACACAAAACAAAAATTATTGGCCCGAACCAGTATAAAGTTTCAATCCGTATAAAGTTTTCAATCAAAAGAAATATTAACACAGTCTGATGCAAAAAGTAAAATTCCGGAATTAGTCCGGCTCTATATAAAAGTTAAAAGCTCGTCGTTTAGGCCCTGTTCGTACAAACACTTGATTAGCCCGTACCAATTAAATTTCCAGAAAACATAAATTTCTGTGTCGATGTGGTTAAAAATCATATTGTACGAGGAATTCTAATCAAAAATACTTATTTTTTTTCGTGTTTTTAAAAGAAAGCCTATAGACTTTCTTTTAAAAAAGCACTTTAGACTGCGATATTTAATTTTAAAATGAATATTTATTTTTATGTGAATGTTTTTGTTATAATTAAGGCTATTCTTAGTCAAAAAGGGCAACTTTATGACACTTTTAATTTTTTTTTTTTTTTTTTTTTTTTTTTTTTTTTTTTTTTTTTTTTTTTTTTTTTGGAAATGCATGAAGCTAGAAGGTGCAGAAATTATTTAATCGCCCCTCATTTTCACATAATTTTGAATTGAATTTCCTCGAGAAAGAAGAATAACCACTGAAACTGGAGTGAAAAACGTACTTGTCACGTGATCGAAATCATTGTAACTCAAATGATAATTTATTGATACAAAAATGGAAAATTCAGTTCGATTCCAAATCGCTTCCATAGTCAGGTCTTCCAATTTTATAGCTTTCCGTTAAAAAATGGATTTGTAAATGTGTCAAAACATTTGCACTTGTTGAGCAGAACAGATGAGAGCAGTCTTAAATATCACTTTATGCCTTGAAAACTTAAGAATCGAAAAATGCTATACAGTAAAATATTTTGAGAAGGATTCGCACAGGATAGGAGAAAAAATAGATTATAGACAGGTTTTTTCTTAGCAGGAACGAGGAACGTAGCTTGTTGTAAATGTATCATATTCTTTTTTCTTGTTATTAAATTTATTTTGCATGAATCAATACATTTCCTGTTTAAGACAGAATTTTTAGACAGATTCATTCTCAGAGTTCCCTTTGCTGTGCTTTAATTTTATTATCCAGAAATATACTTACTATTCATAAATAATAATAATAATTTTAATGATAAAATTATAGTAATTTAAAAATACGTATATATTTTTTTGAAAAATAATTGTTGGGTCGGGCCAGATTTTACTGATTTTTCCCATAGGCTGACCGTGACGGAATGAGCCAATGATTTTCATACGGGCTGGATCGGGAATCTATACTAATATTTTTGGCTACCGCAATTAGTTCTCTAGAAAGAATGAAACCCAATCCCTATCCGATCTGGAAGGAATTAGTCAGGCCCGGCCCGAATCTGTAGAAAAAAGTAAAGCCGGGACCCGAAAGAGTGATGACGAGGCCCATCTGAGTCTATCTTTCTGAAAAAAAAAACCCGAAACCCGACCCGGACAGGTCTGGAACGACTGAAAAACAGGTCCGGTCAGGCCCGGCCCGAGTGTCGGGATAAAAAATGGCCAGCTAACATTGTCGGACACGGCCCGTGCAAACATCTAATCTCATAGGCATTTTTTTTTTTAATTTTTTCAAATGTATTTTGTATTTTGAATGTATTTTCAAAATACATGTATTTTGTATTTTGAACTTTTTCAATTTGAAAAGTATTTTGTATTTTGTATTTTAGATTCTAAAACTAATGTATTTTGTATTTTGTATCGAAAATGATTTTTCGATGTATTTTGCCCAACTCTGCTTCTATCTTTACAAGAAGAAAGTATTGGATTCATGAAAATTTTCGACTTCCGGTTTTCGACGGATTTATATGTTTTAGAAGGTCCTGAACACGTTTTGACTATTTTTAGAAAATGTCTGTCTGTGAGTCTGTCCGTCTGTCTGTCTGTCTGTCTGTCCGTCTGTCTGTGTGTCTGTCTGTATGTGACAAAAAAATTGTGGGCGCTCTATCTCAAGAACTAATGCTCGAAATTTAATAAAATTTTATATTCAGTTAGACCTTGATATGAATTAGTGCCTATTGGTTTTTGGTGAAAATTGGCCTGCAGGTGGCGCTGCTATACTACGTTTTTCATGATTTTCAAGATTGCTATATCTCAAGAACTAATGCACAGAATTTCACCAAACTTCAGATTCTGTGACCCCTTGATATACATAGACGCTGATTAAATTTTGGTGTAAATTGACCTGCAGGTGGCGCTGCTATACTACGTTTTTCATGATTTTCAAGATTGCTATATCTCAAGAATTAATGCACAGAATTTCACCAAACTTCAGATTCTACGATACCTTGAGATACATAGCCGCTGATAAGGTTTTGGTATAAACTGCCCTATAGGTGGCGCTGCTATGCTACATTTTGCACGATTTTTGCGATAGCTATATCTCAAGAACTGATGCAGAGAACTTTATCAAATTTTAGATTCTGTTACACTAGAATATATAACATAATTAGACGCTGATTACATTTTGGTATTAACCTTGCAACAGGTGGTGCAGCTATGCAGCATTTGGCACGATTTTTCCGATAGCTATATCTCAACAACCAAAGCACAGAATTTCATCAAACTTCAGATTTCGTTACAAAATGACAAAAAACATAATTACACGATGATTACGTTTTGTTATAAATCGTTCAACTGATGGTGCTGCTGTGCTATATTTTACACGTTTTTTTAAAAACTAGCTATATCTCAAGAACTAATGCACAAAATTTCATCAAACTTCAGATTCTTTTACACCATAACATAATTAGACGCTTTTTTACGTTTTGGCATAAATTTTCCAAGATATGGTGTTGCTGTGCTACGTTTTGCAAATTTTTTGTTATAACTATATCTCAAGAACTAATGGACGAAATTCCATCAAATTTCAGATTCTGTTAGGTCCTGACATAAATAGATGCTTATTAGGTTTTAGTATAAATTACTCAACATGAGGCACTACTAAGCTCATTTTCTCAGAATATTAATTAAATTAAATGCTTTTTAGGCTTTTCGGATACCATAATATCATTAGGGTAGGTCAAATGTTCGAGGAAATTCGATAGTGGGTAACTTTGGGGTCACCACATTTTTTTAAAAATATTAAAATGTACTTATGAGATAGAAGAAAGTTTTGGGATTGATACATCCAACTAGTTTTATGAGGACAAGCATTTTTCTTCCTAAATTGTTTGGAATTTTTTTTTAGTTTGAGTTGAAATTTTTTAATGTGGATAAATTTGGTCATTTCTAGGATTTCTTGTATATCCTTAAATGTATTGAAAATCTCTTGGATATCGTTATTGTAATTTAGTGTAATTAGGAGAGTTTAGTACATTGTTTGGATTTTTAGGAGCAAAGGACTAAGGAGCAATCGCGGTCTCACTAACAGAAATTACGGAGTTTAACATTTGAAAATTATCAGTAGATTCGATTTTTTTACGTAGTGTAGTTAATATGCTATAAAATATCTAACAAGAGTTGGGTATCATTGGTAATCTGGTTATCGCTAATTTTATTCGGAAAGCGGTTAGTTTTATTTTCCAATCTATAGGGGTTTCAGGGCAGCTCCGGTATGTAGCAGCTGTCCTAACCCGCAGTTGGTACATTTGGGAGTTATGCGGCCCTTAAAAGAGGAACTTGACGTAAAAGTTTATCGTCAAATTTATCGCATTTGGGAATGAAAATGCATGCCCAACCCCTGACAGTGATATTACGTTTAATACGTTGTTTGCTGTTCAAAGCCTCAATCTTAACACAAATATAATGACTAATTTTAATCTGGTAAATTTTCTCAAAGTTATTTGACAAAGTCATTTGCCATGTAGTGGGGTATTAGATTACTTGTTTTTGTATTTTTGAACATGGCTGCCTGAGTAACAGAGAAGCCATGCTTTTTGAATATGTCGACAATATGTTTTGTATCATCATAACAAGAGAGATTTCAATTGCGAATGTTTTTAAGTCTTAACTTTCATGCGTGAAGTGTGGTATATTTTGTGGTTGTTTCGTCTAGGCAACGCTAAATTTCTCTAAAATCATCGTGCATTTTACAATGTGTCATAAGATGTTCTTCTAAGGCAATAGTAGGTTTTGTGCGTGATTTTAATTAAATACTACATATTATTGTACATAATTTTAAACTTATATCTTAATTTTTAAAAATTAAGCTTATGCTACAAGAAAAAAAAGTTACTTTTAATATATATATATATATATATATATATATATATATATATATATGCAATTTTATTTTATAATCATTTAAAATTTAATCTTTAATTCATTTTCTTTCACATTTCTATTTTTTTTCTCTCTCTCTCTTTAAGAAATATTTTCTTTTGTGTTACTGTGATGATATATATTTAATGAGAATGAACTTTAGAAAAAAAGGATTAAGCGAAATTAATTATTTGGAAGGAAAATTGCTCCATGAACTCAAATTTCATTTTCGAAAATATGCTGCAATAATGCTGATAATCTACACAATGATTCTTGAATATTAATTTGTAAAAAATATTTACATTCGTGATTGTAGATTTTAATATACGCATTTAAATAAAAAGCACATCATTCGAGGCAATGAAATATCAAAATGAAAATTAATTATGTTCCCAAAGTGATAGCTCCGCCCATTTTAGTTTCCTTTTTGAAAATATCTAAATATCTAAGCTCTAAGCTATTAATTAAATTAAATTAATATTTATGAATTTTTAAAATTCCTTGAATTTGTCAATCCCTCAAGGGATTTTGCGCCTTTAAACCCTATACAACCAACCTTGAATTTGCCTACCACTCAAAGAAACTTTTTTCGCACATATGTTTTAAAAAAAATGTGTAAAATTAAAATACGAAGGAAAAGCATCTTTCAAGAAATATCAGGAACTTCCTTGTTTGGAAAATTTCTGGAGCTGTTCTGCGAGGATCAAAATAACGTAGTGAAAATATCATTACCTTCTAACCGCCGCGAACTGATATATAAGTTCACTGAGATGCAGTTTTTACTGTAATAGTATCATTATTTCTATGGATAAAATTCCAAAGATATAAATCAGTTTTAAGAAATTTCGTTATAATTAATACCCTGGAATATTATATGTATAAATAACAACAAAAATATTTTATGTGGGGAAAAACATCTTTTTTTAGCATTTAAAAAAGTAATAGAGAAATCAACATTACAATTTTGCCCTTTTGCTCGGCTGTGTGTGTGTGTGGGGGGGGGGGGGTTAATAAATAATAAGTGGAGTTTGCGAAGCATTTTTAAAAACACGTGCGGACTTCAAAACATATATCCTGATTTTAATTCTTTTTTCAAAATTTTAATTTTAATCCGTAAGTTTTCTTTTTCATTATATAATAGTTGAAACTGGGTGTTTAAAAAAGGTGAATATGTGCTTTTAATAACAATTATTATGAAAAAGTTTGGAAATATTCTAAACAAAATTTCGAATTTTACATTACAAGATTTTCATAAAAAATTATATGTATTAAACTATATTTTTCGTGAAACTTTTTTTTCTAAAAACGTCAAAATTGAAACTACTAAAATTATTGACATTCCCTTTATTAAAATCTGTGGAGTGGGCGTATTTTAAAGGTTATAGCCGTTGATTAAATTCAATACTTTGCGTACAAATACTATAGCGTACAAAAAACTAATATGAGTCTACTAAGAAAGTTGTAAAGAAAGATTGGTGATACAAGAAACGTCGTCATAATAACTTTCTTCAATTTTTCGTAATTAGTTGATGAGGAGAAAAAGGAGATAATCATGTTAAAGTGAAAATTTTCGTTATTCGAAGATCATTTCAACAGTAATTTGTGTAGTTCATATCATTTATGTTTTCCATGTTTTAAGGTTGAATCCAAAGTATAAAGCTCATGCCCATTTTGGATTGTAATACATTACAAATGTTAATTCCTAATTAGTAATGTAATAATGTAAAAATATATGTAAACAGAAACATGTATTAAGCGATTTCAGCAGATTCAAAGAATTTTTTCCTAGATTAAATTTTAAAATTTCGTTCTTGCCATTTTGGACATCTTGTGTTTTATTAATTTCAATTAATTTTCCAGATTTTAGTCAGTAACTCAATTTAAGGAAAAGAAAACAGGCTTGGAATAACAATTGGATGGATAGGTAAATTAATTATTCAACTCATACCAGTAATGATAAAAACGTAAAATTATATATAGTTTATACACAATTTCGATTGGACAATGAATTCTCGGATCAGATTCTAGAAACTGAATGCCTTTCAAGGTAATTAGTAAACGCTCATTGGTATTTGACTAACTCCTTTCGTGTTCATCTGCGGCTTTGTTCTAGTGTTGGGTAAGACGCAAAATATTCTGAGCATTTGTAAGAGCACAGCCAAACTTGATTCTCCCTTTCCTTATACGGTCTTCACAATCACCATTTAGTTTCGAAATCTTAAAATACTAAAGTTGCCGGTAGGTGGCGTGAATACTGAATGTAAATAATGATTATTAAATGTTACTTTTACAAACAAAAATACGAAAAACGTCGCTGCATAAGCGTTATAAAAGGTTATAGATGATATACGTCTATTTTGTCTCGGTGTTTTGTATACTAAAAATAAGAAAGCTGGAAGATTTGAAGATAAAATAAATAAATACAATGCTTTAAGCATAAGAAATTAAAAATATATTAAATAACATGCTAATATAAGATAGAAAATAAAGATTATAAATAAATTTCTCCATTTAATTACATTTAAATTCTTGATTGCTTGAAACATTGAGAATTCGGACCATAATGTATACAATAATTTTTTTAATAATATTTACTAGTTTCAAAATATTACGAAAATAAAAAAAAAACTTTTTTAAAAACCAAATTTTTCTCAAATTAGGATAACTTTTTAAATAATTGAATTATTTTTACATTAAACTTCGGATGGAAAAAATAGGTGTATAAAGTTGATAGCGGACAGCTTTGGAACAACGAGAATGAATTGTACAGGGAAATAAATAATAATAATAATAATAAATTTTTATCGTATTTAGAAAAAAAATAAATAAAAAGCAGGGCAAATTATTAAATCAAATATTTGAATATTTGGCAGTTACAGTATAAGAAATATAATAAAAAAATGTTTACACAATATTAAAGTAATAAGCAAGTTCGCCAGTACCCGGCAATAAACTCATAACCAAATAATGTTTTTAAAACAGATTATTTTTTCACGATTCTTAATTAATTAGTAAATAAAGAATTGCAATAGAAGATATGTACATTGCAAGCATTTTTCATTAATTTGGCCGTTATATGTGTTAATCTGAAATATTCAAGATTGTAGAAAATAACAAAGTTGCTTATAAAATTAAATATTCTAACTCTGGACATTGATTGAATAAAATTGTATGATAAAATTAAAAGGATATTTGCATGTCTCAAAACATCAACAAAATAAACAAGTCTTTTAGCCAATAAGCGACAAATGATTTTTAATTATTTAGAAAATACATATGTCTTTGCATTGCAAACATTCTTAAATAAATTTGTCGATTATATGTGTTGATCTGAAATATTCAAGCATATCGAAAAAATTATAATATTACATATTGAATTCTAGACAATCATGGTATAAAAGTATACGATTAAAATAAAAATATATTTATGCGTTAAAAAAAGCTATGTAAAAAAATAAGCAAGTCTTTTTGCCAATATCTTGCAATCAAATCACATAATTTTTCTCTTTATATATATAAAAAAATCCATGGCTATTTACATGATTTTTAATTATATTTCCAGTAAATTTAAATATTGTAGGTGATGATCATGAAATGAGGAAATAAAAAATTACTAGTAATACTAAATAAATAACTTTTCCTAGGGTTCATTATTTTTAAAAACCCACGTCTTTTTTTTTTTTTTTTTTTTTTTTTTTTTTTTTTTTCCCAACAGTTTTAACTCTAAATCTAAAGGATATTCCCGAAAAAAAAAATTACTGAAATATTTTAGCAAATCATAAGTGCAGTATGGAACACAGCAATGAGTCGTTTTTTTTTTCCCTCTAAAAAAATTAAAAATTGCAATTTCAGTTATACTCAAGAAGGAGGCAAGATGGATACTTCAGATAAGAGGCATCGAGTTTGGCCCTGGTGTGAGTACCTCCAAATGACTTTAATCATGACACTGTCATACTTGAAAACGAGGAAGGTGTTTATACGTAAAAGATAGAACTGAATTAGGATGGGTGTAACTCCGCCCTCTTCCCCGGTTTTCGGTTATATGCTGCTTAATCCGATAACCTGAAGTTAAGCTTTAGGGCGTGGTAAATGTCACGTTCTCACAAGAGAGAAAGGGAATTGTTGATAAACTGGAGATGAATAGAAGCATTAGCACGCTGTTTATGTGATTATTAAATATTCATTTACAGAAATAGCATAGTATAAAAATAAATTATTGCTCTTGTAAGGAGTAAAACTGATTTCTGAAAATATAATTAGATTTAAAAAAAAAAGAAACTGAATATCCATCTTGAATTAAAATTCAGCATGTGCAGAGAAAGAAACAATTGATTGGAAATTCTTGGCGAGGAATTTTAATAATTTTTCACAAAATTACAGGAAAATTTAGAGACACTTACTACACATTATAAAGTATGTTTTTGGTTCATATCATTCATCTGAAAAATTATGTTCACAAGGTACTTATTATTGTTATATTTGACAAGCAGTTTTATCTATCGAAAGAGAAAACTTTTATTATTTTCATCTTCCACTGCCACCCCGAAATTTTACGTGGCATCGTGTTCAGCTCCTTTTTTTTTTTTTTTTTTGCAACAAAGTAATAAATAGGGCATTTAAAAATAAATAAGTTAAAAATAAAAAGGTAAAGTAACTTCAAAATATAGGAGCATTTTTAAGATTAGATACCTGCTGAGATGTGAACGGTTTATAGAAATCTTATTTATTCACTTATTTCATTTATTTATTGCAAATTACGAAATGTATAAGAATCTTTTCAAAACGTTAAAGAATTTTAAAGCTTTATAGGGTAGTGAGATGTAGTATGTGTGTACGCAGGAGCAGTGGCGCAGCCAAGGGGGTGGTTTTAGGGTTAAAACCCCTCCCAGAGCTGAAAAAGATCGCTATAATTGCTGCTTATATGAATGAAATCCAAACTTAATATTTAAATGTTTTGCCGCATTTCGGAATCCGCCACTTTATTGAATCATATTTCATTTAATAAAGCGACTCAATTAAATAGCGAAAATTCTACTTAAAATTGTGAAAGTGCATGTTACATGAATCAGTTAAGTAAAAATTGGTTATTTGAACTAAATTACTTTTCTTAGATGCTTCATGCTAAAAAAAAAAAAAAAAAAAAAAAATATTGATGATTTTCGGCCACACAGACGTTTTTTGAGTTTAAGTATTATACAGCAAATATTCTAATTAGTACTGATTCTATTAACGGGCGATTCAAATAACCGGCAATCACCTTTATCAGAAACTCAAAACCCCCCTTAAAACCGAATTCTGGCTGCGCTACTGCGCAGGAGTAAGGGGGGGGGGATAGAGTAATTTATAGCTTATGTAAGGCATTTAAGCACTGTTTCTACGTGCAGATATTTAGCGACAGATAATGAAAGAGAGAAATGCAGAGAGAGAGAAATGCTGTTGTCTTGAGAAGACAATCGCTTAACCCCTTCGCGACGGGGGCCTTTTGCGAAATTTTTAACGTTTTGTCACCGGTTTTTAAAAACAGAAATTTGTATCTTATTAAATTGAGATAATGCTCAGATTAGATAAGGCAAATATTACAGTACAATTTTACTGTTGGGGATAAACAAGGATTCTTAAGCTTTTTTGTGGCACGTATACGTGTCACTCGTCCCCAAGAGGTTAAACACAAGATGTAAACCATTTATCCAAATATCAAAAATTGTTTGATTTCAAATTATTTTAATAATCATGCCGCCAAGTATTATGCTCTTAAATTTCAAAATGTAACGAAATTTCGCGTTGTTAAGTGAGATTTATTTATTTATTTATTTATTTATTTTGAGAACCACCATAAATGTAATAACGTTTATATTCCAACAAAATCTTTTTGCTAGCAAATTTCTGAAAAAGAAACAATATTTGATTTTAATTTTATCATTATGCTCTATACTTATGCTGTGTGATCTCTCTTGTACTCATTATTAAAATTATCAATTTATAAATTCCATACCTAATGAACGAACAAGCACCATACTGATGACGCTACTCGAGCCATGAATTCATTATTCCATTTGGGGAAGAAATCGTTCTTTTCATTATGAATATATATTAATTTTGATTTTTTAACATTGCGGTTTGTCTTAAATAATTGGATCATTCATTAACTTGATATTTTCTAATAATAAAAGAAAAACATACTATTCTTAGAGTTCCCCTACCCTTCCTAAATATTTGTTAACTTTAAGACCTCGCGTCTTCTGTGTAGTAAAAAATCATATCATATGTAATGCGAGACCCGAAAGTAAAAAAAAAATAACAAATGTTTGTTCGTCATTGTCGAAAGGTGTTTGGTAAATAGATAAAAATAAACATGAGTATAACACATTTCACACAGCCTATTTACAGGAGGGATTGAAAACAATTACCGCCTTTTTTTCACTCTTTTAATTGGGAAACTTTCTTACCAAAATGTAACCGGGTGTTCATATTTAAGAAAGCTCAAAAAGTTATTGTTCCTCGTTCAATGACGTGAAACTTTTGACAATTTTTTAACATAAAAGCCTGGTACTAACAAAAGTAATTTAACCCTTTCGTAGTTATAAGCGCGTATACGCGCCCAGAACACCATTTAATTTGAATTGCGAAATGCCATACTGACACCGGAATTTTTAAATGAAAATTTTAATTTTACAAAGAACGTAAAAAAAAAAAAAAACATTTATATATTATGAAATAAATTTGTTTTTAAATTCCGGTGTCATTCAATCATTTTATTATTTTATGAATAGAAGTGCTTTAACTGTCAAAGGGTTAAAAACTGAACTTTTTTTTCATATTTGGATGAATGAATAACTTTAGTTATAAGTGACTGCAGTGTCAGGCCGGCAGTTTTTTTACTTTCCTTTGCTGTCGTGTTCGGAAATGCTGTAGAATGGAGTCATTTCATAATTTTTTTCTAAAAATAATTATGCTTTTATCAATAAATGAAACAAATTGGCCTATTGCGCAGGTTTTGCATAAAAGCATTTCAAAATTTAAGTGCATTTGCGAACAAAACAGATTCAAACATGCATTATAAACTAAGCTGTCTGTATTTAAAAGTAGTTTTAGAATTTCTTTGATATAAAATGGATGTTGTATATATATAATTGTAAATTACTTTTTATAACTGGATTAATATACATATACATATGTGTAATATTCTGCTCGAAATCATATCATTTAAATACTCCATCGAAGAATTCACAATCATGCAGCATCAAAGTGGCAAGGCAACAAGACAACTTCCTAATAGTCTAAGAGCTAGCAAAGACAAAAAACACGTCATTTTATCAAGGCTCATTTTTTTATATGTTCTTCCCTTTTATGATGTAGTACGTTTGCGGGCGGTCTGGCAGTCGGGAGACGTTGCGTTTACCTTTTGGCAGAAGGGGTTATGCAGGTCAAAAAACTTCAAAATTACGTCATTTTATCAAGGCTCATTTTTTTATATGTGTTTCCTTTTTATGGTAAAATACGTTTGCAAGCGGTCTGGCAGTCGGGAGACGTTGCGTTTATCTATGGGCTTAAAAATTACAAGATATTACTATTTGGATAGCAGACAACCTATAATTAATTTGCCAGACACAAATTCGGTTGCAAAGTTAATGCCAGACGGCTTTAAATATGGCAACGAAAGTGCCTGTTCCAAGAGTGGTTTGTAATTTTAAAATTATAAGACCACTTTACGTCATTTTATCAAGCTTAAAAATTACAAGATATTCCTCTTTGGATAGCAGACAACCTATAATTAATTTTTCAGACACAAATTCGGTTACAAAATTAATGCCAGATGGCTGTAAATATGGCAACGAAAGTGCCTGTTCCAAGAGTGGTATATAATTTAAAAATTATAAGACCTCTTTACGTCAGTTTATCAAGCTTAAAAATTACAAGATATTACTTTTTCAATAGCAGACAACTTATAATTAATTTGCCAGTTACAAATTCGGTTGCAAAGTTAATGCCAGACGGCTTTAAATATGGCATTATTTTAAAACTATAATCCACTCTTGAAACAGCCACTTTCGTTGCCATATTTAAAGCCGTCTGGCATTAACTTTGCAACCGAATTTGTGTCTGTCAAATTAATTATAGGTTGTCTGCTATCCAAAGAATAATATCTTGTAATTTTTAAGCTTGATAAAATGACGTAAAGAGGTCTTATAATTTTTAAACTATAAACCACTGTTTAAACAGTCATTTTCGTTGCTATGTTTAATGCCGTCTGGCATTAACTTTGCAACCGAAATTATGTCTTGCAAATTAATTATAGATTATCTGATATCCAAAGAGTAATATGTTATCTATAAATATAGATCTGGCAGGGTCTTAGCGACATTGGTAACGTCTAGTAATAATGGATTAATATCACAAATAATTAGTATAAACAAGTGTTACAAGCAAAAATCCTGCTAAGACAAAAAAAATCAGCCTTGATAAAATGACATGATTTTGAAGTTTTTTGACTTACACAACCCCTTCTGCCACAGGTAAAAGCAACGTTTCCCGACTGCCAGACCGCTTGCAAACATATTCTACCATAAAAGGGAATAACATATAAAAATATAAGCCTTGATAAAAGACGTGATTTTTAAGCTTTTTTGACTTACATAACCCCTTCTGCCACAGGTAAAAGCAACGTTTCCCGACTGCCAGACCGCTAGCAAACGTATTCTACCATAAAAGGGAAAAACATATAAAAAATGAGCCTTGATAAAATCAGGTGACGAAAACGTTGCTAGCTCTTAGACTATAAGGGATATTCCCCAGTGAAATTAGACAGAAACGCTGTACATTTTTAAAAACACGTTTAATGTACTTTCATATCACAGCAAAACGCTTCCACTAATGATGAATTTAAAAATTATAAAGTTCCGAAAAAAAATATATATATATTTATGTTGGTGTCGTAGATATCTGCCCATTGCGTCATCTTTTACCAGGTGACAAAAATATGAAAACACACATACGAAACTAAAACCGACTCTGATTCCAAATCCAACGTAATCCTTTATATAAATTATCAGCGCGGAAAAGAAAGGATTTGACGACAAACTCTTAAGTTACCAATTAAATTTTAAGAATTTACTTTTAACGAATGAAATTTAACCCGTTGACACAAACTTCATTTAGTTTTCTCAGACTTCCCAATATTATCCAGAATCCCTTGTTCAAACAAAAACGACCGATTGGGATCATGGGAAATCGAATGTTTGAGAAAATAAATAAAGAAATATTATGATACAGATACAATGAATTAAGTAATGGAATTTTCTTTTTAAGAAAAGAATTGTTTTGAAAGATTAATGTCTTTTTTTTTTAATAAAATGGAATAAGAAGGTTTGATTAAAGGTAAGAAATTAAATATATATATATATATATATGTTAAACTATAATAAAAAGAAAGGAAAAAGTTCAATGTTAAAAGAATTTGAAAGTAATTAACTTAGGATTAAGACGAATTTTTTTTATTATTACATATCCTCCCACCTAAAAAGATGGATGAACTGGTAGGTCTTATGATCCACAAGTTCATAGATGGGGACTATTATATTGACTTGGATTACAATATTGTAACCTGGAGTCGAAACTTTATTTTTTTTATGCCAAGTAAACTTAAATTTAGCATTTATAACGCTAACTAGTGGAATTGTTTATAAAAGACAAGGACAAGATATTAATCTTGTTTACAAATTACAAAGATAATCCTTTTAAAATGAGCATAATCATTTCATCATTTCTACATTAATTTCAAAACATACTTCGTTTGTTAATATTTTCAAAATTTTCTCAGAAACTATAACAGTAAAAAATATCAATAGTCTGGAAAATAATGATATAAATTAAGCAATTTAATTTTAAAACTTTGCTAATGGAAAAAAAAATTCAAAAATTGTCCCTTTCAGTTTCTTTCTGTCCGTTCCAACTCGGTTTAAATTACTTTATCACAATAAATAATAACACAATATTTAATAAAATTCAACAAAATTAATAACAATAACAAAACAAAACAGAATTGTAATTTAAAAAATTACAACGACTGTTTGGAAAAGGATTTTTCCAAAGACTCAAATTTTTAAATATAAAATTTATAAATAAATTTTATATTTAAATTAATAATAAACATCATTTGTATGATGATCATAACGAGTCATACATTGCGTACGCCGTCCATTAAACATTAATATTCCTAGACCAATGATAAAAAACATATATATTATTTTATCGATAGACAACTTTAACTGTTTAAAATGTGTATTTTTTTATGGAGTTCATTAGACACTAGCCCTTCGATGACAAACTCTCCCCCCCCCCCCCAATGAGGTGGGATCATTCCATTTTTTTAGCAGGTGGGGCAGTCATTTGAAATAGTGGCAATATCTATCAACTTGAAATTAAAATACATTAGCTGAACATTGAAGATGTCATTTTTATTTTATGTTTTATTTATTATTTGGTTATTAAATAAAATAAGATAAAATCTTTTTAGTTTTTTTGTTAAATTGAAATCGAATTTTTAAAATTCAAATCTCACTAATTTTATCTAGTTTAACTGCAGTGTTAGCATTTTCTTATTAAAATTACAGAAATAAAATTAAAGCAAGATTTAGTTTTTTTTTTTTTTTTTTTTTTTTTTGAAAAATAAAAGTAACGTAACGCAGATTACTAAAATTTTTTCGTATTCGGTTTCATAATTCTTTAACTTTAAACAATCTTAAAATTGGCGAAAAATAAAAGTTTAGTAACATATCTAAAGCCGTACTACTGAAATTTTTTTCTATTAGATTTCATAATTCTTTAACTTTAAACTATCTTAAAATTGTGTCATTTGTGCCTCCCTTCCCCTCTCAAAAAAAAAAAAAAAAAAAAAGAAGTAGATAAATTAATAATCGTCCAACTTTATTTACGAGCTTTCGAATTGTTTTGATTTTATTTTGTAAGCAGATACACCCTAAGTAATAATCATGAAGTACAAATTTATGGAAAAATTCAAAGGAAAAAAAATAGACTCCCCATCCCCTTCAGCATTTTTCACTTTTTTTCTGTCTTTACAATAGGGTTGGTAAAAAACCTTAAAACCTTGTTTTTTTTTTTTTTGTTGTTGTTTAAATCAGGTTTTTTTTTAAAGATATATTTTCCTAGTGCACATACATGCATGTATATTGAAAAAGTAAACATTGTTGGATATGTAAGTAATATAACTTCATTTAAAAATAATTTAAATTAAATAATTGCAATCAATTATATGAAAAATTGAAGTCATTTAAAATTTAAACATTTTTATTAAAAGCTATGTCTTATGAAACATTAATAAAATGCTCTACATAGTGAACAATGATACCTTGAAAATCTTAATAAGCAATCTTTTGATTACTAGTACTATAAATAAATATATGGTGTGGTTTCATAAATATAATATACTTTCCCATGGGTTTTTAAAATAATTTGAAAAATTTGCAATCTGAAATATCTAATTTTTCTGTTAGAACACTACATTGAATAATTATCTTTTACTGAAATAAAATTTCCATAAGAGAATTCCTGGAATGATTTGAATTTAGCAGTAGAGTCTTTACATGTTTCAAGAAGTACTGTGCATTTTCATTTGACACTTCTCCTGTAAAACTGCCAGATGAAAAAAAAAAAAAAAAAAAAAAAAAGCAACAGTAAAATAAACAGAAAGAAATACATATTTATCAGCTTCTTAGACTACTGAAAACATTCTTCTTAAAATGGAAAGCAGATTTACAAAAGTCGTCATGCACTAAATCATTTAAACAGCCATCAGACTCAATACACTGGGTTTCTTTCTAAGCTATGTTATAATGTATATTACTTTTAAATGTCTAAACTAAAAATTAATAATATATCTTTTTAGGCATTTTTATGAGACATTTTTCTATTATGTCTCAAATGAGCCTTATCTTGATTTCCCCCCATTTTTTGTCAGATCTAAATAGTGGATTCGATTATGCAATAGACGAATTAAATATATCTTATTGTATATATTAGTTAAAACTAAACAGGTGCTTCGCTAGCACCCAATTTTTCAATGTTCTCACATTCAACTTCATATCTTAAGGTTTTTTTTTTTTTTTTTTTTTTTTTTTTTTTTTTTTAAAGGCTGTTCTCAAATCCGAAAGGGCAACTTTATATCATAAGTTTTAATTTATTTTTGAAATGTATGAAATTAGCAGATGCTATTGTTCAGAAACTATGTAATCAAATTGTGTTTTTTTTTTTTTTTTTTTT
Organism: Maratus speculifer; assembly: GCA_964019185.1. Classification (NCBI taxonomy): domain Eukaryota; kingdom Metazoa; phylum Arthropoda; class Arachnida; order Araneae; family Salticidae; genus Maratus; species Maratus speculifer. Next base: position 281,273,531 of record OZ025300.1, on the reverse strand, counting down.
TCACTAATAGTTTTTTAGAAAGTAGTGTGAAAGTGAGCATTTTGAACTGAATTTCCATGCGAAAGTAAAATAATCACTGAAGGAAGGTTAAAAAATATTTGTCACATGATCAAAATTGATTATAACTCAATAGGTAATTTGTTTATCAAAAATGGAAAACATAGTTCGATTCCTAATCTCTTCCATTGTCAGGCCTTCCAATTTTATATCTTTCTGTAAAAAAAAATGAATTTGTAAATTTGTCACAGTGCATTGCACGTGTTAAATAGAGCAGTTGAAATCTATCTGAGCAGTCTTAAAAGATAATCTTCCCAATCAAGGTAATTTTCTTTTACTGCTTGATTGAAATCTTAATGGTCATTTTATGTTATTAATTGTAAGTAATCTGCGTTTTCTCAAAGGAAATTCTTTTATTCAAAATATTGAATATTTTTAATCTATTTTATCTTCTTTAGAGCTTCAGATATGTTCATCAACACATGCAATTTGCATTCTACATGTATACAAATATAACCTAGACTCACTATGTCTCACAGTGAGAGATAAGATGTTAAAATGAGAGATAAGATGTTAAAAGTAGAAATTATTTATATTGATTGAAAAATAAACTTTTTGCATAGTTTCATTAATTTTTCTTAAGCCACAGTAAAAATAAAATATTTTTATATTATAAGTAAGGCTAGTTGTTACTCTATTTCAATAATTTCCTCTGTGCCGAGTCGTCATCAAAATCAGTAGAAGTTGGCCTCGAAAAAGGCCTTTTGGTTGTAAAATCATCAGCGCAGGCTTAATCAAATTATCAAAAGAAGGCAAATCAAAACAAATCCTATGGTTTTTTTTTTTTTTTTCGTCACACAGATCAGTCTATGCATTCATCATTAACAACAAATCCTATCCTACTACATTCATTCCCTTTGTACCGCATTCCGCGGCCGCGAACACTCCCTCCTTCCTTTCCCCACCTGCTAAAAAATGGAATGAACCTGCCTCATAGAGTTTGTCATTGAAGGGCTAGTCATTAGACTGACTTCTGAACGCCTAATATTACGTACGACATGGATTAAACATTAATATTCCTGGACCCATCACAAACAAATTTCAAATGAAATTTCAGTTTTACCATTTTCGGAACTGAAAAATTTTAAACTTCTAAACATTGCAAATTTTAAATTTGTACGCCATTGTGTAGAGAAAAAATGCACTTTTTAATGAAATTTGTATGAAATCTTTATCACAATTTGCTTTGAAATTATTATTATTTTTTTCAAGTTTTTATTACTCTTTTTATCATTGCGGCAACAAAAGTATTCAATTTTTGGGCATTAAAGATGGATCAATTTATTTCATATTTACTAATTTATGATGTCATGCTGTAAACTGAAAAATTACAGCTGGTCATATAACAATCATAATTTATTAATATTTATTATTTAAGAATTATAGCAGGAGTTTTCTTTAATTATTTATTTTTGCTTCATTAAAAGAAACAAAAACGTTTAAATATGGAACCCCTAAAATTTTATTTATCATAAAAAACTTTGCAATTTATACTTAACTAGCAGGGGTGACCGAGCTCAGCTCCGTCAAAATTAACTTTGTGTTCAACTCGATATAGTATTATTACTGTAAAACATGTTATTAATAATAGTATTATCTACAAAAACAATCAATAAGAAAACTATGTTTGTATGCACATGTTCATAAATTTTACTTTATTTTAAAATTTACAACAAAAGGACATCAATCCAAATCACTTTTTTAGCTCGACTCTGATTAATTTAACTATGCATCTCGAAGACTTATTAAGAATGTATAAGAAATTTCTTCACTCTGAAAGACAATATTTTTTGCCAGATATAACCAAATTTGGACACATTCTTTCATTTGGCGCCAAATATGTGTTTTGGCTTCGTAACCTTAATAGTCGATTTTTCGGCCAAATTTCGCCAGTATTTTGTCAAATATCGCCAACTTATTGGCTTTTGCCATAGTCTCATGATCCTGACCCTTATTACCCAAATGATCCACTAATCACATGTGATGAAACATGTGACTTATCTCAATGGTCTTCAGGTAATCAAAAACAGTAGAGTATAAAATGAATCAAAATTGTTTAAGCCATTTCTTAAGTAAAATTAGCTTGACAGCATTCAGCAATGAAGCGATATGACCCACTAATATAATTTTGTTTAATATGCAACTCAGCTCAATAGTCTTCTCGTGACAAAAGACGTTCCGTTGCAAAATTTTAAGAGTAATTTTCTAATGTATTTTGCCAAAAATTGGAAAGCGCCAATCAAATACATAATTTCTGAATAAGAAAACTTTTCAATTTAACGAGTTTTTTTCCCAACTAAAAATGAATTCAGGAATGTGTAAGAAAGTAGCATTTTTGAATTTAAGAACAGATTTAATAAATTCAGAGAAATATTTTCAGAAATCTATTTTATATTATACAGCTTTAAAAACTACGACATTTTTAACCCTCTTTTTTTTCTTTTATTCCAAATTACATAATTTTTTTTTTAACGAATGTTGAAGAGTCTAAAAATCTAAGTAAACTATAACATTGCTGTTGATATTGTGTATTTTCTGTCTTGCGAATACATACTAAACTAAAATATTGCTCAAGAATGTGCATAAAATATTCTTAAGAAAATTATTGTATGCTAATAAAAATCGGATTTTTTTGTAGAAATTGAACCGGGCCGAGTAAGTTTATTAATTTATTTATTTGTACGGGTCGGGACCGGATAGAACTTTTTATTTTACATTAGACTGGGATAGTTTTCGCTTGTACCGGGCCTGGTTGGACCTGTGAGCTCCTCTAAATAAATTATGAATATTTGCAAGTTTTCTGTAATTTTAATAAATTTTATTTTGCAAATCTATCAAAATGTTCAGTGTCTGGGACATAATTTACCCCTTATGCGATCATAAAAAGCGGCGGGGATATTAATTTTTTAATTTTTTCTCGCATATTTACAGTTTTTATAATTGACTTCCTTTTGAAATTCTATTTATAAAATCATGATATTATACTGAATAACTGCCAGGTTTTATGTTTTTATCCTACCACTATTTAAAAAGAATAATAATAAATAAAAAAATGTATTTTAAAATCTAATTTTAGGATATCAAGGATTATTTAGGATATTTTTAATCGAAATTTAGGAAAACAAGCAAATTCCTTTCATAAAAAATAACTGTAAAAAATAAGCGTAAAATTTGGCAGATATGACATTGTGATCCCCTCTCCTCCCGATTGAGACGCAAAACTTACTTGCGCTACCAAAAAAAAAAAAACAAAAAACAAAAAAAAAAAAAAAAAAAAAAAAAAAAATTAAATAAATAAAATAAAATAAACAGGAAATATTATCCGAATCTGGTTTGAAAAAAGGAATATTTAAAAAAATCGACCATCTAAACTTTAAAAAATTATATGAAAATTATATCCATTTTTACATTATCTGCAAACATTTATCATTTATAAATAAATAAATATATATATATATATATATTAAATGAATATATTCGTAATCAAATGAAGGACAACACTTTATCAAAAATACATCAATCATAAAATAAACTCATAAAACTTTTTAGCAGTGGTGAATTCGGAAAGTGGCCCGGGGTCAGGCATTCCCGCGGAACAATGAGCCCCCCCCCCCCCCCTGAAATATCAGGCATTTTGTGTTTTAAATGGTAAAATAGTGCAGTCTTTACCCCATCCAAAGTTCTTTATAACATCCACCTACACCCACAGATATCTCCTCTCGAAAAAAAAAATATGTCTTAATTTAACACTGTTTTTTAAACAATTTGCTATTAAAGTAAAATTTTATTTCTCTCTCTTCAACTTTTTTTTCTATATTGCATCAAATAAAGGCAGTTGAAAATATTTCCCTAACCAGTTCTACTTTCTTTTAGCAAAAAATACAAAGATATCTCCTTTGTTTGATCGTTTCGATCTTTCCTCAATACGGAAATCGGCACAAGCTTATCATAAATTCAATTAATCTTACCAGAAATATCCTGCTGAACGCCCCTTTTTCCATAAATTCAATTAACCTTTCCAGAAATAACCAGCAGAACGCCCTTTTTTCTATGCCCCTCCCACTCTTTTCATTCATTCGGTATCTTCCTAATTACACATGAAATGCACATCTACACTGCCTCCGCTTTTTCCAAAATCCCCAACCGCAATATAAAGTCAAACCAAGACATTTGTTTTTTGCTAAAAAGCCCAGCGCGGATTCGAAGAGTCGAAATCTGATACCGAGTCGAAAGAGTGGTTTTCAAGGAGTCGAAGAATCGAAGAGTCGACCACCCAATCTTCAACTCTCGACTCTCCAAGTCCGACGTTAAACTGGTCCAACCATTCTTTGAGTGAGTGAGTTGACTTTTCGACTCTTCGACTCCGAATCCCAAACTGACTTGAAATGAAAGTTCGACTCTTTTGAGTCGACTCCGTTAGCCAGATAGGAGTCGACAGTTCGATTCACTTGTAAAGAGTCGAGATTTAGAGTCGACTCCTCGACTCCTCGGCCAACTCTAGTTTCCATCAAACCAGTCATGCCAAGTCGTTTCTCGGACGACTTTTATGAAATTTATTAAGAAATTAAGCTGTTAGGTCTTTGAAATGAGTTTCAAAACTATTTATGAGCTATGCCATGTTGCGAACGTCTGATTTCTTCTACCGTAACACTTATTTAAATCACATATTTTGCTATTTCTCCCGGTTTTAGTTGTCTTTCGGTATATTTCCGATTTGCTGATAAAAGACTATATGGAATTGTTAGCGGTCTTCCTTTATATACGAGGAGATGACTGAAAATAAGTTTCCCCCTGGTGTCTATGGACAGAGGTGTTATATATAAGTCAATATAATGAGACGTCAAAGATACGACACAACTTTATTTGTCAACATAAGTAGCAAACACGTTGAGACTTTTGCTATACCACTTGATGAGCTGCAAAAAGTCCTCAAGCTAAACATCAGGGTTTTGCATAAGAACAAGCCGATAAACGCTTCATCCGTACGCAAAGCCTCGAGTTTTCGCTCGATGGCTTTTTGAAGCCTTTCAGGCGGTATGATAAATGTGTCAATGTACTTGGTAATTATGTGGAGAAATAAAGAGATGTCTCATCTTTTAAAATAACTTATTACATTGTTTTATAATACATAACACAATAAATACGGCTCACGAGTATACAATCGATGTTAAAAAACTTTAAATAAAATTATGTACTACTTACAATTCAAAGTAGAATTATTTTCCTGCAATTTCGAACAATACTCTATTGTATAATGTGAACTTTGTAGCGTGTTGGTTTTGTCTCTTAATGTTTCCCTGATGATGAACAAGTTTTATTGTTCGAAACTGTAGGAAAATAATTCTACTTTGAATTGTAAGTAGTACATAATTTTAATTAAAGTTTTTTAACATCTATTATACACTGGTGAGCCGTATTTATTGTGTATGGATAAGTCTTATCTTTAATGTCTCATTCTATTTTCTGACTTTCATACAGAACTCTGACCATAGTCCACAAGGGAAACTTATTTGCAGAAATTCCCTTTACATTTTGGTGACAATAAATGTATACTTCAAAATGTGACTGATGCAGACATTATATCTGCAGATCAGAGAGATAATACTTCGTGGCCCAAGCAAAGGGAGTAACATTTGACGAGGATTTTTGTAATACAGTAGACTCCCTCAAATCCGCACAGCTTGGGACCAGAGGTTGTGCGGATTTTAGAATTTTTGCAGATTTCTGGTCATTTCTTTGTTTATATTTTTTAAACAGTAATATGAGTGCAAATAATAGTGCAGTCAGAACTATAATGATTACTTACAATATAATAAAATATTAAAATAAGTAATAAACTAAAATAATAACAAATTTAGATAGTTTTTAAAATGATTAAAACACTAATAGCAAAGGTCAAGTTAATAATTAATAGTGTATGATTAAATATTCATTATAAAGATGAAATGTATTTTTCCAAAATTATTCAACAAAACTTGTCTCATAAAAGTATATTACTAATTCACATCAAAATCACAAAATAAGGATTTTTCTTTTCAAGTTTAGCCAGGCTTAATAACCAAAAAATCTTGATATGCATAGATATATTTAGTAAGAAGATTGTTATTTCCAGTGATATCAGAAATATCTTGCCCCCCCCCCCAAAAAAAAAAAAAATATTCTTCCTTCATGAAAAAAGCATGAATAGAGTATTATTAAGAAAATTATAAATTAAAAAATATATGGAATTGATACAAAACTAAAAAAATGAAATTTTGTCCCAATATCTGAATTAAAAGTTTCATTGTTTACATCCATAAAATATGTGCGTATTTTAGAGAGTTGCGGATTTCTGGTTTGCGGATTTGAGGGAGTCTACTGTATCTCCGATGCTGCTCTGCTTCTCAAAAAAGCATGCAAAGCATTTGAAATGTCAAAATATAAGTGTAGAACTGAAATGAAATTGGTTCATTATCGTTTTTGAATTGCCAATAGCAAGATTATCCAGGAAAAAAAAAAAAAAAAAAAAAAAAAAAACAAGCAAGACTGGTTTTTATATTCTCAAAATGTGAAATGTGAGTAAAAAAGCATACTGTATATTGTTTTGTATTTAACGTTTTACCATACTTTTTGTGTTGAGTGCGAAGTTTTTTCAACAAGAGTTAAATGGAAAGCTTTGTAAGAATTTCAGATTCAGTATTTTTCTTTTATAAATGCTTTTCGGGCACAATCGGTATATCGCTCCTCTCAGAATATCGCGCTTAAATAATAATAATAATAGTAATTAAAAAACAAATCCCAAGTATTACGATATATAAAGACGTTACTGAATTTCTCGAATTCACACGATTCATACAAAAATTATATTTCATGTTTTCCTACAATAAAATTTTTCATCTAATTCTTTATTTACACATCCACTTTATCCCAGAAATTTAGCTGGGATGAATGGCAGAAATGCAAACAATTATTTTAAAGGAAAGGGGCGGAGCTTATCTGTAATATAGGAAATTGTCGCTTTTACAGAAAACTGAAAAATGGCGTCTCTTCGTTTTCTCAAAATGTACTTGATTGGCACTAAATCTCACAACACTCTGGGATACATAAGCTGAAGGCTCCCCCCACACTAGAAAGGAACACCGTCTCCTGACTAATCCTGTAAAAATAATATCCTATAAAGATATTGAAATTAGTTTTAGATTTATTCTTTCATCTTAACAATGAATTAAAAACATTTCTCCTTGCATGCTTAAAATAGTAATGATAATAATAAGGTGAAATAAGTTTGACACGAAACTGGTGGGACTGAAAATATTTTTCATGTTAAAAGAATTTCCTGCTAGAAAGATTCGAGAACAATAATTAAATAGAAAGCCTTGTAGCTGAACTTAAGGTTCAATATTTTCTTTTATAAACGCTTCACTGGCGCAGTTGTTATATCGATCCTCATAATATATCACATTTCTCCCCCCCCCCCCTAGTATCATGATATGTAAAGGCGTTACAGAATTTCTCGAATTTATGCGATTCCTACAATAATTATATTTCATATTTTCTTACGATAAAATTTCTCAACTAATTCTCCATTTACAAGTCCACATTAACCCAGAAATTTAGCTGGGATGAATGAGAGAAAGTCAAGTCAAGTCAACGCTGGTGCTTAAGGAGTACTTACAGGAAGTCGCAACCCCTGATTAACCTCCATCGAAAGTAAAATAAAAAAACGTTTAACAACAATGCAATCTAAAAAATTTAAGAATTTGGAGACTCGAGTGAAACTTAGCTCTCGAGTTGGAGCACCGGGGTAAATATACCCCCAGTGGCGCAATGACTTTCTAAAATATTTAGAAAATCATCACATATGTTGACAGACTAGGAAGTGGTCGAGACGGGAAGGGCAGCATTGGTGGTACCAAAGGGCCCAGAGAAAGTTCTACACTACCCTAAGAACTAAAAATAAAAGGGGGCCACATAGCTCAAAGATTTTGAAAAATGGTCTAAAAAGTAATTTTAAAGCTAACACTTAAGCTAACCTAGTGTGTGTGATCTGTGACCGGGCGTCGGACAACTCAAGAGGCCCACAAAACAGCGCAGACATTAGTCCTGACAAGGACTCTTTGCTGAACGGAGCCGCAAGAGAAGTGCACCAGCCGACGCACAGTGGGGCAAAATCCCGAAAAGCTGGCCAAAATATGAAAATGTTATTCAAATTGTACCAAAATTCGTATACAGGTGTTTTTCAGGATGCTAAGTAAGAATACAAAATTAAAATTAAAAAAAATGGCGGATACAATATGGCGGAGCAAAAATTAAAAATGTCTCGAAAGTTGTTCAATTTATATGCAATTTTGTAAACTTTTCAGGATGCTAATTAGGATTCGAAAATTAAACTTTAAAAATAAATAAATAAATATTATTAAAGATTAAAAGTAGAAACAATTAGATTTAAATAAAATTTAAAATTTTGAGGGTAAACTTAAAAAGCAATTTTCAAAAAACCAAGGCATATTTAATTGAAATTTAAGTACGTTAATGGAAAGTAAAATATTAGACTATTTAATTTTTATATTATTAAAACAAAAACGAAAATATATTCCAGAAATTCACCTTCAGTATCAACTGTTGTAATAATAAAAAGATTCTTCAGAGCTCAAAGTGTCGAAATATTTAGCAGAATTTGTTGGCGGTATTGGAAGATCCTGTGACTCTTTGGATCAATGATTTTAATTTCTTCTACGACAATTTATCTAAACTGGAAATGAAAGAATCTAATGACATTAAAAGACGTAAAAATATTTTTTTTTTTCTCGCTACTGCATCTTTGCGATAAATCTTCTAGATAATTTTTTATTAGTTTGTTGTATGATTCTTGAGTATCTTATACCATTTGACAAATTGGCAGTAAAGAAGATAATGTTATTTGTTTGTCATTAATAAGTAGTTTGTGTACTGAAGTAGGCATATAGAGCCAGGGATGCAGCTCAAATCTACGGGCTATTTGTAAGGAAAAGTCTACGAAATTTATCAAGAAAATGACATGACTACAAGAAATTACTTATGATATAGAATCGTTTAATCAAATCTTCGTATACGATAGTTATAGAAGCACATATAGTTGAGTTTTCAAATAATCGTTGAATTGCATTGCCATCATTTCTGCTTCCAAATCTGGAATTAAGTTTCTCGATGAGAAGTCTTAATTGTAAACGAAATATTTTTTGCATATTTTATTTTGCAATTTCAGTGTTTTTCTTTTCATGCAGAGTACGAGCTTTTCATTTTTTCTATCCAGTTTGTCTTCCAGGTGTAAGCCCTCTCTAAACGTTTTTGCATGTAACTTAGATATTCTGAATTCTAAATTACCTCAATCCAATTTTAATAAAAAAAGTCAGATCGGTAAGATGCTGTTTTGATGCTGTCTGAAATAGGTAGCAACGTTGAGTATTAGACTATTTCGTTCTTGACGACTATTTCTTCTGTTATCAATGATTGTATTAAATGAAATAAGTTGATTCTCCTGGTGTTTAATACAATCCACCTCAATGACATTCATTGACAGTAGCATCTGTATTTCTTGAAAAAGAAAAATGGATCTTGATTGGCCCGATAAAATCATTGAAATGGAAATCTCGGAATTTTGAAATTGACGATTCATGAATTTTTCGCAACATTTATGTGTTCTAGTAGCACGGGAGAAAAGAAAAATATATTAGACCTCCTGCAATCTTCATAGCTAAATATTTGTTTAAATGTACTCAGAATAGATGTTCCATCACATCCTCACTTGCAAATCAAATCCAAATTACTAATATATTCTAAAGTGATATTCATAATGATTTTTACTCGCATTAATGAAATACGCTCAGTAGTTTGATCTACAAATATTGCCATTCACAAAATAATTCTTCTAATTACAATAGAACAAACAAAATTACTACCTATAAAGATAAGAAAATGTTATTCTACCGGATTAATAATAGAGAATTATTTTCATTTTTTCATTACTAAGCTTACTTATCAAATTAATGTAATTTTATGATTATAGTTCTTATTTACAATATAACAAGAAATAAACTATAATAAAATTGAATAATTCAAAAATTTGAAAAATATTTATCAGCTAAATTATGTGAAAAGTAGTCAATTTCAAAATTTTTGAGGCGGCCGAAAAAAATGGCATTTTACTTGCGGTTACTAAAAAATGCGTGAAATGCAGAAAGGCAGTTTTAGGCAGCTGGTTTTTTATGAATCACTAGACAATAGCCCAAGTTATTATTTCCATTAAATTTCTTTGCGGAACACTGTGGAACATTTAAACTTTTTCACGTTTGAAAGTAAAAAAATGAAAAAATATCTAAAATTTTTTTATCAAAAATGACAATGAATTTATTAATTTTTATGTGCTCCATATAAATTTTGTAATACATGCAAATAAAGTACACACTATCATAGTGTGAATCCATTTCAAATCATTAAAATCGGATAATATTATAAAATGTAGCACGCGTTCAGAGAAACTGTTGTTTTGCTGTTTTTGTTCGCTCTACGTGATATCCCTTCAAGCATCATTTTCGAAATAATGCTGCTTGTAAGGGTAAAGCAAAAATCTTTTTATAAATACAGATCATGACTCTCCAAACATTATTCTATCCAACTGTACAGTCAAAATTCCCTAAATCGTAACTTCATTTTTCGACTTTTGGCCAGCTTTTTGGGTTTTTGCCCCACTGTGCGACGGTCTTAGTAAAAATGAAGATCAAGTCGAAAAAAATGGGGGTTTAAATAGAATTGGCTGGGATCTCGTGAGCAGGTTCTCCTCAGCCAATGGGGAAGCCAGAATGGGGAGTCTCTCGGTAGAGAGGCATAGGCCTCAGCTAGCAATTTGATTGGCTGGATACGATGACATCATCTATCTCTGAAGCCGAGAGAGAAAGAAAAATGAAAAATAAATTCAAATTTTGCCAAATAATAAAAAAATAGTGGATTGGCAGCAGACAGTCAAAGGCGTGAACGAAACCAAAAAATATTAAGAATTAAAATAGATATACTAAAAATACAATTAATAATACATAATATTATACAAATACACTAAATATATATATCTTTTCCTCCTAAAGTAAAATGCTCACAAACGCGACTGAATAAAATCAGCGGATTGCAACACCCGTGAAGGTGAAAATTTCTTTCGACTTAGGGAAAATAGTAATTTAGAGTGAAAATTCTGAGTATAACTCAGAGAATTTTTCTAAGTTAAGTTAATGAGAGAAATGTAAACAATTATTTTAGATGAAAGGGGCGGGGCTTGTCTGTAATGGAGGAAATGGTCGCTTTCACAGCAGCCTGAAATATGGCCCTCTTCGTTTTCTGAAGATGCACTTGGTCGGCCCTAAATCTCTCAACACTCCGGGATAAATAAACTGAAGGCCCCTCCCACACTAGGAATGAGCATAGTCTACTGACTGACTAATCTTGTAAAAATAATATCCTATAAAAGTATTGAAATTAGGGAACAAATGTATTATTCATCCGGAGTCCGACAACTTTTTTTTTTCTTTCTTGGTGCGAAAAACCCGTTTTTGGCAAGCAGCAGTTTTCGCCAAATGGTTACTTATATCCACTTAAGGCTTGAAGAACTTTGAAAAATTTGCGGTTAAACATTGGAAGAAAAGCGATAAATAAAAAATATATGTATAATTTCTCATCTAATTCTTCATTTACAATTCTACTTCGTCACAGAAATTTAGCTGGGATGAATAACAGAAATGTAAAAAAGGAATTCAAATTATGTGGGCGGGGCTAAATTATTATTAAGAAGAAAAATGAAATGCAAAATTAATTACCAAAAGACTACGGAATTTATTTTCAGAAGATTAGCCGACACTCGTTTGTTGTGTGGGAGGAGCTTTCTTTGTACGTACTGCGATCTAGTTGCCGACCGATATACTTAAAACGTTTATTAATGAAAACACAGCAGAAATTAATTGTTTGTATATTTGATATCGAAATGTGAACTAAAAAGTTTTAAACATTTTCCAAGGTTGCAAAAAATCCATTATACATAGTTTACAAAATTTTGCGCGGAATAAAGAATGCTAATAAAGTAAAACACCGATAATTCGGATTAATTGGGACCAGACCCAATCCGGATTATCGAAAATCAGGATTATCCGCAGAATTAGAAAAAAAATGAAATAAAATAAAACATACTTACAGAAAATCACCTTAGAGTTAAACTTATTGAATATTTACAGAGAGTAAAAATGTTTACTTTGTAATAAATATGTTTGCAATTTTCTGTTGTGCCAGTTTTCTATACCTTTTACGAGCTGTACTGCTTCCGCATAAAGAGTTCGTTGGTTGTAGTTTAAATAAGAGTTTAAATAAGAAAGCTTAAGGTATTCTTCCGAAAATATTTCAGAAAAAGTCTTTTTTATTCAGAATATGACGATGAAACAAGTTAATGTTATGGAAATTAGCCAATCGCTTCTCAAACTTGGAAAAAAAAAAAAAAAAAAAATACTGAACCGATCCGGATTAGCAGAGTTCGAATTAGCGGGGTTCTACTATAACAACATCGTCGTAAAATATCTATCTACACTGTGAAATAGGCATTTTATGGAAAGAAGAATATCTATTCCGATCTAAGCATCCAATAGAAATGATAATTACAAGTGTGTTCCGGTCTCTCCTCTTGTTACAACCCCCCCCCCCCTCTCTCTCTCTCGGGCCTACATCCCTTGAGCAGATAATCGGCTTTCATTAACAACACCAACACCATCATTATTGCATTTAGACTTGATATAAATTTGAGATCGGGGGCACCGTCTTCTCCGTAGGACAAGGTTAAAGAATGGATAAACGAGGCACAGGTCACGTCCGATGAGTACCACTGTTTTCAAACACTAATCATCGCCCTATTTGAGCGTTGCAATTTTTTTATATATGTAAAGCGAAATTTTCTATTCGAAAATAGTGGTGGATGATTGTTCTAGTTATTTAAAGTAATTATTTGGGCCTTTTTTTTTCTGTTTGTGTTGATATAAATAAAAAACTCGACTGAGTATAGTAACGTGAAAACAACAATGCATTCTATGTCCCTTTGATATTTTTAATGGTATATCTTTTTATATGACAGCCTGGTGAAAAATTTATTTGCGTTTCCACTCTTTATTTTAATGGGCGTAAGTTGTGACTCTCGCGCAATGAAGCAGAAGATTCGTAATATTCTCTTTTCTGGTACACTGTTCGATCTGTGACTCCCCTTTTTTATTACTTTTACATTATTACATTATTTTTTATTACTTTTTTATGTTAGATATAAGACTTGCGTGTTATTTAAAGAAAAAAAAAAGATTAAGCGCATGTGATTTTAGACTACTGTATAAAACGTTTAGAAAAATGAAACTTTCTCACCAGATAAAATTCAGATTTTAATTTATAAATTATACAATCGATTTTTTTCCCATTAGAAGGTCAGCATTTAAAAATCGAGTCAAGCAGAGGCGTCTCTTGGACGCCTTTTATTTAATTGATGTATCTGTAAGGTCAAGGTCTATGTTTGAATTTCAGCACTATTAATGATCTGTGCTATGTTGCAAATTAACTCTTCTACAGTCGTAACCAATCGTTACATCACGTATTCGACTATTTTACTCGTTTTTAGTTGTCCGTCGATAAATTTCCGATTTGACACAAAAAAATATATGAAATCGTGAGCGGCATTTCTCTATATATATTCTGATGACACTAAATCTCTATTTCAAAATGTGATTGGCGCAGACGGTCATTTCTTCACATCAAGGAGATAAGAGCTCTGTGGCCCAAGCAAAGGAACTAGAAACGGACGAAGAATTATCACGTACGATGCTGTTCAGCTTCTATAAAAAGCGTGCAAAACTTTTCATATGTAAAAAGCATAGAACTGAAATGAAATTAGTTTTTTTAATCGCATTTTAAGACCCTACTTCACTGAAATCGAAACTCAAAATCCTCTCACGAAGCTATGCGAATTGTCACCGAAAGGCATATCCTAAACAGAAAGATTGACACTTTAAAAGACCGATGCTATTTCCGAGGCTTGTAATTGACAAGAAAATTGCTCATCTCACGTCACCCTTTCCCACCAGGCGAAAAATAAAGGGGATTTGATACCCCATCTGGAAAAAAGTCATTAGAAAATACTAAACGAACACAAAATTCTCGCACCTTTTCAGTCCTAATAGCCTGAGGGTATTTACATTTGGATAGGTTCTTCGGGTTCATTTCTGACCAAAACAGTCGGATCTGTTTTAAAACAAGTCGACTCTGACCTTTTATATTAGACAGTTTGAAGTGAAATTAAACCATTTACATTTAATTTTAAATCCATAAAATTATTATTATTATTACTGGATTATATCATGCTATCCAAGTTAAAGATTTCCAATATACTGCCCGGCGTACACAGTCGATGAAAACCGTTTTTATTGAAAAACTCTTGTAGAAGCCGAATTATTTCCGGACTACTAAAATTTTCATCTCTTTATTTATTTATTTATTTTCTTTCCATCGAAACTTTTCTGGTCTAGAGGATACGAATTAACAACAAAATTGTAAAAATTTCCCCTTTTCAAATTCACCGAAGATACGAAACAGTAAAATTTCTGTTTTATTTTCTTCTTTAGCTTTCGATAACGGGATTTTTTGGTTTTGTGGGACGCGAATTTGAAAAATTAGTAAAACGGAATATAAGTATAACGTATATATTCTTTCAAAGTCCTAAGAATTGAATTAATGTCGAAAAGGTGAAAATTTTGCCTTACCTTTTCATGCGTTCCTTATAATTTCAAACAAAAGCAACACTAATATATTAATTTGTCAGTTCGAAGTCGGAGTTAAAATTTCTGGAGTAGAAGTTGGCCATTTTTTTACTGACTCCCCAGCCCTGTTTTCTGTGGCAAAAAAATTACAAAATTTTTGGACTTTTTAATTATTATTTCTAAATATCTCGAGCTATGTAGCCATAGCTTGTTATTTGTCAAATAGAATATTAAAGAGGATAAAATCCTATATAAAGGCCGTTTTTTACTTTTCTATTTTTTACTTATTCGATTTTGATTGCAGAATATTTTTATGGAAATTCATTTTTAAAACGGTATCGAAAAATGAAGGTCTCCGATCCAATGAGGAAAAAAAGGTATATATTGAAAAAAAGATAAATGCAACTGCGATATCTTTATAAATTTCGTCCATAAAATTAGCATTAAAAATGGGTTTTTTCACTTGACTGAAGCAGCCACTTCTCAGTTGCATTTCAATATTTTTAAATGATTGTTTTCATTGAATAGCTGAAATCGATCTGTTAGCCATTTATTGCTCATTTGATTTCATTTACAGATATTTTTATTCGAGCCATTTTCTTCTTCGGTTCCCGTTTCGAAAGTAAAAAAATCCCCATAAAAAAATTCTTCAATCAATATCGGAACAATAGAAAATGGCCTTTGTACAGATCCTATCTCAGCTATCATAAAAAAAACAATTAAAAAAATTGAAATGCAACCAACCTATCTGTATAATTTTTTTCCATAGGTTTAGCATTAGCGAATGAGCTTTTTCGCTTTACTAAAGTAGCCTCTTCCCGATTGCATTTCAATGTTTTTTATTTATTTATTTGTTTGTTTATTTATTTTGCATTGGATACTTGAGATCGATCAGCACAAGGGCTGTTTTCTACATTTTAGATTTTTTGTTTACAGATATTGGCTTATTCAGTCAAGCGAAACAACCCACTTGCAACTGGTAGTCTTACAATAGAAATTTATAAACGTATATAGTCGACATTTTAATATTTTAAATAAATAAATATATATTAACACACACATATATATACACACTTATATATAGGTATATATTTGCATTGGATAGTTGAAGTCGACCTATATAAAGGCAGTTTTCTATTTTTTCGATTTTGTTTACAGGTATTTTAAACAGGCTACTTCAGTTAAGCTAAACAATCCACTCGATAATCATAATCTTACGGAAGAAATTTATAAAGATATCTCGTCTGCATTTTTAATATTTTTAAATGTTATTTTAGCATTGGGTAGATGCGGTCTCTTGCTAGTGATAGTCTTAAGACAAAAATTTACATACATATATCGTCAACATTTTATTATTATTATTATTATTATTATTTTACATTTGATAGCTGAGGTCGATTCGTACAAAGGCCATTTTCTTCTTTTTCGATTTATTTTACGGATATTTTTAAAAGGATACTTCAATCAAGCGAAACAATTCACTAGCTTATGATAATTCTAAGGTAGAAATTTATAAATATATCTGGTCTGCGTTTTAATATTTTTAATTTTTTTTATGCCGTTTTCTACTTTTTATTATTTTTTTAACTTATATTTTAAAGAGGCTAATTCATTCAAGAGAAGCAACCCAATCATTCATAATCTTATGATTTAAATTTATAAAGATATCTCATCCGCATTTCAATGTTTTTAATTAATATTTTTGTATTGGCTATCTGACATTGATCCGTACAGATACCGTTTTCTACCTTTTCAATTTTGTTTATATTAAAGAGGCCAAACACCTTACAGTTTTATAAATTTCTGAATGGATCTTTTCGAATCTCTGAAGTAGCCTCTTCTCGGTTCTATTTCAACATTTTTAAATGATTTTTTTTTTTTAATAGAAGACGACTGATGAGATCGATCTGTAAAAAAGCGTCTTTTTTTTTTTCTTTTCGATTTTTTTGTAGATATTTTCACTTTCTTTACTCAAACTCGTTTTGAAAGTGAAAGCACTCCCATAAAAAAGTATTATGAAATGGAAAGAGTATAAAATGGCTTTCGTACAAATCGATCTTAAATATACAGTGCAAAAAACATTTTAAAATGCTGAAATGCAACCGAGATAGATTAATAATTTTCCTTCGTAGGATTAGTATTAGCGAGCGAGTCTTTCCGCTTGACTGAAGTAGCCTTTTCTCGGTTACATTTCAATGTTTTTAAAATGACAATCTTACACTGGATAGCTGAACAAAGACCGTTTTCTACTTCTTCAATTTTTGTTTATTTTAGCGAGATTACTGCAGTCAAACCAAACAACACCTACGCTATAATGCTAATCCTATGAAATAAATTTATGAAGGTTTTTCGTTTGCATTTTAATATTTTTAAATGATTTTTTTAAGCTATTGCATAGCTTTTATCGCGGGCTTTGAGCGCGGCGACCGAATCTAGAAATTCCGTAACGAGAAAAACCTAACACTCCGGCTAACGTCATTTCAGTTCGGCAAACTTCGGCAGTTCGGCAGACTTCTCATTTATTCAATAAAAGAAAAAAAATTGTTTTCTTATCGGTCATCACGCTCAAAAAGTGTAACTTGAATTAATATCAAAGAAAAAGAAAAAACTTGATTTAATATCAAAGACAAAAAAAAAAAAAAAAAAAAAAAGCATAAATAAAAAATAAATAAATAATTATAGATGCATAAGTTGATAAAAATTGCTATGCAATAGCTTTACCGCGGCAGTCCCTGAGTGCCACACGTATTTTTTATACTTTTAAAGATAAAATTAAGCCGCTAAAATTTAAATTCTTAAAATAAAAACACATTTAAAAAAATATCGTCTTTATATATCTATATATATATATAACGGGGTCCCAAAAATGACTGGTGGATTTTAAAATTCAATAACTTGCAAACGGTGACAGCTATTTAAAAAAAAAAATTGCAGGAGGGTTAAGTATAATGTCAGGAGTTTTTTTTTTTTGCCGCAATTTTTTATTTTAGTTCGTATCTCAAACAATAGGTGGCGCTGACGGCGATTGAAGGCCAGGTCGACTATTCACTCAGCACTGATCACCTGGCCTTCAATCGCCGTCTGAGCCACCTATTGTTTGACATGCGAACTAAAATAAAAAATTACGGTAAAAAAACTCCTGACATTATACATAATCTTCCTGCAAAAAATTTTTAAATAGCTGTCACTGTTTGCAAGTTATTGAATTTTAAAATCCATCAGTCATCCTGCGTCGGATGTATATATATATATATATATATATATATATATATATCCGACGCAGTAAACTGTTAGTGAATAGGATCATTATATTTGGAGTTATAAGGATGTTTCTTTTACCCCATTCGGTACTACTTGAGTCGTTTGGCGCTTTATATAATGTGTCTAAATGGGTTCATCGGCCATTCATTAGCAGAGCATTACTGTGTACATTAAAAATATTTAAATATGCGTATAAATTTCGTTTTGGAATGGCAATGCATTTTATAAATAGTTTACATGCGTTTTATTTTCATGTGTCATAGTAAGCCTATCTATGATGGGTAGGACTGGACGATGATGTAGAGATTTCTTAAATCGATTTATCATCCATCTAACATCGCGATATAACACTAATTTTACTCTCTATAATACGAAATCTATCATTTAATGTTTAGTAACAAAATACGGGCTTTATGCAACCCCCGCTTATATTAATTTAGCATTTAGTTGTTCAAATAACTAAAAAAAAGTATCTTTTACATATGAAAAAAAAACTGAATGCCCCTTTTTTTTTAAATTAGTGATATATTTTAATATTTTTTATAAACTCACCCTTAAAGAAATAAAAGAAAAGAAAATTTTTTTTACATTGTGTCTGACTTGTTTCGGACACTACAATCTAAATTACTTAAGTAGAGGAGCCTAAGGGCAACTTCCCCCAACACGCTCAAATAGCATTTTATTGCTAACAACAACATGAATGCACTTGTTTTTACAGACACTGAGTTAAAAACTTATTGAAGACAGAAGCAGATTCAGTGATCATAGGCGTAACTAGAGAATTTTTCTAGGGGGGGGGCCACGGCCCCATCTATTTGATAATTTTTAAACAATAATTGTAAAAACTACTATTGTTTGGAAAACAATAATAGAGTAACAATGTTGTTTTATAGTAAACTGTTTCATAATTTCCAAACAATAATAGTATTAGTAACTAGTCGGAAGTGGCAATCCCAAAACTTTCTTTTTCTAATTTATTTTAAGATTCACTTTTGCTCTCAAACGCACCATGCATTTAACTGGGAAATTCTCTTATTTAGAAACTATATTAGGTGCCATGATTGCGATTTTTTGATAAATGCAGAAAATGTTACAAAAAATGCAGTCAAAGTTCGTCTTTTGAACCGAATTCTCCAAAGTGGAAGATCTGGGAATGACAAAAATGGTCATGCAGAGAAAGTAATAGTCGATAAATCAAATTCTACTGAATTCAGAGAAAAATGAAGTCATGCGGTATCTTATAACATATCTTCAAAAATTATCTCATCAAGTTTCATGTTTTTACTTTTAAAAATGAATCTGAAAATGTATAGGAAAATTTTGAGCTGCTGAGAGATAAAAAGACATTTTTTCGAATACACCCTTAATGCGTCAAAATTATCTATCTCAGTGCCAAAATTAAATGGCAATTTATGATCATTGTGAAGATTTTAAAGAAATGAAATTCCTTGCATTAGTTCTTAAAATAAGACTATTGCGGAAATTTGAAAAAAATGCAACATAAAAGCGCCACCTGTTGGGCGATTTATACCAAAACATAAATAGCAACAATATTTATCAAGCTATACCTGAATCTGAAGTTCGCTGATTAGTTCTTGAAATAGAGCTATTGCAGGAATTGAGAAAAATTCAGCATAGCAGGGCCACATATTGGGAGATTGACAACAAAACATGGACAAAACTAGTTTGTTTCACGGATTTACTGAATCTAAAGTTTGATGAAAATTCGTACTCCTAAGAACCTGAGATAGAGCTATTGCACAAATCGTGAAAAATGTAACATAGCAGTTCCACTTGTTGAGCAATTTACACCAAAATGCAAACAACATCGATTCATGTTGAGGGCTAACTGAATCTGAAGTTTAATGGAAAAGCGTATATTAATTATGAATATATAGCTGTTGCGTAAATCGTAAAAAATGCACCATAGCAGCGCACCTGTCGAGCGATTTGCACCAAAAACTAATCAGTATCAATCTATATCAAGAACTACTTGATTATAATTTTTAATTAAATTCAGTGCGATAGTTCTTGAGATAGAGCTATTGCAAAAATCGTGAAAAATGCAGCATACCAGCGCCATCTGTTGAGAGATTTACACAGAAACGAATACAATATCAATTCATGTTAAGTACTGACTGAGTCTGAAGTTTGGTTGATATCCGTGCCTTAGTTCTTCAGATATAGCTGTTACGTTAATCGTAAAAAAAACAGCGTAGAAGCGCCATCTGTTGACTGACTTGCAACAAAAACTAATCAGTATCAATTTGTATTAGGGACTACCTGAATATAAATTTTTATTACATTCCGTGCATTAGTTCTTGAGATAGAGCGTCCACAAAATTTATGTCACATATAGACACACAGATTCACATATACATAGACAGACATTTTGTAAAAACTTGTTCTTATTAAAAACTACGGATCTCTGATCCTTAAAACGGGTAAATCCGTCAAAAATCGGAATTCGAAAATTTTCACGAATCCAATATTTTCTTCCGTAAAGATAGAAGAAAGTAAAAATAGTTTTGTTAGAACTGATAATACTCAAAGGAAAGCTCACTTGTTAATACATTCCTGAAAACGTATAATGTATCAAAGAAACTAATTGGATGAAACTTTCTTCTCTCTTTAGCTGCTATAAGATTCACAAACTTTACGAGCAACAAACTTTTAAGCCGATTTTAACCCCAACTTTTTCCAGTTCAAAGAGAGAAAAAGGTTACAATTATTTTCGAAAAAGTTGGAGGAATAGTAGGAAAACCAGTACTACTAGTACCAGCCATTAATATTTATCGCCTGTTCCTATCAATCGCTTATCTCAGATTTTTTGAAATGCTCGATGTTCCATGAAAAGGCTCGGTTAGCGGAGACTGTTTTGGAACTGCAGAAAAAAGTTGGGAGACATTGCTGTTTGCTATCACACTGGGTGTTGTGAGGATATTTCGCGAAAAGTTGGAGAAAATCAAGTGTTGGCTCAAAAATCTTTCGAGATGTTGGTGAATCTGATAGCGGCTTTATACATCAAGTTTTCGATTCAAAACAGTACCTAGGAGAGGAGGAGAATTTTTTTTAATGCAGTAAAGCAGCCAGAATTCGGCTCCCGGGGGGGGGGGGGGATAAAGTTATTTATAAACAACAGACTCGCCATTTTTTTAATAAATAAATAAGTTAGTTAATGAGTTATAAGCAATTTTGATCACATGACAACCATCTTTGCTCCTTTTTGTCGCTACCACATCGTAAATTCGTTTCAAATCATCCACTGTGAGAATCGTCTTCTGAAAGATCTTATCAAAGAATGAAGTACATTTATCACTTACATAACTTTTTAGTCTTGAATCTAGGAAAAAAAGTGACCGGAAAAAAGTTAGCGGAAAAAATGACATAGACTAAAAAAGCGAAAAAAAAGTGACACGGGAAAAATGTTACCGGAAAAAAGGGACAAGGAAAAAAAGAGTGACAAGGAATTGATTTTGGGGATTTATTGGTTAAGTATGAAAGGGGGGTCGGGGGGGGGGAGGCTCTTAATTTAGATAAACGGGTTTTTCATGCTAAATTAACTGTTTTGGTTCAATTTTTGGATATACGGTCATACTGAAAAGACGCTGGTTTGATTAGTTTTGGGAACGGATGATTACCCCACCCCCCTCCGTCCAAAATAAGATGAATGGGTTTTTAATGGTGTTCTTCAATTAAAAAGTGTTGTAACACATGCTTTAATTTATTTTTGTTTGGAAATACATAAAAATAGCATGTGTTGTTATTCAGAAACTGTCTAATTGCACTCAATTTTCTGTTTTTTTAAAAACACAGTAGATCTTTCATAACAAGCCTTCAAAGTGGACGTTTTTGAGCACATTTCCCGGCGAAAGCAGAAAAACCGGTCGAAAAGCAGGGGAAAAACGGATGATCACGTGATCGAAATAGCTTAGAACTCGATAGGTAATTGAATGATCATAAAATGGAAAACTAAGTTCGATTTGAAATCGCTTCCATATTCAGGTATTCCTATTTTATATCTTTGTATTAAAAAATTAATTTGTAAATGTGTCAAAACGTTTTACGCTTGTTGAGCGGAGCAGTTGAGAAGAACCTGAAGTAGAATTTTTCAACGTGTGTCAAATTTTGGATATAGATTCTTTCTGATAAGGCTTATATATAGTATTGTGGTATGGTGTCCTCAGTTTCTCTTTATTCAGTTGGTTTATTTGTTAAGTTCATCAATAACATATTTTTTGTTCCTCAAGTTCTTTAGAACTATAGATCAATTAATAAAAAAATAAATAAAACGCATTACAACTACATAGGATCCACACTCCAATATTACATTTCGCTTACCACGTCTAAGCTACCTTTCATCTATGTACTCTCTAGTACATTACCAGCATATGTCTCTTTTCCAACTATCTTCCCTTTCTACGCTTAATAATCCCCCTCAGCTCATTGCCACTAGACCAGTGAAATCATTTTCTAGACATGCTCCTTGAGGTAATTGCAGCTATTCTTCTAAGCTTTTGAATGAAGATAATTTCATTCCTGCATACCTTTTCACAATAAGACTTCGCTATCTATCTTCTGCCATGATTAAAAGTTGTTAGTACGTCGCCGCAGTATTTAATGCCTGAAGAATTTTGGGAGTTTAATGGTAAAGTATAGAGGGGGAACGGGGGATAACCTCTCTTAAACTAAATAAATGGCTTTTTACGCAGAATTATCCTATTTGCTTAAAAAATTGAATGTAGGTTCACTATGATAAGGGGTATCCCTGATTAGTTATTTGCTAATTAAAAAGTGGGAGGGCGGGCGATTATCCCCCCCCCCGCCTTAAATTAGATAAATAGTTTTTTATGCCCAATTATCCGATGTATTTCAAATTTTGGATATAGGTTCTTTCTCATAAAATGAATCCCTGAATATTTTTAAGGGTTTTTTAATATATCGTCAATAGCTGTTTGAATTTAAAACTGTGGTTTATGTTTCTGCATAGCATTTTTCAGTATTCTATAAGTATCCTAACAAAGAAAAAAAATATCCTGTTTTTATTAAAATCCTGTTTTTTTTTTAATTTAAATTTGTTTATTTAATTTTTTAAGCGTTCAAACCCTGAAGATCTTTTAAGAACTACAAGTTATTAAACAATTAACTTTCTAATTGCTAACATAAGCTAGTAATAAAAAACTATTATTATTACTACAAATTAATGAATTCATTAATTCATACGTTCGTGACATACAACATAGTTTGTACATTAAAAATGTCTAACACATATTTTTTAAATGTTTTATATTATATTTTGTGATGTATAATATGGGACATTAATTAGTAAAAATCCAGTTTTAAATGATAAATATTCGGCGTAAATTAAAATGACAATTACAACAAATGACTTAGCATATTACTTTTTTCACAAGTAAAAAAATAAAATAAAATAAATAAACCAGTTTTAAATGCAAAATGAATTGTAATTTATAATTATAAAGAAAAAAGTAAAATGTGTTACGTTTTCTGGCATAATTGTTTCCAATCATTAAATTAAAAAATAAAGAAAATTTCTTTTTATTTGTTATTTGCGTTCAGTTGCATTCAACTCGCTTTTTTATTTTGCTTGGTCATTTTTGCGGTAAACCTTTACCGAGAAATCCCTTGATCGTCAAATTTCTTAAGATACTAGCCGCCCGCGATATATATCGGACATCCCCCTCCGTCAAATGGGGAAAGCAAGCTTCTTTCAATAATCGCCTGTTCCCCCATCTATACTTAGCAAAAGAATCTCATAACAAATTAGTGATACACCTTAGCATAATGAACGTACATACAAAATTGGAAGCAAATCGGATAATTCTGCGTAAAAAGCCATTTATTTAATTTAAGGGAGGTTATCCTCTGTTTCTTCCTCTATACTTAGCCATTAAACCTTTGAAAATATTCAGAGATTTACCTTATCAGAAAGAACCTATATTTAAAATTTGAAATACATCGGATAATTCTGAATAAAAACCGACTTATCTAATTTGAGGGGGAAATAATTGCTTGCCCCTTTTTCTTTTTATTAAGAAAAAGAACCCCCATAACTAATCAGAGATACCTCTTATATCATAATGAACCTATGTCTAAAATTCGAGGTAAATCGAATATTTCTGCGTAAAAAGGCATTTATTTAACTTAAGAGGTATTATCCCCCGTCCCCCCCCCTTCATATTTAGCCATTAAACCCTTAAAACTATTCAGGAATTTACCTTATCAGAAAGAACCTATATTTAAAATTTGAAATACATCGGATAATTCTGGATAAAAACCGATTAATCTAATTTAAGGGGCTAAAAATCTAAAATTCCAAATAAATCGGATAACTCTGCGTAAAAAACTATTAATTTAATTTAAGACAGGTTTCCCCCGTCCCCTTTTTTCTTAACCATTAAACTCTTAAAACTCTTCAGGCATTAATAACTCTTATCAGAAAGAACCTATACCCCAAAAATGAGACACGTTGTATAATTCTGCATAAAACCCCTTTTATCTAATTAAGGGCGGATGGGGTGAGGGGTGGAACCAAAACAGTTAATTCAGCATGAAAAACACATTTACCTAAATTAAGAGCATCCTTTCGATCCTCCCTGTATACTTAACCAATGAATCCCCAAAATCAATTCCTTGTCATTTTTTTTCCGGTAACTTTTTTTCTGAGTCACTTTTTTCCGCTTTTACAGTTTATGTCATTTTCTTCCGATAACTTTTTTTTCCGGTCACTTTTTTTTCCGTTTACCCACTTGTCTATTTCGTGCGTTTTTTATGGGTGTTCTCAACTGCTCCGCTCAACAAGCGCAAAATGTTTTGACCATAGATGTAGAAATTAGATGTATTCCTATTAGAGGTCTGCATGGGCCGGGCCTCGGCCCGCGGGCCGGGCTCGGGCCGATTTCCAATAATGGCATTCGGGCCGGGCCGGGCTCGGGCCTTACTTCTGAAGACTCGGGCCGGGCCGGGCCTAGTCACAAATCCTTTCGGGCCGGGCCGGGCCGGGCCTAGTCACTAATCTTTTCGGGCCGGGCTGGGCTGGGCTCGGGCCTTAATTTTTTTGCTGGAGTATCGGGTCGGGCCTAACTTTTTTTTCCCTACGAAGCCGAGACTGATTCCATTCTTCCTAGTTTTCATGGATCAAAATAATCAGTTCCTATTGAATCTTCCTATATGAAAATCCTTTTCTCGACTTTTTATAAATCAGTAATATTTGGCTTTGTCCAAAAATTTCTGCAAAAAAAAAGCATATACTTTTAAGCCGTCATTATTCTACAATTAAACATTAGAATTTATTCCTTTTAAAGAATCGTAGATTACTAGGCGTTTTAAAATAGAATTAAACACACACACACACACACACACACACACACACAAAAAAAAAAAAAAAAAAAAAAAAAAAAAACATGATTATGACGAATTTTTTTTTTTAAACTGAAAACTGAAAGTTTCTTTTAAAATGTTCATCCATGCAAAATGAATACAACAATACGGGAGAAAAAAAATATATTAAACATTTACATCTGTTAAGAAGGGAATGCATTTTCTCTTCGTTCCAAAGCGATTTCGTCTTTGGAAATTTTACCATATACCGCTTTTTCGATTTTTTGTCTCCATTACAGGGAATATGGATTAATAATACTAGCAATAACTGAAACATTTACATACAACAAACAAAGATTCATTTAAAAGCATAAATATCGCAGCCTACGGCACTTCTGCATAAATGGAGATTATAAACATAAAAAAAAAGACTGGTCAGAACTCTTCCATAAGATTAAAGATCAATGTTCTGTAGAAATTCACTCTAGCCGGGCCGGGTTCGGGCCGAATTTTAAACTTTTTTCTGGACCGGGCCGATCTCGGGCTTAAATTTTAACTTTCGGGCCGGGCCGGGTCGGGCCATTATTTTTTTCGTTCGGGCCGGGCCGGGTCGGGCCAATATTTCTTTCGTTCGGGCCGGACCGGGCCCGGGTTTAAATTTTAACTTTCGTGCCGGGCCCGGGCCTGGAAATTTCGGCCCGTGCAGACCTCTAATTCCTATATCTATGGTTTTGACACATTTACAGACTCATTTTTTAGCGGAAATATGTAAAATTAGAATGTTTGACAATGGAACGATTTCGAATCGAACTTATTTTTCCATTTTATGATAGTTAAATTATCTATCCAGTTCTAAGCTATTTCGATCACATGATCACCCGTTTTTCTCCTGCTTTTCGACCGTTTTTTCTGCTTTCGTCGGGAAATGTGTTCAAAAACGTCAACTTTGAAGGCTTGTTATGAAAGATGTATTGTGTTTTTTCAAAAACAGAAAATTAAGTGCAATTAGACAGTTTCTGAATAACACATGCTATTTTAACGCATTTCCGAACAAAAATAAATTAAAGCATGTGTCACAAAGTTGCCCTTTTTGATTTAAGAACGCCCTTAATTAAGAATTAATGAAACAAGTTGGAAATTGCACGTGAAGCGTAGCAAATGAGGTGCGTTCGTACGATAAGGAAGTTTTAAAATTATGCAGATCTTGCTGTTATAGTAACAGTACTTCGGATATAAGTATAGTGGTCAATTTTTTTTTTTTTTTTTGTTCCTGTAAATATACATGGACATACAACTTGCATTACACCTCAGCAGCGTATATCATATTCATAAAATGTGAAATACTTGAATATAGTTAAAACACGTCCCAAACAATATATCCACGTATACCATTATGTAGGGGAATATTTTTGAGTGGCCCTGTAAATTAATGATATATTTTTTTTTTTGCATAGATTGTAAAGACGGACGGACAAATGGTCTGACAGACTGAACGACGAATAGTGCTACTTATATATATAATTACGGATTCACTTACAATTATTCAGATCTTGATATAATAGTACACAGTATATTTTGGATACAGTATAGAAGCCAAAATCTTTTGTATGTCCCTGTAAATACTACCTGCTTTTTTTTAAACAGAAAATAACTTGTAATATTCTTCAGCAACATATATCAACCTCATAAAATTTTAAATAGTTAATTACAATTAAAATGCGCACCAAACAATGTTATCCCTATACCATTATGTAATATAATACTTTTGTCTGACCTTGTAAATCAATAACAAATGTTCTTTGTACCACAGATTATGCAAAATGTATATTATAATATGTACTTCATAGATGCATATCGATTTTATTATGTTGGAATGAGTGTATCATCATTAAAATGCATTCGAAACTTTTCCCCATTGACCGTAAAGTAACGGAATACTTTTGATTGTACCTGTAATTAATCTATTCATCCGATTTTCATAAAATTTGAAATGACTCGACATAATTATGTAATAATTATATATTTTAAATTTCAAACGATTAAAATGCATTTGAATTTTTTTCCCCATTGACCGTAATGTAACGGAATACTTTTGATTGTCCCTGTAATTGATCTATGCATCCGATTTTCATAAAATTTGAAATGACTCGAAAAAAATATGTAATAATTATACATCTTAAATTTCAAATGATTCGGTCTGGTAGTTTTTACGTTGTTATATGCGGACGGACAAATAGACTGAACGACAACTATAGGTGCTCTGTATTTACATAATTACTACCGCACCTAAAAACTGTTTGAAAGTAGTCCCTGTGGATTTGAGAACAAACTTAACAAAAGGATAATATACGAAAACTGTAACGTTTAAGTTAATATCCTTCCAGAAACATAAATACAAATGAATTATAAACTTTCCAAACATACCTGGATTTAATGAATGCTTAAAGGAATTCGAAGATTAAAAAAAATGAACTCATATATCCATCTTTTTCATAATTTTCTTCCCTGAAGAGGATTTAATATCAGTCATAGCGGAACGCTCAATAAAAGAAACTAATACCTTAGCACTACAATTTACAACAAAATGTTTGTGGAATTAAGTCTAACCTTCAAAACATACGAGAATGCGTTTTTGTGTTTTTCCTGGTATTCGAGAGAGTGCAGTTCCGTTTCCAAAAAAAGAGCAAGAAACAGATTTAAGTAATTAAGACCCCCCCCCCCCCCCCAATGGTGCAGTATTGAAAAACCCGAGACAGTGACAGGAAATGACCATTCCTTTTAGCCTTCCGCTGATTTCTAATAGTAGAAATAAATGGCGTCCTCTTTCAAAATGAGTGACCGGTTTACGTTAAAAGCTGATACTGTTACCATGTGCTGTTGGGGCGATCGAGGAGTAAGAAATAATTGTAAAAAAGCGTGAAAAGAGACTAAATCTGAAAAATATAGACTTAAGACAAATGTAAAAAATAGCTTGTTTAGCATCCCACTCTGAAGCATGTGTAATCTCTCGAAAAAATAAAATTTTTACGTTTTAACTTTACCATAAGAGTTTAAAATTCTAGGGGGGGGGGGGCACTGGGATGTCTGGGGTGGGCCCGGCCCACCCGGCCCCCCCGCTAGTTACGCCTATGTCAGTGATAAATTTAGCTGTTCATTTACCATCAGAAGAAAAGTAGTATAAAAAAAGAGGGGGGGGATATGAGAAAAAGGGGGCAATTTTGTTTCTTTTTAACTTATAGATTATAATAAAATGTGTTTAATATAAATGCTGACATTCACATAGTGAATGGAGAAAGATTGAAAGGCCACATTACCAAAGTTGCTGATTTTTTAGAGGTCGTTGGCCCTTGTCAGGTTAGTAATAAAACATAATCTTAAATATATAGAGCTATTCCATCTCAATTCAGGCAGACAATACTGATATGCGTCAAGTCACCATCACAGATTTTTTTCAAAAAAATTCAGTAGTTAGAATTAAGTGATTTATAAAATTTCCTAAAAGGATTTTTCCCTAAATTTTTTTTTCTCTGATTACAGCACTTTAAAATTCATGATAAAATTGGCAGTTTTCAGAAAAACTGAAAAACGCTTCATTTGCGAAATGAACGCAATACCAAACATATTCAACATATTCAGTCAATTTATTTTTTATAAAGAGTTATTAATATGAATTTTACTTTGGCATAGTTTTAAAAAATATAGTGACATTTTTACTTAATTAAAAAAAATAGATTTTAAGTATAAAAAATATAATTATTAGTGAATTTAAGATTTTTTTTCAGAATGAAAAAAAATATTTTGAAGCTAAACATTGATGGCAATCTAAAGACCTTTATTGGGAGTTTTACAGCAAATTTTATTTTAACTCTAAGGTGCTTACAACTTTTGTAATTCAATTTTAAATTTTGCAAAATTTTGTAAAATCACTACTTTTGAAATGCAATTTCTCAAAAACACCATTTTTTAAAAATCTGATAATATGCTCAATTCATACCTTAATAGTCTCTAATACATACCTTACAAGCAAATCGTGTGTTTTTGCTTAGAAAATTTTATATGATTTTTTGAAAATAACATGTTGTGTGTATTTTTCAACAGACCACAAAGTCAAGCTCTTCCTTATTTAACCGAACTTGTAATGTAATTAATATTTCAAACTAAAAAATACATCACTAGTACATAATTATTACTGTTAAATTATAGCTAATCATTTGCTTAAATTTAAAATTGCGTAAAATACAGCCAATAATAAAATTAGTATTGATCATATGTCATTTCATTCCATACTCATGAATGTGTTAAATCCATCTACAGTATGTAAAAATTTTGTTATATAGTATGGATATAATATATTAATGTGCAAATACATACATAACAGAAGAATTAGGTAGTAAAGGTTTCTTAAATTAACTTCAACTCCTTATCGTTGAAGGTATGAAGTCGCCCAGATTGTCCTATTGTAACTGGTTTTTCTGTTTCTAGAAGCACATTTTCCAATGGTAATGCACATTCATATTTTTTCTTTCCAGATTCTTTTGGCCACAGGAATGCTTTATCTATGGACCATGTTGGGTACATCAATGATACTTTAATGTCATTTAGTTCTTGTGATTGATATACCATTGATTTGTCCTATCCACCAATTATTTTCATAAATGCATCCAATGAAATCACCGATTTGGAAACTATGTAATGAATATTGTCTTTTCATTTGGCTGAAGGTTTCAACTTTTGTCAATTCATTTTTACTTGCTTGTTCCATATAATTTTCATTATTTACAATCACCCTATAATGGTTATATCTAATGCCAACAATAGATTTTGCATTAGCATATTCTTTCTCATTATTAGTTCTATAGGATTGAATAATATTTCTGTCTGGATGGACTAGAATGTTATTTTTTAGCAAAGATAGTTCAGCAACAAATGAGACAGAATTTTCGATAGCTTTTATTGGCTCCTTTTGGAGATTAAATTTTGTTGCATTGTGCTTGTCTCAGTCCCCAATAGCATTACATGCACTTTTAACATGGCCGGTACCTGAAAATATTCTCTACTTCAGTACAATTTTATTTTTGTGCAATTCATAAAACTGATACTTGTTTTTAAAATGTGCTCCAGCTCCATCTGATATATACACAGGTGATTCCAGTGTTTGTAATTGATACAACTTAAATAATTCTTTTTTTACTTTTTCTAAGTCACAAACAGCATGAGCTGTATCATGAGTTAATCATCAGAAACTATGATAAAACTCTTTATTTCTTCTCTAAAGTATGCTGTGCAGGTAACTAACGATATCTGAGTATTCTGCCAGTGGTAGCTTTGTACTTCATTTGGCAGTATTAGTGAGTAATTTTCAGCAAAGTCGAAATGCATCACAAGCGCAGATTTTTTGTAAAGGGGTTTGGCTTATTTAATTTTATGAATAGGAATTTTTGAAGACTAGCTTATATTTATCTGCCATAATAATGTGCATATATTATTTTTTCAGTAAAAAATATTATTATAAATACAGAGAAATAAGAAAAAGCTTGATCTTCTGGTTTTCTGAGGAAAAAAAAACTAATTGGAAAAAAACTAAACTTGAAAAAAAATCTAATTCAGTTGTAATGTATGTATTTGCATTTTAATATATTATATCCATACTATATAACAAAATAGTTAACACACTGTAGATGAATTTAGCACATTTATGAGTATGGAATGAAATGACATATGATCAATACTAATTTTATTATTGACTGTATTTTACGCAATTTTAAATTTAAGCAAATGATTAGCTATAATTTAACAGTAATAATTATGTACTAGTGATGTATTTTTAGTTTGAAATATTAATTACATTACAAGTTCGGTTAAACAAGGAAGAGCTTGCCTTTGTGGTCTGTTGAAAAATACACACAACATGTTATTTTCAAAAAATCATATAAAATTTTCTAAGCAAAAACACACGATTTGCTTCTAAGGTATTTATTAGAGACTAATAAGGTATGAATTGAGCATATTATCAGATTTTTAAAAAATGGTGTTTTTGAGAAATTGCATTTCAAAAGTAGTGATTTTACAAAATTTTGCATAATTTAAAATTGAATTACAAAAGTTGTAAGCACCTTAGAGTTAAAATAAAATTTGCTGTAAAACTCCCATTAAAGGTCTTTGGATTGCCATCAATGTTTAGCTTTAAAATATTTTTTTTCATTCAGAAAAAAAATCTTAAATTCACTAATAATTATATTTTTTGTACTTAAAATCTAATTTTTTTAATTAAGTAAAAATGTCACTATATTTTTTTTAACTATGCCAAAGTAAAATTCATATTAATAACTCTTTATAAAAAATAAATTGACTGAATATGTTGAATATGTTTGGTATTGTGTTCATTTCAAAATGAAGCATTTTTCAGTTTTTCTGAAAACTGCCAATTTTATCATGAATTTTAAAGTGCTGTAATCAGAGAAATAAATTTTTTAGGGAAAAATCCTTTTAAGAAATTTTATAAATCACTTAGTTCTAACTACTGAATTTTTTTGAAAAAAATCTGTGATGGTGATTTGACATGCCCTGCCTGAGCTGGGATGGAATTGCTCTATATCTCTTTTTAATGGTAAGTAAATGACAAAAAAGTAGAAAATCGCAAATCTACAGAAAAATCCATTGAATGCTCCCTCATTCTGCTGTGAAAAATAAATTACCTGAAACATTACAGAACCCTCTTAAAGTTTTTTTAATTAATTACATAATAATATAAAATTAAAGTATTCTAATATTACTCAAACATATATAAAATAATTTTTCACCAAAATAACGCATAAAAATGTAAGCTAAATATGGATTAATTTAGGATAATTAATTTTTTATTTTTTATTTTTCTCGGACATAAATAGTGAATCAGTTATAAACAAAACACAATAAAATGTTATTTGGGTTTAATTAATAAATAAATGTGTTTTTAATGCACTACACACATCAAATACAGTTGGCATCTATACTGGCGAGTGTATTTCGCATCATTAAACAGTATATCTTGGGGGGGAAATAATCCAAGAGCTGAGCATGCAACAGAAACTGAATATTGAAGATACTGAAATGTCTTTGAAATACATTTGCATCCAGTGTGAAAAAAGAAATAAATTATTTGAAATGCATTAGGAATCAAAGTAGATGAATATATTCTCCAGAATAAAGCTATATTTCTTGAAAAAATAATCAAACTGAATTTACTAAAAGCACATGGTAAAAAAAAAACCCCGCAATATTGAAAATACAAAAATGTCATCGAAATCTGCTTGCATCCAATAGAAAAAAGAATTAACCAGTTCTCTAATTAGACATAATCAATGCAGATAGCATATTTTGATGAAAAAATCTGTATTTCACTTGGCGATCAATAATTCATCACTCGCCACTTGGCGAGTGATGACTAGAGTGGCGATCGATGACCAACAAGTCACTTGAAATGTATTTGGAATCAAAGCTAATAAATACATTTTGCCAAAATAGAACTGCATTTCTTGAAAAAATAATCCAACTGAACACGATAAAAGAACTCGACAAAAAACCGAAATATTGAAAATACAGCTATGTGATTGAAATCTGTTTGCATCCAGTAGGAAAAAGAAATAACCAATTTTCTAATTAGATGTAATCAATGTAAAGATGCATATTCCATGAAAAAAACTGAATTTCACTTGACGATTAAGGTGGCGATCGATGTCCAATAAATTTACTTGAAATGCATTTGAAATCAAACCTGATGAATTAACATGTTTTCCAAAATAAAACTTATATTTCTTGGAAAAATAATCCAACTGAACACACTAAAAGAACATGACAAAAAACCAAACTATTGAAAATAGAGGTAAATCATTGAAATCTGTTTGTATTCAATAGTAAAAAGAAATAATCACTTTTCTAATCAAATGTAATCAATGTAGAGATGCGTAGTTCTATGAAAAACGGCTGCATTTCACTTGGCGATCGAAAAAAGTTTTTTTAATCGCCAGTTTTATATCTTTAATTACCGCATGGCAAGTGTCGGCCGCTAATTTTTATCTGAATTAAATCAAATCCTGCTACATCGATTTAACACCAACTTGCCACGTTTTTCTTAAATTGTCTTTTTCTTAAATCGGAAAGCATTAAGTTTTGCAACATGTGTTTAAATCGAATCCTGCTCATGGCCGTAGCTAGGTAGCGCTCCTCAGGGGCGCTATGGGCGGCTCAGCCTCCCCCCCCCCACCCCCCTGAAAGTGATTCCAAAGTCACTAAATGAATTTCTGTTCCAAAAATTAAAATGAAATTCTGTTCAAAAATCTAATTTAGTTTTGACACCCTTTCACAGTTTTGCAGAAATACTAAATAGTATCTAAAATAAGCGTTTCAGCACTCACTCATCCTATTTGTACATATGAAGCCAATATGATGTTTAACTTTTCACCACTTATAGACTGAAAATTTTCATCATCATGTACTTTTCTTAGCCTAAAATGTAGTTATTACAACAGTCTAATGAGAAACATAGTATCTACAATGTGAATATGCTAATTTATCTTTCTGTGTCAGAGAGAGAGAAAAAACAGATGATCCCCCTCCCGTACATTTTCTTGAGCCTCCTCCCCCCTACATTTTCTTGAGCCAATCCCCTTCTAGCTACGGCCAGGGCCTGATTACTAACGGGGCACTCTCCCACCAGGAAAAAGAAATAAAGAATTTTTCCTTATTCATGACAGTAATCTTGTATGAAAAGGGCGTTTAAAGAAGACGAAAATTTCTATAAATTTTTTCTGGTGAGAGAGTGCCCCGTTAGTAATCAGGCTCTGGCTACGGCCCTGATCCTGCTAAATCGATTTAAGGGGCCGCTTCACTCAAATGAAAAGACTCGTTCGCTAATGCTAATCCTATGGAAGAAATTTATAAAAATATATCGGTTACATTTTAATATTTTTAAATGAATTTTTTTTTTTTTTTTTTTTTTTTTTTTTTTTTTTTGCATTGGATAGCTGAGATTGATCTGAATGCAGTCAGTTTTTTACTTTTTCGATTTTGTCTATAGATATTTTTTACGAGAACGCTTTCATTTTCAGAACCGGTTTGGAAAGCGAAATCACCCTCTTAAAAAATATCTGTAAACGAAATCGAAAAAGTAAAAAACGGCCTGCCTTCAGATCAATCTCAGCTATCCAATCAAAAAAGAATCATTTAAAAATATTAAAATGCAACAGAGATATCTTTATAAATTCCTTCCATAGGATTAGCATTAGCAAATGGGTCTTTTCATTTGAGTGAAGCAGCCCCTTAAGGCCTCTGTCCTCGCTCGAGGAAACGCTCGCGAGCTAATGCTATTCCTATGGGGAAGCATTTTTCTAATAACTTTTTCGCATTTTGACATTTTTGAATAATTTTTTTTTGCACTGGATAGCTGAGGTGCATGCCGACAGCGCACCTTTTTTACTTTTTCGATTTTGGTTGCAGATATTTTTTACAAAGTTAGTTTCACTTTCAAAACCGGTTTCGAAACTGAAACTGCTTTTTAAAAAATTTATCTGCAATCAAAATCGAAAAAGTAAAAAAGGTGCGCTGTTGGCATGCACCTCAGCTATCCAATGCAAAAAAAAAAAAATAAAAATAAATAAAAAATTATTCAAAAATGTCAAAATGCGAAAAAGTTATTAGAAAAATGCTTCCCCATAGGAATAGCATTAGCTCGCGAGCGTTTCCTCGAGCGAGGACAGGGGCCTTAACACAAACTTGCTCTGTTTTCCCTAAATCGTCTTTTTTACTTACCCATCATACGTAGTATAGGGTAAGTCTCGCAATCGGTTTGAAAATCGAAAAATTTTTTTTGACGGATTTACACGTTTCGGACACTGGAGATTCCGAAAAACATATTTTTAGAAAAAAAATTTTGCCGTCCGTCCGTCTGTGTGTCTGTCTGTGTGTCTGTCTGTCTGTCTGTCTGTAACCGCTCTATCTCCCGAACAAATTGAGATAGAGATTTGAAATTTTGTATGTGCTTAGTATGTAAGAATGGGACGAAGCCTATTTAATATCAGTAACCTCGATTATCCGGAACTATTTTTTTCGGACTCTCGAAAAATTCGTTCTGATGAAAGATATATAAAAATTTTCGAATTCTTTTATTTTAAAGAGTGGAAGTAAAAGGCAATAAAATAACACAAATTTTGCATAAAAAACGAAGTCAATCGGATTATTAGTTGTTGAGATATTTCTAATCCTATTTTCCACATTCTTTGATTTTTCATGCAGTGGCGTAGCTATGTTTTTTGGCGCCCGGGGCCAGCAAGAAATTTTGCGCCCCCACCCCAATATAGATATATAACAATTTCTCTCAATTTGGCGCCCCTAGGCCTCGGCGCCCGGGGCGGACGCCCCCCCTTGCCCCCCCTTAGCTACGCCACTGTTTTCATGACCCTGTATTTCATTCAAATTTCAATTCCAAGATATCTTTTAATTGGAAATGAGATACGTAATTCGATGCAAGAAACCGTTAGTGAATATGATTATTATTTTTGAAGTTATAAGGATGTTTCTTTTACGCAATTCAATGCTACTTGAATAGTTTGGCGTTTCATACAATTTATCGAAATTGGTTCATCAGAAATTCATTAATAGAGCATGATTATGTGTTAAAAAGACTTAAATATACGTTTATATTTTATTTTGGAATTGTAATGCATTTTATTAATTGTTTACATATGTTATGTTTTCATATATTGTACTATGCATATCCATGATGGGTAAGTATTACGGTGGCCTCCAACGACTAGTCTTACATCGGAAAGCATTGAGGCAAGCCTACATCGTTTCGCTTAAGAAACTGGCTAAATCGCGATTTCCGATGTCAGCTTTAAATCGATTTAAGGCCCAGGCCTAATGATGGGTAGTAAGTTATTACGGTGGCCCCCAACGACTAGTTTCAATTTTGCAAAGAAAAAGTTTTCTATTGTTTCTGCCGTCGCCATTTTCGCACTTTGGATATATTAGCACTCCGTCAGTTGTAAATTAAACATCGTAATTAATATAAAAATACACCTCTTATCTTTAGTACAGAATAAAACTATTTTATATAACTTTAGCAACTTATTATATTACGTTAATATGAATTCAATAACTTCAACATATAGAAAAGTTGGAATTGCGAGGGAAAACTAGTCGTTGGGGGCCACCGTAATACTTACCCATCATGGATATGTATATGAAAATAAAACAAGTGAAACTATTTATACAATGCATTGCAATTCATAAACAAAATTTAAATATTTTAATATACATAGTAATTCTATATATTAAAGAACTGCTGATGTACCAATTTCGACAAATTATATAAAACGCCAAACTACTCGAGTAGTACCGAACTGCGTAAAAGAAACATCCTTATAACTACAAAAATACTAATTCTATTAACTAACAATTAACTGCGTCGGATTAAGCGTCTCATTTGCAATTAAAATATACCTCTGAATTGAAATTTGAGTGAAATACAGGGTCATGAAAAATTGAAGAATGTGGAAAAAAAGATTCAAATATCTCGGCAACTAATAATTCGATCGAATTTGTTCTATATGCAAAATGTGTGTTATTTTATTGCCTTTTGCGTCCATTCCTTAGAACAAGAAAAATCGAAAATTTTTATATACCTTCATCAGAACGAATTTTTCGAGAGTCCGAAAAAAATAGTTCCGGATTATCGAGGTTGCTGATATTAAATAGGGTTCGTCCCATTCTTACATACTAACTACATACAAAATTTCAAGTCTCTATCTCAATTTGTTCGGGAGATAGAGCGTTTACAGACAGACAGACAGACAGACGGACGGCAAAAACGTTTTTCTAAAAATATGTTTTTCGGAATCTCCACTATCTAAAACGTGTAAATCCGTCAAAATTTTTTTTCGATTTTCAAAACGATTGCAAGACTTACCCTATACTACGTATGATGGGTAAGTAAAAAGCGGAAATATTTTGTAATTTAATGTATGGATTTGGGGTTCCCCGTAAGGTCCATGGCAAAGTCCCGATTTACCAATGCTGTAATAAGGGCCTGAACCCAGTAGTACCATTATATCTATGAAATTGTGAACAGAGTGTCTGTATGTTATATTTTTAATAAATTGTCATCGGAAATTTTAATTTTGTGTGAGAATTGTGAAAAAAAGGGGCTAATCAATGCAAATGTCGCTCCTGAAAAGAAAAAAAAAAAAAAAAAAAAAAAAAAAAAAACCTTTTTTTAATTTTTTTTTTTTTTAAACTTTATAATTAACGAGGCGGAACCCGTCGAAATTCGACGAAAGAACATCTTTAAGAAAGATTTGTTTCACTGATTTATAATAAATCTACATAATTAGTTACAGTAAAAAATACATCATATATTGTTCAGTCTAACTCATAAACAAATATTATTCTAATATAACAGACGATCCTTCTAAAATAGTTTACGTATTTTATTTTATTTTTTTTTTCTTTTTAATTTTAAGTGAAAATGGAGTGATTCTGTTGCCACAATTACAAAATTCGTACAAAAAATTATAAAAAAAATAATATCTCAAAAATAAATTGAGATACTGCTTTGAAACTAATTGCATTTAAAAGTATATTTTTTTCTCTTTACGAAGGTGTAAAAATGAAAAATATGCGATGTTTAGAAGTATAAAATTTGCAGTACCGAAAATTGCAAAACCGAAATTGCATGGGAAAGTGTTGCGCATTTTAATTTCTATGTTTTTTTCTTTTAAATTTTAAGAGAAAATGGAGTGGTTCTGTTGACTTAATGACAAAATTGCTACTAAAAGCTATAAAAAATTAATATCTCAAAAATAAATTGAGATACAGATTTCTAACAAATTGCATTTAAAAGTGCATTTTTTTTCCTCTATACGACGATGTAAAAAATTAAAATATGCGATGTTTAGAAGTTTAAAATTTGTAATAGCGAAAATTGCAAAACCGAAATTGCCGGGGAAAGTGTTGCCATGCACAAAATGACGTATGCGTTACGCACAGATACGTTTGGCCTTTATAGTATAGATATTTTGTTAATCCTGAATTCACACTCAAATGACTCATTTTCTGTACACAACAGGTCAAAAACTTTGCAAATCAGGCAAGTGGTTCAAGAATTAAATAGGTCTAAAATTTTCATTTGAGTTATTGGAAAAAGCTCCATATCCTGTTCAGTTATTTTTTTATTTTCTTTTTTTGCGATAAATTATTTGATGTGTTTTTTACAACTCGAAAGGAGTTTGTCAATTTACGTTTTGCGTACTTCTTGCATTTATATATATGTATTTTTACATGAAAATATGACAGTGATGAAAGAAATGAAAAAATGGGTGCAACAACAATGAATTAGAAAAGAACAACACCAAAAAACAATACAAAACAAACTCCCTGCTCTTCGGAAGGTGGGGGGAGTAACAGGCATAAAAAATTTCAATAAAAAAATGTATTTTTCACAGGTTTCGCACGGCACGACAAAACTGCATACTTCATTTATATAAAAGGTAATTGTTTTTTGATATTGTTCTTTTCTAATTCATTGTTGTTGCACCCATTTTTTCATCTTTTTCATCACTACCATATTTTCATGTAAAAATATATGGACTTTGTGCAAAATGGAGCTGCTTTACGCCAGTTGCATGAGGATATTTTAACTTGTACACTCATACAAGGTATATTTATGTATATACAGTCGAGTCTCTCTATAACGAAACTCCATACATCGAATTTCTCTATATAACGAATTTTTAGTAAGAACGGTCCCCTTTTCGCAGGATTTCATTAAAAACAGTCTCTATATAGCGAAATATTTATCTCCATATAACGAATTTTTTCATAAATTGGCCTTAATTTATTCAGTTTTAAAAAGCTTCGAAATCATATGGAATCCATTTTCCATCACTTATTTTTGATTTATCGTCAAGGCTGAGTTTTTTTTTTTTTTTTTTTTTTTTTTACATTATT
Organism: Maratus speculifer; assembly: GCA_964019185.1. Lineage (NCBI taxonomy): Eukaryota > Metazoa > Arthropoda > Arachnida > Araneae > Salticidae > Maratus > Maratus speculifer. The sequence goes on along the minus strand of OZ025300.1, from coordinate 281,234,112 downwards.
TCTCTTTTTGTTCTTGAAATCCAACGAATTCATCCCACCTCCTTCACACCTTTTCACATCCTTCTCAAAACAGTGTCAATTGGAATGATACACATGTAAGAGAGGAACCAATGAGGGGCACATAAGAGAGGTCTTCAAATGAGGAAAATGTTAACTACAATTTTTCATTCCTTGCTGAAATTTGAGCCTTTTTTGAGAGCGTAACAATTTTAAAATAAAAACAACAAAAAATTACATATTTCTTCGTCTAAAATTAATGCAACTTTTCCTTATTTGATTTTCATTGAGCTTTGAAATAAATGTCTGTTCTCTTTTTTGAAACAGCTTAAATAATTAAGAAATAAAATGTTAGGTTAATATTTACTTTTAAACATTTCAAATTCTTAATTCAAAAGATCAAAAATAACATTTGTTCAAATTTCACACATTAAATGCGATTTTTAACATCATTCTCTATACATCGAATTTCTCTATATAACGAATGTTTTACTGGAATGGTGGATTTCGTTATATAGAGACTCGACTGTATATATTCGGTAAAGTTTGTAGCTTTTGTTTTCATTTGACATACATAATAAATGTATAAAGTTAACCCCTTGGGGACGAGCGACACGTATACGTGCCGCAAAAAAAAGACTTAAGAATCCTTGTTTATTTCCACCGGTAAAATTATATTGTAAAATTTGCCTTATTCAATCGGAGCATTTTCTCGATTTAAGAAGCAACAAATTTCTGTACTTTAAAACCGGTGACAGACCATTAAAGATTTCGTAAAAAGCTCCTGTCGCGAAGGGGTTAAAGATATATATAAGTATGTAATATTTATTTAAAAGTATAAATTTTGTTTATTTATATCTGTATGTCTCTATTATATAATTACATACATAGATATTCGGTAAAGTTTGTAGCTTTTGTTTTTATTTGACATATATAATAAATGAATAAAGTTAAAGATATATAATAAGTATGTAATATTTATTTAAAGGTATAAATTTAGTTTTTTTATATCTGTATGTCTCTATTATATAATTACATACATAGATATTCGGTAAAGTTTGTAGCTTTTGTTTTCATTTGACATATATAATAAATGAATAAAGTTAAAGATGTATAATAAGTATGTAATATTTATTTAAAGGTATAAATTTTGTTTATTTATATCTGTATGTCTCTATTATATAATTACATACATAGATATTCGGTAAAGTTTGTAGCTTTTGTTTTCATTTGACATATATAATAAATGAATAAAGTTAAAGATATATAATAAGTATGTAATATTTATTTAAAGGTATAAATTTTGTTTATTTATATCTGTATGTCTCTATTATATAATTACATACATAGATATATCTTAAACGGGAACATAAAAATATTTATGTAAACATTAACATGTATAGCGTTTATTAAGTAAATATAATATTTATAAATTATTTAAAAATCATGTTTTTCCGCCATCTTGAAGGATCTGATAAGTTTCTAAAATGGCTTTTAGTCGCCATTTTCAATTTCTTCGCCAATTGCTCCAACCGGAGCAGGATATGGAACTCTTTCCGAATTATTTTTTGTCATTTTTTAAAAGTTTTTTGTTTTTTATTTTCCCAAGCAATAGATACATTAAATAAACACACAATTAACACAAAGTTTCATTTAAAAAATATCTGTAAATATCTATGAAAGACCATTATACTTGAAACGGTGGAGATTTTTTAAATTTATTTTTCTTTTAAGAGAAAGAAAAAAAAAATAAACATGAAATAAATTGGATGAAAGTTCTAAATAAATTATTTTTAACTTACATAGCTAGCAATAGATGGCAGCACCCAAGAAACAACTTCGCACTTCTGTCAACGGGAAAGATTTTAGGAATGTTTCAGAATTGAATAAATTTTTACATTTCAATTCAGAATTAAAACTTTTTAAATTTTCTTTTAATACAAATCCCTTATCCACAACCTTAAGAATATGAAAACAAACGTAGCCAATTTTTAAAAAACGTTTTATGGAACTCAGTGGCGGATTCAAGGGGGAGGTCACGGGGGTCATGACTTTCTTTGAACGAAGAAATTTTCTAAAAGAAATTTAAAAAATGAAATATATATTGAATTCTTACAAATTTATCCCTCGCATAACAATCAGAATCTTTCCGACTCTTTCAAAGCCGTTTCAAAGTAGGTAATATCTTACATATCCATGGAATATTTTTTAATCTTAGATGCAAGATGCATTTATTCAGAGCAAAATGTGATTGATTAACGTTTTCCACTTTTCAATAAAAACAAAGAATCTTTTAAAAAGTTTCAAATTGTAGAATTTTAAACTGAATTTCATTCAGGCCATGACAGCCAGTTTCTTTCTCATGATGACTTTTTGTAACTGTCAAGTCCTAAAAATTTGCATAAAATGCTAACTTCTTGAATGATTGTTTGATTTTATATGAAAACTAAAAATCTTCAATTTCTTGCATCTGAATAAAATGCATATACAGTTGAGTCTCTCTATAACGAAACTCCATACATCGAATTTCTCTATATAACGAATTTTTAGTAGGAACGGTCCCCTTTTCGCCAGATTACATTAAAAATAGTCTATATAACGAAATATCTATCTCCATATAACGAATTTTTCCATAAATTGGTCTTAATTTATTTAGTTTTTAAAAGCTTCGAAATCATATGGAATCAATTTTCCATCACCTATTTTTAATTTATCGTCAGTGTTGAGTTTATTATTATTATTATTATTATTATTATTATTATTATTATTATTATTATTATTATTATTATTATTATTTCTCTCCTTGTTCTTCAAATCCAACGAATTCATCCCACCTCCCACACACTTTTCCACATCCTTCTCAAAACAGTGTCAATTGAATTGATACACATGTAAGAGCGAAATCAATGAGAGGCACATAAGGGGGGCCTTGAAATGGAGGAAAATGTTAACTACAATTTTTCATTCCTTGCTAAAATTTGAGTATTTTTTTGAAAGCGTAACAATTTTAAAATCAAAACAACAAAAAATTACAGATTTCTTCGTCTGAAATTAATGCAACTTTTCCTTATTTGATTTTCATTGAGCTTTCAAATAAATGTCTGTTCTCTTTTTTGAAACGGCTTAAATAATTAAGAAATAAAATGTTAGGTTAATACTTACTTTTAAACATTCCAAATTCTTAATTCAAAAGATCAAAAATAATATTTGTTCAAATTTCACACATTAAATACGATTTTAACATTCATTCTCTATACATCGAATTTCTCTATATAACGAATTTTTTACTGGAACGGTGGATTTCGCTATATAGAGACTCGCCTGTATTTATATCTTTACGAATATTTATGTAGCTTTTTTTGTTATGATACTTACCAAAAGTATCAGAAATTTAGCTAATTTGGATATGGAGACAATTTTACTTACCCATCATACGTAGTATAGGGTAAATATTGCAATCGTTTTGAAAATCGAAAAAATTTTTATGACGGATTTACACGTTTCAGATACTAGAGATTCCGAAAAACATATTTTTAGAAAAAAAAATTGCCGTCCGTCCGTCTGTGTGTCTGTCTGTCTGACTGTAACCGCTCTATCTCCCGAACAAATTGAGATAGAGACTTAAAACTTTGTATGTGCTTAATATGTAAGAATGGGACGAAGCCTATTTAATATAAATAACCTCGATTATCTATAACTATTTTTTTCGGACTCTCGAAAAGTTCGTTCTGATGAAAGGTATAAAAAAATTTCGAAATGTTTTATTTTAAGCAGAGGACGTAAAAGGCAATAAAACAACACACATTTTGCATAAAGAACGAAGTTGATCGGATTATTGTGTAACTCTGTTTTCCACATTCTTCGATTTTTCATGACTTTGTATTTCATTTAAATTTCAATTCAAAAATATATTTCAATTGGAAATGAGACGCTTAATCCGACGCAGTAAATTGTTAGTTAATATAATTATTATTTTTGGAGTTATAAGGATGTTTCTTTCACGCAATCCGGTACTACTTGCGTATTTTGGAGTTTTATATAATTTCTCGAAATCGGCTCATCAGCAATTCATTGATAGCATTACTCTGTATATTAAAACTATTTAAATATGCATTTAAACTTTATTTTGGAATTGCGAAGCATTTTATTAATAGTTTATATGCGTTTTTTTTCATATTTTATATTATGCGTATCCATGATGGGTAAGTATTAAGGTGGTCCCCCCAACGACTAGTTCAATATAAAAATTGCTTATTAAGAGACATGACCCACCCCCCTCTAAAAGAAGGGCTGGATCCGCCCTTGCGACCCTCGCGGCACCTTGTGCACTTTCTAAATGAGACAATTTGCCAGTTGGATGCATTCGAAAACCAAAATGAATTTAAAAATAAATCGGTTGGTTGGTTAGTTGGTTGGTTGGTTGATTTTTGTCGTCCGATTATCTACGCAAGGGATATAGGACCAGGGGGAGTGCCCTCCGTGGGGGTCTTTCTAAGGGAACCTAACCCGTATTTACGCAAGGTTCGAAGAAAATCACGGAAAACTCCGAACGGTTAGGCGGCTGTCGGCCTAACCGTTCGGAGTTTTCCGTGGTTTTCTTCGAACCTTGCGTAAATACGGGTTAGGTTCCCTTAGAAAGACCCCCACGGAGGGCACTCCCCCTAGTCCTATATCCCATTAGCGTAGATAATCGGACGACAAAAATCAACCAACCGAACCTCTCGGCCACTGGTGGGCCCCCCCAAAAAAATAAATAAATAAATACATAAATAAAATAAAATAAAAATAAATCGGATAATAAGCAGTTTGAATCGGAATGCACCCTTAAGGAACGTTATTTCACTCAATCTATTTTCAGAGTGTGATTGGAGTGAAATTTTCACTGACAGATGGCAGCACTAGTTAAGTACATCTCCCTACTCCAGGGACAGTGAACTTATGGCACGCAATCAACTGTTTTCGGCACGGCATAGACTTAATTTTTCAAATCAAAAAATGCTAAAATATCTCAAATAAAATCATATTGAAAATTATCAAAATGCATAAATTTTCACTCGATGGTTTTATCTGAATTTGATTTGTTTAATCAGGGACCGATTTATAAATTTTGGGGGCCTGAGCAGAGATGTATAAAGAAAAAAAATTTACTTTTATATAGGGGAGAATGGGGATACTTGAGCATAGGGGATACTTGAGCATAGGGGATACTTGAGCCACCCCTATTATCTCTACAGTTGGTCAATTTTTCTTTCTAAAACTGGCAACATGGTAACTTATTTATAGTTCTGAACATGTAAAAAAGAAATCACATACCTTGGTACCATTTTGAAAATATGGTGATTAACCCTTTGAGCTCTGCTGGTAGAATTTTCTACTACATAATTTTAATTCTGAAATGTCACAACGACACCAGAAAATTCGACCAAATTTATTTGAAAAAGGTTTAATGCATTTTTTCGCGTATATTGTGAATCGGTTTTTTTTCTTTGCAAAATACTGGTGCGAATGAGACATCTGGCTCAAGTATCCCCTCCGTGGGGATACTTGAGCCACGATGTAAAAGAAAAAGTAAAAATTTATTAGACCTAGAAAAATATTTCAAAATTAATTGAAAGTGGTTTTCAATTGAAGAAAAAATATCAAATTTTCATTTTCAATATTTTATTTTGTTCTAAGAAATTATAAAAAATTAAAAAAAATTTAAATTTAAAAAATGGCTCAAGTCATCTTCCCCTACAATTTGTTTTAAAGCTGTATCTTAATTTGATTTTGAAACATTAATTTTTTTTGTTGTAGTTTTTAATAATGTTTATATAATTATGGCAACAGAAGTACTCCATTTCTATTAAAAGCAAATGGGGAAAAAATTATTACTGTATTTTTATGTTTCCATTTTCTCATTATGAAAAATAAATTAATTAACAAACTTTTCTACAATTTTTTACAAATTTTCATTTATACTTAAAAGTATATAAAAAGTTTAATACCTATTTTTCTAATAACAGCCGAGATTTCAAGTTTTGAACTAAAATGACTTCAAAAATAAAAAAATTAAAATAGTGATTTTTTTTTTTTTTTTTTTTTTTTTTTTTTTTTTTTTTCTTAAGGTGAATACAGATACGAAAGGTAAAATATAAATTTTGATAAGGTAAAAATGATGTCGGGTTTAGATTTCACGTGGGAAAAATTCTATTATTGAGTTCGATGATGATAAATTTCTTAATAACTTTATAATAATAGCAAATTTTTTTATATTTTTTATTGCTTACATGTATGATTAAAGTTTAATTTTAATGATTTCTACAATTGAGTTTCATAGAAATAGTAATTTGTAAACTGTAGGCTAAATACCATTTATTTAAGAGTTAGACTGACCAATATAAGATGCATTTTACTTACCCATCATACGTAGTATAGGGTAAATATTGCAATCGTTTTGAAAATCGAAAAATTTTTTATGACAGATTTACACGTTTTAGATACTGAAGATTCCGAAAAATATATTTTTAGAAAAAAAATTTTGCCGTCCGTCCGTTTGTGTGTCTGTTTGTCTGTAACCTCTCTATCTCCCGAACAAATTGAGATAGAGACTTTAAACTTTGTATGTGCTTAGTATGTAAAAATGGGACGAAGCCTATTTAATATCAATAGCCTCGATTATCCGCAATTATTTTTTTCGAACTCTGAAAAAATTCGTTCTGGTGAAAAGTATACAAAAATTTTCGAAATGTTTTATTTTAAGGAGTGGACGTAAAAGGCAATAAAATAACACAAATTTTGCATAAAAAACGAAGTCGATCGGATTATTAGTTGTCGAGATATGTGTAACCCTGTTTTCCACATTCTTCTATTTTTCATGACCCTGAACCTTTCATTCAAATTTCAATTCAAAGATATATTTTAATTGGCAATGAGACGCTTAATCAGACGCAGTAAATTGTTAGTTAATATGATGATTATTTTTGGAGTTATAAGGATGTTTCTTTTACGAAATCCAGTACTACTTGAGTAGTTTGGCGTTTTACATAATTTGTCGAAATCGGCTCATCAGCAATTCATTGCAATTCATTGATAGAGCATTACTATAGTTGATATACAGGGCTACCCAAAAGAGTTCGCCAACGTTACTGCTTATGATTATATGATCGTAAATTACTTAAAGGTGGTCCTTAAATAAATTATGCATTTTTACGCTGAACTGCATTAAATTTACTAAAAATGTTTGCAGAATATAGATAAAATGATATACAGGGCCACGCAAAGAATTGGGTACATGGAGCCTATGAACGATAATTTATCAGAAAGTGATTTCAGTTGTTTTAGGAGTGTTTTAAAATAAATTATATATTGTTTATATTGTTTATAAATCAAATTCTAATGAATCCAGAGTAAAATGACATCACACGACACATTATACGTCTCTTCCAAAATCCCTTCTGCAAGTTTCATGTTTCTACCTTTAAAAATGTGTCTGAAAATGTATCGGGAAATTTCGAGCTGTTGAAGGTGGAAAAGCGTTTTTTCGAATACACCCTTAAAAGAGAATTTATAACAACAAAACTTCTTTTCTTGTTGCTGATTCTCGGATATTTTTACGAATAGTATTTAGAATGCATAAATCAACTTTCTTAACCCGGAAATAGGTTTTTCGGATGCTATCCATTATCAAATAAATATTTTCATGTTCGACATTTTTTTAAGATAATTTTTGAGATTTAAAAGAGAATGAACTAGTCTTCGAGGGCCACCGTACGATGATGGGTAGGTATTACGTAATACCTACCCATCATGGATATGTATACTAAAAAATATGAAAATAAAACATGTGAAAACTATTTATAAAATATATTGCACTTCCAAAATCAAATTTTAAACTTATATTTAAATATTTTAAACACACAGTAATGTTGTATTACGGAATTGTGGTGACGATTTGATTTTAGATGACAATTTTTTGATCGCCGGATAATTAAGTAATACCGAATTGCGTAAAAGAAGCATCCTTATAACCAAAAAAGATAATTATATGATTACTGATGATTTACTGCGTTAGATTAAGCGTCTCATTTCCAATTAAAATATACCTTTGAATTGGAATTTGAATGAAATACAGGGTCAGGAAAAAACGACAAATGTGGAAAATAGGATTACAAATATTTCGGCAACTAATTATCCGATCGACTTCATTTTTTATGAAAAAAATTGTCTTATTTTGTTGTCTTTTACATTAACCCCTCGAAATAAAAAGAAAATTGAAAATTTTTATATACTTTTCATCAGAATGAATATTTCGTGAGTCCGATAAAAAATGTTCCGGATAACCGAGGTTACTGATATTAAAAAGGCTTCTTTCCATTCTTTCATAATGAATACCTACCAAATTTTAAATCTGTATCTCAATTTTTTCGGGAAATAGAGCGTTTACAGACACACAGACAAAAACATAGATAAACAGACACTAACACACAGATACACAGACAGATGAATGTCAAATATTTAAAAAATATGCTTTTCGGAATCTCCAGTTTCTGAAATGTGTAAATGCGCTATTTTTTTTTTTTTTTTTTTTTTTTTTTTTTTTTTTGTTTCGATTTTCAAAACGATTGTGAGATTTACCATGTACTACGTTTGATTGGTAAGTTAAAAACAAAGTTTCTTTTACTTGTCACTTACTTCTGGAAACATTTATGAATGGTTTTTTACAATGCATCAATTAGTTTTCTTAACCCGGATTATAATTTCGACGTATGGTATATGGTTTCAAGTAAATATTTTCATGTTCAATAAACATTATACTATTTTTGACATTTAAAAGAGAATTTTTAAGAACAACGCTTCTGTTATCGTCATTTATTTTCGGAAACGTTTACAAGTGGTTTTTACTATGTATCAATCAATTTTCTCAACCCGGAATTTAGTTTTGTTGAATGCTATCTATTAACAAGTAAATATTCTCATGTTCAGCAAACATTATTTTATTTTTGAGACTAAAAATAAATAAATAAATATAAAAACAAAGTTTCCCTTTTTGTCACTAATTTTCGGAAACGTTTACAAGTGGTTTTTATAATATATCAATTTTTTTTTTTTTTAACTCGAAATACAGTTTTGTCGGATTCTACCTATTATCAAGTAAATATTTCCATGTTCAACAAAAAAATTACATTATTTTTGAGATTTAAAAAAAAGAATTTACAAAAACAAAATTTCTTTTTCTTTCTTTCTTTCTTTCTTTCTTTTCTTTTTTTTTTTTTTTTTTTTTGTCAGTTATTTTCAAAAACATTTACGAATGGTTTTTAGAATGCCTCAATCAGTTTTCTTAACTCAAAATATACTTTTCTCGGATGCTATCTTTTCTCGGAATTATCAAGTAAACATTTTCATGTTCATCAAACATAATTTAATTTCTGAACTACAGTATACTCCCTCAAATCCGCACAGCTTGGGACCAGAGGTTGTGCGGATTTTAGAACTTTGCAGATTTCTGGTCAATGCTCTGTTTACATTATTTAAATCTTAATTTGAAATTAATAATGCAATCGAAACTACATTGAATGCTTACAATGTAATAAAATATTATAATAGGTAATAAGCTAAAATAATAAAGATAATTTTTAAAATGATTAAAATATTAAAAGCAAAAGTCAAGTTAATAATCAATAATGTATGATTAAGTGTACATTATAAAGATGAAATGTACTTTTCTTAAATTATTCAATGAAACTTGTCTCATAAAAGTACGTTGTTTATTCACATAATAAAATAAGGTAGTTTTATTTCAGGTTTAGCTAGACTTAATAACCAGAAAAACTTGATTAATACATAAATAAGAAGATTGTGATTACCAGTAATATCAGCAAAATCTTGATTTTTTTTCAGAGATAAATTTATTCTACCATCATGAAAAAATATGAATTAAGTAATAGTAACAAAAATTACAAATTTAAAATGTGTATGACATTGATATAAAGCTAAAAAAGTCAAATTTTGTCCCTCTATCTGAATTGAATGTTTCATTGTTTACATCTGTAAATTATGTGCGGAATTTAGGGTTGCGGATTTGAGGGAGTCTACTGTAGGGGAGAGTGGGGATATTTGAGCATAGGAGATACTTGAGCCACCCCTATTATTTCTACAGTTGGTTAATTTTTCTTTCTAAAACTGGCAATATGGTAACATATTTATAGTTCTGAACATGTAAAAAAGAAATCACTTACCTTGGTACCATTTTGAAAGTATGGTGATAATAGTTGTTTTGCTCTATCTAAAGTGCATGATGCAGATGATCTAAAGTGCATAAAGTGCATGTCATATTTAGGTGCATGATTTTTTATTTTTTTGCTATCAAAGTTTCATTTATAATTGCAACAATATATATAAATTTAATAAGTATAATTTCAATTGTATTTTGAATCTAAAATAGCTCAAATAGCTGCATGCTTTACTTAGTAAAACTCTGATAAACAAAAATCGTGGTAATAGGGATACTTGAGCCAGTGAGATTGGGAATACTTGAGCCAAGGCACAACCATCCCCACTAGGAAATTAGACATGGGTAAAATAAACAAAAAATAAAATTACGTCCTTATATTCACTAATTGATTTTTTTCTTGATAAAAGGGAGCATAATTTTTTATTTTATTTTATTTTTCTTAAAAAAATAATTACTTAGAAAAAAATGTTGAAAAATGTATTTTTTAAAATGAAAATATCCATTTTATTTTTCATTTTGACTAACAAAATAGCCTGTCTAGAGAAATGTAAAATAATCTCTAATACTTTTATTAGTTAGGTCCAACATATTAAATATTTATTTTTTTACATAATATATTAAGATTAATATTTTATATTGAAATTGTAACCTCTGTTACTGTAACTTTTTTTAAATCAAAGAAATGACTTCTATTGTCCCCAACAGAGGGCACTACTCAGTTACCATGCAGGTAAAAGAAAAAAGATGTGTGGTTTTACAACCATTCTGAATTTGTTCTTCATACATGTTGCCAAAGAGCTGAAACATCTGAATTTTAATCTTAATTGTTTTTAAAGGACTTTATGCATCCTTAATTTATCATTCTGAAAAATATTTGTGCAAAAATAAAGGGAAAAAAATTACTTTTGTAGGTATTTTTCCGTACTGGCTCAAGTATCCCCTCCATGGGGATACTTGAGCCACGATGTAAAAAAAAAAGTAAAAATTAATTAGACATAGAAAAATAGTTCAAAATTAATTGAAAGTGGTTTTCAGTTGAAGAAAAATTATCAAATTTTCATTTTCAATATTTTATTTTGTACTAAAAAATTATAAAAAAAATTAAAAATTTTTAATTTAAAAAATGGCTTAAGTGTCCCCATCTTCCCCTGCTAAGATTAGTACAAAGGGGCTTTAAGTATTCCTCTTATATTATAAATGTCCTAATCACAGGAATGAGATATGATTCTGTGTATAAAAATGACACGTCATATTTAAGAGGAAACACACATTTTCTTTCGTAAAAAAGTTACGTTAAATATAACTGTGTCGAAATGATTTCCAACAATTTTATTAATTTCTCTGTTACTGAATCAGAAGTTATGGGGCTTTAAAAGTATCATAGCAAAATATAAATAGTCAGTAAAAAATTATGCCATTTTGACGAGATTATAGTCTTTCTTTACATTTTTAAGAATGAAAATGGATGTTTATGACGTCATTTTCTGTAAGTGAAAATTGCTATTGTTGGTAATTGTTTAGTACTTTAATATTAACTGGATTTATAATCCATTGCTTGGAATTAATATTCCACAATAATATTTTCTTCTACAACAACAATATAACACATCTATGTTCATTGTTTTGTTATTGTTGAATCCGCAGAAATTCAACAATGATAGGTACAGAAACAAAGCGATTTTTTAACAATGCTTTTGATCTTTAACATGCAACAATAAGAGCGACATTAATTTTACTACATTAAAAAATTACTACGATTTTGTGTGGGAGTTTTTTACATGTGAGCTAAAAAAAACTTTTTAACGATAGAAAAAGCAATTTAGTTGATATTATTAACTTCTGTTGAACATTCTTGTCAATAGATAATCATTGAGCATCGAAAATAAATTATAATGTCAAAAAATAACAATAAACAAACGGCCATACAATATCTTGAAGAAAACGGTTTCAAGTTTCTGAAAGATCTCGGATCAGGAGGTTATGCGGATGTCATTTCCGTTCTTACTCCCGCTAAAGAAGAAGTAGCTGTAAAAGTTGTAGAAAAAGAGAAAATTTGGGAAATAGAAGATAAAATTTGGCCAACCATCAAACATCCACATTTGCTTGAAGTAGTTAAAGTTCATTCAATAGAGTCATTGAACATCAAATTGTAAATGCCTAAAGTTCTTGAATTTACAGTTCGCGGGAAGACATTCCGAAAAGATACTAATCCATTAAATAGAATCAAAAAGTGGATTCACCAAGTCTTATCCGCACTGGATTATCTTCATAGATCCGGTTTGTGTCACATGGACATTAAAAGTGATAATGTACTCCTTGATGCCGAGGATAATGCAAAGTTATGTGATTACTCAGGGTTGAACTTCACCAAGTATCCTATCAATCGTTTTTGTTCGCCGGAGATTTATCGCCCTCCAGAATGTTTTATACCGGATGATGCCAGTAACGTAAGAGGCCAGAATTATGATCTTTGGACATTCGGTGTCTTATGTTTGAATATATTGACAGGACATCACTTTCTAAAAAAGATGAATCGCATTAGAAAGGTACACCCGGGCTGGTTGACGCAAATGTGGCCGGTTTTGGAGGAAATGCTGAAAGAAGCTAATTTCAAATACTTGATGAGAAAAGCAATGCCAAATGTTGGCTTGATTGAGAGCGTTGTCCACCAATCTTTACATTTCATAAAGTTCATCCTGAAGTTCCGGCCTGAAGAAAGACCTGATGCATCCAGAGTCATGAAGCACCCGTTCTTAAAGATCGAAACGAACCCGTTCTACAAAATCCTGAATGAATGTTGCATCAAAAATGCGAATCCTTTTAAAAAGGTAGAACATCAGTTCGATCTGGAAAGTCAAGGTGACATTCAATCAACGAAAATCAAAGCAGAATCGACGAAGTTAATTCAATTGGGAGCTACTCCAGTTTTTTCGACAAATTCTAAGTCACTTCTATTTGTCCAACAAGATATAGTTCAAGAAGAAACAAAGAATTCTAACACAATACCTTGTGAAATACAGAAGGATTCCGCGAAAAATAAAGAAAAAAGAAAGACTTTCGGAAATAATGTTAAAAAATGGTTCAGTAAAAAGTTCAACAGAATTTTTAAATAAAGATTTTATATATCAGTTTCCTGACTTCTCACCTAAAGCCTAACTAAACAATAACTAATTACCTGTAGCAAATTCAATAGACGTCAGCAATCGATAGAACCATCTTGACAATAGCACAAATGGCACCCTCCCAGCCGGACGGAGGTTTATCTAAATTCAAAGACTTTACAGCCTTGTATTATATCTTATATTTGTTCAAAATTATATCCTCTGCAGACTGTAACTTCAAACTTATGTTGTATTCGGTGACCAAATAAATCTCTAGTTTGGCATAATTGTTTATGTTATTATTATCTTGGTATAATTTTTTTTTCTTATTTTTCTAAGACTATAAATTGATATTTTCTTCTAATTAAAATTATCGTGTTCTTCCAATGTAGACCAACTGGATCGAAAATTTTGGAATTTGAAAGAAACAAATTTTGCTAAAAGTTCTTGCTAAAAAGGATAAATTAACCCTTAAATGCATAGGATAGAACGCGCTCCAAAAAATGCGCAATTCAAAGAATCAGAATTCATACCAGAAAAATCTAAATAGTAAATTTTTCTTTATTTAATTACGAATGGTCTGTCATTAAGTAAAGTGAAAATTGCTCTTTTAAATTTCTGGTGAGAATACGGAATATGTGAATAAAACCCCCAATAAATCGGGAATACTTATGGTATCGAAAATGATACAATATGCATTTAAAGGTTAATATTAATTTAGGTTCAATCTTAAGATACAGATAAATCTATAATCTGTGTTATACAAAATGACATGCAAAAATATTTAGTGATTCAAAAGAAATTTCGCCAACAATTGAAAAAAAAAAAAAAGCATTTTTAATATTTTGCGATAAACCACTCGAAAATATCCTTTTAATCATTATTTACAAAGTAAAAGAGAAAAAAACTAAAAAACCTGGCATATTTATTAATATTATAAGCATAATTATAGCATTTTTTCCTGCATTTTTTTTTTTTTTTAAATGTTCTATTTTTTTTATTCTTTTAATCATGCTTTTAACGAAAAATCGATTTCTGTTTAATTAATAGTCTTATTTAATCTTAAATGAAATAGAAGGTACCTTCCCCTTTCCCTCCAAGAAAAAGTTTTTAGTACTTTTGAACATATTAAGATAACCTTCTTTATTAAAATATATTAGGGCAATTCAAAGAATATTCCAGTAACCCTGTGATCATGGCCAATGAAAGGCGGTTATTTTTGTTCTTAATCACCAAATATAACCGCAAAATATATATTTTTTTCTTGCGGTAGGTTTATTTTGAAAATATCATAATATAAATACATGACACAGATTAATTTTCAAAAACTTATATGAATGAATAAAAAAAAAAAAAAAAAAAAAAAATACGTGTGGCACTCGGGGACTGCCGCGGTAAAGCTATTGCATAGCATTTTTTATCAACTTATGCAATTATAATTATTTATTTATTTTTTATTTATGCAGTTTTTTTTTTTTTTTTTTTTTTTTTTTTTTTTGGTCTTTGATATTAATTCAAGTTACACTTTTTGAGCGTGATGACCGATAAGAAAACATTTTTTTTTCTTTTATTGAATAAATCTGGAGTCTGCTGAACTGAAACAACGTTAGCCTGAGTGTTAGGTTTTTCTCGTTACGGAATTTCTGGATTCGGTCGCCGCGCTCAAAGCCCGCGATAAAAGCTATGCAATAGCTTAAAAATAGTCATCTCGAACGTATATGTTCCGGCACAAAGTCAAAGGGTCAATCTAAAAATACGAAACTCGATTTCCGCCGAAATGATTTATTTAATAAATCAATTTATCAACTCAACAATCTAATATATCTACATTATAAAAGACAAACGTGTTCCTGCGTAATGATGACGTAATTTTGCGAATGGACTATCAAATTTCGTTTTTTCTGTAATTTTTCACATTTTTTAAACTTTGAATCATAGCACATTTTATACTTTTGCATCGTCGAATACAGAAAAAAAATGCAATTTCGAATACAATTTGTTTGAAAACTGTGTCGTAATTATCTGCATTTTTATTGTTTTTAAAATAACTTTCAAGCATGAATTTATTCAAATCTACCTCAATCATCTTGTAGACGATTGCAAAAGATAAATCTGTTTGAAATTATGGCTGTTCTCAACTGCTCTGCTCAACAAGCGCAAAACGTTTTGACGTACTTTAAAATTTATTTTTTTAATGAAGAGATATGAAATTGGAAACGATTTGGAATCGAACTGTGTCTTCCATTTTTTTAATAAATAAATTATTCATTAAATTATAAGCGATTCTGATCATGTAACAAACACGTTTTTAATCCTGCTTGAGTGGTCATTCTTTTTTTGCGTGGAAATTTGTTTCAAAAAGCTTACTTTGACAATGTTTTCTAAAAAAATCTATTGCGTTTGGAAAAAAAGCAGTTTTATTAGATAGTTTTTTAACAGCAACACCTGCTTGTTAATATTTGTAGCGGATAGTTGAAATTAGATTTAATAATCGCTGACGCAGTTATAAAAATTTTATTTTAGAACATTAAAAAAAGGGGAGTACATTAAAGAATTAAAGATTTTTTTTGTGCTACAAGGCGAATTTGTTTTGCTAATACTTTTCTCGTTTGGCGAATATTTTTTATCTTTAATTAACCAAATTACTAATGTTGATCATATATCAGCGAGAACACTGGTTACATTACGGTCAACAGGAAAAAAATAGTTTCAAATACATTTTAATGGTGGTACACTCATTCGAACATAATAAAATTGTTATGCATCTATGAAATCAGAGCCATCGCTAAGACTTTTTATTGGTGGGGGAGAAGACCTTAAATTGCCAAGTCAAATTTTCATATTTGCCAACTTATTTTATAATTTTGCCAAGTTACCACAATTAGGAAATGTAATACAGTTCTTATTTGTAAAAAGTTCAATAATATTTCCAATTAGAGTTGTAACTTTTGCAATTTCTATCAAAAATAAGAAATATATTACAGTTTTTACTAAAATTTTAATCAAATTTGCCAAGTGTAACAACTTTTGGGAATGTTTGGGGGGGAGGCTCCCCCCTGTCCCCCCTTAGCGAGGCCCCTGTATGAAGTGCATATTATAATATACATTTTGCATAATCTGTGGTGCAATGTACATTTGTTTTTGACTTACAAGGCCACACAAAAGTATTCCATTACATAATGAGAATATAGAGAACATTGTTTGGTGCGCATTTTAACTGCAATTAATTATTTAACATTTTATGAGATTGATATACGTTGCTGAGGAATACTGCAAGTTATTTTCTGTATAAAAGAAAGCAGATAGTATTTACAGGGACACACAAAAAGTTTTGGCTACTATACTACATCCGAAATACTGTGTACTATTACATCAAGATCTGAATAATTTTAGGTGCGTCCGTAATTATAAAAATAGCTAGCACTAATATTCGTCGTTGAGTCTGCCCGCATATAACAAAGAAAAAATTGCCCAACCAAATCGCTTGATATTTCAAATATATAATTTTAGCATAATTTTGCCGAGGCTTTTTAAATTTTATGAAAATCGGATTTATAGTTTAATTAGAGGGACAATCAAAAGTATTCCATTACATTACGATCAAAATAATTTCAAATACATTTTAATGATGTTAAACTCTTTCGAATATAATAGAATTGACATTAATCTATGAGGTACAGTCAACTCTCGTCAATTCGAAATCGGATAATTCGAATCTTCGCTTAATTCGAACTAAACATGAAGTCCCAAAATTTTCAATGGCAGAATAATGTTAAAAACTTTCATTAATTCGAACTCATTTTCTCTTGACTTCGTTTAATTCGAACTAACGAGAATTCCGATTTTTCATTTTTCTTTTCTTCCTCACGGATTTCAGATCATTTGAATAATTATCTTTCTTTGTTTTTGTGAGAATTGTTCCGAACGAGTATACGTATAATGCAATGCATTTGATATAAGCTTTCTTAGTGATCCGTCTGTCTCAGTGACACCTCAAATTTTTCTTCCATTGTCCTTGTTTCTAATCATTTAACTTTTCTATGTATTTATACATTCTAATTTATTATTAAGTCATATTCTATTGATAACAGACGGAATATATTTAAAAACACTATAACATTAATTCTTTTGTAATAGTACCATATTAAACATGTTTTTATTTCATATTTCCCATAATTCGAACTTCGGATAATTCGAACATTTCTTGTGATCCCGACGAGTTCGAATTAACGAGAGTCGACTGTATATATATACTAAAATATATATTCTGAACATTAGATGATGCAAAGAGCATTTATTATTAAATTACAGGGCCACTCTAAAGTACTCTACTATATAATGGTATACGGGGAAACATTGTTTCGGGATTGTGTTAATTCTATTAAACTATTTCACATTTTATGAATATGATATACATTGCTGTGGTGTAATAAAAGTTTCTTCCTGTATATTTACAGGAACACTCAAAAGATTTCGACCACTGTCTACTATCACAGCAAGATCTGAATATATTTAAAACTTCGTTATCGTACGAACGCACCTCATTTGCTACGCTTTACGTGTAAATTCCAACTTGTTTTAATCTCGAGATGGGATGATTATAGGAAAATGCCGATCCATTTTGTGGCCTGACTAGAACCGGCTTTTTAGAGTTGCAACACTTTTAGTATGGGGTGGTGTCACTTTCGATTTTTCACACCAAGCAAGGTGGTCGAGCAAGCGAACCCGTATCTGGGACACATGCCCCGGGGCGCTGTCCGTTGCGACACCTCGATTCAGTCGAGGAAAACCGGGTCAGAGAAAAACTACAACAAACGTATGTCTGAACAGACGTTCCTAAAATTTGAAACAACTTGGAAATGCGTAACAAACGAGGTGTGTTCCTACAACAATAAAATCTCTAAATAAAGGACACCTCGGGAGTGAGGAAACTGTCTGCTATTGGAAAAACCTCTGCGATTCAAAATTTGCTAAGAAATACTAAATACAGTCGAGTCTCTATATAACGAAATCCATTGTTCCAGTAAAAACTTCGTTATATAGAGAAATTCGTTGTATAGAGAATAAAGTTAAAATTCTTATTAAATGTGTAAATTTTGAAGAAATATTATTTTTGATTTGTTTAATTAATAATTTGAAATGTTTAGCCATAAATATTAGCTTAACATTCTATTTTTTAATATTTAAACAGTTTCAAAAAAGAAAACAGACTTTTATTTGAAAGCTTAATGACAATCAAATAAGAAAGGCATACATTCATTTTAGACGAAGAAATCTGTAATTTTTTGTTGTTTTGATTTCAAAATTGTTACACTCTCGAAAAAATGTAGAAATTTTAGCAATTGCCCCCCAAAAATTACAAATTCAAAATTCCACCAATTTAAAAATTACCCCCATTGTTCCCGTTCTTATATGTGTAACAATCCAATTTACACTATTTTGAGAAGGATGTTGAAAGGTTTGTTGGAGAGGGGGGGGGGGATTAATTCGTTAGACTTAAAGAACAAGTTCTAAAGATTCCAAAATAGAAGTAATATAAAAAACTCAGCAATGAACGATAAATCAGAAATAAGTGATGGAAAATTGATTCCATGTAATTTCGAAGCTCTTTTAAAACTGAATAAATAGAGAGCATTTTATGAAAATATTCGTTATATGGAAATAGATATTTCGGTATATAGAGATTGTTTTTAATGTAATTATAGGAAAATGGGACCGTTCCTACTAAAAATCCGTTATATAGAGAAATTCGATGTATGGAGTTTCGTTAAAGAGAGACTCGACTGTATTTAATTGACCTTTATATGCCCTAAAACCTCTATTATACGATTAATAAGAAATTAAAATTATTTTGTTAAGCAATAAACTGAAATAAAATTGTTACGTTTATCCACCAATATATTACATTATTATGAAAAAAAAAAAAACATAAGTTATACTTTTTTTTTCGTTAAAAAAAGATTTTACTTTTTTTATCGCCAAAATTACTGTCCGTTATTCAGAGGTTAAATATACAAAAATTTAGGTTTTGGAAGTGGGTATTGGAAAACTGTCCGTTAAATAGAGGTGTCCGCGATTCGGAGTGTTCGTTATAAAGATTTTACTGTATTAAGAAGTTTTTGAAATATTCAGATTTTGGTGTAATAGTATATTTCGAATACAGTATCGTGTCCGTATTCTTTTGTGAATCCCTGCCAGAACTATCTGCTTTCGATTATACAGGAAATAATTTGTAGTAAACCTCAACAACGTATGTCATTTTCATAAAATGTGAAATACAGTCGAGTCTCTCTATAACGAAACTCCATACATCGAATTTCTCTATATAACGAATTTTTAGCAGGAACGGTCCCTTTTCGCATGATTACATTAAAAACAGTCTCTATTTAGCGAAGCATCTATCTCCATATAACGATTTTTTTCATAAATTGGTCTTAATTTATTCAGTTTTAAAAAAGCTTCGAAATCATATGGAATCAATTTTCCACCACTTATTTTTGATTTATCGTTTAGTGCTGAGTTTTTTCTTCTTCTTTTTTTTAATCCAACGAATTTATTCCAACCTCCCACACACCTTTCCACATCCTTCTCAAAACAGAGTCAATTGGATTGTTACACATTTAAGAGAGAAATCAATGAGAGGCACATAAGAGAGGCCTTCAACTGGAGGAAAATGTTAACTACTACAATTTTTCATTCCTTGCTAAAATTTGAGCATTTTTTTTCTTTTGAGAGCACAACAATTTTAAAATCACAACAACAAAAAAGTACAGATATCTTCGTCTGAAATTAAAGCAAGTCTTCCTTATTTGATTTTCATTAAGCTTTCAAATAAATGTCTGTTCTCATTTTTGAAACAGCTTAAATAATTAAGAAATAAAATGTTAGGTTAATATTTACTTTTAAACATTTTAAATTCTCAATTAAAAAGATCAAAAATAATATTTGTACAAAATTTACACATTAAATAAGATTTTTAGCATCATTCTCTATACATCGAATTTCTCTATATAACGAATTTTTTACAGGAACGATGGATTTCGTTATATAGAGACTCGACTGTAGTTTAATATTATTAAAAAGCGCCCCAAACAATGTTTCTCTATGTACCATTACGTAATGGAATAATTTTGTGTGGCCCTGTAAATGAATACCAAATGTTTTTTGAATCACAGATTGTACAGAATGTATATTTAAGCATATATTTCATAGATGCCTATTCATTGTATTATGTTCGAAAGAGTGTAAATGCATTTAAAACTATTTTTTCCCATGGACCATCCTGTATCGGAATCATTTTGAGGGTCCCTGTAATTGAATTATGCATCCGATTTTCATAAAATTTGAAAGTACTCGACAAAATGATGCAACGATTGCATATTTTAAATTTCAAACGATTCGGTTTGGGTAGCTTTTGCTGTGTTATATGACTGTATTAGAGACGGACGGACTAACGACGATTTTTGGTGCTACGTATTTACATAATTACGGACGCAACTAAAAAAGCAGGCAGTATTTAAAACATAAAAATACAGTCGACTCTCGTTAATTCGAAATCGGATAATTCGAATCTTCGCTTAATTCGAACTAAACATGAAGTCCCGAAATTTTCAATGGTAGAATAACATTACAAATTTTCATTAATTCGAACTTTTTTCTCTTGACATCGTTTAATTCGAACTAACGAGAATTCCGATTTTTCATTCTTCCTTTCTTTTTCACGGATTTCAGATCATTTGAATAACTTTCTTCCTTTGGTTTTTGTGAAACTTGTTCCAAACAAGTATACATATAATCCCATGCATTTGATATCCACTTTCTAAGTGCCCCGTCTGTCCATCAGTGACGCTTCAATTTTTTCTTTCATTGTGCTTGTTTCAAATCTTTGAATTAGTTTATGTATTTATACATTCCCATTCAATACTAAGTCATATTCTGATGATAACAGGCATAATAAATTAAAAAAAACACTATAACATTAATTCCTTTATAATAGTATCATATTAAGCATGTTCTCATTTTATACTTTTCATAATTCGAACTTCGGATAATTCGAACATTTCTTGTAGTCCCGACGAGTTCGAATTAACGAGAGTCGACTGTACATGTAACTGAACATAAATTACTTAAAAGGTGCATATAAAAACTTTAAAATACATTTAAAGATCTTTTAAAAAGTTCAGAACATTTTCAGTTTTATTTAGACAGATATTTAAACTTAGATTTAGACTTAACAAGATGTAGAGTTTTTTCTCACTAACAAAGACCACGTAAGCGATGGTTAAAAACGTTCTGAACGTTTAAAAAGTACACTGTAAAAAAAAAGGGTCGATCTACTAAAAAAATTTTAGTGATCCATGCAATTACTAAAAAATTTTTAGTAATCTAACTCGGTTACAAGAGAATCTGTAAGAATTACTTGAAAAAAGCTAGCAACGAATAGAGTTAATAGTTTTATATTTTTAATTGATATTACTAAAACTCACCTGGTGTGGCCGTGGTAGCCTAGTGGCCATAGCACCGAACTCCAGACTGAAAAGTCGCGGGTTCGATGCTGGACACCACCAAATACGCGCCGAATGTATGCAGTGTAAGTACTCGTTAAAAATATGGATTATGAAAATCCTGTTGGAGCAGGTTGCAGGTTGCAGGCAGGTTGGTGCTGCCGTCTATTGCGGGTTAGCCGAAAATCTTCCGTTTCAGAAGTCTGCCTTTTTACCTACTGGATGCAACTCGAAAGAAGTCCTGCCCTTCGGACACACGTACTGGTTATTAAAAATAAATTTGGAGCTATTACTAAAATTTGCTTGGTGGCTCATACTAAAAAGTTTTAAGCTAGTTATACAAAAAATTCTTTTATTCAGTTTACAAAAAAAAAAAAAAAAAAAAAAAAAAAAAAAATGTTTGTTTCATTTGCAAAAAAAAAAAAAGCTTGTAATGGTTACTAAAAAAATCTGTGGAATACAAAATTACTAAAAAATATTTAGTAACCTTTTGAATTTTTTTTTTTTTACAGTGTACTTTAAATGTATTTTTAAGTTTTTGTATGTTTTATTATGCACCTTTTAGATAATTTATGTGTAGTTACGTGTATTTTTACGTTTTAAATTAGTAAACCAGGTGAATTCTGCGCTGTTTTTGTTCTTAACTCCAATTATAAGCAGGCAGTAGTTCTATTATTTTGTATGAAATAACAAAGTATCGGAGCTTTCTGTATTAGAAACTCGCAAAATGAATTTTTTTGGAGGGGTTATTTCTTTTTTCACGTTCCATTTTGAAAAGCATTCAGTGTAAATAATGAAGGACAGAGTTCACCTTGTTTATTTGTTTGTTTACAGGTATATTTTACGAGGACGCTTTTATTTTCGATACCGGTTTAGAAAGCCAAAGCACCCTCCTAAAAAATAGCTGCAGCCAAAATCGAAAAAGTAAAGAACGGCCTGCATTCGGATCCATCTCATCTATTCAATGCAAAGAAAACAAGTTGGAAATTGCACGTGAAGCGTAGCAAATGAGGTGCGTTCGTACGATAATGAATTTTTAAAAATATCAATCTCATAAAATTGTAAATAATTAATTACAATTAAAATGCGCAACAAACAATGTTCTCTCTATACTCATTATGTAATGGAATACTTTTGTGTCGCCTTGTAAATCAATAACAAAAGTTCTTTGCACAACAGATTATGCAAAATCTATATTATAATATGTACTTTATGATGCATATCAATATTATTATGTTCGAATCAGTGCAATATTATTAAAATGCATTTGAAACTTTTTTTTTATTGACTGTAATGTAACGGAGTACTTTTGATTGTCCCTGTATTTGATCTATGCATCCTATTTTCAAAAAAAAAAAAAAAAAAAGACAAAATTATGTAATAAGTATGTAATTTAAATTTTAAAAGATTAAAATGCATTTGAAACATTTTTCCCCATTGACCGTAATGTAAGGGAATACTTTTGATCGTCCCTGTAATTGATCTATCCATCCGATTCTCATAAAATTTGAAATGGCTCGACAAAATTATGTAATAATTATATATTTTTTAAATTTCAAAAGATTCGGTTGGGTATTTTTTGCGTTGTTACATGCGGACAGACAGATAGACGGACGGACTGAACGACAACTATAGGTGTTACGTATTTACATAATTACGAACGCACCTAAAAAGGTACTACTTGGTTATCCCGTCGACTCATTTTGCTAAATTATACAAATCGCCAAACTTATAGCCAAATTATATATATTGACATAATTTTCATTTTAAATAACGACAAAACAAATAATTAATAGAACATGTAATAATAATACAAATAAAAGGTCGAAATAAAAATCACTTAATGACGTTTTAAACACTTGTATCGTGTTTAATGTTATTGGATGTGACATTCACGATCATCCGTTATTGGCATTTAATCTTATAGTTTGGTGATAGATATTTCGTCGACGGGATAACCAAATACAGTCGACTCTCGTTAATTCGAAATCGGATAATTCGAATCTTCGCTTAATTCGAACTAGTCATGAAGTCCCGAAATTTTCAATGGTAGAATAACGTTAAAAATTTTCATTAATTCGAACTCATTTTCTCTTGACTTCGTTTAATTCGAACTAACGAAAATTCCGATTTTTTCATTTTTCATTTCGTTCTCACGGATTTCAGATCATTTGAATAACTTTCTTTCTTTCTTTGATTTTTGTGAAAATTGTTCTGAAATAGTATACATTTAATCCAATACATTTGATATCTACTTTTTTAGTGCCCCGTCTGTCTATCAATGACGCTTTAATTTTTTTTTTCCATCGTGCTTGTATCTAATCTTTTAATTAGTTTATGTATTTATACGTTCTAATTTAATATTCATTTCAATAATATACAATTATCATAGTCTAATGTAAAAGGCAAAATAAATTTAAAAAAAAAAAAAAAAAAAAACACTGTAACATTAATTCCTTTGTAATGGTACCATATTAAGCATGCTTTTATCTTATATTTTCCATAATTCGAACTTCGGATAATTCGAACATTTCTTGTGCAAAGAAATGCATTTTACTAATTTCTGCTTTATTTGTACAGTCTCCAGCTGGTTATCATGAATGTGAATAATTACTGGCAGCTGGCCTAAAACACTATTTTTCCTTTCACAAATCAGTCTTTTAGTGCCTAACAATACAATGATGTGCCCGAGTCAGAAATTTACGCAATTCCATTTTAGCACCTTCTGTGTCAATACTATCCATCTATTCCTTTCGTTACAAATGTTAGAATAAAACATGACGAAATAGTTTTACTAATTCCAGTGGCGCAGTCAAGGGGGTGGTTTTGGGGTTAAAAACCCCTCCCAGCGCTAAGAAAAATCGATATAATTGACGCTTATATGAATCAAATCCAAACTTTTGCGCATTTCTTTGGCACATTTAGGAATTCACCGCTTTATTGAATCAGATTTCATTTAATAAAGTGATTCAATTAAATGGTGAAAATTCTACTTAAAATTGTGAAAGTGCATATTACATGGGTTAGTTAAGTAAAAATTGATTTGATTGATAAAAAGACTTATCGTTAATTTGCACCATGTTTTACTAGCCGGCATGCATTTTCTTATAAAATTAGAGTCGAAAATCTTTTTTCACACCAGCGGAAAAGTAAAAAGAGAAAAAAAAAATCGTGGTCGATTAGAAGAAAAATTCGTTATAACCGATTATTAAGATTCCGCAGGTTCGCTATAAAAGGATAAAATAGCATTAAACATGAAAGGAAAACGGCGGGACCAAAATTTTCGTCCGTTATATCCGGGAGTTCGCTATAAACCAGGTTCGCTATAACGAGGTTCTACTGTAATAAAAAGTATATAGTAGTGACAGGAAAACACAGAAAATTTCGACTACTATACTGAATTCAAAGTACTATATACTATAACAGCAAGATCTGAATATTTTAAAAACTTCGTTATATTACGAAAGCACCTCATTCGCTACGCTTCACATGCAATTTCCAACTTGTTTTTTCTTTGGTAAATTTTACTTTCTCTTGAAGTAAAGGCTCTTCGGTCGTTGCCACTTCATGAAATGAATTCATTTCTATTTATAACTCGAAAATGAAACCACCACAAATGGGAAAAAAAAAACGGAAAAATTCAAAGTTGACCTTAATCAGGTCATTCACGACCAATCCCCTTGGCAATTGTTTTAATAAAAACGTTTTAACCGATTACTTTCTCATTCTAAGGCCAGAGATACTTTTTTTAGCGGATTCATAATTTATTGCCCGCTTATTAATTCATTTGCCCGCTAAGCTGGTCGGTAGACGGACAGACGGGCATTAAATAGTTTATTAATTACGGGAGTTAAAGAGTTTAATTGTAAGTATTAAACAGTTTAATACTATTAAAACGTATACCAAACAATGTCTCAATATATAAGTATGAAATGGAATACTTTTGTGTCACCCTGTAAATTAATAACAATTATTCTTTGCTCCATAGATTGTACAGAATCAGGGCTTGAATTTCAGGGCGGAATGGCGAGATTCGCGCTCGAAATTTTGAAATCCGGTCTAAAAGATTATCGTAAGCGAGAGACTCTCCCCCCCCTCCCCCCCCCCCCCCCCCAAAAAAAAAAAAAAAAAATCACGAATTTTTCGAAAAGTTTTGCATTTTGAAACTACGATTAACTTCCACGATCTTTTTGCGAATTTTGTGATTTTTTTGTGCGACTGAATGACACATTTTGTGAGTTTTTTATTGCAAAAAATCGTTGGAATTCACGATATTTTTCCGCAACCGATCGTCAAATTTCGCATTCTTCCCGCGATCAATGGACATGTTTCGTACTATTTTCCGTCCCGACGACTGAATAATTCTGTTTCAAGTTGTCAGGTGCATCAAGAGTGACTTTGGGGTACTTTCAAGAAAGTTTTGAGACTCGTAAGTGCCATAGATTTTGCTAGCCATCACACGAAAACATACATGCACACAGACAGTGCGTTTAGTTATTTTATTAGTGTAGGTTACTGTGGATATTAAAAATAGTTCCTTTGCTGCTAATTTTTGCCTTTTTTACATGCAATGTAAAAATAGATAAGGCCATGATGCGTACAAAAATCTGAAATATTGACAAAATTGACAAAAAACCGATGCTAAATGCACGGAAAATCCTTTAAAACCACATCGATAATCGCATTAAAAATCACTGAAATTGAAAATCATAGCATTAAAAATCACTGAAATTGAAAATCATAGCATTAAAAATCACTGAAATTGAAAATCATAGCCAGACAAAATTTAGTTCATTAGGCTGAAGGTTTAAATCAATTTTGTTTTTATCATTGTCCAAAAATAGTCGCAAAATTAAAAAAAACACTAAAAATCGCATTAAAAAATTAGCTAAAAATTCAAAAATCACCGCTTGAATTCCGAAAAAAAATTATTGAATAGAGAAAAAAAAACTATATTGAGTGAAAAAAATGAATCCGTATTTCTTTCATTAATATGGAAAAATCGTCTCGAAACATAAAAAGAGCGCTAAAAATTGCCTAAAAATTCTAATAAAAAAAAAATCAAAAATCGGGCTTCGAGGTGTACATGTATAGAGGTACCTTCCCTCCACATTTTGTAACGCGACATGCAGCGGTCTCTTCAAAACAGTGCTGACACACACGCATACTTGTCTCTTTATTATTATAGACTAGAAGATAGCTCGTCAAAATGACGTGTTTGCATTTTTAAAGGATGATAAAAAATTACAATAACTGTGGTCAATCATAGCCATTTTAGGCTGAAACAATTTTGATAAATACAGCAATTAAACTTGAAAAAAAAAATCTAACAAAAAAAACCCAGAAATCTGCATTTAAAACTATAGCAAAACTATCTGTTAGATGGGGGTGGGGATTATAATGAAATTTAAAACGCACCCGCGGTTTGCTTAAATAAAAAGTTTTAATTAAATATTCTTTTTTTGAAATCATGAAATGATTTCAAAGCGAAATAAAATGTAGTGACGTCATTTACAGTTCCCACTGTAAATCTGACCAATGAGAACGCTCCATTACGACTATGGAAGGGTTTCATTGGTCAGAAAATAGATTGCCTTTAAAATCGGAGGTAACTTTTCACAATGTTTTTATAGATTTGAAATTCTCAAGAGTCATTCACGGCTGTAAAGAAAAAAAATTAAAGGAACCCGAATATAAAAATTTTAACAATATTGCATTTAAAACGCACCTTCGCTTTCCTTTAATAAAAAAATTTAATTAAATATACTTTTTGAAATCGTGAAAATATTTCAAAGCGAAGTAGAATGTAGTGACGTCATTTGCAGCTCCCACTGTAAATCTGACCAATGAGAACGCTCCATTACGACTATGAAACGTTTTCATTGGTGAATGAGTTTCTTTTTCTCGTGGATAGGTTGACCCCGGAATTGTTATACACGGAGGTGTTTTATGTATATAATTATTGTGAATATCCTAATTAATAACTTTATTGCTCATTCGTAAATTTTATTTTTTTTGCTTTTATTACATGCAATTCAAGAATAGATAAGATCATGATGCATACAAAAAACAATAATTTTGACAAAAATAACAAAAAATCAATGCTAAACGCACAAAAAATAAAAAAAAATCCTGATAAAATTAAAACGAAAATCGCATTGAAAATCACATTAAAAATTACTGAAACTGAAAAATCATAGCAGACAAAAATTAGTTCGTTAGGCTGAAAGTTTGAATCAATTTTGTTTTTATCATTGTCAAAAAATAGCCGCCAAATGCGAAAAAACACTAAAAATCGCATTAAAAAATTAGCTAAAAATTCAAAAATCACCGCACGAATTCCGAAAAAAAAATTATTGAATAGAGAAAAAAAATACTATATTGAGTGAAAAGAATGAAACCTTATTTCTTTCACTAATACGGAAAAATCGTCTCGAAACATAAAAAGAGCGCTAAAATTGCCTAAAAATTAAATTAAAAAATTCTAATCAAGAAATCAAAAATCGGGCTTCGAGGTGCAAAACTACATGTATAGAGGTACCTTCCCTCCAAATTTTGTAGCTCTACATGCAGCGGTCTCTTCAGAACTGCGTTGACACACAAACATACTTGTCTCTTTATTATTATAGAAGATACCTGCGACCCAAATCGAAAAAGTTATCAAGGAGCGGTCTTGAGAGTGACCTCAACTATCCAATGCAAAAAATAAAATAAAATAAAATAAAATAAAATAAAATAAAATAAATAAATAAAAATAAATAAAATAAAAAATAAAAATAAAATTAAATTAAAAAAATAAATAGATAAAAATAAAAATAAATAAATAAATAAATAAATAAATAAAATTTAAATAAATAAATAAATAAAATAAAAATGTGAAAATGCAAAAGAGTTATTAGAAAAATTAATTCCCATAGGAATAGCATTAGCCCGCGAGTGTCTTTACGGGCAGGGACAGGGGGCCTTAATCTCAGAAATTTTAAAAGTATCTCGGCCCTGTCCTTAACCCTTTCCGGCACGGGCGAAATCTGTAATAAAATGAGAAATTATCGACTGACACCGGAATTCACAAACGAAGTTTTTAGATATTATGAAATCCTTAATTGAAGCTATTATTGTAAAAGGAAAATTTTAGTAAAATATTACTGGTGCCGTTTGCAAGTTTGGAATTAAAATTAGGTATCCCAAACCGGGCACAGTGTGCCGGAAAGGGTTAATGTAAATCTAGCTACGCCACTGCATTATTCTAAATAGGTTGGAAAATGTTTAATAATCTAGGCTGGAAACAAGATTACCCCTCTCTCACACACATATACAGCTTATCGAACTTTGACGAGAGGAAGGAAAAAGGTGAAGTGAGTATAGAAGATCACCTATCTGCACGTTGATAACTCCAGAAAAAAGTTCTCCAAAGTTTCCTCTCAAGATGAGTATTATCTCAGTGTTTTATCTATCTTATCTTGATTGTTCCATACAGAGTACTGACTGTTGGAGAGGCTACTTCAGTCAAATGAAAACACCCTTTCGCTAATACTAATCCTATAGAAGAAATTTATAAAGATAGCATTTTAATAGTTTTAATTTTATAAACACAAGGCAGAACCCGTCGAATTTCGACGAAAGAAAATGTTTAAGAAGGAACTGTTTTTTTTATTTATAATAAATCTACTTAATTAGTCACAATAAAAAATACGCCTTATGTTCCGAAGTCTAAAACTTAAACAAATGATATTTAACCTAAAGTTAACAAAATACTATTTCTATAAAACTCAGTTTTACTCGGTCTATAAAACTCAGTAGAAATTATTAAAATTAAATTTAATCGATTTGCAAAAAATGAAATATAATAAAGATCTTGTATTATTATTAAGTTATCAATTACGAATCTTATGCACGGTATTCCAAAATGTAAAATAGCAAAATGTGCTCCACTTTGACTCAATCATAGAATTTTTATCCCCATGAAATGTGGGATATTATTTTTACCACTTCAGAATTTACTTATGCACCTCTCTTATCCGTGTTCACGTTTAAAAGAAATGGTATTTTAATTTGATTATTTTAAAATCATTTTAATTCAAAAATTGAAATCTCGATTGCTATTAGCTATAAACAGATACTAATTTTATATTCTTTTAAGCGTACATGAAAATTTCTAAAATAACCTGCATGCAATAAGTACGATATACAATATTCCTATGACGTCAGAGTGTAAAAAGAAAGTGTTGTATCGAGTTTAAAGAAAGTTTTTAATAAATTAAAAATCCTTTAAATAATAAAGAGGCGAACTAAAACGAATTTTATTTTTCACTTTTTATAAATAAAATAGCAACAAAAATACATTAATTTGCTTTTTTCGCTTTTTTCATTTTCATTTTAATAAAAATGGAGTATGTCTGTTGCCACAATTCAAAAACGATATAAAAAAACAACGAAAAAATTTATAACTCAAAAACAAATAAAGATAGAGCTTTCAAACAAATCGCAGTAAAAAGTAATTTTTTTTTTTCGTATACGATGGTATAAAAATTGAAAATGTGCTGTGTTTAGAAGCTTAAAAATTTGCAAAAGAAAAAGAAATGCAAAACTTAAATTTCATTTCAAATTTTTAAGTGTTGCCATTCACAAAATGACATATGCGTTACGTACAGATACGTTTGACCTTTATAATTCGCGTTTGTAATGACCGAAAGATGGCGTTGTATAGACCTGATAATCGTTTGTTTACGTAGTGCTTGCTGTTTGTTCCATGCTTTAGCATAGCGAAACCCGTTTAAAGAGCTATTTAAAGTGCAGTTTTTTATCTTTTTTATTTAATTATGGGAGATAAATTACAAATATCGACAATTTTAGAATTTCTAGATGCTGGAAAATCTAGTAATTGCTTTAGAGAAGCTGAAGCAATTATTGATTCAAAGAGATTAGTAATGTGCGGCATTAAAGAATGCAAGGAAGAAGAAATAGAGATTGTAGGCTCGTGTTTACAAACAAGCCAAACAAAAGGAAATCCCCATATTATTTCAGGTTTGCTAGTAAAGGAAAACAAAAATTTGAAAATAAAAAAAATTTCATGCAATTTCAGCGAATCATGCAAGCATTGTGTTGCTGTCATGTTATTTTGCCATGAGTAAGTCAAATGTACTTTTTTATATTATAGATCTAAACTTTGTGTATAAAATTTTGATTTTAGATAATTTTAATACAAGGAACCCATCGTTGCATGCGTTATAGAACTGTTTATTTATTTATTTATTATAGAACTGTTTATTTATTTATCGGCCTTTTAAATACTGATTTCAGCGGAAGATGCTCACGGTATCAGTTCTATTTCGTTTCAGACTTTGTCCGCGAGAGGGCGTCTATTTCATTTCAAACGCGAATATAGATATACTAGACAATTGCACCATAAGTTTTAACTACTAAGAATGTATTTATTAAAAATACAACACATTTCTCAATGGTGCACAAAACAAGAACTTTAATATGAATTTGTACAATTAAAATAAAATAAAAATATCAACGGAGAAATATCTCTCGATCAGGAAGCAAACTTTCAGTCCTTTTCATTATCATATTTTCCTGAAGACGGCCGCAGAAGACGGCGCGAAGCGTTGATATTTTTATTTTATTTTAATTGTACAAGTTCATATTAAGGTTCTTGTTTTGTGCACCATTGAGCAATTTGTTGTATTTTTAATAAATGCATTCTTAGTAGTTTTAACTTTTTTTTTTTTGGGGGGGGGGGGGGGCATTGCATAGTTGAGATGGATCTGAATGAATGCTGTTTTCTACTTTTTACATACTGTTTACAGATATTTTTGATGAGGAACCTTTTATTTTCGGAACAGGTTTGGAAAACGAAAGCACCCTAAAAAAAATCAATGAAATAGAAAAAGTAAAAAACGGTCTGCATTCAAATCGATCTCAGCTATCCAATGAAGAAAAAAAAAAATTAAAAATTAAAATGGGAACGAGCTATCTTTAGAAATTTCTTACACAAGGATTAGAATTAGTGAACGGGTCTTTCCATTTGACTGAAGTAGCCCTTTAAATATGAGTTTGTCTCCGCTTTTTCAGCGAACTCGTTTGTTTCTTTCGATTATCGCGTTGTTATTACGTATTCACATACTACGTACACGTTTACATATTTACATAATTACGAACGCACCTGTATTCGTCGTTCAATCCGTCCGTCCGCATGCAACAGAACAAAAACTATCCAATCAAATCGTTTGAAATTTAAAATGTATAATTGTTACATAATTTTGTCAAGTCCTTTCAAACTTTATAAAAATCGGATGTTTAGTTTAATTAAAGGCACAATCAAATGTACTCCATTACATTATGGTCAATGGGAAAAAAGTTTCAAGTGTATTTTAATGATGTTACACACTTTCGAACCTAACAAAATCAGTATGCATCTATCAAGTACAGTAAAACCTCCATAACGGACGCTCCCGAATAGCTGACACTTCTATTTAACGGACAGTTTTCCAATCCCCACTCGCGAAATCTAAATTGTTGTATGTTTAACCTCTGAATAACGGACATTCCGAATAGCGGACACTTTATCCGACGATAAAGGATGAAAAATATTTTTTTTTTTTTTTTTTAAGAAAAAGAAAAAAAAAGGAAAAGATAGTCAAAAGGCCTCTGAATTTATCAAGACTAGTGTCACAAATTTTGTGATCGTAGATAAAGAGCTGAGGAAAATTCCCCCTTCCCCCTACGTTCTGTGCTAAATTCAGATTGCCCGGGAGGAATATCTCCCAGAGCATTGAAATGTCATCCAAGAATGTTTTGAGATTTTATGCTTTTAGAGGTCAAAAAGTGCAATCCCCGCCCGGATCTTTACAATGTCCAATAACGTCACATAGAAAAACAAATTACATGTAATCGCAAGCAAAAGTAAATTTTTGTAACAGACTTTTTTTCACGAGAATATAATAAACAGAGGATAAAAAAGTGAGCACAATTTTATTTCAGTTTTATTGCTTAAAAAATAATTTTAATTTCTGATTAATTGTATAATAGAGGTTTTAGGACATATAAAAACAAATTAATAAAATATTAAGTATTTCTTAGCGATTTTTGAATCTCTGAAATTTTCCCAATAGCGGACACCTCCGAATAGCGGACAATTTCTGAGTTCCCAAGGTGTCCGTTATTTAGAGGTTTTACTGTATATACTAAAATATACATTCCGTACAATCTGTGATGCAAAGATTGTTTGTTATTCATTTACAAGGCTGCACAAAAGTAATCCATTACATAATGACATAAGGGGAACATTGTTTGGAGTGCGTTTTAATGATATTAAAATATTTAACATTTTATGAAATAGATACACGTTTCTGAAGTTTACTACAAGTTACTTCCTGTATAAGAAAAAGTAGATAGTATTTACAGGGCTACACGAAAGTAATCCATTGCATACTGATATAGGGGGAAACATTGTTTGGAGTGCTTTTTAGTAATATAAAACTAGTATTTCATATTTTATGAAATAGATATACGTTGCTGAAGTTTACTACAGTAAAACCTCTAAATAACGGACACCTTGGGAACTCAGAAATTGTCCGCTATTCGGAGGTGTCCGCTATTGGGAAAACTTCAGAGATTCAAAAATCGCTAAGAAATACTTAATATTTTATGAATTTGTTTTTATTTGTCCTAAAACCTCTATCATATAATTAATCAGAAATTAAAATTATTTTTTAAGCAATAGAATTGAAATAAAATTGTGCTCACTTTTTTATCCTCTGTTTATTATATTCTCGTGAAAAAAAGTCTGTTACAAAAATTTACTTTTGCTTGCGATTACATGTAATTTGTTTTTCTATGTGACGTTATTGTACATTGTAAAGATCCGGGCGGGGATTGCACTTTTTGACTTCTAAAAGCATAAAATCTCAAAATATTCTTGGATGACATTTCAATGCTCTGGGAGATATTCCTCCCGGGCAATCTGAATTTAGCACAGAACGTAGGGGGAAGGGGGAATTTTCCTCAGCTCTTTATCTACGATCATAAAATTTGTGACACTAGTCTTGATAAATTCAGAGGCCTTTTGACTATTTTTTCCTTTTTAAAAAATATTTTTTCTTTTTTATCGTCGGATAAAGTGTCCGCTATTCGGAGTGTCCGTTATTCAGAGGTTAAACATACAAAAATTTAAGTTTTGGGAGTGAGGATTGGAAAACTGTCCGTTAAATAGATATGTCAGCTATTCGGGAGTGTCCGTTATGGAGGCTTTACTGTACAAGCTACTTCCTGTATAATAGAAAAAGATAGTATTGACAGCGGTATACAAAAGATTCCGAATCACTTGTACTATTACACCAAGATCTGAATATTTTTAAAATTTTCTTATAATACGAACGCACCCGATTTGCTGCGCTTGACATGGAATTCCTAACTTCTTTTAAAAGATGTATGCGAGGGGATATCGTAAAATTTTAATTAGAAGGCTGCCACAAGAAAGTATTTTTATATTCTATTAGAAGCACTATTTTTTAAAAATGCATTTTGTTGTACATATCCCTTGCAAATGTTCTTAAGGGTGTTCTTAACTGATCCGCTCAACAAGCGAAAAACGTTTTGACATATTTACAAATTCATTTTTTAACAGAAAGATATAAAATTTTAATGCCTGACTATGAAAGCGATTTCGAATTGAACTTATTTCTCCATTTTATGATCATTAAATTACTTATCGAGTTATAAGATATTTCGATAAGCTGATCACCCGTTTTTCTCCTTTTTTTCGACCGGTTTTTCTGTTTTCGTCGGGAAATGTGCTCAAAAGTGTCCACTT
This sequence comes from Maratus speculifer, assembly GCA_964019185.1. NCBI lineage: Eukaryota > Metazoa > Arthropoda > Arachnida > Araneae > Salticidae > Maratus > Maratus speculifer. The sequence goes on along the minus strand of OZ025300.1, from coordinate 281,199,480 downwards.
TGAAGGCTTGTTATGAAAAATCTATTGTGTTTTTAAAAAAACAGAAAATTGAACGCAATTAGACAGTTTCTGAATAATAGCACATGCTATTTTCATGCATTTCCAAACAAAAATAAATTAAAGTATGTGTCACAAAGTTGCCCTTTTTGATTTAAGAACACCTTTAATGGTGTTATTCGAAAAAATATTTTTCCATTCTCAAAACAGCTCGAAATTTTCCGATACATTTTCAGACTCATTTTTAAAAGCAAAAACATGAAACTGGCTGAGGTGATTTTGGAAGAGATGTAAAAAAAACCGTGTGATTTCATTTTTCAATCAGTTCACTGGAATTTGATTTATAAACAATTATTTTCTCAGTATGACCCTTTTTTTTTCGTCCCCCGATCTCCCGCTTCGGGAAAATTGTTTCAAAAGGTCCACTTTGACTGCATTATTAGCAATATTTTCTGTCTTTATTAAAAAAATCGACATATGCACGGCACATTATGTAGTTTCTATGAATAAGAGAATTTGCCGAGTGAACCATTAGTGGTATTCATTTTTAGGTGCGTTCGTAATTATGTAAATACGTAGCACCTACAGTGGTCGTTCAGTCCGTCTGTCTGTCCGTCCGTCTGTCTGTCCGCATATACCAACGCAAAAACTACCCAATCGAATCGTTTGAAATTTAAAATACATAATTATTACATAATTTTATCGAGTCATTTCAAATTTTATGAAAATCGAATGCATAGATCAATTACAGGGACGATCAAAAGGATTCCGTTACATTACGGTCAATGGGGAAAAAGTTTCAAATGTATTTTATACGTTTGAAATTTAAAATACATAATTATTACATAATTTTGTCGAGTTATTTCAAATTTTATTAAAATCAGATGCATAGATCAATCATAGGGACAATGAAAAGTATTCCGTTACATTACGGTCAATGGGGAAAATGTTTTAAATGCATTTTAATGGTGTTACTTAATAAAATTGGTCGAACTTAATAAAATTTATATACAGCTATAAAGTACATATTATAATATACATTTTATATAATTTGTGGTGCAAAGAACATTTATTATTGATTTACAAGGCCCACAAAAGTATTCCATTGCATAATGATATAGTGAGAACATTGTTTGATGAGCGTTTTAATTGTAATTCACTATTTACAATTTTATGAGATTGATATATGATAGTAATACTTTTAAAACTTCGTTATCGTACGAACGCACCTCATTTGCTACGCTTCACGTGCAATTTCCAACTTGTTTGCTTATGCACCCCTTCCCTTTCGGCAGACATGGAACATTCGATTCTCCTATGACTAATTTCCCATAAAATAAAGTTGTTGTTTTTTGTGTCTGTGTGTGTGTGTGTGTGTTCGATGACATAGGCTTTTGTGCTCTCGGCTCTTAGACTAAAATATTATTTTAATACAAAGTTACCAACATATACTATATTTCTATTAACTTTAACCAGTGCTCTCGCTGACATTTGACCAACGTTAGTAATTTGGCTAATTAAAAAAAAAAAAAAAAAAAAAAAAAAAAAAAAAAACATTCGCCAAATGAAAAAATTATTAGCCAAATAAATTATCCGAGTAGTACAAATAATATTAATAATAATAATAACAATAATCTTTAATCCTTTAATGTACCCCCTTTTTCCAATATGTTCTAAAGTAACCTAAATTTTTATAACTGCGACAATGATTGTTATTAATTTAAATTCTACTATCCGCTACAAATATATTAAAAATATATATATTCTAAATATCCTGCGTAATCAAGAAAAAAAAAATTCTAAAACCGATTTAACTCATTAAAATGTTATGAAATTAAACTTCCTAAGTTAATTCAGAATTTTATGATATTACACACAATGGATCTCAAAATCAAGTTGTTGCAGATCGTTTTTATAAATGAAGTCGATGGTGTGTGTTAAATTCATTGTTCTGCAATGAGAGTTTAAGAAACTTTTAAATAGCTTCTATTTTGACAGTATGGTGCAATTGAACATGATACGCGACACATACATGCACATATACAAAAAAAAAAAAAAAAAAGGAAAAGCAAAAATTGAGCACTAGCAATTTGGCGAATCTAATCGCTTGTTTACTAGCCAAATATTGAATTTACTCGCAATTTGGCGCAATGGCGAGCGACAGCGAAAACACTGACTGTAACTGTTTAAATTATTGAAAATTTAATCTTTTTTCGTATACGTGTAACTAGTAATAGAAAAAAAGTTAAGTCACTTTGAAAAAAGTTAAGTCACTTTATCACTTTGACTAAGCTACCCTTGATATTGATATTACAGATGAAAAGTTACCAAAAGAGATTTTACTTTGACACCATCGTAAGATTATTATTGTTTTTCCCTCAGGAAAAACCTGACGTCATTTTTACTGACTCTAAATTTACATATACACTTTCCCAACCACATTTGCCATTTAAAAATATTTTGTAAATGGATTTATATATAATATAAAATACAAACTTAGCATATCAATTTTAATTAATTTCCCAATTAATTTTCAGAAATGAAATTGCGACAATTATGTAATTTCTAGCGTAATATCATCGTTGAAAATTAATTGGAAAGTTAATTAAAATTGTATATGTGTTCACGATGTTGGGTTTGATTGTGTCGCATGTGACGCCTCAGGATTGTGTGCTATTCCATCATGTGCTGCGGGGTGAAAAATTACAAGTTGGGCATCGTCCTCGTAGCTTAAATGGTAGAGCTTTTGGAACGCTATTCTAAGGTTCCGGGTTCAATTCCCGGCTGCATTTTCAGAAAGAATCCCGTTTTGAGCACCTTATCGCCAGAACAACGACTGGCGCGGAGATAAAGTCAATGCTACGCACCCTTTCTTGTGTGTGACATCAAACGCCTAGCGAATAGCAACCCTTCCTTCTGCAAAGCGATCGCGCTTATTGTTCATTTGTTTTTCCGTAAATGTTATCATGCAAAGACTATAATATGAGGAAATGTTATTCACCGTCATTTACGACTAAAACATAGTTTAAAACAAAGAGCTTTTTCAGATTAAAATGCTTTACATTCACAAAACATTTAAACATATATTTTTTTTTTCTTAATTCAAAAATATTATTTCCTTAATTCGCTATGTTCGAAGAAATTGAGAAGTTAATTAAAAACAGTAGTAAAGATTCTCTTGTATTAAATATAATTCTATTAATCATATGTTTTATGACACATTTGAACTTCGTTTATTTTGTGTTTGGCGATGCAGTTAGCTGAACGTTCTCGCTTTCGCCAACTCGCCAAGGCTGGTGCTCAAAACGTGATTCTTTCTGAAAATGCTTCCTGGCTTGGGCATTTTTCACCCTGTTGGTGTCTTCGCTTAGTTAGCAAGTGACAAATCTCGTGTTAAATATACAAATTTAACTCAAAAAAGATTTAAAAGATCATTTAAAAGATTTTAAAAGACTCAATGCAATATATTTACTTTTTTTAAAAGGAATTGTGAATTGAATTTATTGTATGTAATAAATTGTACAGAATACTATATTAATAACTGATAAAATATAAATAAACCTGTTGAAATATACAAAGAGTATATGTTTATTCACTATTTTTTGAAAATGATTTTTCAATTTTTTTGGTAGTTGAACGTAGAAAAATAATACCTGATGTAATTGGTAAATGTGTGAATATAAAGATCACATAATTTAATTTTTACACCGTTGCGCAGAAAAAAGACGCATTTTAAATGATATTTGTTTGAAATCTTTATCACAATTTGTTTGCAAATGATTATTTTTTTTTTAAATCTAAATCTTAGCTTTCTAAACATGACATATTTAATTTTTACACCGTTGCGCAGAAAAAAAAATGCATTTTAAATGGTATTTGTTTGAAATCTTTATCACAATTTGTTTGCAAATGATTATTTTTTTAAAATCTAAATCTTAGTTTTCTAAACATGACATATTTAATTTTTACACAATTGCGCAGAAAAAAAATGCATTTTAAATGATATTTGTTTGAAATCTTTATCACAATTTGTTTGCAAATTATTATTTTTTTTTAAATCTAAATCTTAGCTTTCTAAACATGACATATTTAATTTTTACACCGTTGCGCAGAAAAAAAAATGCATTTTAAATGATATTTGTTTGAAATCTTTATCACAATTTGTTTGCAAATGATTATTTTTTTATATAAATCTTAGCTTTCTAAACATGACATATTTAATTTTTACACCGTTGCGCAGAAAAAAAAATGCATTTTAAATGATATTTGTTTGAAATCTTTATCACAATTTGTTTGCAAATGATTATTTTTTTTAATCTAAATCTTAGCTTTCTAAATATGACATATATAATTTTTACACCGTTGCGCAGAAAAAAAATGCATTTTAAATGATATTTGTTTGAAATCTTTATCACAATTTGTTTGCAAATGATTATTTTTTTTAAATCTAAATCTTAGCTTTCTAAACATGACATATTTAATTTTTACACCGTTGCGCAGAAAAAAAAAATGCATTTTAAATGGTATTTGTTTAAAATCTTTATCACAATTTGTTTGCAAATGATTATTTTTTTTAATCTAAATCTTAGCTTTCTAAACATGACATATTTAATTTTTACACCATTGCGCAGAAAAAAAATGCATTTTAAATGATATTTGTTTCAAATCTTTATCACAATTTGTTTGCAAATGATTATTATTTTTAAATCTAAATCTTAGTTTTCTAAACATGACATATTTAATTTTTACACCGTTGCGCAGAAAAAAAAAATGCATTTTAAATGATATTTGTTTGAAATCTTTATCACAATTTGTTTGCAAATGATTATTTTTTTTAAATCTAAATCTTAGCTTTCTAAACATGACATATTTAATTTTTACACCGTTGCGCAGAAAAAAAAAAATGCATTTTAAATGATATTTGTTTGAAATCTTTATCACAATTTGTTTGCAAATGATTATTTTTTTAAATCTAAATCTTAGCTTTCTAAACATGACATATTTAATTTTTACACCGTTGCGCAGAAAAAAAATGCATTTTAAATGGTATTTGTTTGAAATCTTTATCACAATTTGTTTGCAAATGATTATTTTTTTTAATCTAAGTCTTAGCTTTCTAAACATGACATATTTAATTTTTACACCGTTGCGCAGAAAAAAAAAATGCATTTTAAATGATATTTGTTTCAAATCTTTATCACAATTTGTTTGCAAATGATTATTATTTTTAAATCTAAATCTTAGTTTTCTAAACATGACATATTTAATTTTTACACCGTTGCGCAGAAAAAAAAAATGCATTTTAAATGATATTTGTTTGAAATCTTTATCACAATTTGTTTGCAAATGATTATTTTTTTTAAATCTAAATCTTAGCTTTCTAAACATGACATATTTAATTTTTACACCGTTGCGCAGAAAAAAAAATGCATTTTAAATGATATTTGTTTCAAATCTTTATCACAATTTGTTTGCAAATGATTATTATTTTCTTTTTAAAGTTTTTATTACTTTTTTTTTTTTGTCATCGTGGCAACAATCAGAAAACAAAAAATAAGATGCATTAATGTTTTATAGAAATAGTTTTATTCGTCCTAAAGTATATTATATTATTTTTCTTTTTCTAAAGAGATATATTATGCTTTTATCCTTAAGTATAATCTCTCTCTCTCTCTCTCTCTCTCTCTCTCTCTCTCTCTCTCTCTCTCTCTCTCTCTCTCTCTCTCTCTCTCTCTCTCTCTCTCTCTCTCTTTTTTTTTTTTTTTTGTACTACACAGCTCTAATTTTGAAAAAAATTTATTGGCCAGTAAATTCTGTTTGTGTTCAGTTGCATCAGTGGCTGTAAGCTATAGACTGGGCGCATAAAACAACGAAAATAAGTATAAGTTTTATGTTGTATTGACAGCTGTTGAATTGCCATTTTTATTGGCGTCTGGAAGATCAAGTCTGGTTATAAGCCGACATCAGTTTGACAAGCAGTTTGACTGTAGTCAGCAGTTTGACATAAGCAGACATCATATTATAAGCAGGGCCATCTGGGGTGGGGGGTGGGCTTAATTGGCGAAGTCAGATTTCAGTTTTTACTAACACGTTGAGAAGCAAAAATAAATAGCAAGTTCTCTACATTTGCCAACTAGTTTAAATATATAAAAGAATAAATAAAAAGAATATTGCCCGGTTAAATTGATGGCATTGAGCTCTCAGGCTACGAATACTAACTGTACTTTATAGCCTTATATTTTCAAGGGTTAATTCCGTTCGAAAAAAATTAAGGAGGGGAAACAGCTCCCCCTTTCCTCCCTTTTTATACTTAATCATTGAACCTCCTAAACTATCAAGAACATGCTTTATCATAAAAAAATCTATATCCAAAATTCAGAGCAAATCGGATAAGTCTTAATAAAAACCCATTTAGCACTTATATAATTTAAGAGGAGTTATCCCCCTCTTTCATACTTAACCATTAAACTTCAAAACTATTCAGAGATTTGAACGAAATCTGACAATTCTCCTTGAAAAACCCATTTATATAAATTAAGGGGAGGGGCATTAGAACCCCCGTTCCCCCTATTTATACTTATTCAATGAACACCTAATAACAGTCACGGAATCGCCTCATCAGAATGATCCTATACCTAAATTTTGAACAAAAACTGTTAATTCTGCATGAAAATCCCATTTATATCAATGAAGGGGAGGGGCATGAGCCCCCCGTTCCCCCTCTTATACATATCGAATGAACTCCAAAAACTAATCAGGTAAGCGCCTTATCAGGATATACCTATATACAAAATTTCAAGTGGATTAGATATTTTTATCATGAGTTATCGCGTTACGCACGAACGAACATACATACAGAACGGACGGGCACATAAGCTCTCAAGCTATGCTAGCCTGTGAGCTAAAAAACACCTAAATACATTCTTTCTAGTTGCTAAAAAAATGCAATGAAGATTTTAAAAACAGATAAAAAACGGCCTTTATAAAACGCGCTAAAAAAATTAAATAATTCTTTAAAATTCCCTGATGACGAATCGTTATCCAATAACCACTCATCGAATATCACGTACCGGCATTGAAATGGCTAAATTTAATATATAGAATTTAATATTGACCAAACATGGATTTTCGAGAGAATATTTTCTTACAAGAGATTAATTTACATATTTTTGATTTGATTTATGAATGCATACATATAAGAAGTAATGAATTACTTTTTGAAGTCGGTGCCTAACAATCACAATCGATCTATTTCATTTATGATACTAGGCATAATATATCCACAATTCTTACTATACTTACGATCAGGGGTACAGTCGCAAAAATAATGGAATATATATGCTCTAAGCCAGTGGTTCCCAACGTGGGGCGCACGCCCAACAGGAGGGGGGGGGGGGTCATTTAAGAATTCTATGAAATTCGGTCATCCTTTTTTTATGATTATAAAAAAATAACTAAATACTTTTGTTTTACTAACATAGAGCAACAAATAATTTTAAAAATCATTTTACAATATAAGTTTTTCGGATTAAAACTTTAAAAAAATATATTTAAAATTGATTTTAAATTGATTCAAATAAAAAATCAAGCTACTATCGCCAGACCCTGGACGTTTCATCAACCAATTAAAACGCATCTTATTACAGATTTTGATTTTAATGATCTCATTAATTTTATTCTATTCATCTTAAATGTTATAATTTGAATTTATTTCATTATATATTTTATTTATTTATTTATTTTTACTATCAGAAATTAAAATGACAGAAATATAACCAAGAAACATCCAATTTAAGTTATTTTTGTGTATCGAAGCTCACTATTAAATATTTGAAGATCTAATTTGCTTTTTTTCATTGCGGCATATTATTATTACTATTATTAGATTGGGAAGCGGCTGCACAAACCATAACTTGATCGAGTTGAAGACTGAAATTCATGAACTACTTAAAACTCGATTCGCATATCAAAATGCAACTGGTCTACCAAGTCATATCTTAGTGGAAAACGCCTGCAAACCCGATTTTAGTGGTTGCCTAGTAGATTTACCATTTGTTTTCTTGCAAGCAATCCTCTACGTTTTCATACTTTTGACTGCAGTAAAGCACTGTGATATACTTACCGATCAATCACCAAAATCGGTTCTTCAGTGGTTTCCGCTAAGATATGACTTGGTAGACCAATTGCATTTTAATGTACGAATAGTTTTGTCTAATGCTGAAACTTCAACAATCAACTCTATGAGGTGATGGTTCGTGCAGCTGCGTCCTGCAAGGAAGGTCTCCATACGGGAATACTCCGAAAAATCTGAAAAAATTACAGAATGTTCTTCTCATGAAGATATATATGTTTATACAAAAATTTTCGGCGGAACCTCCGTGCCCTGTCCGTAAAAAAAAAAAAAAAAAAAAAAAAAAAAAATGAAAATTTTGTTATTTGGCGATTTATCATCAGTTGGCGATGAAAAGCATGTTCAGAATACTTTTTTAATGTCAAATGCATTTTAAAGGAAAAAAGTTTCATGTTCAACATGTTTAGATAAATTAAATATCTCTTTTTTGTTAGCTTTCGTTTGTTTTAAGTATAATTTCTTTATATTGATATTTATATGTATTTATATTCAAATTTAACCATCAAAATTTGAGATTTAAAGCGAAATTCAAATTTAAATTCTTTAAAGTTGTTTCCAGTTCAAAGTCTAGTTGAGCATTGTCAATTCGATTTTGTTGCCATGGAAACATCTGACTTTTATTTTTGAATACGCTTAAATGTATGAAAATAATTTTACTGAAAAAGAATTTCTTATGTATGAAAATATTTTTTCCAGAGTTAAATTAAATAACTACAGCAACAAATAACGCATATATATGCAATTTAATATATATATATGTGTATATAATATATTAAACTCGCTCATTGTTTATGTTTAAATTCATTTACACGGATTCTAAAAATCCAAAAGTTTTCAGTTGCATTAAAATCGTTTGCTTTTGGCGGAGAAAAGTGCTGCCCGCCAAATTGTGTGACACTTTCGACTTTTCACGCCAAATATTGGAAAGTATTTTATTTTTTTACATGTTTTCTAATGCAATTCCGCCGCTAATTTTCACTGATCCTTTATTACATACACGAGTAGTTTAATTAGTATTTTTTTTTTCAAAAAAATCTGAGTATGCCCAGTATGGAGACCTTCCTTGCTGGTCTGTATTATTAACGATTGCTTCCTGAATACATTTCTTTCGTTTTATGTTCATTTTTTCATGACCTTTCTTTTACATGTTTACGTTTTCTTTTCCATTCCATTTTTAAATGGCTTTTTTTGCTTACTTCTTTAAATGGAATAACAGCGCAATTTTTATATAATAAGAATTATCTTTCAAAGAGAGGAGAGGGAGTCATCAGGGTTTTAGATATGATTTGGTGGGGCATGACTTGAAAAATTTTGGGAAACACTGACTTAGGGTTTTGTGGGGTCGGCTCTTGGACTAGGACAAAAGGTAAATAAGGAATGATATGGTCATTTGTTGTAATAATGTAGAATTGTAATTGAAAAAGTAATGGCGGATTACGGGAGGGGGGGGGGAGTGACACCATGGTGACTAGGGATTTCACTATTTATATCCGCCCCAGGTGTTACCCATCCTAACTACGCCACTGTCAGTGGTGGCAACGTATCAAAATAGGTGGAACATTCTTCGAAGGAATGCGACGCTTAGGATTAACATTGTGCGAGCGTTGTTCTTTTGCGTTCTTCAATTTCTATATTATAAAGGCCAAACGTATCTGTGCGTAACGCATACGTCATTTTGCAAATGGCAACACTTTCCCATGCAATTCGGATTTTTGCAATTTTTGCTACTGCAAATTTTATACATCTAAATATTGCACACTTTCAATTTTTACATCGGCATATAGAGAAAAAAATGTATTTTTAAATGCAATTTGTTTGAAAGCTGTACCTTAATTTATTTTTGAGATATTAATTTATTTTTTTTATAGTTTTTGGGTGAATTTTGTAATTGTGGCAACAGAAATGCGCACTTTCTCTTAAAATTGAAAAAAAAATGAAGTTAAAATTTCGTATGTAGATATTGAGAATATGAAAATGATGACGGGTTTAGATTTCACGTGAAATTTTATGATCGTGTCAATTTGATTTTTTTTGTTTTTTTATTAGCCTCCGATGCTATTTCTTTCAGACAAGCTAAAATATGTCGTGTCGTCAGCCTGAAATTTCTACTCAATCGATTTTGATAATTATTTTTTTAAATGAAAGCTAAATATTTGTAGTTGTGCCCATTTTAACTATTTTTTAATTTATTTTCATTTTTATATTTTAATTTTAATTTTAAATGCTTTTTACGATATTTCTTAAATATGGTGGCAAGTCAGTTTATAGCTTTTTTCTCGATAATAAAAATTTATTTTCCGTTATCACTTTCTACGAGTCAGAAGCTTTATTTCATCAGTGAACATGTCCTTGCATTTAAAAGAAAAAAGTCAATTGTTTTCGTAAAATTTAACCACAATAAAATGATTATGTAATATTGTGATTACGCCCTAATTGAAGTAAAAAAAATATATTTACTGCGAAATAATAATAATAATGTAAATAAAATAACAGAAAATAATTTATGATAAAAATTAATGTCTAAAGAAAAATTTCAAATGAGGAAAATGATGTCATTCAGCAACCAGATAAATGGGAATTACAATATTATTACGGATGCCTTTTTCATATTACTAACAACAATAACTTTAAAAAAAAAACATTTGAAGAGAAAATGACGTCACTATTTAAAACATCGCATTTTTACTCATAACGATATTACATTTCAATATTTCTTTTCGATATGGACACTGAGATTAAGATTTTACTTTCAGATGACTTCAGTTAGTGAAAATAATGTCACAGTAAAAATAAAATTAGTTTTTTTTTTTTTTTTTTTTTTTTTTTTTTTAATAAAACTATTTTTCTGTGAGTGCATATAAAATAAAATTTCTGGATTTCGCCGGCACTCAGATTACAATTTTAACTGAAGATGTGCGAATATTTGCATGCAAAATTGTAACTGGCAAACTTGACATTAAGTTTGGGAATATATTTATTATATATTGGTTCAATAATGTAATTGCTTTTGCTTTTTTTTAAACCAAATCGATCGGGTTTTTTTAAACATTTCATTCGAAATGTTTCAATGTCCGAATTCGAAGGGATTCCACTCGTTTTATTGTTAAAATGCATTTCCTTTTTCTCAGAGTCTATAAAAAACGCGTTTAAACTAAAGAAAAAATCCGTTTGTGATGAATCTAGTCAATGAAGAAGTAGCACGTCAAATTGTATCTCTTTATTATTCCATAATTCCAATGACTCAGAGAGAAATTGCTAATCAATTGAGTATTTCACGCCGTTCTGTTTGCTATTATATTGATAAACACAAGAAAAATGAAGTTAGTTCATTGCATTCTAAACGGGGTCGCATTTCTAAAAAACCCTTTTTTTTTTTTTTTTTTTTTTTTTTTTTCTAATCGGAGGCGAAACTGAATTCTGCAATGGTAGAATCTACATTCAACTTGTTTTTCATTTTTGCCAAACATAAGAATCTCAATTGATAATTTCATCATAATAACTTATCTTTATCATGTTTTACTTATTATATATGTGATTAAAGTTTAATTTAATATTTTGGACACTGACTCGTATAGAAATGGTATTTTGTTAATTTTAGCTTAAAATAATATTTCTTTTAGAGTTAAACTGACCAATATAAAATGCATTTTTTACTGTAGCTACTTTTGTACATTACTATAAATCAATGAAACAGTTCCTTCTAAAACGTTTTCTTTCGTCGAAATTTGACGGGTTCCATCTCGTTAGAATAAAAGAAGAGAGTCTAACCGTCCTAGAGAGGCAGAATCGTGATATAACTTGACCTCGACACTCAAATTTGTGACTGTTTTCCTAACTCTGTTATTCCCATTCAGTTTCTCTCTATTAAATATGCAATATATGCAAGACGCGTTCATCTTTTTTTTTTATATTACGAGTGACGCAAGCTTCAAAATAAGGCACGTCTCTCGTTCCCATCATGGAGTTTGATCCGTTATATAACACTCAGCTATACCCAAACGGTGCACGGAACAGCATTATGTTATGTAACGTTCAGTTACATAAAGGATTGAACCTCGCCCTTCAAAAAAGCGGCTTTCGCCCAGTCTCCTCAAAGATTGAAAAAAAAAAAAGTTTCAGAAGTTTTTTTTTATATATATAATTGGCGTAGTTATCGATCGTTCCTGTTTTCCGAGAGAATTAAAAAGTTATTTATGTAGGAGTTGTATAGCCACGAGGCGAAGGTGCACTTAAATTTTAAAATATTTAACTTAATACTACTATTTTCAGAGCCGTCCTTATGGAGGACGGATTAAAGCGACGCTCTGTGCAAGGATTTTGTGAGGCCCTTTCCTTTCGGACTCTTAACATAATCTTATCTACTATACTATCAATAAAAAAAGAATGTTTTTTACCAATATACTCTGACCCAGAGAGCCAGGGTGTGATCTCCTAGCTATTATAAAGAAGTAGCATTTGTTTGTGTGTTTGTCGGGCTAATTTCTGGAACTACTGAAGCTATTTCAGAAAAAATGGGTGTCAAATTGGTGGTGAAAGTGCTTCTTCCAACATTATATCATTGTACATATTTTATGTCAAAACCACTCGCTATACCTTTTTCTTAAAACTAAAATCATAAATTTATATTAAAGATTTTCTATTATATCTTCTTTTTTTTTATTAAAGAAAAAATATTTTGTGTCCAGATGCGAGGGCTCTCCAGGCACGAGGCCCTGTGCGGGCGCACCTATCGCACACCCCTAAGGACGGCTCTGACTATTTTAACGCAGTCAAACTGATTAAGTTTATCATACAAATATTTGTATGATAAACTTACCAATTAGTTTGATTGTGTTAAAAAAAATAGTATATCTACGTATCTATCGTTATATGAAGTTCCTTTATCTGTGGTTTATTCTGCCGAGGTGTTTAAATGACAGAGCAGATGTTGTGACCAATAAGGTTATCTGAGCGAGAAATATCGCCCAGTTAGCTTAAACGGTAAAGCATTGACCCTGAAAGCCAAGGTTATGGGTTCGATTCTCGGGCTCGGCAATTTTTTGCTCAATTGGTAATATTCAATTCATATGATTTAACGTAATCTTAATTCAGGAATCATTCTGTGAAAATATGTTTTTTACAATGCTACAGTACAAATGTACAGTACAGTACAAATGACGCTATTTCAATAAGTGGGTCAATAATATTTTTATCCAGAGACTAACCCGTCAAGATATGAAGGGACACAACGCCCCCATCTACTTATATGAAATCCGAGTGCACATCGCTTCTTTTTTTACTTTTTCGATTTAGGCTGCAGCTACTTTTTTATGAAGTTCGTTTCACTTTTAAAACCGGTTCCGAAAATGAAAGTGTCATTTAAAAAAATACCTGCGACCGAAATCCCCCCTCCCCGAAAAAATGATATTATAAAATAACCAGCTCATAGGAATAGCATTAGCTCGCGAGCGCTTCATTGGCCAGGGACATGATCCTTAACATGTAAATGATTCGTTTTAACCGCGTTCTCGTATTAAACGCGTTCGACTGTATCTATATCAATGCATGAATCGAAATTTATTGTTTCTGAACGAGTGATTTCATCCGTAACTCTATAAAATGATTTCCTTCGTAAGCGGATAGTATACGTCGCAATCGTATTACGCAAAAACTCACCTGTTTTTCCTCTGATTCGAATCCGTTTCCTCATCGCTGTAAAAAGGAAGTTTGAAAATGATTTTTCATGAGCTATTCTTGCAATAAAGTATTCGAACACCTTTAAAACAAAAGGACAAGAACGTAAAATCATGCGTCCAGCATTCATTATGCAACACTTTCTATTCTAACACATGCAGAATCCTGATAACAAAATTTTACAGTTTAATAAAGTTCAAGATAGAGGTCTGCACGGGCCCGGCGGAATGGCTTCTAATTTTCAACGGGTCAGGCCGAATCGGAACAATTAGAATAATTTTTCCATTGGGTCGGGCCGGGTTAGCAAAAAAACTGAACGGCCATACGGGCTGATAAAAAAAATTTAACGGGCCTACCTGTCCTTTATAAAGATTTCAGCAAAAACAATAAAATATGAACTATTTTCAATGAATATGGATTTAACGAGAAAATGTATAAATGTGCTTCTCCAGCCGATACTAGTTTGATAATATCAACAAAGAAATGCAATTTGTACAGAGTAGAGATCAGCATCGGACAGTTACATTGTGTCTAACCCGGGCTTGATATTTTTTTTTTAGCAGATTCATTGCCGGGCCAGTATCAAGGCTGCATTGTTTTTCTACATATAGTTGAGCCGGGCCGGAACTAGACCTAATTTTTCTCAAGATGTGTAGGACAGGTAACATGATTTGTAAAAGTATTAATAACGATAAAGACTTATGTTAACGTAGTCTTTGGAAATATACTTCTTGGGGGTTCTTAAATTCATTTCTCAGCAACGCGAAAGTTTGAAACATTTTCTGACTAATTTTTAACTATAAAAGTATGAAATTGACAAGCCTGATTATCGAAGGGATGTGGAATCGAATAGAGTTTTCCATTTTCGGTAAATAAGATGCTTGATTATACTTGTTGAGTTATAAGAGATTCTTGTCATGTGGTTGCAAAATTTTCATCCTTCCCATGCTGTCGTTTCTGAAAATTAAAAAATGGATAACGCCATTCGATTACATAGTTTAGGAATAAAAACACCTTCTAATCTTATGTGTTTCCGAAAAGAAATGAATTCAGTAATGTATCAGAAAGTAGTTCCTTTGAATATGAGAAAATCTTTAATAAAATGATATAGCAATATTACCATAAATTTACTTTTTATTATACAGCATCAAAAGTAATGATATTTTTAACTTTCTTTTTTTTCGTTTATTCTAAACCATATTAATTTTTGAATGAATCCTTATTTCAATGTTGAAAGTCTTAGAATCTAAATAATCATTAATGTTGCTATTGTGTGTTGATTGTAAAATCATCTCTAAAATATATATGCAATATTCTTTAAAAAAATCTTAATTGTATGATAAAAATCTGAATTTTTTTTCCAAGTAGCAGAAATTGTGGCGGCCGGGCTTGGGCCTGAAAACCCGGCCCGTGCAGACCTCTATAACCAATGCAAAAAAAAAAAAAAAAAAAAAAAAAAAAAAATGTTTAAAAAGTATTGGAATGCAACTAAGATATGAATTGATTCCTTGGATTAGCCTGAGCGAACGGGCCTTTTCGCTTGACTGAAGTAGCCTCTGAACCAGAGATTATTCACCTCGAATTGACATAGTGTTAGATGACAGATATCGTTTCAAACCCGCATTCCGCAATGAAATTAATATTCGAATCCCATCTAGAATACCAGCAGAATTAAACACTTTTGTTAACCATGACGGTCAGATAAAATCAATGAAAATTCAATAATAGGGCATAACTCAATAATAGAATAAAATAGTTTTAGTCATTTACGAAGATAGAGTAAATGACTAAAAGACACAATCAGGGATAAAAATGAAGCTACCTGCTTCAATTTTCTGCTTGTAATACTAATAAGTAACACTATATGCCCATTAATGACGGGACACTTGCGAATTTAGAAGTTTTGTTAAATAGCTAGAAAAATACCTGTGCAATTATTACGAAAATTCAGGTAAAATAGTACAGTCATATATATTTTCGCGAATATTTTCCACCGAAATCCCATAGGGGATTGTCGTCAAATTGAAAAAGAATGAAGATCTTTTGGATAACCCTGTTAAAACTAATGTAGCAAAAGCGTTCAGATTGCAGATCATGATTAAATAGCTTATTGTAATAAACTGTGTTCATTTCTTATGAATATAGAATATATACTTGTAGAGAAATTAAGGTTCTTGTAAAAGTGATCTAAAATTATGCAAAGTTTTATGCTTATAATTTGCACAGTTATTTATAAAAAACAATGTCCTTTTCAGAAAATATGACAAGTAATATTGTACATAAAATCATGCCCTGTAATCAAAATTTAAAATATTAATATTTGTAGAAAAAATGAACAGGTTTACTAAGGTTTGGGGTGCACATGCGTGAAGTCAATCAAAATATAATTTGAATAATGTGTTAGTTAAATGTATATAGCGACTTTTGTAAAAGTCTTAGATGTTAATATCAATAAAAATTCGATATTATATGGCGATCCGATCGCAATAACGCAGATAACGTAAATGACTAAAAGACAGAATCAGAAAAAAAAAAAATAATAATAATGTAGCTAAGTTTTTTATTTTTCTGCTTGCTATTCCAATATAGTAATATACACTATTTGGCCTTTATTAACTCGCGAATTTAGAAGTTTTATTAAAAAATCTAAGGAATAATTACGAAACTTCAGGTATCTAAAAAAAATAAACCAAATCATATATTTCCGCAAAAGTTTTTTTTTTTTTTTTTTTTTTTTTTTTTTTTTTTTTTTTCAATTGTAACCCCAACCAAGTCCTTTAACAAATCGAAAAAGAACAAGTATCTTTTGGATAACCCTGGCTAAACGAATGTAGCAAAAGCGTTCAAACTGTAGATTAGGATTAAGTGACTTATTGTAATAAACTGTGTTCATTTTAATGAGGATAATATGCATACTCTTAGAGAAATTAAAGCTTTTATAAAAACAGCCCCGCATTTTAAAAAGTTTTTTGCGTATAATTAGCAGAGTTCTTAATAAAAAAAAATTTCTTTACAGAAAACATGACAAACACCATTGTACACAATACCCTATTATCAGATATAAAAAATAATAAAAATTGTATGAAAAATGAGTAGGTTTACTAAATAATGTTTCACGGCGTGAACGCAATCAAAATGTAATTTACACAATGCGATAGCTAAATGTACAGCGCAACGTCTGTGAAAGTCTCAAAAACATAGCTTAAAAGAATCTGAAAATGATCGTCGTTAGAATAAGATCAAAATTCGTTATTCCCAAAAGGAAGCGAAATAATAAGGTGCTGTATCCAAATATACGTGCAATATTGTGATGTATGCTTTATTGACAGTAATCAATGAATACATGGATACAGTCCCTCATCGTTAGAGCGTGGACAGACAAACAAGACCGTAGATAGAAGTGAACAATAGGGGGTGGGGGGAATCAAAACAATGTAGGGGGGACTCGTAATTATTTTCTCCCTCTCTGACGCAGACAAATAAAGGAGTAACTAAATAAATAAACAACGTTCAAGAGCACAAATATTATAAAATAAAAGATGTTAAAAGATGTTAAAAGCATACATGTTTCGGGACTTCTTAAGTCCCATCATCAGTGCTAAAAGTGTAAAATGTAAAAGAAAGTCACATCGCAAAATAAAATAAGTCGTGTAACTGAGCTCGCCGCTAAGGCGAACTGACAAAGAAACGTCGCAAAGCGACAGTAAAAATAAGCTGGCACGCGCACCCAGAGGAGACCAATCATATGTCACATCTTACTGGACGAGTCCAAATCAAAGAGAACAGGAGGGAGGAGGGGGAGTGAAATTACAGGAATGGAAACCAGACATCAGAAAATCTTGGAGTACTGGACATGTCATTAACTAAATTATTAGAATTTTTCCATATATGATAAGCTTCCCAAAAGTCTAAATCGTAAACAGATGGTTGGTTTCCCGCGAAAATAACCTTTTTCACACAACTGTCTATCGTAAACCATTCGCTGTATCTTTGCCCCCCCCCCATCGCCTTTCATTTCACCCCCCTAATCAGAAATTAGCTGCCTTTAACACTTATGTACACCGGGCCTTAAATATTTGCTCCTCTGATAGTTTACTTAAAGCAGAATTAAACCATATCAAATCCATTGCCATTGATCGGGGTTTCCCAATTAAAATCGTTGATTCCATTCATAACAAATTAATAAAAAAACGTACTCCTTCGAACTTCAACTCAGACTGCAATGTTAATTTAATTACTCTTCCATATTTTCCAAAAATCAGTCATCAAATTTCCAAAATTTTGTCAAAATTTGATTTTAAAATAACCTTTACTCCTTTCAATAAAATTAAATTCTCTAATCTCAAAGATCCAATAGATGATTTCTCACATTGGGGTATTTATAAGATTTCTTGCGAATGCGATAAAATGTACATCGGTCAGACGAAGCGTACCTTGAAAAAGCGTGTGGGAGAGCACAGTGCTAACTTTAGAAATTGTGAAATAAAACGTTCCGCTATCGCCAGCCATTGCTGGTCCAATAGTCATAACGTTAAATTTTCCGAAGCCTCAATAATACAATATTGTTCATCTGTTTACGATTTAGACTTTTGGGAAGCTTATCATGTATGGAAAAATTCTAATAATTTAGTTAATGACATGTCCAGTACTCCAAGATTTTCTGATGTCTGGTTTCCATTCCTGTAATTTCACTCCCTGTAATTTCACTCCCGGGCGCGGAAATTTAGGGGGCACGAAATTTATACTACCAACATCATTTTTGGGCTGTTACAAGAAAAAGTTGGTGGAATGGGGCACCATTTTACCCCGGGCGCAGTTGTTTCTTAGTACGGCCCTGGTAGGCTGCGATATTTATGCTTTTAATGAATCTTTGTTTGTTGTATGTAAATCTTTCAGTTATCATTAGTATTATTAATCCATGCTCCATGTAACGGAGATATAAAAATCTAAAAAATGGTATATGGTAGAAGTAAAATCGTCTAAGACGGAAACACATGGGAAAGAAAAAAATACATTCCCTTCTTAGCACGTGTAAATGTTTAATATATTTTTTTCTTGCATATTATTGTTAGTCATTTTGCATGGATGAACAGTTTAAAAAAATTTGTAAAAGAAAATTCCGTCACAATCAGGTTTTTGTTTGGTCTTTATAAAAAAAAATGAAAACAAGATGAATGTTGATTCTACCATTGCAGAATTCAGTTTCGCCTCCGATTAGAAAAAAAAAAAAAAAAAAAAAAAAAAAAAAAAAAAAAATCGATAGAAGTTTTTTAGAAGGGCGACCGCGTTTAGATTGCAATGAACTAACTTCATTTTTCTTGTGTTTATCAATATAATAGCAAACAGAACGGCGTGAAATACCCAATTGATTAGCGATTTCTCTCTGAGACATTGGAATTGCGGAATAATAAAGAGATACAATTTGACGTGCTACTTCTTTATTGACTAGATTCATCAAAAACGGATTTTTTCTTTAGTTTAAACGCTTTTTTATAGACTCTGAGTAAAAGGAAATGCAATTTAACAATAAAACGAATGGAATCCCGTCGAATTCGACGAATGAAATGTTTAAAAGACCCGATCGATTTGGTTTAAAAAAATCAAAAGTAATTACATTATTGAATCAATATATAATAAATATATTTACAAAGTAAATTTCAAATTTGCCAATTACAATTTTGCATTCAAATATTCGCGCATCTACAGTTAAAATTGTAATATGAGTGCCGGCGAAATCCAGAAATTTTATTTTATATGCACTCACAGAAAAATAGCTTTATTTAAAAAAAAAAAAAGAAAAAAAAGTAATTCGGGTACTACTAGGTTATCCCATCGACCAAAAAATTATCGCAAAACTATAAGATTAAATGCCAATAATGGATGATCATGAATGTCACATTCAATGACATTAAATACGATTCATGTGTTTAAAATATCATTAAGTGATTTTTATTTCGACTTTTTATTAATATTTTTATTAATATTCTTCTAATTATTTATTTTTTCGTTATTTAAAATAAAAATTATGTCAATATGTATAATTTGGCTATTTATGTGGCAATTTGTATAATTTGGCGAAATTGGTCGACGGGGTAACAGAGTAGTACCTAATATCGTTATGAGTAAAAATACGATGTTTTAAATAGTGACGTCATTTTCTCTTCAAATGTTCTTTAAAAGCTACTGTTTATGAAAAAGGCATCCATAATTATATTGTAATTTTTTATCTGGTTGCTGAATGACATAATTTTTCTCATTTGAAATTTCTCTTATTTTGATTTAGACATTAATTTTTATCATAAATTATTTTCTGTCATTTTATTTACATTATTAATATTATTTCTCAGTAAATATATATATATTTTTAACTCAATTAGTGCATAATTATACGCAATCATTTTAGAAAATAAATTTTTATTATCGAGAGAAAAGCTAAACTGTGTTGCCACCATTTTGAAGAAATGTCATGAAAAAGCTTTTAAAATTAAAAATAAAATATAAAAATGGAAATAAATTAAAAAATAATTAAAATGGGCACAACTACAAATAAATAGCTTTCATTTAAAAAAATAATTATCAAAATCGGTTGACTAGAAAATTCAGGGCTGATGACACGACATTTTTAGCTTGTCTGAAAGAAATAGCATCGGATGCTAATAATCAGAAAATAGTTCGTTTAAATGGATAAACAGTCTTAGCACAAAACTCAGTTGCGCAGTTTAATCCTTTGAGTCTGAATAATCCATGTCTGTAAATTTTATGCTTTTATTAATAAAAATTATTTCGCAAATGTGTCAGAACTCAGAAAGTATAGTGGATTTAAGCTTGAAAATAGATTTAAATGCAATATATAACAAATAACTGAAGATATTTTAATATAAGGTATTTTATTATAAAACTAGCAAAAGCCGTGCTTTGTTTGGATTCGCGAAGCATTATTTCATAAGATAAATATTTGAAAATAACATTATTATTTTATATTATTTTTGCATCTTTATTAAACAAAAACTTTATCTTATGTTTTGGCGTATTTAAATTTTAGAAATGTAAATTCAGCCAAATAATTAAGAATTTCCTCGGAATTTTTTATCTGTGATATAAGACTGGTATAAATAAAAATATTTTCGAAGCAAAATTTTACAAAATATTTTTTTTAATTTTTAATCAAAAGTTTTAAAGATGTTTTTACATTTCCCAATAGCCTCTGGAGTTATCTGAAATGATTTGAAATAGGTATGTTTTCAATCTTTGTAATTCACATCAAATAATCTTTGATAGCAATCTTAGAATAATACATTCAAACAAAATATTTGGAAAAACATTAAAATCTACTCTCGTTGATACTAAGAACTATTAAATGTAATTTTTTTTTTTTTTTTTTTGATTCTAATTTCTTCTTTTTTTCTGCATACCAGCATATGAAAATTTTTTATATTGTAGAATCTCCCGTAAAGAAATTTTCTATTAAATGATAAACCTTGAAGGAATTTCACTCTCGACAACGCTACGTGCGTTCAGCAAACTGGTGTCTCTTTATCCCCAATATCTACTACTGCTTTATCTGATGTCAAACCTTGAGATTTATGAATTATAACTGCAAAAACTGATTGCAAAGGAAATTGTTTTATTGAGCAATTTATGCTTCCATTTTTCCAGAATTTAATTATTGGGGGAATTGGTACGCACCAATTCTTATAAGTTAAATTACTGCAGTATTCAAATTTATCCATGATTATTCGCGGTATCTGGTCTGATGGCTTGTGATTTTCTTTAATACGCGCAACAAAGTCTAAAGTACCGTTCACTAAACCTTTTTCAGTCCACAAATAAGAACGTAACATTACTTTAAATCCAAATGATAAAGTAAGAAATGATTAAAGTCCATTTATAGTTTGTGAATCGGCCAACTTTGCTTTAGTACATTTATAAAGAGCTTGAATCGAAGCAACAACTTTAAGCAGTTCTTTTAATTTTTCATTTATATGGCAAATTTAAAAATTAATTTTATTTGCTTACAATTCTTTTGTTGCCACTTTACTAAAAAAAAAAAAAAATCTATAATACAATTCTTTTAAAATGTTTAAGTGTCATCTGTGCAAACGATTTTGCGGAGTGATGAAAACATATTTCATTTATTAAATTAATCATGATTCTATCTATAATTATTTACTCCATGATATATATTTTTTTTTTCTGAAAATATACGCGTTTCATTTTTTATTTATTTGCTAAAATGCGTCCGCATTGGAAATGCATGTAAAATAAATTAATTAAAATAATAATTTTTCGAAAAGTATTTCTGTAAAAAAAATAATATTCTGCAAATCTACAGATCATAATTTATATTTGTGTTTAATTTCAAGTGAAAATACTGTATAGTTTTTTTGTAAAGTGTACGACAAAGTGTCATTTGAGTGGACTAGTAGAGGATTCGCTTCGCTCATCCTAATAAACTTAACTTTAATCATGCTTTTCCGCTTAATGTTTTTTATTGTTATATGACAAATTAAAAAAAAATGGTTTGCAAATTTATGAAACACACACACAAAAAAGTATTATTATTATTATTATTATTATTATTATTATTATTATTATTATTATTATTATTATTATTATTATTATTATTATTATTATTAAATTTTGCTTTTACAATATACCCTTGCCGTACTCCCAGCATGAAACAATTATTAGTATTCAAGCAATTATTTTTCTCATTTCATTTGTATATAAATTGATATATTTTTATCTTTTTAATTACCTTCAACAATCTGTTTTACAAGGGATATTTCATCATTAACTAAATCTACTGCCAATTATATATTGCCAATAGGCAAATCATTAAAATTTAGAAACGCGTGTTTTTAGTTAACTACATTTAGTGAAGATGTTCCCCCATTGCATTATTAATTGCCGATCAGCTTGACCAAGATACCTGTTTCCATTCATCCTGTATAAGATTATGGCTTTTAAATTATCACAAAAAGACCGACGAAACATGTAGTAGCTAGTTTCTGCATCTGGATTTAATTTTTGAGAAGAAAGAAATGTTCCGATCTAGAACGCGTTTCCAGAACTGTACCGCAAATTTCTTTACCGCAAACAAGATAATGCAAAATAACTGATAGTAGTGTTCTGAAAGAAGTTCAGTTTCATTCTCCCTTTCTTTTTTCTTTCTTTCTTTCTTTCTTTCTTTTTTTCTTTTCTTTTTTTTTTTTTTTTTTTACTCTTGAGGAAAGTTAAAATATACATTTTGTAAAAAAAAGTAAAAAATATTGAAGGCTTTAGAGGGGGCTCTGGAGGAAGCTAGGGGGGACTCAGCCCCCTTCGCCCCCATCTGGTTACGGGCCTGTGATGATGGGACTTAAGAAGTCCCGAAAGATGTATGCTTTTAACATCTTTTATTTTATAATATTTGTGCTCTTGAACGTTGTTTATTTATCATAGCAAACGCGGTAGCGTTTGGTATAATATGTTTAAGAAATAGAAAATGCGAACGTCTTTTTGAAATTTCTGGCGAACTAGTTGACGTACGACAGTGATTTTGTTTTCAAAAGATAGAACTCGACGAGACGAATAAAATGATAGCATTAAAAAATATATCGCAGTTTACTGTAGTTTTTTATTTAACTTTTAGCGAAAAAATGAAGACGAAAAATTCAACAAGCAATAGCTAACGTTATTATGGATGGATTAACTTCGTTTTTGGTTTATTTTTATCGTCTTGATAAAATTTAGAACAGTTTTTTTTTTTTTTTTTTCATCTTTGTATGTCTGATGGTTTCTGAGAAAATCGAATTTATGTCTTAAACCTCAAGTTGAATATAGTCTTTTGCTGTTGAGATTGTAGTTTTTTTTTATTCATTGCCACCAAATTATATATAAAAATTGTCATGTATGTATCACAATTCATTCAAATTAAACAAATCACGTGAAAAACATGGTTATTTGTTTTTATTGCGAAGCTTTTAGTTTCAGTTCTTTAAATAATAAAGTTGTGAACGCAGTGTTATTTTATTTATTTATTTAATTATTTATTTATTTATTTATTGTTTGTTTGAATCCATGGTTAATTTTTCAAATAACATGCATTTTATATGACCATGGGATGATTTTCTCGAGTGTCCTACCTAACATTTTAAATTTTAGTAGTAGAAAAAAATGGGGAAAAAAAAGTACATCGGAAAAAAAGTATCTGGGAAAACCAAAATTTCTTTTCAGGAACTAAATGTAAGAGTTTTTAATTATGATCACATAACGTCCTAATTTACATAAGGAAAAGATATAGAGTAAAACAAAAACTAATAGCATTCTATAGCAAATAGCAAATAGCATTCAATTGATTTTAAATAGGGATGTGATGTCAAATACGCATTAGGGTACCTAATTGGCACGAAAATTTTGTTATTTTGTCTGATATGATAACAATGCTAATGTTTATTAAAAATATATATTTATTTACCTTTATTTAATTTTGTTAAATTTATAAATCATTTTATTCTGTTGTTATTAATTAAACTTTTCAATACTACTTGATTATCCCGTCGACCAATTTCGCCTAATTGTACAAATCATCAATTTATTCACCATGTAATTCATATTGGCATAATTTTTATTTTAAATAACGAAAGAAGAAATAAATTAGTAAAACATCAATAAAAGTACAAATAAAAAGTTGAATTCAAAATCACATTATGGCATAACAAACAAGCGTAACCTATTTATCAATTATCACCGGTTTTTAGTTATTATTATTTTCTTTTGAAAATAATAGAAAATAGTTAATAGAGGTACTACTTGGTTATCCCGTCGACCAAAAAAACCATCGCCAAACTATAATATTATATGCCAATAATGGATGATCGTGAATGTCGCATCCAATGACATTAAATACGATGCACGTGTTTAAAACGCCATTAAGGGATTTTTATTTTGACTTTTTATTTGTATTTTTTATTAAGATTCTCCAAATTATTTTTTTTTTGTGTTATTTAAAATGAAAATTATGTCTATATGTATAATTTCGCAATGAGTTTGGCAATTTGTATAGTTTGGCGAAATTGGTCGACGGGATAACTAAGTAGTACCTTAATATATATACATGTAATTGAAGTTTGAAAACTAAGCTTTTGCGAAATTGGCGTCAGAAGAATATCGCACAATGTCGTGCATTTATGGCATCTGTGCTAAGAAAGCATCAAATGAAAAAACACATGGTGATGCAAAAAACTTTTGTGATGGTGTGAAATGAATGTAACATTTACGATCAGCAATTATTGGCATTTAAAAGTATTTTTGCTTGAGATATTGTCGAAAAAGCATTGCAAAGATATACTTTCCCTTGCCCTTCCATTTCCAAATGTACTAAATTTAAAAATATGGAAAAAAATCAGAGTTTACTTAAAACTGTGCATAAAAATTATAGTAATTATCCTAATTTTTCTAACAGAAATTCTTAATTTTCCGTTATTAACAAACGCTATTTTAAAATTGCAAATTTAATTGGCTAAATCGCCAAGTTGCATAATGATCATCGCCACTGAATATATAAAAAATGCCATATTTGCAAACTTATCGGTCAAAAAACAGTGAAACCTTGGTTTACGGCCGCCTCTGTTTTTGACAAGTTCGGTTTATGACCAACTTCAGTGATCAAAATTTTGCTCTTTCGGCGTAGGATAACTCGATTCGCGACCAAAGCTGTTGAATAGTTCAGTTAGCAACCCTCACATAACTCTTGTTATAAGTCAAGTTTGAAGTAAAGTGCGCGTATCAGAGTGCTTTGTGACCTTCAGAATAGTAAAAAAATTAACTTATTGTTTTAATTTTAATCAGTTTTGCGAAATTTTTAGCCTTTATTATGACTTCTAAGAATGAAAAAGCATTTAGTGATATAGCAGTAGTAAGAAGCTTAAGCGAATTACTGATCAATTATGAAAAGAAGTAGTGACAAAACTTAAGAACGATGATAGTGTAATCAAAATAGCTAAACAATACAGTGTAGATGAACCGTCGATTACTCCGATTATAAAAAACTAGTCGGATGTGGCAACCCCAAAACTATTTTCTATCTCATGCATTTAATGTGTCAAAATTCATTATTACAGTGCCAAAATTAAATGACAATCATATGCTCGCCGTGAAGATTCTAAAGGCATGAAATTCCGAACATTAGTTTTTGAAATTTGAAATAGGACTGTTGCGGATATCGGGAAAAATAAAGCATATATGCCACACTTGTTGAGAGATTTACACAAAACACGCAATGAGCAATAATATAAATCAAAGTGTGCCTAAATCTCAAGTTTGATGAAAATTTGTGCATTAATTCCTGCGATAGAGATATTGTGGTAATCGGAACAATTCAACATAGCAGCGCCATGTGTTTGGTTATTGAAACCGAAACGTAAACAAAGCCAATTCATATAAAGATTAACTGAATTTGAAGTTTGATGAAAATCCGTGCGTTAATTCTCGAGATAAAACTATTGCGAAAATAATGAAAAATGCAACACGGTTAAGCCATCTGTTGAACGATTTAAATCAAAATGTAAACAGTAAACAGCATCAATTTATATCAGGGATTACCTGAATATAATTTTTTTTTAATCCCATGCATTAGTTCTTGGATAGAGCGCCTAAAAAATTTATATCACATATAGAAAGTCAGATACAAGAATGGATTATGATCGTGAACTGAGGTTCCACTGTATATTATATAAAAATTTAATTACAGCAGGTGATTTCAATGTCAATTTTACAAATAATACTAGAAATGAATTTTCAGTATATTTTCATCCTTGGTTTGGCGCAAATCTATTAAGACTGTTTTTCGAGCGACTTTCTCCAAGGAAGATAATTTAACCAATAATTTTCCTGAAAATGTCCTAGAATATTATTTAATAATTGGAATAAGCTTTTCCAATAGCTATCAGGAAGGAGAAATAAAAATATTTCACTTATTTTTTTAAAAAATTTAAATGGGAAAATTCGTTTTTATGTGCATTGACTACAAAATTATGTTTAGCGACCTTTGGGTGTCATGATCACAAAAATCGCGCTAATAGCGGAAATATTTCATATTTATAACATCTGATTTATAACTTGTAGATAAGAATGCCACGAATAAGATGCGAAAAGAATAAAAATTTCTATTCGCATTATTTTTCTACAAAATATGTATTATCTAACAAGGAAGGTCTCCATTGGGGGCATACTCAGAATTTTTTGAAAAAAATACGAATTAAACTACTCATGTAGGTAATAAAGGATCAGTGAAAATTAGCGGCAGAATTACATTATTAGATATGTAAAAAAATAAAATAGCTTGGAATAATTGGCGTGAAAAGCTGAAAGCGACGCAGGATTTGGCGAGCAGTGCATCTCCTCGCCAAAAGCAGACGATTTTAATGAATCTGGAAATTGATTTTAATTGACTTCACTGTTAAAAATCTGCAGCATTTACTGCAACGTCACTCCAGTACTTTTATAGAATATCTCTCTTCTGACCAATGAGAATGCTCCATAGCACGGTGAATTGACCGTTTTTTTTATAAAAGCGGTGGAGTGACGCTGCAGAAAATGGCACAGATTTTTAGCGGTGTTGTAGCTTGTGCAACATTGTTAAAAATCTGCTGCATTTTGCTGCAACGCACTCCACCGCTTGTATATAATATCTCTATTCCAACCAATGAGAAAGCTCCATTTCACGGCCAAGTAACCGTTTTCTATACAAGCAGGGGAGTGCGTTGCAGCAAAATGCAGCAGATTTTTAACAGTGTATTTTTCAATTTGGAACAATTTTAATCAATTTAAATAGTGTTTTAAATGATAAAATATATTAATTTCATTTTGTTATAAGTACATATAAACGTATATGACAAAATTACACTTAAAGTAAAGTAAAAATGCAAAACTAAAATTACTTAAACTTATTTAAATAAATTGAACATAGAGAGTTTTTTCTTTAAAAAGTATTCGAAGCGTAAAAGCGTATTTTTCAAAATTTCGTTTTTTCGCCAACCGGAGATAAATCGCCAAATAAACGAAATTTTTATTATTTTTTTACGGACGTTATAAGGAGGTTCCGCCGAATTTTTTTTTATAAATATATATAACTATATGAGAAGAACATTCTGTAATTTTTTCAGATTTTTCTGAGTATGCCCGTATGAAGACCTTCCTTGTAAGTATCGTTTTTTCACGTTTTTTGTCAATTGATTAAATAGTTCAATATTGAGCGAAATAAGAAAAAGTACTGGGAATATTTAAAAGCAACTGAGGTTTTCTTATATTCAATATATAATTATCAAAAAATTTAAATGACTAGTATTAAAAAATGCTCTGACGAGCACCAAAAAAGGTTAATATGTTTTAAAGTATGAAAAAGTGTTTGACAAGAGCTTCTAATTGAGAATGAGAAAGAACAAGGGGTCCCTTCTTGGCTGCAATTCACTGTCAATGCCAAATTTGAAAAAATCATATTTGCGCTTTTTCCACATAAAAGAAATCATCCACTGTTACGATAAAATTGTGTAGTGTAAAGGCATAATTAGAAAAGACACCACATGATTAAACATGAATGTAAAGCAAAATAGGGCCAAAAACCATAGTTCCCGCAGCCAGTGTTGAATTCAGACACTTTTCTCCGGGAGGGTCTCAGGCCCTTAACCAGATGGGGGGCAGGTGGGGCTGAGCCCCCCCTATCGTCCTCTAGAGCCCCCTCTAACGATTTCTTTACTCTCTATTTTTTTTAACAAATGCATATTTTAACTTACCTCAAAAGAAAAAAAAAAGCAAGAAATTTTTTTAGATTTTTTAATTGTTTTGAACAAAATGGGAATACACCAAAAATTTTGTATCTGGAACCCTATTAGATTAGTTGTTTCCTGTTATCTTGCTAGCGGTATAATACAATTCGCGAAAAGCATTTTAGCAAAACATTTTTCTCCTGAAAAAAATTAAGTCCAGGTGCACTAACTGGTCACCACATGTGTTAGCACATCGTTATATTTACAAAACAACGATCTTAATCTGGAGGAATGAAAATGGGCACATGTTGCCGATAATTAGTCAAGCAATGGTCAAAGTCTTGGCTAAAACATAGTCATTAAAAACCTATGTTTCTAAATTTTAGTGCTTTGTCTGTTATATACATGCTTTTCAGTAGATCTAGTTAACGATGAAATATCAATTGGAAACTACCGGGTGTCCTGAAAAGGACTGAACGATTTTAAAAATCAATAACTTGCAAACTTTTACAGATATTTAAAAAATTCTTGCACGAGAGTCATCTAAAAGGTCAAAAGTTTTTTTCCTGCGATTCTGGATTTTAGTTCGAATTACAAACAATAGATGGCGCTGAGAGCGCTAGGTGCTGTATTGAGACGGATATTGACGTCACTTGGCACTGAAGCAAAACAAGGAGGTTAAAGCTATGGAGTGGATCTTATTCAAAAATGAACTTTTGCTTTTACCGCCCGATTTTGAATGCAATCCATATAATTTTGATTTTGCTGGCGTCAGTTCAATAATAGAGAAAAATATTATTTTCATGGGTACGACTCCTTTGAAATCGAAATGCGTGAAACAACAACGTTTGAATTAACGACTTTTATTTATTTATTTATTTATTTATTTTACATTCCAAGAATGTAAGTACTTTTGAGAACAGGATATCTTATTTATCTATTTATTTATCTGGGTATCTTTTAAACTTTTTTATTTCATTTAGTCATGTCCTGTATTGTATTTTAAGTATGTGGGATTAACAGTTAATTTACAGGTACACCCAAAAGATTGCATCACATCATAGTGTATGGGGGAAAATCACTTGCAGTGTATATTAATGAAGTACCCTATTTCAAATGTATCGAAACTGATATAAATCACTGAATTTCACTATAAGATGATTATGATAGAATAGAGTATTTGGTATTTATAGCATTTAACGTTCATTTACAGGGGTACACAAAAAGAAACCGGTAACTGTACTGTCTTTAAGTAATAACTGCTGGAAATGCGTTTTCAATTTCGGCATGCGCTTTTAAATTTAGCTGTTTTTTAGATACATTAGTAATTATATAAATGCATATCACCTATACTCGTCTCTGGTGCGTCCTTCTGTCCGTCTGTCCGCATATAACAGTGCAAAAATTACTCTGTTGAATCGTTTGAAATTTTAAATACATATTTATTGAAGAATTTTATCCAGTTATTTCAAATTTTATGAATATCGGATGTGTATTTCCAATACAGGGACAGTCAAAAGTATTCCGTTACATTATGGCCGACGGGGAAAATTTTCAAGTGCTTTTTGATGATATTACACTCGTCCGAACATAATGAAATTAACATGCATTTATGAATTAAATTGAAATACAAATGATGTAGAATATGCTGCACAAAGAATAGTTATTATTCATTTACAGGGCCACACAAAATAATTATGTAACATAACGGTATAGAAGGGAACATACTTTGCGGCATATTTTAATTTTGTTACACATATAATAAAATTGTTATAAGTTACTTAGGTTTACTACGAATTTCTTACAGTGTAATAGAAAATATGAAATGTTTACAGAAATACACAAAAGATTTCGGAAACCATGCTGCATCAAAAATGCTGTACACTAACGATAATTGCTTGAAGTTTTAAGTTTTGATATGATTTTTTTTTAAAGTTTCACTACATTTTTGCATGTTACGCTGTGTATATAATTGGTGCAAATCATATACAGGGCTACACAAAAGAATTCGTACTCCTTACTAAGTGTGTAAGTAAATATATTAAAGGTGGTTTGTAAATGAGTTATGCATTTTTTAGGTTGAACAGCTTTAAGTATATTACGATATGTTTAAAGAATAGAAATGAAATGATATACAGAGGCACTCAAAAATTGGATTAATAGCCGGCTTTGGATGGTAATCTCTGAAAGTGTGATTCCATTAGTTTAAAGCATGTTTCGGTTTTAAATAGATTTTAGCTAGATAAATGGCGTGTATTTAAAGATAGTAGGAAAAGTACAGGGCTATACAAAAGAGTTCAAATATGCTTCCGTCTATTTAAATAAATTGCTAAATGTCAAATTTCAACTTAACATGTGTTTTTAACGCTTTCCAACATAGTTAAAAATGTTTATGATTTCTTTTTAGTTAGCCGTCTGCCTGTCTGCCTTTTCAAACTCTAACTTGCGTTGAAATAATTGAATTGGTCTGTAAGTGATATATGTTAATAAGAATTATTATGCCGTGTTGAGTATTGTAAACAAACTATGCATGATTCGTTTACACAGACACTCAGAACTATGCCATTACATTATGTTCTGTGAGGATAATTATATATGTAGCTTCTATATTCGTCATCTGGAATGTTCTTTTGTCTGTCCGCACATAATAGCGCAAAAACTACCCAACAGAATGCTTTGAATTATAATATATATACTCGTTGAAGAATTTTCGTTACTCATTTAAAGTGAATCAAAGCTTAAAAGGATATTAATAAATGTTTTCTTCATTCTATTAAAACCTATTCTGCGTGACTAATTCAATGATATCCAATGATAAGTGATGATTCTAGGTTGTCATTATGATTATGGCTCATTTAAGGTGGAGGTAGTATTATTTCCCTATTACCATGAATTTAATATACATAATCGTAATAAATTTTGTATTTGGGTATTTTTACAAAAGAGTGCAATAGCTATTGCACCAAATTTTCAATGTTTATACTATGAATATTCTTTGTTTTAAAGAATAAACCATTTCCGCAATTTTTTTACAACATACATAAAACTCTATTAAAGAACTTCTTTAAAACAAACTAGCATTTCTTAGAATATAACAAATTTTTTAAAATAGCAAAATTGATTAATTAAAAAAAAACTACTAAATCGTTTCACTTTATTTTAAAATATGATGCACAAAGTATTCTTTAAATTAGATGATAAAAAGTAATTTAATCCGAGAAAATACGGCTTTCTTAAATGTAAAATCGACTGCAAAACTCGTATGCTGCTCGTTAAATTCATTTCCAGTTTCCAATCGCTGCTATTATATAAAAGGATTTATTATTTCCATGACAACAACACATTTCACTGAAATTATACCGACTGAGTCCAAAATCGGGCTTCATGTCGAGTGCACAGGTCAAATGTATGTTGTTCAGTAAAAACAAATAAACAAAAGTTCAAAATCGGTCCCTAAGAGCAAGATTGCATTGTCAAACGAGACCCACTCCACAGCCTTAAACTCCTTATTTTGCTTCAGCACCAAGTGACGTCAATATCCATCTCAACACCGCACCTAGCGCTCTCAGCGCCATCTATTGTTTGCAATTCGAACTAAAATCCAGAATCGCAGGAAAAAAAAACTTTTGACCTTTGA
This sequence comes from Maratus speculifer, assembly GCA_964019185.1. Classification (NCBI taxonomy): domain Eukaryota; kingdom Metazoa; phylum Arthropoda; class Arachnida; order Araneae; family Salticidae; genus Maratus; species Maratus speculifer. Next base: position 281,167,295 of record OZ025300.1, on the reverse strand, counting down.
GATGATTCTCGTGCAAGAATTTTTTAAATATCTGTAAAAGTTTGCAAGTTATTGATTTTTAAAATCGTTCAGTCCTTTTCAGGACACCCGGTAGAATGTTTAAAAATTAGAAAGATAAAATATGTCAATTTATACACGTGGAATAAAAAAAAATAATTGAAAGCAACTGATTGTTTCATGTTATGGGGGTTGGCAAGGATATATTAGGAAAGTAGGAAAAAGGTATTTTCTTTTCTTTGGTTTTTGAATTTTCGTCTAATTTTTTTGAATTCAACAAAAACTTTTTTTTGTTTAAATTTGTCATATAACTTAAAAATATTAAGCAAAAAAGCATGATTAAGGTTAAGTTTATTATAAGATTACGACAAAATTATCTTCAATTATTTGGTGCATATGGTACATTAAATTTATTTTCCAGTATAAATTTTAACATATTTACAGAACAATTTTTATTTACAAAGGCATAAAATTAGCAAATATGGTTATTCAGTCAATCAAACAGCATTTTACATTTTTCTGTAAACGAAAAATTATCTGTCAAAAAATGATGGCATATTTGACGTCGGTTAATTTTCATGCCATTTAATGACAAAACAATAGTTGTTGAGTAGTAAATGAATATAACTCATAATATGTGGTATTTATAAGAAAACAGAAAACAGTATTCAATTCTTAGGCGTCTGAATGTGAGAAGATGGAATTTTTAAACAAATGGAAATAAAATCATTTCTTGAATGCATCATGAATATTCTCGTTATTGAGTGAAAGAAAAGTATTTTTTAAGATCAATTGAAACGAGAAAACTCTTAATAATAAACAGTCATTTTACATTTAATGAAAGTTGTTCACATCTTTCGAAAATGGGTGTTTATGTCATTGTGCTTTGTTTAGTTTTGTTTTAAAATGACATTGGACAAATTTTAGGAAAAACTTGTAAAACATATGCGGAAATAAACAGCATTCAAGAATATAAAATTAACATCACAATCTTTTTTTTTTTTTTTTAATTTTTTTTTTTTTTTTTTTTTTTTAACAAAACCGTTATTAATTTCTTGGGGACGAGAGACCCATGTACGTGCTGCCAAAAAGTACTCAGCATCCTTGTTTATATCCACCAGTAAAATTTTACTGAAAAATTTGGCTTATTTAATCTAAAAGACTACTGTCTCTAAGGGGCAAAGTCCAGAATATGTTTCAAAAATATGAAATATATATTTGAAATAATGATTCATGTTTGAAATTATATAATTATATACAGAATTCTAAATTTAATTAGTGAATTGTTAAGTAGCTGTTTTTATAAATCCTATCTTATACTATAATGCGAGCAAAAATTGTGTGTGTGTGTGTGGGTAAATTTTATCTCAAAAACGGCTCAAACGATTTTCGCAAAAATTTGGATTTTACCATTTTCGGGCACGAGAAGACCATTGGGCTAGGTCACATGTTCGAGAAAATTCGATTATTGGGTCATTTTGGGTCATAATGGGTCAGGATCAAGCTATTTATATCTAGAGAACGGTTGGATCGATTTTAAGGAAATTTTGTATCCAATCGTTCTTTGGCACGAGAAAACAATTGAGCTGGGTCACATGTTCGAAAAATTTCGATTAGTGGGTCATTTTTGGGTCATTGTGGGTCAAGCCATTTTTATTTAAAAAACGGCTCTAACGATTTCGACCAAATTTTATATTTTATCGTTTTGGATTACAAGAAGACCATTGGATTAGGTAACATGTTCGAGAAAATTCGGTTAGTGGGTCATTTTTGGGGTCATTGTGGGTCATGCTATTTTTATCTAGAGATTTTCTCACGCAATTTTGACTAAAAATTGCATTCTATGGTTTTCGAGCACGAGAAAAACATTGGGCTAGGTTACATGTTCGAGAAAAAATTTTAATGGGTCATATTGGGTCATTAAGAGTCTGGGTCAAGCTATTTATATTTAAAGAACGGCGTGATGGATTATAACGAAGTTTTGTATGTAACAGTTTTTTGACATGAGAAAACTAAGGGGCTAAATCACATGTTTGAGAGATTTTGACTATGAGGGTCATTTGTGGGTCATGATGGGTCATAATGGGTCATGGTCAAGCTATATCTAAAGAACAGATGGATCGATTTTAACGAAATTTTGTATACAACATTTTTTTGGCACGATAAAATCATTGGACTAGGTTACATGTTCGAAAATTTCGATTAATGGGTCATTTTGGGTCATTAAGTGTCAAGCTATTTATATTTAAAGAACGGCGTGATAGATTATAACGAAATTTTGTATGTAACAGTTTTTTGACATGAGAAAACTAATGGGCTAAATCACATGTTTGAGAGATTTCGACTATGAGGGTCATTTGTGGGTCATGATGGGTCATAATGGGTCATGGTCAAGCTATATCTAAAGAACAGGTGGATCGATTTTAATGAAATTTTGTATGCAACATTTTTTTGGCACGATAAAATCATTGGACTAGGTTACATGTTCGAAAAATTTCGATGAATGGGTCATTTTGGATCATAAAGGGTCTGGGTCAAGCTATATATAATTAAAGAACGGCAGGATCAATTTTAACGAAATTCTGTATGTAACAATTTTTAGAAACGAGAAAACTAATGGACTAAGTCACATATTCGAGAGCTTTCGATTATAAGGGTCATTTGAGGGTCTTAATGTGTCAAGGTCAAGCTATATATAAAGAATAGGTGGGTCGATTTTAACGAAATTTTGTATACAACATATTTTTGGCATGAGAAAATCATTGGGGTAGATCACATGTTCGAGAAATTTTGATTAGTGGGCCACTTTTGGGTCATTCTAATTTTATCTAGACAACGTTTCGCGCAATTTTGACTTAATTTTGTATTTTATCGTTTTCGGGCACAAGAAAATCATTGGGTTATGACAGAGTTTTGAGAAAATTCGATAAATAGGTCATTTTGGATCATAAGGGGTCAGGGTCAAACTAACTATATCTAAAAAACGGCTCAATCGATTTTATCTAAATTTTGTATCTTATGTTTTTCGGCATGCTAAAACTAATGAGCTAGGCCACACGTTCGAGAGATTTCGATTATAAGGGTCATTTGTTGGTCATGATGGGTCATGCTAAATTTATATAGAAAATGGTACTCACCATTTTGACTATACTTTGTATTATATCGTTTTTGAGCAAGAGAAAACCATTTGGCTTGGACAAATGCTCGCGAAAATTCGATTAGTGAATCATTTTGGGTCTTAATGAGCTAAGGTCTTTCTAATTATATATAACAACGACTCAATCAATTTTACCTAAATTTTGAAACAAAACGTTTTTTATCACGAGAAGAGTATTGGGCTGAGTCGCATGTTAAACAAAATTATATTAGTGGGTCATTTCGCTTCATTGCTGAATGCTGCCAAGCTAATTTTACCTAAAAAATGGCTTAAACGATTTTGATTCAATTTTATATTCTACTGTTTTTGATTACCTGAAGACGATTGAACTATGTCAAATGCTTGATTAAATTTGATTAGTGGCTCATTTTGGGTAATACGGGTCAGGGTCACGAGAATATGGCAAAAGCCAATAACTTGGTGATATGTGACAAAATATTGGCGACATATGGCCAAAAAATCGACTATAAAAATTACGAAAACCAAAACACGTATTTGGAGCCAAATAAAAGAATGCCTTCAAATTTGACTATATTTAGCAAAAAATATTGTCTTTCAGAATGTAAAGAACTTTTTTATACATTCTTAAGAGGATTCGAGATGCATGGTTAAACTAATAAGAGTCGAGCTAAAAAAGTGATTTAGATCGATGTCCTTTCGTTGTAAATTTTAAAATAAAGTAAAATTTATAAACATGCGCATAAAAACATAGTTTTCTTATTGATTGTTTTTCTAAATAATACTATAATAAACATGTTTTACAGTAATAATACAGAGTTAATGATACAGTGAAAATACTATATCAAGTTGAACACAAAGTTAATTTTGACCGATCTAAGATCGGTCTTCCCTGCTAGTTATTAATAAAATAAGGTCAGACAAAATTAGTTTTAAAGAGAAACTTACATCATCACTAAATTAAATCGTATTTAAAACAGCCGTGACTTTAAAATGATCTGATAATTTAGCAGAAAACTAAATATTAATAAAATTAAATAAACCGCGACTTACTGTTAGTTAAAAATATGAAATTAAAATAAGAATAACGAATTAGGTTTTATTAAGTCTGTAATTTCAACCAAAACAATCATGCAAAAAATGTTAATCTTTAACTACTTTATTTTTTATTATTTATTTATTTATTATTTTTTTTTTTTTTACCAAAAATAAAACTGACTTTAAAAACTACTGCAATATATATATTATATATGTATCTATATGTATGTTGCTATTTTTTCCATAATGGCCAGTATAAACGCACTATTTGATATTAACCATAACTATAGTTGCAAATCTTACTGAACATAAACATTTATAACATGAGAAAAAATGCAACAAAAATTGTAAAAATAAAATTTTTTAAATTAAATATAAAATCGTAAAAAATCTCACGGTTAATTGGAGGGCGTATCTATTGGACACTTATATTGAACTTAGCTTCACTTGCATTGTCACCAAAAAGTCAAATTAATGTTCATAAAAATGCATATAATATCTGCATGGTAAATACGCATGCTCTTAATTTCTTATTAATTATTATGTAAAAATATTTTTTCACCTTGCAATAGTTTTTGAAAAAGTTTTTATTTTTAATAAAAAAGAATACTTATATATATACTTATTTTCCGATGATCATGAAGTATTTTGTATTTAATTATTTCTTTATAGAAAAGTTTCGTTATAGAGAGGTTTCAGTTTAGACGGGTTCCTCTATAAGCAGGTCCATTTTATCAGTTTTTGCAATATTTAATTTTTTTAAGATATGGATTGTTAAAATATGTTAGCCCCCAGAAAAATTTCAGAGCCCCCCCCTGGCATGACTCGCTGGTTACGGCCCTGGAGGGTCTTGTGTGGTTTCGGGGGGACACGATAGAGTTCTAAGGGGATTATACTTTTTTTACCATTAAAAACACAAAATCTAAATTTTATTGGAGGGGGAAGGGGAGCATTTGATACCTTCGGGAGGGAATGTCCCCCTGGCCCACCTCCTGCATTCAACACTGCCTGCAGCGTATCACATTCACGCAGTCCCACCATAAACTGTTGCAGTGTAAAACAGCACAGAAAACTGATTTGTAGTGCAGTTACAGTGCAGAGTCAACAATGCTGTTAAAATGTAAAGCACGATTGAAAGTTTTACTAAAAAGTAAAGACAGAAAGTTTTACGCAAATTTCTTTTATATGGAAAAAGCGCAAATATGATTTTTTCAAATTTGGCATTGACAGTGAATTGCAGCCAAGAAGGGACCCCTTGTTCTTTCTCATTCTCAATTAGAAGCTCTTGTCAAACACTTTTTCATACTTTAAAACATATTAACCTTTTTTGGTGCTCGTCAGAGCATTTTTTAATACTAGTTTAGTTATATATAAGCACAAAGTACAATCCTCCCCCCTTCTTAAATAAAGGAGTACCTACTCACACTGTAGGTACTATGTTTCTTCTGTTGTAATAACTTTATTTTATACAAAGAAAATTATACGGCGATAAAAATTTTGAGTGTATAACTGGTGCAAAATTAAATTTGATGTTAGTTTCATATATGCAAATAGGATGTGCGATTGTTGAAACACTTATCTTATACTATAATGCGAGCAAAAATTGTGTGTGTGTGTCTGTGTATGTAAATTTTATCTCAAAAACGGCTCTAACGATTTTCGCAAAAATTTGGATTATACCATTTTCGGCCACTAGAAGACCATTGGGCTAGGTCACATGTTCGAGAAAATTCAATTACTGGGTCATTTTGGGTCACAATGGGTCAGGGTCAAGCTATTTATATCTAGAGAACGGTTGGATTGATTTTAAGGAAAGTTTGTATCCAATCGTTTTTTGGCACGAGAAAACTATTGTGTTGGGTCACATGTTCGAAAAATTTCGATTAGTGGGTCATTTTTGGGTCATTATGGGTCAAGCCATTTTTATCTAAAAAACGGCTCTAACGATTTTGACCAAATTTTATATTGTATCGTTTTGGATTACAAGAAGACCATTGGGTTAGGTAACATGTTGGAGAAAATTCGGTTAGTGGGTCATTTTTGGGGTCATTGTGGGTCATGCTATTTTTATCTAGAGATTTTCTCACACAATTTTGACTAAAAATTGCATTCTATGGTTTTCGGGCACGAGAAAAACATTGGGCTAGGTTACACGTCCGAGAAAAAATTTTAATGGGTCATATTGGGTCATTAAGAGTCTGGGTTAAGCTATTTATATTTAAAGAACGTCAGGATCGATTTTAACGAAAATTTGTATGTAACAATTTTTAGACACAAGAAAACTAATGGGCTAAGTCACATGTTTGAGATATTTCGATTATAAGGGTCATTTGTGAGTCTTAATGGGTCATGGTCAAGCTATATCTAAAGAGCAAGTGGATGATTTTAACGAAATTTTGTATTCAGCATATTTTTGGCACGAGAAAATCATTGGGTTAGGTCACATGTTCGAGAAATTGCGGTTAGTGGGTCATTTCTGGGTCATTCTAATTTTATCTAGACAATGTCTCGCGCAATTTTGACTAAATTTTGTATTCTATCGTTTTCGGGTACAAGAAAAGCATTGGGTTAGATCAGATGTTTGAGAAAATTATATTAGTGGGTCATTTTAAGTCATAATAGGTAGGGGTCAAATTAATTATATTTAAAAAACGGCTCAATCGATTTTATCTAAATTTTGTATTTAACGTTTTTCGACACGCAAAAACTAATGAGCTAGGTCCAATGTTCGAGAGATTTCGATTATAAGGGTCATTTGTGGGTCATGATGGGTCGTGTTAATTTTATGTAGATAATGACTCTCCCCATTTTGAATATACTTTGTATTATATTGTTTTCGGACAAAAGAAAACCATTGGAATAGGACATATGCTCGTGAAAATTCAATTAGTGAGTAATTTTGGGTCATAATGGGTTAGGGTCATTCTAATTATATATAACGACTCAATCAGTTTTACCTAAATTTTGTAATGCAAAGTCTTTTGTCATGAGAAGACTATTGGGCTGAGTCGCACGCTAAACAAAATTATATTAGTGGGTCACTCCGCTTCATTGCTGAATGCTGTCAAGCTAATTTCCCCTAAGAAATGGCTTAAATGATTTTGATTTAATTTTATATTCGACTGTTTTTGATTATCTGAAGACCATTGAGCTAAGTCACATGCTTGATCAAATTTGATTAGTGTGTCATTTTGGGTAATACGAGTCAGAGTCACGAGAATATGGCAACAAACAATAAGTTGGCGATATTTGACAAAATATTGGCGACATTTGGCCGAAAAATCGATTATTAAGATTACAAAAGCCAAAACACGTATTTGGCGCCAAATGAAAGAATGTCTCCTAATTTGGCTGTATCTGGCAAAAAATATTGTCTTTCAGAATGTGAAGAAATTTTTTATACATTCTTAATAGGATTCGAGATGCATGGTGAAAACCAATCAGAGTCGAGCTAAAAAAGTGATTTGGATCGATGTCCTTTCGTTGTAGATTTTAAAATAACGTAAAATTTATGAACATGCGCATACAAACATAGTTTCCTTATTAATTGTTTTTGTAAATAATGCTATTATAAATAACATGTTTTACAGTAATAATACAGAGTGAATGATGCATTAAAAATGCTATATCGAGTAGAACACAAAGTTAATTTTGACCGAGTTTAGCTCGGTCACCCCTGCTAGTTTTAGATTTAATTTAGTAATTCGTCAGAACGTCAAAGGGTCTCCAAACTAAATTAGATTTTTGAACAGAATTCGATTTGGATTTTTCGGAACAGAAATTCATTGAGTGACTTTGGAATCTTTTCCAGGGGGGGTGGGGGGGGGGACTCAAAATATTTTTTGGGGGGATGAGGCGCCCATAGAGCCCCCTTAGCTACGGCCCCGCAGACAAACCGAATGCATAAACACTTTTCAACTCTGTTGTAAAGTGCTAAAAACAAATTGGTTTCAATAGCAGAGTGTAAAATATAGGATTGAAAAATAATAATAATAATAATAATATAACGGCTTAATACAAAAATCTCTCCACCAAAATAAGAGCTTAGAATGGCATTCTGACTGTTTAAAAATTTATTCGAGCTTAGAGCTTCTTTAATAAAAAGAAGAAGGTATAATGAAAAATTTTCAATGTATATTTATGATTTTAGTTAAGTAAAGATAGTGGTCTTGATATATATGTAAAATATAGCTTGTGTTGGAAAAGGGACTTTCACTATCAATTTGTCATCATTACTTTTGAAATTGCTTCAGTAGTTCCAGAAATGACCCCTACAAACACACAAACAAATGCTACATTTTTGTAATACCTAGGAGATCGAACCCTAGTTCCCCGGGTTACAGTATATTGGTGAAAACTATTATTTTTTATTGATAGTATAATAGATAAATTTATGTTAAGGGTGTTCTCAACTGCTCCACTCAACAAGCCCAAAACGTTTTGACACATTTACAAATTCATTTTTTTATCAGAAAGATATAAAATTAGAAGGCCTGATTATGGAAGAGATTTCGTATCGAACTTAGTTTTCCATTTTATGATAGTTAAATTACCTGTCCAGTTCTAAGCTTTTTCGATCACGTGATCACCCATTTTCCTCCTGCTTTCCGACCGGTTTTTCTGCTTTCATCGGGAAATGGGCTCAAAAACGTCCACTTTGAAGGCTTCTTATGAAAAATCTATTGTGTTTTTAAAAAAACAGAAATTTGAGTGCCATTGGACAGTTTCTGAATAACAACCCCTGCCATTTTCATGCTTTTCCTAACAAAAATAAATTAACGCATATGTCACAAAGTTGTCCTTTTTGATTTAAGAACATCCTTAAGAGTGTGAAAGGAAAGAGCCTCGCAAAATCCTTGCACCGAGACTCGCTTTAAGGGTGTATTTCGATTCAAACTGCTTATTTTCCGATTCATTTTTGAATTCATTTTTGCTCTCAAATGCACCAAACTTTCAAAATCTCTTATTTGGAAAGTACGCAAGGTGCCGTCATTGTCGATTCTTTGATAAAGGCAGAAAATATTGCAAAAACGGCATTTCGAACCGATTTTTCCCTAGTGGGAGTTCTAGGAACGAAAAAAAGGGTCATACTGATAAGGTAATTGTTTATAACTCAAATTCTAATGAATTGAGCGTAAAATGACATCACATGGCACCTCATACGTTCCTTCAAGAATCCCCTCAGCAAGTTTCATGTTTCTACTTTTAAAAATGTGTCTGAAATTGTATCGAAAATTTCGAGTTGTTGAAGGTAGAAGAGCGTTTTTTCGAATACACCCTTAAGCCGTTCTCCATAAGAACGGCTCTGGACAGGAGCCTTAAGAGGCTACTTCACTTAAATGAAAAGACCCGTTCGCTAATGTTAATCCTATGGAAGAAATTTACAAAGCTATCTTTGTTGCATTTCAAAATTTTTAAATGATTCTTTTTTGCATTGGATAGCTGAGATCGATCTCTATGCATGGCGTTTTTTACCTTTTTTTTTTTATTTTGTGCATAGATATTTTTTATAAGAACGCTTTCATTTTCCTAATCGGTTTGGAAAGTGAAAGTATCCTCCTAAAAAATATCTGCAGCCAAAATCAAAAAAGTAAAAAACGGTTTGCACTCAGACAATCTCAGCTATCCAATGCAAAAAAAGAAAAAAAAATCATTTAAAATTATTGAAATGCAAGCGAGATATCTTTGTAAATTTCTTCCATAAGATTAGCATTAGCGAACGCGTCTTTTCATTCTACTTTTCATTCTACCCTTAATACAAAATTCTCTTCACCAAAAAAGGACCTTAGAATGGCATTCTGAGAACGCCCTCAGTCGAAAACCAAAGAAAATGGCGTTAAAATATCAAAAACAAGAGAGAATGTCATGGCTAGGGCTTAGAGGTTATTTTGGCAGCCTAGATGAGAATGGAAAGGGTCACACCCTTCTTTGCATTGTCTTGCTTCTTGCATTGCAAAATGATTTTTTTGCGACGCCCTAGTCTCGTCTAACGGTTAGAAACAATTAACCCTTTCAGGGCAAAGTATTTTCAATGCTAAAGGGCTGAAATAACTGGGTGGCACTGGAATTTACCAAGAAATTTATTTGGAAATAATAATAATTAGAAGAAAGTTTTGCGAAAAGGCGACTGACCCCCCCCCCCCCCCCTTTCCCACGCCCTGGGCTAATAAAAGGTTTGCAAAAATATTATGAATCCTCATGACAAATGATTTGGGGCGACCCCTCCCTCGGGTCTCACCAGTTTGGATCCACGAATGCTGAATTCGGGTCGGGCCAGACTTCTTTTTCCTCCAGGTCAAGCCTGGCCTGGACTTCATTCTATCTAAAGGTCTGCCCTTACCCTCCCCCCCCCCCCAAAAAAAAAAAAAAAAAAAAAAAAAAAAAAGTTGGAAATTGCACGTGAAGCGTAGCAAATGAGGTGCGTTCGTACAATAATAAAGTTTTTAAAATATCACTCTCATATATCAATCTCATAAAATCGTAAATAGTTAATTACAGTTAAAATGCGCACCAAACAATGTTCTCTCTATACTCATTATGTAATGGAATACTTTTGAGTGGCCTTGTAAATCAATAACAAATGTGCTTTGCACAACAGATTATACAAAATCTATATTATAATATATGCTTTATGATGCATATCAATATTATTATGTTCGAATGAGGTAATATTATTAAAATGCATTTGAAACTTTTTTTCCCATTGACTGTAATGTAACGGAGTAATTTTGGTTGTCCCTGTATTTGATCTATGCATCCAATTTTCAAAAAATTTTAAATGACTTGACAAAATTATGTAAAAAAGATGTAATTTAAATTTCAAACGATTAAAATGCATTTGAAACCTTTTTCCCCATTGACCGTAATGTAACGGAATACTTTTGATCGTCCCTGTAATTGATCTATCCATCCGATTCTCATAAAATTTGAAATGACTGGACAAAATTATGTAATAATGATATATTTTAAATTTCAAAAGATTCGGTTGGGTAGTTTTTGTGTTGTTACATGCGGACGGACAGACAGAGGGACAGACGGACGGACTGAGCGACAACTATAGGTGCTACGTATTTACATAATTACGAACGCACCTAAAAAGAAGAACGAATATCTATTTCACTTTAGTTTTTAAGCCTCTACACAAAATCGAGAGAAAAAAAAACAAAAAAACTCCGAAGTAGTGCTTACGAGGGGAGGAGGGGTGCATCACCGCACTCTCGTACACTAAATTTCCGAATTTTAGTGACGCAAAACAGTTTTGCATTAAAAACTGTAACAAAAAGTTGTAGTAGCGACTAATGGTTCCAGCTTTTGAAAATATTGGGTGGGCTCAAAAATATTTTTGTAAAATCGTGCGACCAGTTTTTTAGGTGCGTTCGTAATTATGTAAATACGTAGCACCTATTGTTGTCGCTCAGTCCGTCCGTCTGTCTGTCCGCATGTAACAACGCAAAAACTACCCAACCGAATTGTTTGAAATTTAAAATACATCATTATTACATAATTTTGTCGAGTCATTTCAAATTTTATGAAAATCGGATGCATAGATCAATTACAGGGGCAATGAAAAGTATTCCGTTACATTACGGTCAATGAGGAAAAAATTTGAAATGCATCCTAATCGTTTGAAATTTAAAATACATAGTTATTACATAATTTTGTCGAGTTATTTCAAATTTTTTGATAATCGGGTGCATAGATCAATTACAGGGGCAATCAAAAGTATTCCATTACATTATAGTCAATGGGGAAAAAGTTTCAAACGTATTTTATACGTTTGAAATTTAAAATACATAGTTATTACATAATTTTGTCGAGTTATTTCAAATTTTATGAAAATCAGATGCATAGATCAATTACAGGGACAATCAAAAGTATTCCATTACATTACGGTCAATGGGGGAAAATGTTTCAAATGCATTTTAATGGTGTTGCACTCATTCGAACTTAATAAAATTTATATGCAACTATAAAGTACATATTATAATATACATTTTACATAATTTGTGATGCAAAGAACATTTGTAATTGATTTACAAGGCCACACAAAAGTATTCCATTACATAATGGTATAGGGAGAACATTGTTTGATGAGCGTTTTAATTGTAATTCACTATTTACAATTTTATGAGATTGATATATGAGAGTAATATTTTTAAAACTTCGTTATCGTACGAACGCACCTCCTTTGCTACGCTTCACGTGCAATTTCCAACTTGTTTTTTTTTTTTTTTTTTTTTTTTTTGAAGGGTTTACACATGGTGAAAGATGAGAATTTTAAGTCAAGCTATCAGGTGTTAATAAAGTTGCACTTTTATTAAATTATATTCTCATGCGTTTTCCCTTATAAAGTAATTGGTACTTATTGTAATTTCATGATATCATAAACATGACTACAAATTGAATTAGCAGAAAGTTAAACGTGGACAAAACATTTCAGACATTTGAGAGTTATGGGTAAAAAGAAAAGGAAAATAGAAAAGAATGAAAAAAGAAAACAATTGAAACCGGATAAACTTAACAGAAAAATTAGACAAATTAAAGATATTTATTAACGGTTAGCGGGAGTAAAAAATTAAAAAAAAAATCTTTTATTACATTATTTCTTTTTTTTATTCTATTTATACTTGTCATTTTTTACATTTTTGCATTTATTCCTATACTCTTTCTCGAGTTACCAGACCACGCGGTCGACGAGCTCTTCTAAATTTTGTTTTCCCATTATCCTTGCGTTTTCTTTTAGTTATATTGAACTCTCCTCGTTGTAAATATTGTACATATCTTTTATTTTCATGATTATTCTTTTTGTTTAATCTTAATGTTAAACTTTTTTCTTTTTTGCATTTTTGCATATACAGTCGACTTTCGTTAATTCGAAATCGGATAATTCGAATCTTCGCTTAATTCGAACTAAACATAAAGTTGACTTTTGTGAAAATTGTTTCGAACGAGTATACATATAATACAATGCATTTGATATCCACTTTCTTACAGCCCCGTCTGTCCATCAGTGACGCTTCAAATTTTTCTTCAATTGTGCTTGTTTCTAATCTTTTAATTAGTTTATGTATTTATACATTCTAATTTAATTATTTAATATTAAGTCATATTCTAATGAAACAAGTTTAAAAAACACCATAACATTAATTCCTTTGTAATAGTACCATATTAAGCATATTTTCCATAATTCGAACTTCGGGTAATTCGAACATTTCTTGTGGTCTCGACGAGTTCGAATTAACGAGAGCCGACTGTATTACTGTTTTTTTAATAACTTTTTTTTAATTAAACTTAATGTATGGTCCCTATAAAGGTTTTTTTTTTTTTTTTTTTTTTTTTTTTTTTTTTTTTTTACATTGGGACGTTTTTTTTTTTCCCTGCGGTAGCTTTCTTCGCCTTTATGGACTGGCTAGCTCAGTTTGTGATCAAATGAATAATTCTTTTTCTTTTCTTTTTTTATGTACTAAGTTATACTGTATATTTTTTTATGTATCTTTTTCTTATACTCTTTTTTCTGTGGCAACCAGCCACGTCTAAACATCTTTTTGGCTCCCATTGCATTGAAAAACACAGTATCATGTTACCCTGGATGTAAAGTTGCTCAGCAACTAGGAAGTCCAAGAAACCGATTAATTTGTTTACTTGTTCACGGTTAGCAGGTGGGTGGGGCTCTGAAACTAACGATTTTCCCTGCCTTCATCCCGAATGACACATGGTCATTGGCAAAATAAATTTTATTCTAAGGAGAACAAGTTGGAAATTGCACGTGAAGCGTAGCAAATGAGGTGCGCTCGTACGATAACGAAGTTTAAAAAAATGTTACTCTCATAAATCGATCTCATAAAATTCTAAATAGTTAATTACAATTAAAATACTCACCAAACAATGTTCTCACTGTATCATTATGCAATGGAATACTTTTGTGTGGCCTTGTACAGGGATGCCCAGAGAGGGGTTTGATGACGCAAGATGCGTCATACAATTTAGTTTTTTTTTTTTTTTTTTTGGGGGGGGGGGAATTTGAGAAAAAGTACTTTTTGAGGGGGATTTTTAAATTCTTAATTTCCCTTTTTTTCTATTAAAAAAAATCTTGATTTTTTTAATATCACTTAAAAAAATTTTCAACATTTAATTTCCAGAAATGTTTGTGTGTTTTCTTTCTTTAAATTCTACATAATGGCAGTAAGGACTCGTTCTGCTATAGCTTAACTTACTATCTTTTGAAGGTGCAGTAAATTATAAGTAGAATATATTTTACAATTGATATTCTGTTTAAAGGTGGGGGGGGGGGACAATGTTAAAGTTTGAATATTTTTTCTGGGGGGGGGGGGGATTTGCGTCATTGGGTTGGAGGGGGATGGTCACCACTGGCCTTGTAAATCTCTAACAAATGTTCTTTGCACCACAGATTATGCAAAATGTACATTATAATATGTACTTTATAGATTCATATTAATTTTATTATGTTCGATGAGTGTAACACCATTAAAATGCATTTGAAACATTTTCCCCCATTGACTTTAATGTAACGGAATACTTTTGATTGTGCCTGTAATTGATCCATGTACCCGATTTTCATGAAATTTGAAATGACACGACAAATTTATGTAATAATTATGTATTTTAAATTTCAAACGATTAAAATGCATTTGAAACTTTTTCTCCCATTGACCGTAATGTATCGGAATACTTTTGACTGTCTCTGTAATTGAACTATTCATCCGATTTTCATAAAATTTGAAATGACTCGACAAAATTATCTAATAATTATGTATTTTAAATTTAAAACGACTCGGTTGGGTAGTTTTTGAGTTGTTATATGCGGACGGACAGACAGACGGACGGACTGAACGACAACTATAGGTGCTATACGTATTTACATAATTACGAACGCACCTAAAAATGAATAATAAAATAATAATGAAATAAATAACTATGGGCACGCTATGATTAAAATTATTGGGTGTGTTCGGGCTCCGCGAACCCATATCAGTTGGCCCTCTGGCAGGGCCGTAGCTAGAAGTGAACGATAGGGGGGGTGCTCAAGAGAATGTAGGGGGGGGGCTCATAATTTTTTTTCTCTCTCTCTAACGCAGAAAGATAAATTAGTGCATATTCACATTCTAGGTACTATGTTTCTCATTAAACAGTTATAATAACTTCATTTTATGCTAAGAAAAGTATATGATGATGAAAATTTTGAGTGTATAACTGGTGCAAAATTAAACATCATGTTAGCTTCATATGTATAAATAGGATGAAGGAGTGTTGAAACACTTATTTTAGATACAATTTAGTAACTCTGTAAAATTGTGAAAGGGTCTCAAAATTAAATTAGATTTTTGAACAGCATTTCATTTTAATTTTTGGAACTTTTTCCAGGGGGGGGGGAGCTCAAAATATTTTAGGGGGGGCTGAGCCGCCCATAGCGCCCCCTTAGCTACAGCCCTGCTCTCTGGTTGTCGCAGTTTATTAAATTTCATCGGGCTTTCAAACATCAAATCGCCAGCATCCTGCGAAGAGAAAACTGCGCACGGGGCAAAGTTTCAATTTGGCGCTCCGCCTCCCCGCTTCTTTTTGTGACAAGTGTCACAAAATTGAAAAGTGTAGAAACACAAATAAACCCTATTAAATACATTTTTCGCATTTATCTTACAGCTTAAAAAAGTTTAATTTTAACAACTAAATAATATAAGATAAAATTTCATTTATATTTTGGCAAAAGGTATCTAGAAAACAACCGTGGAATAAATGTATCAATCATCATTTTGGTAGAATATAGTAACCTTTTCTGATTCCAAGAAAGAAGTCGTATGCTATTTTGAGAATGTATGTTTTTGGTCACAAAAAATCTTTCAAATATAATGTATATCTTTTTTTTACAAGAAAATAAGAAACAAATCATGTTGGTAGTATAAATCTGGCGTCCCTCACTTTCTGCGCCCCGGGCGACCGCACCCTTTGTCCCCCGCTTCGCACGGTCCTGCAAGGTGGTCCTGAAGGTGGGTTCACATCCGCTGTTGCACTCGGTAAAAAAAACAGAAGAAAAAATATACAAATTTCTTTTTAAAAAATATTTCGCAGGTGTTTAGAATTAAAAGGAATAAATTCGCTTGGCCACAGTGTTGAAGTCAGGGGGTGGCCCGGGGGGACATTGGGGGGGGGTGAGCAATGAAAAATTCGAGTTGTTGTGTTTTCAATGGTCAAAGAGTTCAATTCCCCCCCCCCCCCCACCACCTCTCCGGAACTCTGTAATGGTCTCCCCCGGCGCCACAGAAGTCCCTTCGGAGAAAGGTGTCTAAATTCAACACTGTTTGGCCAACCTCGCTTAATCCTTTGCGGGGCAGAGCAAATTCATTGCTTAACTTTTGAAATTAATCATTGACACCGGAATTTGAAAACAACTTTATTTGTAATTAAGAAAAAGCTAGGTTATAGGAATTCAAAAAACCGTGATTTTCTCTAACAAAATTCCTGTGCCAATGTGGCGTTTGGGAATTAAAATTAAGTGGTATATCTATAAACCACCGCCCCGCAAGGGATTAAGGGTGTTTGTTCTCAACTGCTCCGCTCAACAAGCGCAAAATGATTTGACACATTTACAAATTCATTTTTTTTATCAGAAAGATATAAAATTGAAATGCCTGACTATGGAAGCGATTTCGAATTGAACTTACAAGGGAGGTCTCCATACTGGCATACTCCGAAAAATCTGAAAAAATTACAGAATGTTCTTCTCATGAGGATATATACGTTTATAAAAAAAAATTTCGGCGGAACCTCCGAACCCTGTCCGTAAAGAACTAGTGAAAATTTCATTATTTGGCGATTTATCATCTGTTGGCGATAAAAAGCAATTTCAAAAAATTTTCACTGATCCTTTATTATATACATGAGTAGTTTAATTGGTATTTTTTTCAAAAAAATCTGAGTATGCACAATATGGAGACCTCCCTTGTTAGTTTTCCATTTTATCATAATTAAATTACCTATCCAGTTCTAAGCTATTTCGATCACGTGATCACCCGTTTTTCTCCCGCTTTTCGACCCTTTTTTTCTGTTTTCGTCGGGAAATGTGCTCAAAAATGTCCACTTTGAAGGCTTGTTATGAAAAATCTATTGTGTTTTTAAAAAAAGAGAAAATTGAATGCCATTCGACTGTTTCTGAATAACAACACCTGCGAGTTTCATGCATTTCCGAACAAAAATAAATTAATGCATGTGTCACAAAGTGGCCCTTTTTGATTTAAGAACGCCCTTAAAAAAGGGGAAGGACAACAGAATGTCACCAATCACAGAAGACTCTCTGGCATCAATCGACTTTTCAAATTAATATCGATACGACACAATCGATGGGACAATACGATTGATAGAATCGAAGACGGTCGGTAGCTTGCGCCGGCCCAGAGAAACCAATCGCCACCTTTCCAGTGTAAACAAAAACTAAAAGGAAAAAGGTCGTGGCGGTCACGTGACTCTCCCCGTCACTAATTTCCTCGTCAAAAAAGAGTTCAGCAGTCAGTTCCGAGCAAGAAACTCGACTGGCAAGAAACACCTGTTCATCTTATCAGCTGAATTTTTAAGAACCCTTTTTCCTTTCCACTTTCCTTCCAAATTAAGAGATAACTTACGAAAGAATTCCGCCGAAAATGGTACAATCTTCTGCAGTCGTGGGTATGTTGTTTGTATGAATTCGATTTTCTCATGTTTATTTCTTCATTATTTTGCTTTACATTTTTCGAATTATAATTCGTCCTTTACAAAGTCCTTATAGGATTATCCTGTAAGGCCTTTGGACCTTTAACTTCCCGCCGGTTACTGATTTTGTTGAACTATGTGTTCACGTGCAACCTGCCTTTAAATGTTGATTTTAGTTTTATTATTTGGCAACCTCTTTAAATTATGTTTTTAAGTAGTTTATATTTTGTTGTCAAATATCTAAGGTGTTTTGTTTAGATCGTTTTTCCATTAAATGTATTTTTCCTATTCAAACTGTGTTTATTACTCTACTTTGTTACACATTTAAGTAGTATGCTTTACAATTTAATTTCAACAGATTTTGTAATTCTGTAAAATTCGCGATTATGAATCATCAGTTTGGAAGAACGACGAAATTATTTTCAATTAGATATCATTCTTTATTGAAATAATAAACAGAAAAATATGTGTATTAATTATACTAAATATACTTGGTTGATCAGAGCTGTTTGCTAAATCCATTCTTATTCTTACCAGTTTAGGGGAATTTAAATCTCCCGGCCCCGTTTTCCCCAAGACTTCAGCAGGTAACTGTTTTAGATGTGTTTATTTTAAATTGGGGTTAAACATATGTAATCCTGTCATGCTTGAATGAACAGCAATAAAAAGTCAGCAGATTTGGATTAAAGCTGTAGAGTAGGGGTATATAAAATTTTAATTTATGGAGCAAAAGAAACAGGATCATTTAAAATGAAAAACAAGTTATACAATGTAAGAATGAAATTTGTATGTTTGGAGATATACATTGTTAACATAATTCGATGTTGTATATCAATATGTATATATACATCTTTAAAAAATTAGTTTAATTATATTCCAGTTTTGTTTGATATTATATTAATTTTATGAACATTATTTAACAAATCTCAATGTGATTCAAATAAATAAAAAAATACTCAAAATTCCAGTTCAAACACTTTATAAAATGTAATATAGATGTCTTTAGGTTCAGAGTTTAAAAAAACTCATGCTGAAAGCAAAATAGTTCAGGGCTTGAAATGTACCATGAAATGTAAATCTGCAACTCTCTAAAATCTGCGCATACTTTACAGATGTAAACAATGAAACTTTAACTTCTAATTCTGGGACAAAATTTGATTTTTTTTTTTTTTTTTTTTTTTTTTTTTTTTTTTTTATTCATATCAATTCCATACACATATTAATTTGTAATTTTTTATCAATATTACTGAATTCATGTTTTTCATGAAGGAAGAATAAATTTGTCTGAAAAAATTCAAAATAGTAGTGCTGATATCATTGTTGATCACAATCGTCTTACCCAATGTATTTATGTATAAATAAAGCTTTTTTGGTCATTGAATCTGGTTAAACCTGAAGTAAAACTTCCTTATTTTATGATTTGGATGTGAAGCAATGTACTTTTATCGGGCAAGTTTCATTGAATCATTTAAGAAAAAGACATTGCATCTTCATAATGAATACTTAATTATACATTATTGACCTTTGCTTTTAATATTTTAATCATTTAAAAAAATATCTAAGTTTTTATTATTTTAGTTTATTACTTGTTTTAATATTTTATTATATTATGAATGTTCATTATAGTTTTGATTGCATTGTTAATTACATTAAAATGACTGTTTAAAAAATGTAAACAAAACAATGACCAGGAATCTGCAAAATTTTAAAAATTTCACAACCTCATTCTCTTATCAACACATTATTCCCTGTTTTTGTTTGATTGCCAGATTATACCATATCCAAATCAGAAATATAAAGGAAAATTGAATTAATTAAAAGCAGTTATTCATATAAGAAATTTTCTTATTTATTCTAGTCAATAAAGTTTAATTATGTTGCATTTTATGCAAAAGATTATATAAATGACACTCTTAGTATTGGCCATGTCCCTTTTCTGCAAATTGACTTATTAAATTAAATGTATTTGGCAAGAAAGCTGGCTCTAAAACATTAAAAAGGAATGAAATTTTGTAAATGGCTATTTGTAAGTAATATTTGAAATCTAATATTTTGTATTACTATAATTTCCGACATATATGCCAAAACTTATTTGTCTTTTTCAAACCCGAAATTTATTGAAAAAAAAAAAAGCATTCAAATAAGTGCTAAGCAGAAGTATTCACATTTTAAGACAATGGGACGAAGTCTCAAAGTATGCTTAGAAATGAGATTCTGTTTGCCATTTCTTTGGACTACGTAAATTTGTTGTTAAAGTATTTTAATATCCACATTTCATCGAAAATAGCGATGCTAAAAGACGATATGCTTATTTAGCGAGCTAAATAAGCATATGTTTGCTATTTTGTCTTATTGTTGTCGCTTATAAATGCTACTATAATCATCCTCCATTTGTTTATTTATATTCATATGGGTTTAAATCCTTGGAAGATTTTGAAATGAGAAATAATAAAAAATAGTATAATTGCTTACAAACATATGAAATGTGTATCTGTAATAAAAGAATGTATAAATACTAGAATTTCTCAGAATATTCAAGTTTACACATCAAAAATTTTTTTACTAGTGCAAGCGCCTTTTTTTTCATATTTATATTTGTTTATGTTCTAATATATATATATATTAGAGATGTAAATTTTCTGGAAAAAAATAAGTGGCAGAAAAAAACTGGTTTTTTACCGGGTTTTTTTTTTTTCGGAAAAATTGATTTTTTATGACTGTTTTTCCCAAATAAATTATATTTTCTTAGAGAATATTAAATAATAAACATTTTTTCCCATTTATATGTATTAAATGAAAATTATTTTTACTTTATATTACAAAATAAAAAGAAAGTAGCAAAGCCTGCTTTTAAAAGTTTGGTTTTTTTTTTTTTTTCACAGCCTAAGAATTTTTATTAAATACTATTGTTTGTTCTTTCATATCTCTGTTGAAATGATTTTTCGGTTACATGTTTAACTATGAATTGACCTAATGTAAAAACCTGAGCCAATATGTCTGCAGTTTGGAATAAAATAAATTATGCATTCCATTTACACGAGTATAGTTTTTAAGTAAATGATACTAGTTTAAATAAATTATTGCAGTTTTGTCATTATTATGAATATCAGTATTAAAAAATTCCATTGTTTGTTTAAAAAATGTATATTTTTACATTATTACTTTTTTTTCTTAGAATTATAATTTTATTTCTTTTATAAAATATATTTAGTTTTGGTATAGCTTTCCAATCTCAACTCAAAAAAGTTTTGATTTAGTTTTATAATCTAAATTCAAACAAAACTAAGTTTTACTTTGTCTTACTGAGGTCTGCAACAAAAAAAATAGCGTAGGATTTATTGACTGTTAGATTTTTACTCACTGAAACCAGAAATATATATATATATATTAATTTAATTAAATGTAATTTTTTTTCTTTTTATCCTGAAATCTGGTATTCTATTCTTGAGTAAGAAATCATATTCAATAATGTTTGCACATGGTAATTTTATATTTCTAAGAGTGGAACTCAAAAGTTATGAAAACAAAACACTACAAATAGAAAATGCTCACTTTTTGAGGAATTAACAAAAGCAGTTACATACAGAGATAAACTTCTACTGTGCTTTAGAAAACTACAAAAATTCAAAGTTTAATCAAGAGAGAAAGTATAATTTGGAACATAGTTACTTGTAATAAAATATGGGGGGGGGGGGGTCATTGCAGTTGTACTTTTCTAATGCAAACTGCCCATGTTTTTGCAACATTACTGTACATTATGGAGGTAAATTTTAGATTCAACACCTTGAAAAAACATTCAATTAATCAGCTATAACGAAATCTTGAAAAATGCAGCATATTAGTGCCACCTATAGGGCAATTTACACCAAAAACTAAACAACATTAATATATATCAGAAACTGTCTGAAGCTGTAGTTTGATTTAAAAAAAAAAAAAAAAAAAAAAATCGTCCTTGAGGTAAATCTGTTGCGATAATCATGAATAATGCAGCATAGTAGCGTCATCTGTTGAGCAATTTACACCAAAAAGTAATGAGCACGAAGTTATGTCAAAGATTAACTTAATCTGAAATTTTATAAAAATACATACATTAGTTCGAGATAGAACTATTGTGGAAATTATGAATAATGCAGCATAGCAGCACCATCGGTTTGGCGATATACACTAATAACTAAACATTTCGAGTTTATATCAAGGTGTAACTGCATCTAAAGTTTTGTAAAATTATGTGCATCAGTTCTTGAGATAGAGTGCTCATAAAATTTGTCACATACAGACTCACAGAGTGACAGATATTTTCCAAAATCCATCAAAACGTGTTCAGGACCTTCTAAAACGTTTAATACACCAAAAACTGGAAGTCAAATTTTCACGAATTCAATACTTACTTCTTGAAAGGATAGATTAAAGTAATAAATACATACTTCAAAATTTTATGTTGAATTTTTAATTTTATCATTTCCATTAATCGACATATTATTGCAAACTTTTGGGCATGAATTAATTTTTAAAAAGAGAAGTTGCATTTAATTACATATCTAGATTTTTTTCATGTAATCAAGTTTTTGTGAAATTGTGAACTTTTTGTATATATTTGTACAAAATATATCCAGAATTTTTGAATAAGAAATTATTACTATATTTAGGTTCCTATTTACACATTTTTAATAAGGTTATTTACATACATATATGCAACTTAATAAGATTCAACTGCTGTATAGCATGATATTTTTTTTTTCCTTCAATCACTGCACTTGCAAAAGATTTAATTTGTTGATTAAACTTTTTCTGAAATGTCTATTTTTCAAGAGAAATTTTGCAAAGGGTCTTGTGTTTCAAACAAGAAAAAAATGTGAAGGATCCTTTTAAGTCTTCTCAAACAGATTTCTGCTCAGAGATCAGATTACCCACATTAAAATTTTCATGTGAGACACTCAACATAAAAATAAATAAAATAAAAAGTATGAGAATGTAGCTATTACAAAATTTTCACTATATTATTTCATAAATGAAATTTCAATTTTTCCAGTTCGGAAAAATTGAAAAATAAGCCTTTGGAAAAAAACCGGTTTTTTTACCAATTTTTTTCGGTTTTTTCCCGAGCATTCCCATCTCTATTAGAGATACAGCGAATAGTGATTTAGCAGAATACCGAATATTCGGTTAGCCTAATACTTTTTATACTTCAAAGTTTAAACATATTAAAATGTTAATTTTAAAACAATTTTCAAGAACTTTTAATGAATAAATTTTATATTTAAAAAAAATCTGCTTTCATATATATTTAAAAAGAATAATTATAAGATTTTTTTTAATGATTTTTTTTTGTTTTAATTCATGGTCATAATAAAATATATATATATGGTGGATTAATTTTTGATTGCAAACAGAAAAAATCTTGTATGATACATGACGCTCTGACATTTGGACGCAAACTATAAAAGCCAAAAAAAAAAACCTTGTATGATACAAAATGTTCTGACAATTATTTAAAATTAAATTTATATATATGGATAAATTTTTTAATGCAAACAGTAATAGCAAGAAAAAAAAAACTGATACACGATGCTCTGACGATTAAAATTAAATACAGTAGACTCCCTCAAATCCACACTTCTAAAATCTGCAACTCTCTAAAATCCGCACATATTTTACAGATGTAAACAATGAAACATTCAGTTCAGATGTAGGTGCAAAAATTGATTTTTTCAGTTTTATATCAATTCAATATATTTTCTAATTTATAATTTTTGTTAAGGTTATTGAATTCGTGTTTTTTCATGAAGAAAGAATAATAAATTTATTTCTGAAAAAATAAAGATATTGCCAATATCATTGATAATCACAATCTTACCAAATATATTTAATATTTGGTAAGATTTTTATATAATCAAGCTTTTTTAGTTATTAAGTCTGGCTAAACCTGAAATAAAGTTTCATTATTTTATGATCCTGATGTGAATTAGTAATGTACACTTATGAGGCAAGTTTCATTGAATAATTTAAGAAAAACACATTTCCTCTTTTATACTGAATATTTAATTGTACATTATTGATTACTAACTTGACCTTTCCTTTTAGTATTTTAATCATTTTAAAAAATATAAAATTTTTTATTATTTTAGTTTATTACTTATTTTAATAGTTTAGTATATTGTATGCATTCATTATACTTTTGATTTCATTATTAATTACATTCAAATTATTTTTTTTTTTAAATGTAAACAAAACAATGACCAGAAATCCACAAAATTCTAAAATCCACAAAAATTCTGGTCCCAAGCTGTGCGGATTTAAGGGAGTCTACTGTATATTGAATAAATTTTTGAATGCAAACAGTAATAGCATGGGAAAAAAAAGTATGATACACAATGCTCTGACGATTAAAATTAAATATATATATGAATAAATTTTTGAATGCAAACAGAAATAGCAAGAAAAAAAAAAATGTATGATACACGATGCTCTGATGATTAAAATTAAATACAGTAGACTCCCTCAAATCCACAAAGCTTGGGACCAGGGGTTGTACGAATTTTAGAATTTCACAGATTTCTGGTCATTGATTTGTTCATCATTTTTGAAACATTAATTTGATTGGTAGTTAAGCCTTGTAATCAATGCATATAATAAAGTGAAACATTAAAATAATTAATTTAAATATTTAAATAAATAGTTAAAAACCAAGTTATTATTACAAAAAAAAAAAAAAAATTTAGAAAAATATTAAAATAAAGTAAATAATTAAAATGCAATACTAAATATAAATAATGAGGAAAAATCTTTTTTATAAAGAAAAATATTTGTTAATGCAATATTTTCCGGATGAAATGGGTATGACTTATCTGTCCATTTCTGAATAATGTCCATTAAAATAATTTTGTGTATTATTCATGTAGGCAGTGCGAGGCAGATCGTCCAGATGTCATCCAGGAAATGTCCTTTCCTCTCCGGGCTGAACCCGCTCTACCTGAAGCACTATGGCCAGTCCATCCTCAAGATGTATGGGGAACAGTGTCCTTTCATGCAGCGATTCTTCTCCACTTCAAAAGCTTCTGAAAGTGCGGGTAAGATGTAGAACCTTTAAAGTGATTCTGGTTTCAGATGTTTTTCTAAATAAATTCAGCGTATACATTTGAATAAACAATTTATATTACTTGAGGGGTGTTACAAAAAATATAAAACAAATAACATCGACTTGTTTCAATTCCAATCTGATAAGAACCCAAATCATAATCCCAGTAGCAGAATTTTCTGTGCTAATCTGCAGCAAATCAAAATTTATATGCGACTCAAGTATGTCAGACCAATCTTACTAGTATAAGAACTTACAGTGCCCATACAATACAGCCCATAAAATAAACAAAATTTGCATTTACAAAGAAAACATAAGCAAAAGATACAGTAAATGTAATAAATCTAGAAATAAAAATTACATTTTAGCTATTTTTCTTAGCCCAGAATTAATTTTAAAGCTATTCGATTGATCTGCAAGGTACAAAAAAAATCTGCAGCCATGGTGCACTGTTTCTGCTACTGGAATCATAATAATAAATAAAATACAAATATCTCACTGTCAGTACAAACGGCACATGACAATGAGATGTATAGAAAAAAAACCACACTATAGGTGAAAACTGGGAAATTTGATTAGTAGCAAGTGGCCGGTAGACCCAGTTTCTTTAGTGGCCACTTTTTAAAAGTTAGTAGCCACTTTTTAAAAATAGGTCAAAATGTTTTTTTTTTTTTTTTTTACAAAGTTACGCATATTTGCTTAAAAATAAAACTGTCATTCCACTGAATGGAAAGATATGAATTGGTGATTAATACTGCAGATAAAATTATAAGTGATAAACTATATTTAAATATATATTAATGCATTGTATAAAACAAACAAGGAAATTGTATTTTTAAATTTTAAATTAAAAAATAATTTCACATTTTTCTTGGATATTTTATTATTCTTAAAATTGGTGGTAATTATTAAGTTTGGCGAGTGTACAGATAAATATAAATATTCTTTGCTTTGGCTGAGATTTCAAAACTCCGGATGTCTTATTAAGGCAAAATCAGAGAGTGCCAATATGTTGGTGAGTAGCAGGAAGTCTGCTTGGTAGCAGTAAAGTCAGATGCTAAATTAGCAGCATTACTCGCCTAAGTGGCGAGTGCTAATTTTGTATGATATTTTTAAAGTAATTGGCTATAATGTTTCAATCTTTCTTGACACCCACATAAACTTTAATCATAAGTTTAAAAAAAATTGTACCAGCCAACTATTACTGGTACAATTAGTGAGCATATAGCAAAAGTGAAAGATTTAAGATACAGCAATGTCCTTAAAATCTCCTTGCATCCAGACGTAAAAATGGTATAATTTATTTAAAATGCATGTGGAATTAAAACTGATGACTATATTTTGTAGGAAAGAAACTATTTCTTGAAAACATAATCCAAATAAAGAGTTCATGGTAAAAAGCCAAAATATAGAAAATACAACAAAGTTGCTAAATATGCTTGCATCCGATAGAAAGAATGAATTAACCAATTCACCAATTAGATGCAAACAAAGAAGATATGCATATATTCATGAAAAAAAAAGCTGTATTTCACAAAGCCAATTAATAAGATTTTTTTAATCGCCGAGTGGCGACTAGGGTGGCGATCGATGGCCGATTTTTAATTTAAAGAATTAACCAATTCACTACTTAGATGCAAACAAAGTAAAGATGAATATATCCATGAAAAAATTTGTATTTCATAAAGCAAATTAATAAGATTTTTCAATCGCCGAGTGGCGACTACGGTGGCGATCAATGGCCGATTTTTAATTTACAGAATTAACCAATTCTCTAATTAGACGCAAACAAAGTAGAGATGCATATATTCATGAAAAAAAGTTGTATTTCACAAGGAAAATTAATAAGATTTTTTAATCGCCGAGTGGCGACTAGGGTGGTGATCAATGGCCGATTTTTAATTTAAAGAATTAACCAATTCACTACTTAGATGCAAACAAAGTAGAGATGAATATATCCATGAAAAAATTTGTATTTCATAAAGCAAATTTATAAGATATTTCAATCGTCGAGGGGCGACTACGGTGGCGATCGATGGCTGATTTTTAATTTACAGAATTAACCAACTCTCTAATTTGATACAAACAAAGTAGACATGCATATATCCATGAAAAAAGTTGTATTTCACAAAGCAAATTAATAAGATTTTTTAATCGCCGAGTGGCGACTAGGGTGGCGATCGCTGACCGATTTTTAATCGCCACTTTTACAACTTTAATCGCCACGTGGCGAGTGGCGACCGTTAATTTACACCTACACACTCTATTGTAAAAAAAATTAAATTAAAATTAGACCATGATCTAAAATTATTTTCAAACTTGGTTCATTCCATACAAGAAAATAATTTTAGTTCATGGTCTATTTTTAATTTAATTTTTTTACATTAGAGCATTTTGTTGTTTTTGTTTAAATCTCATTATCACGTATCATTTGTACTGACCATGAGACAATTTGTATTTTTATTATGGTTATGGTTCTTATCAGATCATAAACGAAACATTTCAATATTATTTGTTTTTAATTTTTCTAAAATACCCCTCTCAAGTAATGTAACTTATTGATTCAAATGTTTATATAAAAGGTGAAACTCTTAAAATCTTGTGATATAAAAAATCTAATGGATTTAATAAACTTATGAAAATTCAATTTATTTTATCAGACATGTTATTTATCCATAGAAATGCACATTTATTTTTTATTTTATTTTTATTTTTTGTTAAATCTTTGTTTTTTATAATTTCTGTGATCGATTCAAATTTGTATTAAAATTTGCATCTGCATAATGTCTGATTTACAGCAGACATTTGAGGCGCAGGCCCAGGGCCCATTGATTTTCAGGGATAATGCTGCTGAATATTTTTCAATTATTATCCAAAGGTTGATGTAATTTTAACATCTAATGGAATTTTATGTGTCATTCTACATTTTGTGTTGATATTGTACTTTTATGACATATATTTCCTCTAAATCATTCATTTTTCATTTAATTACTTTATTATAGTTGTATTACTTTAAAAGTATGTTGTATTCATAATTCCTGTTCTTGTCAGATTATTTAGGGGTTGCTGAGAGCAGATGGTAGTAGGGTTGGCAAGGTTTAAACTGATTGGTTTTAACCATGGTTTAAACCACGGTTTAAACCAACTGTTTTTTGAAAAAATCTAATGATGTTTACTCATTTTTCTTATTAATTTACATGTTTCAGATATTGCATATAAATAATTGCTACTTTTAACATTTCATTTCAGCAATGAGCATTAGATATAGTGGATTTAGGTCATTTTTTTAGGTATAGGATTAAAATCAGTATTGTTGGTGAACATATCTTTTGCTTTAAAGAAAAAGCTTCAAACATGTGAATGAATCAAAGGTAAAACAGATTAAAAAAATCAAAATATTCAATATTTAGTATAAAATATTTTTATTTTTAAAAAAATGCAGATTTTTTAACACAATTAACATAACATGGTGATCTGTAAGATTTTGACCAACCTGTAAAATAAATTTTTCTTGATTGGGGAGAATATCTTGTAGAATTAAAATCCAAATATGAAATCGAATAAGAGAGTAGTCAAAGTGCTTGTTATAGCATTTTCATAATAATCCCCCCCTCCCCCCCCCTGTTATCTGCTTAATGTAATGAGTAAAAATGTTGACTTCAAATTGTCACTCAAAAAACAATATCTCCAAAAGTATTTGAAATTTATTATTTGAGCAACTGTGGAAACGAATATTATGTTTATAAAACTACATCCAAATATTTATTGTTTATGAAGATTTTCAGAGTATCAATGTTTCACTGTGTAGAGCAGTCTATTCTTTGAACATAAGACTGTTTGCTAATACTGTTTAAATTAAAATATGATTTTTTTTTTCAGTTTTCTACACAAATTAAATGTATAATTATATAATTTTAATTATTTTAAAATGAAGTTACACTACTTATAATCCTACAATATCTACTTTCATCAATAAATATGCATGCATATGTAATAAGAATAGATGTTTTAAAAATAACCCAGTTTAAACCAAAAAAAGCATTTTTTTTTGGGGGGGGGGTGTTAAAAAAATCAGGTTTTTTGCCAACCCTGGATGGTAGAGACCACTACTGTTATAAATGACTGTAGCTTGGTATTGATGAAAATTTGTTAGTTCTTCTTTGAACTTCTCTAATTGTGATTAAATGGCCTAACCATTGCATTCTTCTTATTTTAATGGTATTTATTATTTGTTTATGTATAACTAAAATAAAATTGCAACTACTATAGGAGAACTTAATAAATTCTTACACAGCATACTTTTCAGTTAGCTGATACCAGTGTTATATATTCAAACATACAGTGTTATATAACAAACAATATCTATACCTATGAGTGTATAGATATTTATGTATAACATTAGTGCATCCCTAACCAAAAACCATAAAAATAGCCCAGGCAACTCAGCTTTTTAAATAGGCATACCTACCACAGTCAACTTTTAGTTAGCTTTCATTACAAGAGTAAAAAGCTACTTATTGCAGCCATCCGAAGAAAAGCACTTCTGGAAAATTTTAGTTTATTTTCACAGATCATCCCCCCCCCCTGATCCCCAAGCCACCCTCCATCCAAATGTTGACTATATATATATATATATATATATCTGATTTATGTCATGCAATAACACTCATATTTATTAACTGATTTGGACGAGATTGATGGTATGCATAGTACATACCAGTGTCTCAATTGAGATCATCTTCACCCGCCATATTGTTTCAAAATGGAGGTCATTTAAATATTTTAATTTTAAAAAAATCACAAAAAATAAAAAAATCCTAACTTACTTTATGATTTAGTGCTAGGCCTTGACATAAGGATTCCAGGATATTTTTGGTTTTTGTCTGCAATTTAAAAAATGGTTGAGCTATAGCAATTTGAAATTTTAGGATGATAGACATTTTGAAACTAGACAACAATAAAAGAAAATCAGATTTTAATTATAAATTAAAACCTGGTTTTCTTTCCTGATTAATGAGTAGATACTAGTGAAATGTTAGCTTTGAGTTTTCATCAAGTTTAGCAGCACTTGGCAATTATTGCCAAATTTGGCAACAAAAATTAAGCAACCAAAAAACATGCCAATTCAGCTATTGCTTATTAATTTGGTGTAGTTCTCATTCAAATTCAGTACTGATGAAGTTCCACATTTTAACTTTGTATGTTTAAAGTAAAATAAGCTATATTTAAAAAAACAAGGAATATAAAAGTTGCCCTTTCCTCCCAACACCAGCTGAAAGACTTTTTCAACAAATTTCATACAAAATTTAAGTTTTTGTTGACTATGTCAAAATACTGTGTTCTTTGCAAAAGAAAAATGAGTCATCCTGAAGAATTTATTTCAATTTTTGATACTTTTCTGTTATACCACAGGGCTTGAAATTCAATTTTTCGAAGGAGGGGAGTCTCCCTACCAACATTTACAAATGGAGGGGAGTTCAGCTGTTTGGGAGGGAGAAAAAAAAATGTTTAAAACCCACTATTATTTTATATTCTATTTAAAAACTTACCAGAACACAGACATGACAAAATAATCACTGAAGCAATTTTTATCAACAATTCAGAATAATTATGCAAAATGTGTAAAAAAAAAAAAAAAAAAAAAAAAAACCTTTATACTGTCTAGTTTTTAACAGTGGTAAATCTTTTCTCGGTGCTAATTATTTTTGTTGCAGGTCTAATTATTGTTTTAACAATAATTAAGGCTAATTATTGTTTCAAAAATAATTAAAACTTCTAATTTGATAAATTTATATTTATAATTGTTATAATTGAAACCAATATTATTCTAAAATAATACTTATTTGAGTGTAGAAGATAAGAAGTATCACTATTGTTCACATTTCTTTTAAAATGGGGCAAGTCAAATTTATTGAAAAATACTTTTTCTTAAAGAACGAATACTTTCGTTAAGTAAAGGGGTGCTTTTTGTTTAATGAATGGCTATTTTCAGGAATTGCATTAACTCAGAAACATTTGGAGCTGCCAGAAACTCATTTTAGAGCAGCAAAGAAATATATAAAAAAAAAAAAATTTGAAACAAGAAAATTAAATTATTTAACAGAAAAATGCACTCCCGGCAATATTTTTTGGGGGAGGCCGGGGTGAGAGGTTCCCTTTGTCGGAATTTGCATATTTTAGCTATCTTTTAAAGAAATTTGTCTTTTTATGATCATTTCAGGAAAATCTGCTGTTTTTTCCGGATCTTTTGACGAAAATTGCCGTTTTTTCGCGAATCTTCTGAGGAATTTTGCCGTTTTTTCGTGATCTTTTGATGAAATCTGCCGTTTTATCGGAATTTTTTGAAGAAAGTTGCCATTTTTCGTGATTTTTTGGAGAAATTTGTCGTTTAAAGTGAATCTTGTCAAAATTTTTTGTTTTTCGCGATTTTTGGGCGAAATTTGACGTTTTTAATTGACTTTTTTGATGAAAACTACCATTTAACAACCGCCATTTTTCGCGATCTTTTGGAGAAATTTTTCGTTTATAGTGAATTTCTTGTTGAAATTATTTGTTTTTCGTGATTTTTGGACGAAATTGGACGTTTTCATTGACTTTTTTGACGAAAACTATCGTTCTTTCGCGAATCTTTTGACGAAATTTGCGGGAAATTGGCGTTTTTCGCGATTTTTTAACAATCGTTGCCGTTTTTCCACAAACCTGTACGAAATCACGCGTCCTGTGGGACGCATAATAGCTGTTTTTTTTTATGTGCCATCTCCGATTTTTTGCGTAATTTACGCGCTATAGCGCATCCGTGGGATCACTATTTCATAATTTTTTTAATTAAATGCGTTAAGTTTAATTTTTTTTTAAATTTTAATTATTTATTTATTTATTTATTATTGAAAATTCTGAACAGAATCACCTTTTTTACCCGCGGAAAATAGAACGAAACTCGTCAATCGATTCCAGGGGAAAAAAATTTTCAATCGGTCGCGGAAAAAATCGTGATTTTCAATGATTTTTCGTGGTAAAAAACTAGCAAAATGTGACGATCAGTCGTACGAAAATATCACAAACTTTGCAAAACGGTCGTGGGAGTTGACCACAGTTTGAAAATGTAAAATTTTTTGGGCGGGAGCCTCCTGTCCACGTTATTCTTTTGGGCAGGATTTCAAAATTTTGAGCGTGAATCCCGCCATCCTGCCCTGAAATTCAAGCCCTGTACCATCTCCACGCCAAAACATATGCTACTGCACTCTGTTCATTTATTTCAACCCTGACTCTACAAAGGATTTTTATGCAAAATTGTGTGAATTGCTATTTAATGAATAGGAAATCTTTTAATATTATTATTTAGATGTAACCTCACAAAAGGCATAATTTGCTATTTTTTGAAGTGAAAATATTTATTATTAAATTGTAACTTACATTTATGAAGGATGCTGAAATGGATTATGCCATTTGAATAAACAATTTATATTACTTGAGAGAGGTGTTACAAAAAAATAAAAAACAAATAACATTGACATGTTTTGGTTCCAATAAATATAAATGCAAATTTGTCTCGCAGTCAATACAAATGACGCACGATAATTGAGATGTAAACAAGAAGTACAGTACACTCCCTCTAATCTGCACAGTTCGGGACCAAGGGTTTTGTGGATTATGGGATTTTGCAGATTATAGGTCATTTCTTTGTTTACATTCTAATATTTGGAATTTATCAACAAATGTAGTAAATATACAGCAAATAAATAACACACAAATGAAAGAAAATACTTTTTTATGCATAAAAAGCTATAGTCAACAGGAACACATTTAAATGATATAATAAAACAAAATTAATGGAAAACATTTCTATTTACTTTTAAATCTATCAAACATCACACTGATAGTGGTTTGCTTTATCATTTTTTTATTTATGCTATGCAGTTTAATCTTGATGCTCTTAAGAGTCAGGATTTCTTGATGTAACATAAGTTTGTTTTTTCTAAAAAAAAAAAAAAGATATTTATCTTAAAGAGCTATTTTAACTTTTATATAGCCAACAAATGTGCTCGGAATATAGCAGTCTTAATAATTATTTATAAGATACATAAAACATTTTCTTCTAATGAATGCAGAAATGCAATAAAAATTTCTAAATTCATCATTACAGTTCAACTTTTTTTTATGACAAAGTGTGCATTATCTTGGTTTTAAAAAAAGGAAATTTTAACTGTTTGTTTACATCTAAAATATAGTGCGGATTTTAGGCATTTGCGGATTAGAGGGAGTGGACTGTATAATTTTTTTTTAATACATCTCATTGTTCCATGCCATTTGTATTAACTGTGAGACAATTTGCATTTATATTTCAATTATGATAAAGGTTCTTATAAAAATATATAAAATGTTTATATAAAAGGTGAAGTTCTTAAAATCTTGTGATTTAACCCTCTGGATCCCAAACTGCCACTGATGTTTTGACTTATTTTAACTTGTATATCTTAATTCCCGCCAGAAAATTAAAACAACAATATTGGCTTTCATTAATAGCAGAACATTCCATATTTAAATAAAACGAAATTAGCCATTGAATTTATCTGGTGTAAAATCAGATTTTCTGACCTACATAATTTTTCTAGAACGTGTTCTATCGTGGGAATTAAAGGGTTAAAAATCTAATGGATTAATAAACTTCTTAGTATTATACCATGTGACAGTTAGCCAGATGAGAAAGCGTTAGTTTTTAATTTAAGTCTGAAACAATTTACTGTCAAAAATCAGTTGAGTATGTTGAAATGACAAGCTGGGCATCGCCTTCGCAGCTAGAATGGTAAAGCACTTGGTGCCCTATTCCAAAGTTTCTGGGTTCAATCTCCAGCTTGGACATTTTTCATTTTGTTAATTCTATGCTTAACTAACTATGTGATAATCGCTCATTAAATGATCAATTGAGTAGTTTGAAAATATCAGATCTGCATCAAAATATCAGGTATTTTAAAAGATTTCATGACATTTATTTAAAAGCCCTGTATGCAATTAATATAAAAATACCTTAATTAATCATTTGTTTGCCCTGATATAACTCAAGGATAAAACCACTGTTTCCCCACATATCTATTGCGTAGTGAAGTGATTAATATCTTATATCCTGAGTACATGAAGTCACCACAGCTACTGATAGCATGAATTACTGTTAACATGAACAAATTTTTGATTGCCCTTGAGGTTCATGTTAATGAGGTTCACTGTATTGTTACTTTCAAATACAGTCAAAGTTCTATAATCCGCACACCCATAATCCACTGTTTTCTCATTGTTTTCTCATTTTTATTAAATTAAAAAAAAAAAAATCGTTTTTGAATCACTATTTTGTAAATTTTTTAACTGTTTATTTCATTGTTTACATTCGTAAAATAACATGAATTATAGAAAACAGTGGTTTATGGGTGTGTGGATTATAGAACTTTGACTGTATTTATCTTTTGTAATAATGCTTTGTGAATCCAAACAAAGCTTAGCTTTTGCTAGTTATAGATTATTTATGGTTGCATCAGAAAATGGAGATGCCTTAATGGAAAATTTAAAACAATAAATGGCAAAATTTAATCAATGTCATTCAACCATTTCCTTGCTATTTCTCTTTGGTCATTAGTAAATGCTCTCCTCCTCCCCCCCCCCCCCCAATGTTTGATAAAATACATAGCATGCAGCATGTATGATAGAATATAAGCTGGCATGATACAATCATCAAATCCTTTCTGTAAACATTTATTATAAACCCTTAAGTTCTTCAGATTTCAAAAGTGTCAAGAATTCATCAGTTTCATCTGCAATGTCCTTAACCTATTCATCGTTTGCCCATAACTATTTTTTCCCATGCCTGTCATTCCCTTGAAGTGATTTATATCTTGAATACATGAATTAACTGCAGTTAACATTTGAGTGTGTGTTTTGTTGCAGGCAAAGAGGAGAAACCACCTGTTATCTCCAAGTGCCCTTTTGTAATGAAGGAAAAACCCTTACTGAAGGTGGCAGCTGCGGAGAATCAGGAAGACATCATCGATTTGGCCAACAACGAACCAAAACTGGAACAGGGTAAGAATGGGTTGTGCATATTTGCCAATTCTCCTGATTTTCACATGTTTTTCAATACTCCTGATTTTTGATATTTTTTACATAATTTTAAGTATTCTATTTTACAATGAAATTTTCTATGATTCAAAGATGAAAACTCCATTATAAATGTCTGTTTAGTACAGTTGATTAGTAATATTTTATGTAGTCAATTACATTAATTCATTATAATTAATACATTTTAAGATTTTTTGTTTATATTATGTTTATAAAGAAGAATCTGCAAATCACTTATCTGTACATATGTAGTTAATTTATATGTATGTTAAAGCATCATAAGCTTAAATGCATTCTACTTGTATGGAGTACACACTTTCCTTATTTCAGCAAGAGTGTCATATTTCTTTTTAATCTCCAGTCGTAACAAATCTCTGTTTAAAACTGAACATGCAGTAAATATGTTTACATTTAAAAATCAATAAATCTTTATATATTAAAAAAAAAAAAAAAAAAAAAAAAAAACCTCCTGATTTTGAGATTTTAGAACTTGGCAAGTCTGGTTGTGTTTCAGGAACTTAGCTTTCACTAAATTTTTTAATTTTTAAGATCAACATTGTGGATAATTTCAATTGTTAAAATTAAACGATCAAATAACTTTTAAGTTCTTAAATATAGATTGTAAATTATTATGTGCAAGTCAGGCCAAAGAAAAGAACACATTTTAATCACTTAATTTTCCCAATAAAAAAAGAAAAAAGAAGTAGCCATAGAGTTGATAATTAGATAGTCTTTCAATTTATGTTCTAAAAAAGGGTTTTTTATACTGAAATTGTACTAAACTCTAAAATGTTTAATACAAATATTCAATTATAACTATCTATATTATAAAGGCCAAACGTATCTGTACGTAATGCATACGTTATTTTGTGAATGGCAACACTTTACCCTGTAATTTCGGTTTTGCAATTTTTGCTACTACAAAATTTTACACTTCTATACATAACACATTTAAAATGTTTACACCGTCGGATAGAGAAAAAAATATACTTTTAAATGCAATTTGTTTGAGAGCTGTATCTCAATTTCTTTTTGAGATATTAATTTTTTAATAGTTTTTAGTACAAATTTTGTAATTGTGGCAACAGAAACATTCCATTTTCTCTTAAAATTAGAAAAAAAAAAAAAAAAAAATTAAAATGCATAACACTTTTCTATGCAATTTCAGTTTTGCAATTTTCGCTACTGCAAATCTTACACTTGACATCGTACATTTTAAATTTTTACATCGTTGTATAGAGAAAAAAAGTACTTTTAAATGCAATTTGTTTAAAAGCTGTATCTCAATTTCTTTTTGAGATATTAAATTTTTTATAGTTTTTAGTACCAATTTTGTAATTGTGGCAACAGAATCACCCTCTTTTCTCTTAAAATTGAAGGAAAAAAATGGGGGGGGAAATAAAAAAATTAAAATGCGTATACTATTTAAAAAATAATATCTTATAAAATCCGGTGAATTTCCTTTTTATTTCGTTTAATAATTTGTATAATTGAGTTTTATAGTATTTTGTTAATTTTAGCTTAAAATAATGTTTGTTTGAGAGTTAGACTGACCAATATAAGATGCATTTTTTACTGTAACTAATTTTGTAGATTTACTATAAATCAATAAAACAGTTCTTTTTTTAAGATTTTTTTAACAGTTCTTTTTTTTTAAGATATTTAATATAACGAGATGGAACCCGTCGAAATTCGACGAGTTCCATCTCGTATACAGTAAAATCTCTAAATAACAAACACCTCAGGAGCACAGAAACTGTCTGCTGTTCAGAGGTGTCCGCTATTGGGAAAACCAAAGAAAAGAAAACATTTTAACAGACATTTAAACATTTCTTAATTTTCCCAGGAAAAAAAAGAAAAAAATGCTATAGAATAGAAAATTATGTCTTCTTTTGATTTATGTTTTAAAAAAAGTACTAAACTATAAAATTTTCAATACAAATACTCAATTTTAACTATATACAGTAAAAGCTCTAAATAATGGACACCTCAGGAGCATGAAAACTGTCTGCTGTTTGGAAGTGTCCACTATTGGAAAAAATATATAAAAATTCAAAAATTGCTAAAAATGTTTAATGTTTCATTGACTTTTTATGTCTTAAACCTGCATTTTATGGTTTATCAGGAAATAAGACTATTTTTTAAGCAAAAAAACTGAAATAAAATTTTACATATTTTTACCCACTGTTTATTACATTACGAAAAAAAAAAATCTCTCAAAGTTTGCTTGTGATTACCTATTTGTTTTTAATGTGAAATTTTAACTCTGTCAGTAGTTTTAATCCTTCTTAATCTTTTTTTTTACAAAAAAATTTGTATAACTGCTCATTGTATTTTGCTGCTTCTTTGAAATTCTCAATGTTGCAGGAAATATATCTTAAGCACTAAAAGCATGGATTTTCAACTTCTGATTCAGTTAGTACTTGGTTTTATCCAACATGTAGCACTGTTATGCAGATTTTTTTTTTTTTTTTTTTTTAATTCTATGATAGTTTACATAAGTTGTTCCTCACTAGATTTTAGTGTTCAATCATTAAACCACCTAATTGGTAGCACTGTTATGTTGAATTTTTTTTTTTTTTTTTTTTCAGGAAGTATTAACATGCATAAGATAGTTTTGGGATTGTCACATCTGACTAGTTTTTCCTTCAAAATATAAACTTTAAAAAGAAAAAAAAAACCTATGAAATGTTTAATAGAAATCAATTTTCTGGAGTTTTAAATAAGTAAATCCAAAATGACAGTTCTTTCTGCCTAGTCATTTCTGGGATATACTGTAGAGTTTAGGAATTAAGAAGGCTTAAAGCTTAGAAATCTTCATGTTAAATGCGAAGTTATCCTCAGTACAATCTGTTTTGCAGTGATTGAAAGCAAATTTAATACAAGAAGTTCCAGACACTTTCAAAATCAAGAAACTACTTGACTGAAATTCAGGATTTTCAGGTTTGGTATTTTGAGGTAACAGAAATTTCCAAATAGGCTGAAAATTTTATATTCTAAAGCATTTTATGCAAATTGTTTAAACTAAATAAAAATATTTACATAATCATTTAATTAATATTTGAAGGATTGATTAAATTTGAATTTACAGGAATTTTGTGCAATTTTTATAACCCCCCTCAAATCTTTTATTTTAAATTGTTTTCTTTGTGTTTTGTAGAATTCTAAAATGTACAAATAGGATGTTCTTACCAGTGTTCTCGCTGTCGCTCGCCAATGCGCCAAATTGTGACTAAATTCTTCATTTGGCGAGTAAACAAGCGATTAGATTCGCCAAATTGCTGGTGCTCAATTTTTGCTTTTTCTTTATTTCTTTTTCGTTTTTCATACATATGCATATATAAAATATATATTTAATATATACATATTTTTTTTATTTGTAGCGGGTAGTTGAAATTAGATTAATAACAATCGCTATCATAGTTAGGTTATTTTAGAACAGATTGAAAAAATGTGGGTACATTAAAGGATTAAAGATAATTTTTTTTTTTTTTTTGCTACACGGCGAATCTATTTTGCTAATACTTTTTTCATTTGGCGAATGTTTTTTATTTTTAATTAGCCAAATTACTAATGTTGGTCAAATGTCAGCGAGAACACTGGTTCTTACAATATATAAATATTTCTGCATGGAAAAATCTCCACCCCCTCCCCCAGCGCATACATATGCATATACATATATAAAATATATATTTAATATTTACATATTTTTTTTATTTGTAGCGGGTAGTTGAAATTAGATTAATAACAATCGCTATCATAGTTAGGTTATTTTAGAACATATTGAAAAAATGTGGGTACATTAAAGGATTAAAGATTTTTTTTTTTTTTTTTTTGCTACACGGCGAATCTATTTTGCTAATACTTTTTTCATTTGGCAAATGTTTTTTATTTTTAATTAGCCAAATTACTAACGTTGGTCAAATGTCAGCGAGAAGACTGGTTCTTACAATATATAAATATTTCTGCATGGAAAAATCTCCACCCCCTCCCCCAGCGCCAAGACAGCTGAAAAGATGCAAAGGCAAAAGAAATCATCCTTTTAAAAATATTTTAGTATAACAAATAAGGTTTTTGGAACAAAATAAATAATGTATCTGTAACTCATTCTAAACAGTATTACAACTAACTGATGTATTAAAAGAATTTTATAATAAGTTATTTTAATGGTACTTATAAGTACCGTTGGTAGATAAAAGGTTAAAGAAAATGGTGAAAGGATTATATTTAAATGAAGTAAATGTTATACAAATGATGACTATGGTATGATTGATCATTTGTGCCTGGCTAACATAAAAGTATCAAATACATTTTCAATGGCAGAAAAACTTTGGTAGTTTTTGGTTAGCTGCATGCAAGTGTTATATATGCATATATATGTATCTATATTACATATGTATGTATTTATAGCACTAGTGTATGGTTAATTGAAAAGTACCAAATTTTTTTAATGTTTTTTATTTTTTACATATTGCTTATAGTACAGGAGTTGGTATTGTTCAAAGCATCTGGATTGAAAATTTGGTATTATTTGGTTATCCCATCAACCATTTTTGCCAAATTATAAAAATCACCAAACAAATAGCCAAATTATGCATGTTGATATACAGTGGCGGTCAAAAGTTTCCGGCCAAGCAAATTTTTTTTAGTTAATTTGTAAGTATACCCATATGAAGAGGAATCTCAAAGTGATACTTATACATTTTATTGACATAAAAGTTAGGAACTTACTTATAGAAAAACATGTAAATATCAATAAATTTAATCAACAAAATTAAGTATAAAGGAAAACGCATGTTCTCAAAAGTTTCCGGCCACCTTCGCAAGTTTGTAAAAAAGTGGTATTGTAATAGAAAATTACAGTGATCAACAGCATTTACAATTAGTATTTTATTGTATTACTATTTTATTGTCTTTAGTAATAAGTACTGCGGTGCAACAGCATGACATTCATGCAATCAACGGTTTAAAATCGTTTACGGTACGTTTTTTCTACATTTCTTGCAATTTTGGGGAAATTTGGGCTGATTTGGAATATTTATAGTTCCACAGACTTTTGTAAACTTCTTTCCAAATGTTTTCTGTTGGATTCATGTTGGGCGGTTGGGCTGGCCATTTCAAAAACGAAATTTTTTGTGCAAAAAACCATTGCTTGTTTAGTCTTGCATACATTATTTTTGTCGTTATCATGTTTAGAAAAATAGTTGCGACCTAATTTTCTTCTCTAATAAAGCAGAAAATGATCTTGCAAGATATCTTTATACATTGCATCATTCATCTGGCTGTCGATTTCAAATTATGGACCGACACTTTTTGAAGAAAATACTCCCCAATGCATAACCTCTGCCATGCTTCATTGTAGGAATTACATAGGTCGAATCATATCTTTTGTTGTTAGGTCATCAGACATTGTGTCTGCCATCATTTCCAAAACCGTTTTGAATTCGATTGGTGGAAAAATAGTACTTTTGTCCAGTTTTCTCGTAATCAGGCTTTGTATTTTTGGGAAAACGCCAGCCAGGTACCTTTTTTTTTCACCTATGAAAAATTTTTGAACACCGACTCTTCCAAAAAGTTCTGTATCATATCAGCATCTTGACACAGTAGACCAACTTATTTCAGCAGTATTTTCATTTTGTAAATCGCAGTATATTGCAATGGAATTTTCATGTGGATTATCAATTCTTTTTTCTTCTGATAATTCTGTTCACAGGAATAATGATTTTCCTGGGTCTCCCGGACCTTGAAAGTTCTGGAGGCCACGGCTATTTTATATAATTTTTAAATATTGTTTATTATCAATTTTACCGATCAATAATTTTGTCGCAATATCTCGAAGATTTGCCTTTTAGCGACAAATTAATCACTCATTTACGAACAATAAATGTTGAACATTTCAATTTTGAATTTAAACTATGCTATATATACTGATTCATCCATAAACACAACCAAAAATCACTTTACTTATAAAAAAAATCTAAAGAATGATGAGTGGCTGGAAACTTTTGCACACGCGAACTTTGAATTCTACCCTTTTGCATGAAGCATCTTTAGTATCCAATTAAAATGATCACATGGTCAGAGGTCATTCACATATTCTTAACTTTTGAAGCAATTGTGCTTTTTCTTTGCTGAAACCTTTTGGTAATAAATAAGAAACTAACTGGTCGGAAACTTTTGACCACCACTGTAATTTTTATTTTAAATAACGAAAGAACAAATAAATTAGTAAACCATGTAAAAAACACAAATAAAAAGTGGAATTAAAAACAACTTGATGGCGTTTTGAACATGTGTATTGTGTATATTGTCATTGAATGCGACATTCACAATCATCCATTATTGGCATTTAAACTTATTATTTGGTAATAGTTTTTTGCATGATGGAATAACCAAGTAGTACTGAAAATTCTTATGTCAGTTAGTAATGAAAAATCATACAAACAAAATGAACTATGTATAACTAGGTTTAACAAGCTAGAAATAGGTTTAATTAAATGATTATTAAAAATGCATAATGTTTTACCTTTAATGCAATAAAAAATTTATGGTTTGAAAACTTTGGTAGAACTAATGCTTAGGAACTTAAAAATGATTTTCAGGATCTTTCTCGTACGAGGCATATTTCCAGGAGCAGATTGCCAAAAAGAAACGTGACCACTCTTATCGAGTGTTTAAGAAGGTGAATCGTCTAGCGAACAATTTTCCTTGCGCCAAGGAATACACAGCTGAGGGGAAAGAGATCATTGTATGGTGTAGCAACGATTATTTGGGGATGAGCCGACATCCAAAGGTGCAAGAAGCGGTCAAGTAAGTTGAGTTACGACTTGCCTGGTGGGTTTTGAAATAATATAGCTTTGTTACATAAATACCATATTTACTCGTGTATAAGGCGTACTTTTTTTCCAAAAACTTAAGGCGTAACTCCTAGGTGTGCCTTATACACGGAATATTTTTTTACCGTTGGATGCAATCGAACGATATACATGTGAAACAAGAAATTATTCAAAGAAGATACTAAAACTCGGAAAATGTTACTTAATTGAAGCATTACTGCTTTTTTATTTCATTCCTTGCAGTTTTTTATACTTTACAGCTAATGACAATATCTAAACGCTAATTAGCAATTCTCTTTTCCGTCACTCATTCCTATATCTCGTCATTCTCTTACAACCCGAAGTCTAAAAATGCATTTTCGTCTTGTTTTCTGGTCTGGTGTAATGTTTGTTTCGACTTTTTTTTTTTTTACTGAAATTCATTTGGTCATTCTTCACTAGTGTATCAAATTTATGGTGCGCCTTATATACGAGATTTTAAGAAATCGCGATTTTTACTTGTAAAGTAGGGGTGCGCCTTATACATGCATGTGCCCTATACACAAGTAAATACGGTATATCTTTTACTTCATTTGTTTAAAAAAAACATAATTTGAACAGCAAATAATATTTTAAAAGAAATTCCTCAATTTCCTTCAGGATGAAGAATATATGTGCAGAATATTCAGAAATATTTAAATCAGCTTTAAATTTTGATGTTTATGATGACATACTTGTATGAATGTACTTTTTCCACTTTGCTGTTTTTGAAAAGCAAATACAGAAACAAACTGCATGTAGAAAATGGAGGTCAATGTTTTCAGTAATCTAAAAAGGTGATAAATAGGTATTTATGTCTTTTTTTATAACCACTGCCCTTTTTTTTCTTTTAAACCTGGCAGTTTATGAGAAGTGTCAAGTGACAATATACAATATTTTTTTTTAATGTGTAAAGACTCTACTGCTAAATTCAAATTATTCCAAGAATTCTTTATAAAAAACTTAATTTTAATTGTTTGTTTAAGCAATGTTTTGTTAACTGTGAGTTAATATTTCACTTTGTAGAGTCACTTTGTTTGTCACTTATTCATGGAACATAAGACATTGCTTTTGCTAAAAATGTTTAAACTTTAAATAATTTCAATTTTATACATGAATGATTGTAATTATTTGATATAAATTATTTTGAAATCAAGTTATATTACTTATGTATCCAACAAAGTTTATTTTTATCAATAATATGCATGTATATGCAATAAGAATGTTTTTATTTAAAAAAAAAAAAAAACTTTCTTTTTTCTTTATGAAAGTTGTTTTTTTCTTTAAAAAAGCCCCCCCCCCCCCCAAAAAAAAAAAAAAGTAATTTATTGAAATATTATGAAATTCTCTTAGAACAATTATCTACACACTTGAAAATGTAAAAAAATGAATCCCCCCCCCCCTCCCCAAGAAACAAAAAATCAAAAATTTGTTTCTTAAGTTCCAAAAAACTGTTAATAACTTTGCTCCATCAATAGCCGTGAGGTTCTGCCCTTGAAACTGGTAGACGGGAGGTGCTGGGTTCGAACCCAGTTGTGCCTGTTGGCCTAATTGTTCAGAGTTTTATATTCTTTCTATGAACCTTGAATTTCCTTGCATAAGTATGGGCTAGGTTCCTATAGAGAGAGACCTCCTACAGGAGGCAGCCCCCCCCCCCCTCTTAGGACTTATATCCCTCATGTTGATAATTTGCTATCACAAGCATAACCAATCAACTTTTAGAATTTGATTCTATGTTTCAATTAAGTATATTAGCTTGTAATTTTTGTTTGAAAAACATTTTCTAAAATTTGACATTGTTGCCATACAATTAATTCATTTATATCCAACAATGCTTATTTTTATCAATAAAATGTAATAGGAAAATATTTCTATAAAAATCTGGTTTAACCCCCCCCCCCCCTAAAAGAAATAAAAAGTAAAAGAAACTATTTTTTTTTTTTTTAATTTGGCTTTAAAAAAAAAAAAAAAAAAAAAAAAGGAATTGAAAAACTCCTTCTGAAAAAGGAGATATTTAAAAGACATTTAAAAAAATCTTAATTAAGTTGCCAAAATTCTTTAACCTCCTGACTCTGTGAAAAAGGTCAAAATTGTAACACTGTTTTCTCTGTAATTTATTTAATATATATATATATATATATATATATATATATAAAATCCACACATAATTTGCAAATGTAAACAATGAAACATTCAGTTCAGATATAGGGACAAAATTGCACTGTTTTAGTTTATATCAATTCAATACATATTTTAATTAGTAGA
This sequence comes from Maratus speculifer, assembly GCA_964019185.1. Taxonomy (NCBI): domain Eukaryota; kingdom Metazoa; phylum Arthropoda; class Arachnida; order Araneae; family Salticidae; genus Maratus; species Maratus speculifer. Next base: position 281,123,149 of record OZ025300.1, on the reverse strand, counting down.
ATTTGTTAATATGACTGAATTCATATCTTTTCATGAAGGAAGAATAAATTAAACAAATTCAAGACATTATTGATATCATTGGTCATGCCAATCTTTTTACCAAATATATTTATGCATGAATCAAGCTTTTTTGGCTATTAAGTCTGGTTAAATCTGAAATAAAACTTCCTTATTTTATGGTTTTGATGTGAATTAGTAATGTACTTTTATGTTGCAAGTTTCATTAAATAATTTTGGAAAAACACATCTCATCTTTATAACGAATATTTGATCATACATTGATTATTGTTATGTCATGTTGTATTTAATTTAGAAGTTTATTAAATTTATTTAACATGACATACCTGTGTTTTTATCATCCCCCAGTCAAACTTAATGTTTTGAAAAGTACAATCAGCGCCATTGCTTCAATCATCGTTCTGAAGTAAATAAAGTGATCCTATCAAGCTAGTTCTACTGTGATTTTGGATCACTGTGAATCGCTTTTCAGGGCCTTGCCGCAGTCTATGTTTGACGTCATAGTTTATGAGCCAATGGCGCTTAACGTACGTAGTTCTTTTGGTATTTTCAGAAGTTTTTCTCTTTGGATAATGGCAACTTGGACATTGCGGAAGATATGTAAATATCCAAAGCAGATGTGTATATAATGAAGTACAGCTTTGTTCTTCCTCTTTTTTTTTTCGTTATACTTGTTTAAATGCACTATCGTTTGTTTGAATGCAGCTGTTCTGTTTTACCCTGTCATGACGGCGATGTAACTAATTAAATAAATGAATTTGAATGCTGCTTAAATTTTAAACTTAAATTATTCATGTTTTTAAACCTTTTGTTATTCGGCATAGTTTGCTGAAATTTTGCTGTACATCATGATCTTTCATTAAATTATTGTTGTTATTGAAATTTACGCCTTTTTACTAAGTCTTCCACAATTACATTTCCTATGCATCAAGATTCCACTGTGCACTTTTGAATTGAATCTATATCAATTATTAACTTGACCTTTGCTTTTAATATTTTAAAAATGATCTAAATTTTTATTATTTTAGTTCATTGCCAGTGGCGCAGCTAGAATTTAGTTCTAGGGGGGGTTTTGAGTTTCTGATAAAGGTATTTTCCGGTTATTTGAATCACTGATTAATAGAATCAGTACTAATTAGAATATTCACTGTATAATACTTAAAGTGCATCTGTGTAGCAGGAAATCATCATTCTTTTAGCAAAATACGTCTCAGAAAAGTCATTTAGTTTAAATAACCAATTTTTACCTAACTAATCCTAAAAAACAAATTACAATATGCATTTTCACAGTTTTAAGTAGAATTGTTGCCATTTAATTGAATCGCTTTATTAAATGAAATCTGATTCAACAAAGCGGCAGATTCCGAAATATACCAAAACGTTTAAATATTAAGTTTGGTTTTGATTCATATAAGCGGTAATTATAGCGATCTTTCTCAGCTCTGGGAGGGGTTTTAACCCAAAAACCACCCCCTTGGCTGTGCCACTGTTCATTGCTATTTTATTATATTGCAAGCATTCATTATTATAGTTTTAAATTGCATTATTAACTACATTCAAATGACTTTTTTAAAAAATGTAAACAAAGCAATGACCAGAAATCAGCAAAATTTTAAAATCTGCACAACCTCTGGTCCCAAGCTGTGTGGATTTGAAGGAGTCTACGGTATAAAAATATTGATTTTGTTGCAGCAAAAAGTGCAGTTTAGTGAATGGATATATCAGATTGCGGAAGTCAGGAGGTTAATAACTTATAGAATTGTATTCTATGTTTCAATTAAGTACATTAACTTGTAAGTCAGTGGCTAGTAATGGTTGTTGGAAAAGCATTTTCTAAAATTTGACATCAATGCCATGTTCCATCATGTGGATATCATCATATCCATAAAGGGTCAATTGGATAAAAATGATTTATTTTCTTTTTTAAAAAATAAAGAAAACCAGTCTAATATTTATTAAAAAGTGTTATCATTCAACTTACAAAAATGTTTTTTTAGAAAAACAAGTTTTACAGTTAGTTACATTTCTTTAAACAGGTAAAAGAAAAAAAAAGTTAGAAATTAGAATTTTATGAAATTGCTTTAGGACAATGATCTACACACTTAAGAAATGTAAAATATAAAGCCCCCCCCCCCTCCAAAAAAAATATATCATAAGAACTTCCTCTTAATTAAGGTCCAAAATTGTTAAATAACTTTTAGAATTGAATCCCATGTTTCTAACAATATTAACTTGTAAAAAGTTTTTAGACAGTAACTAGTAAGTAGTTTTAACTTTTTTAATTAGTAGTTTTAATTTGCTAGTAGTTAGTAGTTTTTGTTGGAAAAACATTTTCTCAAATCTGACAATTGATGTCATACAATTCTTTTCAGAGATGAAGAATTGAAGATCTTTGGCCATATAGTGTATATGTAAAAACTAGAGATGGGAATGCTCGGAAAAAAACCCAGAAAAATTGGGAAAAAAACGGCTTTTTTCAGTTTTTTTCCGAAGGCATACTTTTTAATTTTTCCAAACTGGAAAAATTGAAATTTCATTTGTAAAATAATGTCTTGAAAATTTTGTAATAGCTACATTCTCATACTTTTAATTTTATTTATTACTTACCCATCATACGTAGTATAGGGTAAGTCTTGCAATCGTTTTGAAAATCGAACTTTTTTTTGACGGATTTACACGTTTTAGCGGAGATTCCGAAAAACATATTTTTAGAAAAAAAAAAATTTGCCGTCCGTCCGTCTGTCTGTCTGTAAACGCTCTATATCCTGAAGAAATTGAGATAGAGACTTGAAATTTTGTATGTAGTTAGTATGTAAGAATGGGACAAACCCTATTTAATATTAGCAACCTCGATTATCCGGAACTATTTTTTTCGGACTCTCAAAAAATTCGTTCTGATGAAAGGTATATAAAAATTTTCGAATTTTTTTGTTCTAAGGAATGGACGTAAAAGACAATGAAATGACACACATTTTGCATATAGAGCGAAGTCGATCGGATTATTAATTGCCGAGATATTTGTAATCTTGTTTTCCACATTCGTCGATTTTTCATGACCCTGTATTTCATTCAAATTTCAATTCAGAAGTATATTTTAATTGGAAATGAGACACTTAATCCGACGCAGTTAATTGTTAGTTAATAGAATTATTATTTTTGGAGTTATAAGGATGTTTCTTTTACGCAGTTCAGTACTACTTGAGTAGTTTAGCGTTTTATATAATTTGTCGAAATAAGTACATCAGCAGTTCTTTAATATAGCAATACTATGTATATTAACACTATTTAAATTTTACTTATGAATTGCAATGCATTGTATAAATAGTTTCACATGTTTTATTTTCATATACATATTCATGATGGGTAAGTATTACGGTGGCCCCCAACGACTAGTTTTTATGTTGAATGTTCCACATAAAAACTTTAATATGGGTAATTTGATCTCTCAGCAGAAATCTGTTTGAGAAGACTTGAAAGGATCCTTCACATTTTTTTTCTAGTTTGAAACACAAGACCCTTCGCAAAATTTCTCTTGGAAAATAGACATTTCAATAAAAAGTTTAATCTCTAAATTGAATCTTACAAATGCAGTGATTGAAGAAAAAAAAAATCTCATACCATATAGCAGCTGAATCTTATCAAGTTGTATATATGTATGAATAACCTTATTAAAAATGTCTAAATACAAACCTAAATGTAGTAATAATTTCTAAATCATAAATTCTGACTATATTTTGTATAAGTATAAACACAAGGAAGTTCACAATTTCACAAAAACAGGATTACATGAAAAAATCTAGATATATAATTAAATGCAACTTCTCTTTTTAAGAATTAATTCATGTGCAAAATTATTTCAATAATATGCTGATTAATGGGAATGGTAAAATTAAAAATTGAACATAAAATTTGAAGCATGCATTTATTACTTTCTACTATCTTTACGAAAAGTAAGTATTGAATTCGCGAAAAATTTGACTTCCAGTTTTTGGTGTATTTAAACGTTTTAGAAAATCTTGAACACGATTTGGTGGGTTTTGGAAAATATCTGTCACTCTGTGAATCTGAATGTGACAAAAATGTTATGGGCACTCTATCTCAAGAACTAATGCACATAATTTCACAAAACTTTAGATTCAGTTATACCTTGATATAAACTCGAGATTTAGTTGTTAGTGTATATCATCTAACCGATAGCGCTGCTATGCTGCATTATTCATGATTTCCACAATAGTTCTATTTCAAGAACTTAAATTCGATTTTTCATCAAACTACAGATTCAGCCAGTTCCTGATATATATTAATGTTGTTTAGTTTTTGGTATAAATTGTCCTTAGGTGGCTCTACTATGCTGCATTTTTCAAGATTTTGTTATAGCTGATTAATTGAAGGTTTTTTCAAGGAGTTGAATCTAAAATTGACCTCCACTTTACCTCCATAATATACAGTAATGTTGCAAAACATGGGCAGTTAGCTTTAAAAAAGTACAACTGCGATGAAAAAAAAAATGCATATTTTATTACAAGTAAATACGGTCCAAGTTATACTTTACTTCTTGATTAAACTTTGAATTTTAGTAGTTTTCTAAAGCACAGTAGAAGTTTATCTCTGTGTGCAACTGCTTTTGTTAATTCCTCAAATAGCGAGCATTTTCTATTTGTAGTGTTCTGTTTTCATAACTTTTGAGTTCCACTCTTAGAAATATGACATTACCACATGGAAATATTATTGAATATGGTTTCTTATTCAGGAATGGAATACCAGATTTCAGGATAAAAAGAAAAAACATTAGGTATGTTTAATTGAACATTAAAAAATATTTTCTGATTTCAGTGAGTAAAAATCTAACAGTCAATAAATCCTATGCTGTTTTTTAGTTGCAGACCTGAGTAAGCCAAACTAAAACTTAGTTATGTTTGAATTTAGATTATAAAACTAAATCAAAACTTTTTTGAGTTGAGATTGTAAAGCTATACCAAAACTAAACATTTTTTAAAAGAAATTATAATTGTAAGAAAAAAAATATAATATTGTAAAAATATACATTTTTTAAAACAATAGAATTTTTGAATACTGATATACATAATAATGACAAAACTGCAATAATTTATTTCATTAAACTAGTATCATTTACTTAAAAACTATACTTATGTAAATGGGATACATAATTTATTTCATTCCAAACTGTAGGCATATTGGCTCAGGTTTTTACATTAGACCAATTGGTAGTTAAATATGTAACTGAAAAATCATTTCAACAGAGATATGATATAACAAACAATAGTATTTAATAAAAATTCTTAGGCTGTGAGGAAAAAAAAAAAACTAAATTTTAATAAGCAGACTGTTTTTTCTTTTTATTTTGTAATATAAAATAATTTTCTTTTAATATAAATAAATGGAAAAAAATGTTTATTATTTAATATTCTCTAAGAAAATATAATTTATTTGGGAGAAACAATCATAAAAAATGTTTTTTTTTTTTTTTTTCAACTTTTCTGATTTTTTTTCCGAAAAAAAACAATAAAAAAAGTTTTTTCCGCCATTTATATTTTTTTTTGAAAATTTACATCTCTAGTAAAAACAAAAAGACCTGATTTAAATAATAATTATAAAAAAAAAACCCTGCTCTTGTTGGGGAGGGGGGTCATAAAAACTTTTTTTCCAACCCTGTTTTCAACAAGGAAAAAGAAAAAAAAGGGGGGGGGGGAATTGAAATATTGAAATAATATGTAAGGAATTGAAATATTATGAAACCCTCTTAAGACAATCATCTACACATTTAACCATTTAAACGCCAATGTTCGCAAATGGGAACATTGCATTATTCGTAATACAAAGATATATTTTCCAACATAATAACGATGTCCTTATTTTTTCTATAAAATATAAGGTTGATTTCAACTTTTGAAAAAAATATATATATTAATGTTTAAACATTTATCTCAGGTATAAGGAAAATGTAAATTCCTTAATTTGCATAAAAATATATTATTTACTTTTATCGTTTTCTTTATATTACTTGCATTTGACCACTAGGAATTAGTTTTTCGAATTTGAGAAAATAGCCAAGAGCAATATACAATAACATACAGTGGAAAATAATTTGTTATATTTGCTTAGGTTGTCAATCAATAATTATGTTCTAAAAAGTGAATTCTGAAATGAAAACAGCCCAAAAACTGCAAAAATATTTGTTTTTATTATTTTCTAAATTTGTATGCATAAATTAAAACATTTCAAGCTGTAATATAGGAAAAACCAAATTATTACATTGCAACATTAATTCCGCGTGTAAACGGTTAAAAAATGTAAAAGAAAAAAGGCAAAGATATTTTTCTGAATAATTTGCCTTTAATAACTTTTAAAATTGTATTATATGTTTCGATTAAGTCTATTAACTGGTAAGTCAGTGGCTTGTAGTTTTTGTTGTAAAAGCATTTTCTCAAATTTGTCACTGATGCCATTACATCCTATTCAGGGACGCAGTTAAAAAGGTTTGAATTCAGCATAGCGAAAGATTTCATAAGATACCCCACATGATATACAAAAAGATTTTCTTTTCTTTAATTAACTTAATTCGCCCAACTCCCCCTTGAATATGTTTGTGAATGTTTAATAATGTGTAAATATGTGGATCAGCAGTCTTTATTACTTCTCCCAATTTGAACTTTCTATGTTCTATAGTTTACAAGTAAAATTGCTGTGACACATGTACTGTGACACTGGGGTGATCTTATAATGGATCTGTTATCACTTTATAAGTACGGAATCTTAAAAAAACATCCAAAGAATGTTCTCTTAATTGAGTTAAGGTGCGGAAATTCTTTAAGGGTGTTCTTAACTGCTCCGCTCAACAAGCGCAAAACATTTTGACACATTTACAAATTCATTTTTTAACGGTGAAGACATAAATTGGAAGGCCTGACTAGGGAAATGATTTTGAATCGAGCTTATTTTTCCATTTTGTGATAATTAAATCACTTATCGAGTTATAAGCTATTTCGATAATGCAGTCACCCGTTTTTCTCCTGCTTTTCGACCAGTTTTTCTGCTTTCGTCGGGAAATGGGCTCAAAAACATCCACTTTGAAGGCTTGTTATGAAAAATCTATTGTGTTTTAAACAAAAAACAGAAAATTGAGTGCCATTAGACAGTTTCTGAATAACACCTGCTATTTTCATGCATTTCCGAAGAAAAATAAATTAAAGCATGTGTCACAAAGTTGCCCTTTTTGATTTAAGAACTCTCTTAATAACTTATAGAATTGAATCCTGTGTTTTTAAGAATATTGACTTATAAGTAGTTTTTAGTTAGTAGTTTTAATTTGTAGTTTTAATTTGTATGTAGTTTGTAATTTCTGTTGGAAAAAGATTTTCAAAAATTTGACATTGATGCCATAACCATTCTTTCAGGGATGCAGTTGAGGCGCACGGTGCAGGGGCTGGTGGCACCCGCAACATCTCTGGCAATTCCACGTACCACGAAGAACTGGAACAGGAGCTGGCATCGCTGCACAAAAAACAAGCGGCCCTCCTCTTCACCTCCTGTTATGTCGCAAATGACTCTACTTTGTATACCCTAGCCAAGCATTTGCCAGGTAACACATCTGCTTTCCTCATTACCATCCAATATATAACTACTTTTTGTTATGATAGACCTTGTTCACAACAGATGGTGCCTCTGTGGCGCGCTTGTATGATCGACAATTACTGGTCAATCAGCAGTCCTGCACTAGCTGTGATGTAGTGATGTTGTATTATCTGAATAAGTGTATGTTAATATTTCCTAACTGCCTACCGGCATGAGTTCCTACATCACCATTAACGTACCAAAATACTACATCAATATATTAAGTATTTATAATTAAATGTATTATATGTGATTAAATATGTTATAATAATTATTTACTCAAACATAATATTCATTTCTGCTACGAGAACTAGATTCTAACCAGTTGTTGTCAAGTTTAATAATTTGTGTGAAAAGCTAACATGCACATGCAAAATAACATTGTTTATGTGAAATACAATAGACTCTCTCAAATCCGCACAGCTTGGGACCAGACGTTGTGTGGATTTTAGAATTTTGCTGATTTATGGTCATTGCTTTGTTTACACTTTTTAAACAGCAATTTGAATGTAATTAATAATGAAATCAAAACTATAATAAATGCTTAAAATATACTAAAATATTAAAATAAGTAGTAAACTAAAATAATAAAAATTTAGATCATTTTTAAAATGATTAAAATATGAAATGCAAAGGTCAAATGAGTAATCAATATTGTATAATTAAATATTCATTGTAAAGATGAATTTGCTTTTTCTAAATGATTCAATGAAATTCACCTCATATAGATACATTAATTCACATCAAAATCATAAAGTAAGGATGTTTTATTTCAGATTTAGCCACATTTAATTTAAAAAAAAGCTTATTAAAATACATAAATATATTGGTAAGAAGATTATAATTACCAGTGTTATCAGCAATATCTTAATATTTATTTATTTTTTTTAAGAAATAAGTTTATTTTTCCTTCATAAAAAAACATGTATTCAGTAATATTTATAAAAATTACAAATTAAAATTCATATAGAAGTGATATAAAACTACAAGTCAAATTTTGTCCCTGTAATTGAACTGAACGTTTCATTTACATCTGCAAATTATGTACGGATTTGAGGGAATCTACTGTAATCCGCAATTTTCTATAATTCACATTACTTTAGGAATGTAAACAGTGAAATAAACAGTTAGCAAAAATTTACGAATTCGTAATCCAAAAGTGATTTTTTAAAACCAATAATAAAAAAAATTGAAAAAATCCTAATAAAACATCTACTTATTTTCAGCATGACTCTTTTATTTTATTAACAAGTAAGAAACAAACTATATTACAGACTATATTTAATTATTTTTATTTAAATGCTCATATACATAAATTTTTTTTAATAACATAACTTTAAAAAGGCATTTTTTGAGATAGCAGATTAAATTAGTTATATTTCATATTTATCTTTTCATATTATACTGATTATCGAATTAAAATGCTATCTAGGAATAATAAAATGTCTCATGATCCATAATACTCTATAATCCACAATATTCCATAATCCGCACAGCCTTTTGGTTTCAAATTGTGCGAATTATAGAACTTCGACTGTAAATAATTAAATGTGCTATCTGTGATTAAATATATTATAATAATTATCTAATCAAATATAATGTACAATTCCGTTTGACAAATACCAATTACCACCAAACTTGATAATTTGTGTAAAAGGCTAACACACACACAAAATAACATTGTTGATGCGAAATACTAAATAGATTTTTGCTTTGTTGCAAAGATTTTGAAATGCATTTGTAACTATACAAATGCATAGCACCTATAGACGCTGTCTGATCCAGTTTATTTTAATAATAAAACAGTGCAAAATTAACTGAACCAGGGCTGTAGCTAGAACTAATAATAGTGGGGGGGGCCTATTTTTATCCCTCCTCTCTTATTGATGACTGCTAGCTACGGTCCTGCTTAAACGGTCTATGGCTAGCTATGGTCCTGCTAGCTACGTCTCTTCAAAAATCACCTCAGCAAGTATTATGTTTCTACTTTTAAAAATGAGTTTGAAATTATATTGGAAAATTTCAAACTGTTCTGAGGGTGGTAAAATACTTTTTCAAATGCACTCTTAATTTGGCCATTGTTTTTGGACCTTAAGGGTGTATTTGAAAAAGGAACTTTTATGTCCTCAACAGCTTGAAATTTTCCAATACAATTTCAGACACATTTTTAAAAGTAAAAACATGAACTTGCATAGGGGGGTTTTTGAAGAGATGCTGTGTGATTTCATTTTTTGCTCCACTCATTAGAATTCGATTTACAAACTATTACTTTTTCAGTAGGACCTTTTTCTTTTGTACCCAGATCTTCCGCTTCTTGAAAATTCGGTTAAAAATGCCGTTTTTGAGATGAGATCATAATGGAGCTATTACAGTCAGTTTAATAAGAAACATTAGAGTACCTACAGTGTGAATAGGCACTCATTTATCTTTCTGCATCACAAAGAGGAAAAACAAGTTGGAAATTGCACATGAAGCGTAGCAAATGAGGTGCATTCGTATGATAATGAAATTTTAAAAATATTCAGATCTCGGTGATATAGTAGAGCGTACTTCGGGTACAGTATAATAGTCGAAATCTTTGTGTTTTTGTAAATCTGCAGGAAGTAATTTTTATTACACCTCAGCAACGTATATCTTATTAATAAAATGTGAAATAGTTGAATATAATTAAAACATGCCCCAAACAATGTTTCCCCATATAGCATTATGTAATGGAATACTTTTGTGTGGCCCTGTAATTAAATAATAAAAATTCTTTGCATCACAGATTGTACAGAATGCATATTTTAGTACATACTTCATAGATTCATGCCAATTCTATTATGTTCAAATGAGTGTAACATCATTAAAATGTATTTGAAACCTTTTTCCCATTGACCGTAATGGAATGGAATACTTTTGATTGTCCCTGTAAATGATCTATGCATCCGACTTTCATAACATTTGAAATGACTCGACAAAATTACGTAATAACTATATGTGTTGAATTTCAAATGATTAAAATGCATTTGAAACTTTTTTCCCCATTGACCGTAATGTAACGGAATCTTTTTTATTGTCCCTGTAATTGATCTATCCATCCGATTTTCATAACATTTGAAATGACTCGACAAAATTATGTTATAATTATGTATTTTAAATTTCAAACGATTCGGCTGGGTAGTTTTTGCGTTGTAATATGAGGACGGACAGACAGACGGACGGACTGAGCGACAACAATAGGTGCTACATATTTACATAATTACGAACACATCTAAAAATAGGCCCCCACCCCCACTATTATTAGTTCTAGCTACAGCCCTGGTTCAGTTAATTTTGCACTGTTTTATGTATACGATAAACTGGATCAGACAGCGTCTATAGGTGCTATGCATTTGTATAGTTAAGCAGGACCGTAGTTAGCAGTCATCAATAAGAGAGGAGATATATAAAATAGTGCATATTCACATTGTAGGTTATGTTTCTTATTAGGGTGTATTTCGATTACAACTGCTTATTTTCCGATTTATTTTTGAATTCATTTTTGCTCTCAAATGCACCAAACTTTCAAAATCTCTTATTTGGAAAGTACACATGGTGCGTGAATGTCAATTTTTTGATAAATGCAGAAAATATTGCAAAAAAAGCAATCAAAAACAGCATTTCGAACAGATTTTTCCCTAGCGGGAGACCTGGGAACGAAAAAAAGGGTCATACTTATAAGGTAATTGTTTATAACTCAAATTCTAATGAATTGAGCATAAAAAGACATCACACGGCACCTCATACGTCCCTTCAAGAATCCATTCAGCAAGTTTCATGTTTCTGCTTTTAAAAATGTGTCTGAAATTGTATCGGAAAATTTCGAGCTGTTGAAGGTAGAAGAGCGTTTTTTCGAATACACCCTTAAGCTGTTGTAATAATTCCATTTTATGCTAAGAAAAGAATAGGATGATGGAAAATTTAAGTGTATAATGAGTGCAGCATTAAACATGATGTTAACTTCCTATGTGCCAATGGGATGAGTGATTGTTGAAACACCTATTTTAGATATAATTTAGTAATTCTGCAGAACTGTGAAATGGCCTCCAAACAACTAAATTACATTTTTGAACAGAATTTCATTTGGATTTTTCAGAACAGAAATCTTAGTACAGTATAGGATCCGTTATCCAGAATGCTTGGGACCCAGAGCATTCTGGATAAGTGGTTTTTCCGTAATTCGGAACAAAAATGCACGAAATAATTTCATAAATAGGTAAATATGAATACTAATACATGTAAATACCTTAATTTATAGATTAATTTACACAAAATGAAAAAATACAAAGGAAAAAAATATACATATGAAATTTAATTTTGAGATTCTGAAACAGAATCTTTTGATTGGGATTTAGCAAACATTTCTATGATAGTCTTTTGCTTACAGTGTGTCTCTTGCACTAATTATTCTTGTATTTTGTACTGAGACATGATTTGCTGCTCATGGAAGTAGCTCCTATGTTGCATGCCTGAAATTAATTGTTTGTTATAAAATACTAATTTTTCATTCGATACCTTTTCAACTGATTCATTCTGCTGGTTGTCCTTCTCATTATCACTTTCATCAGATATAGTGTTTGTCATCATTTCACAAATCTCACTGTCAGTCATGTGATTAGTGACAGGAATGTTTTCATTGGCTTCTAAACAATCTTCCACAGCTTCTTTATTAAGCAATTTAGCTTCTGGACAATTAAAGCCTTTGGCATATGCCAATAGATCAGCAATAATCTGTTTCTCTTTCAAAATCTTGAAGCCTTCAATCTCAAGCTCATTTTCGTCGTCAAAAAATAATGCAGATGGCCACAGATTGTATCATCCATGGATAAGTGCATCCTTATCCACAGCCTGTCATGCTTTAGCAGCACTCCACAAAGCATCTTTGGTTGTGAAGATTCTCTGGAAATTTTTTATCCCAATTCATTTGTTGCACTCTGTGAGCATTTTTTTAAGAAGCCATTTTTATAGTGAGTTTTTAGATTTCCGAATCCCTTGATCTAATGGTTGGATAAGTGATGTTATCTGCAATTTGGAGGCAAAAACAACACACATTATCCATTTTTAAGAATTCTGCTTCAGGATGGGCCGTTTTTTTTTTTTTTTTTTTTTTCGTGATCTTCTGAAGAAATTTGTCTTTTATTGCGATTTTTTTCATGAAAGTTGCCGTTTTTCGTGGTCTTTTGTTGAAATTTTCTGTTTTTCGCGAATTTTTTGTCAAAATTTGCCGTTTTATCGCGATTTTTTGGACTACATTTGTTATTTTTATTTATTTACTTATTATTATTATTATTTTTGCAATCTTTTGGAAGGAAATCTGCCTTCTTTGTGGATTTTGTGACGAAATTACCCATTTTCTCGCGAATCATTTGAAAAAATTTGCTGTAAATTAGTCGTTATTTTTTTTATTTTTAACGAATTTTGCCGTTTTTCCATGATTTTTTGACGAAATCTGCGGTTTTTCGGGATTTTTTGACAAAATTTTCTGGGTTATTTTTTCGTGATTTTTTTTGAAGAAATTTGCCTTTAATCATGGATTTTTTTTGACGAAAATTGCCATTTTTCGTGATCTTTTGTTGAAATTTGCTGATTTTCGCGAATCTTTTGTCGAAATTTGCCTTTATCGCGATTTCTTGGACTATATTTGTTATTTTTTTGCAATCTTTTGGGGGAAATCTGCCTTCTTCGGGGATTTTGTGACGAAATTACCTATTTTCTCGTGAATCTTTTGATAAAATTCGCCGAAAATTAGTCGTTTTTTCTTGATTTTTAACGAATTTTGCCGTTTTTCCATGATTTTTTGACGAAATCTGCCGTTTTTCGGGATTTTTTGACAAAATTTGCTGTTTTATCGGGATTTTTTGGACTATATTTGTTATTTTTTTGCGATCTTTTGAGGGAAATCTGTCTTTTTTGGAGATTATGTGACAAAATTACCTATTTTCTCGCGAATCTTTTGACAAAATTTGCCGAAAATTAGTCATTTCGTGATTTTTAGTGAAATTTGCCGTTTTTTAGCGATCCTTTGATGGAGTTACACGTCCCTTGGTACGCGTAAGAGCTATTTTTTTCGTCCCGTCACCGATTTTTTGCTTAATTTACATGCTGTAGCGCGTCCGCGTCATCGTTGAAAAAAAAAAAAAAAGCTACTGATTTGCATTCCGGTTCTCAGAGCGTTCCGGATACCGGGAAGCCGGATAACGGATCCTATACTGTACCAGATGCAGAACCTTGGTATCTTTTCTGGGGAAGGCCTTAACCCCTCCGAGTTATGGTTTTTCATTTGATGAATACCTGTTGTTATCAATCTTAGCGCATAACATTTTTGATGCCAAATAAAGATTTTTGCTAAATTCCATCTAAATGTTTGTGAAAATTTTTCAAAAATAACAAATTAAGATATTTTGCTTGGTTTGCTTAGGTAAAAAAATAATTCATGTTCAATAAATAAGCAGCCATTAATACTGTCCCACTGTTACTGGAAAATTACTGCGCTTTTTCTTTTATGTGGCACATGTTTTCCCCCTTTAAATTTGCTTTTAAAATCTAAGTGTTATTTCATACATGTGTGTTTGAGATTATCATTAGCCTGCAAAATTTGTGTTGTGTTGTGTTTTTTAGCTTTTGTCAATTGATTCTTTTGAATTTTGTAGTTCTGAATGTGAAAAGGATTTTCATTCTTATCATCACATTAGAAAAAGGTGTTCCTTTTTAATCGAAGGGTAAAAATAAAAAGTGATTGACAGATTTTAAACAAAGGATGATGTAGAAGCAATATTTGTTCATAGAATGAGTGCATCAAATATATGTTGCCATTTAAATTTTATAAAATCTAATAATAAATTATCCTATCAGAGTACAATTTGTACCTTTTTAAAAAAATTTTAAGGAATTTGATTTTGTGGCAATAGAAAAAATAGTTGGGTTCTATTTAGTTAAACCGTCAACCAAAATACTACCGTCAAACTAAAGCATTAAATGCCAATAATGATGATCAAAAATGTCTCATTCACGTAACATTAAACTCGTATCACATGTTTGTTATGCCATCAAGTGATTTTAAATATGTAGTTTTATTTGTATTTTATTAGATTATTTGTTCTTTTGTTACTTTAAAAAATATATATGTTTCAATTTGTTTAATTTGGCGAAATTGGTCAACGGGATAACCAAGTCGAAAGATATCCAAAAAGTAAATTCCAATTTCACTATTTCATTGTTTGTATCTGAGATATTGCAGTTGGACCTGTCAAAAACTGTATGTTTTATCTGTGATCACAGCTCTATTACACAGTCTATAAAAATTACATACACAAATAAATATTATTGCATTAAGTAGCACATTTTGGCCATTAAGAGGCTACTTAAGTCATGCAAAAAGATGCACTATGTAATGCTAATTTTATGGAAGAAAATTGTAAAGATATCTGATTTGCATTTTAATATTTTTAAATGCTTTTGCATTGGATAGATGAGATTGATTTGTACAAAAGTCAATTTTTAATTTTTTGATTTTGCTTATTGGCATTTTTAATGTGAAAGCTTTCTCTTTCAGAACCAATTTTGAAAGTGAAAGCATGCTTAAAAAAAAAAAAAAAAAAAAAATCAAAGTTGTCAAAAGAAAAAAAGGCCGTCATACAGATCAACCTCAGCTATAAATGCCAAAAAAAATTAAAAATATTGAAATCCAAACAAGATATCTATAAATTTCTTCTAATGATTAGCATTAGCAAGCACATCTTTTCATGCGAGTGAAGTAGCCCCTTAAGGGCCCATACTACAGTCAAAGTTCTATAATCCGCACAAGTTGGGGCCAAAGGTTGTGCGGATTATGGAATATTGTGCATTATAGAGTATTATGGATTCTACATCATTTTATTATTCCTAGACAGTATTTTAATTCTATAATCAGTATAATATGAATAGATAAATAAAAAATACAATAATTAATTTAATATGCTACCTCAAAAAATGCCTTTTTAAAGTTATTTTATTTTTTAAAAAATTATACGTACAGTAGAACCCCGATAATTCAGATTAATTGGGACCGGACCCAATCTGGATTATCCGGAGAATTAGAAAAAAATGAAATAAAATAAAACAAACATACAGAAAATCATCTTCATGTTAAACTTATTGAATATTTACAGACAGTAAAAATGTTTACTTTGCTTAATTCTTCTGAAAAGATTTCAGAAAAAGTTTCTTTGATTCAGAATACGATGATGAAACAAGTTAATGTTATGGAAATTAGCCAATCACTTCTCAAACTTGGAAAAAAAAATATGACTAAACCGATCCAGATTTGTGGGGTCCGAATTTGCAGGGTTCTACTGTATGTATATTTGAATAAAAATAATTACATATGTTCCATAATACAGTTTGTTATTCACTGTTGATAATATAAAATAGCTATATTAAAAAAATAGACACTTTATTATGATTTTTTTATTATTTGTTTTAAAAAAATCATTTTTGGATCACGAATTTTTAAATTTTCTTAACTGTTAATTTCACTGTTTACATTGGTAAAGCAACGCGAATTATAGAAAATTGCGGATTATGGGTGCGCAGATTATGGATCGTCGACTGTAGTCACTCAGAAAAATCCGGATGATAATATTTAGTCCATGGGGACATTATTTTCAAATATCTCGCTCAAATTGTAATATTTTTACATGATTTTTTTGCATAAGATAGCTTGAAGACAGCCTACAACTGGGCTAGTTTTTATCTTTTTGATTTTTATTCCAGATTTTTCTTTAAAAATTACTTTAAATTTCGGAACCAGTTGGAACTGGATCTTAAATTTTAACTTTCATAATATAAAAAATTATATAACCAAAGTCGAAAAGGTAAAAATTAGAATCACCTTAGATTGTCCTCAACTATTCTATGCTAAAAAAATTTATGTAAAATTATTAAAATTACAAGATATTTGAAAATAAAGCCCTATTAGACTTAACATGATCATCCGGATCTTTTTGAGTGACTAGTGTAAGCTCTTAAGAAAAAAACAATTAACTCTCTAAGCATCTGGAACATGCAATATAAGCAATATTTAAAATACTATAATTCTATAGATTTAATGAATTATACTCTGGAGGATTACATTCATGCTTATAATAAACTTTTTTTTATAATGTTGAAAAAAATCATATTTTCTTGACATTTAAAACAAAATGTGGAGAAAACAACATTATAATTTTACCCTTTTGCAAGATGCTTGGAGGGTTAAGTGCTATTAATGCTAAATTTTTAATTTCTGAGTTTTTTTTTTTTTTCCACTTCTGAAATCAGTTTAATTTTATATTTCAATATTAATTTAATTTCACATTTTTGAATTCAGAATCAGTTTTGAAATCGAAACTATCCTAATATAAAAAAAAATAACCAAAATTGAAGGAAAAAACTCGGTTGGAGATGGTCCTCAGCTATCCTATGCAAAAAAATAAAAAGTGAAAATGTTAAAATTTGAGTGAGATATTTGAAAACTATGCCCCCATAGACTTTGCATTATCATCCGGGTCTTTTTCATTGACTAGTCTGGCATCTTAAGAAAAAATGATTAGGTGCTATTAATGCTAAAATTTTCTTTTGAGAATTTCTGATTCTCATTCTCAGATCTTCTCCTTTGATTATTGAAAATCAGACTCTTCAGTCATGTCTCTTTTGTTCTCCTGATTTATATTTATTTTCATTCCATTTCCAGGCTGCCACATCTTTTCTGATTCTGGCAACCATGCTTCCATGATCCAGGGGATCCGGAACAGTGGCGCCCCCAAGCACATCTTCAAGCACAATGACCCCCGTGATCTGGAAGAGAAGCTGAAAGGGGTCGACCCCACTCTCCCGAAGATAGTTGCCTTCGAAACTGTCCATTCCATGACAGGTGAGTAGTAATACAGTTGAGTCTCTATATAACGAAATCCACCGTTCCAGTAAAAAAATCGTTATCTAGAGAAATTCAATGTATAGAGAATGATGTTAAAAATCATATTTAATGTGTGAAATTTTAACAAGTATTATTTTTGATCTTTTGAATTAATAATTTCAAATGTTTAAAAGTAAATATTAACCTAACATTTTATTTCTTAATTATTTAAGCTGTTTCAAAAAAGAGAACGGACATTTATTTGAAAGCTTAATGAAAATTAAACGAGGAAGACTTGCATTAATCTCAGACGAAGAAATCTGTGATTTTTTTGTTGTTTTGCTTTTGAAATTTTTACCTTCTAAAAAAATGCTCAAATTTTAGCAAGGAATGAAAAATTGTAGTTAACATTTTCCTCTATTTGAAAGGCTCTCTTATGTACCTCTCATTGATTTTTCTCTTACATGTGCATCAATCCAATTGACTCTGTTTTGAGAAGGATGTGGAAAGGTGTGTGGGAGATGGGATGAATCCGTTGGATTTAAAGAACAAGGAGAGAAGTAATATAATAAAAAAAAAAAAAAAAACTCAGCACTGACGATAAATCAAATATAAGTGATGAGAAAATTGATTCCATATGATTTCGAAGTCTTTTAAAAGTGAGTAAATTAAGACCAATTTATGAAAAAATTAGTTATATGAAGATCGATATTTCACTACATAGAGACTGTTTTTAATATAAACATGCAAAAAGGGAACTGTTTCTACAAAAAATTCATTATATAGAGAAATTCGATGTATGGAGTTTCGTTATAGATAGACTCGACTGTATGTATATATATATATATATATATAATAAGGAAATGCTGTTTTTTAGCTTCTTTCACCCATATAAACAAGTCAGAAATTGCATACTGAGCATAGCAAATGAGGTGCGTTTGTGCTATAACAAAGTTTTCAGATCTTGGTGTAATAGTATGCAGTATTTCAATACTGTATACAGGGATCAGAGTTGTCCCATATGTCCGATATCTATAAAATAACTTTTAAAAATGCCCTATATTGTTTTATATTTCCTACATTTCTCTACTTTCTCTCACATTTGGTATTAATATCATCACCTGCTATAGCATTTACAGTAGTTTCTACTGTTTTTTAATTTTAATTTCTCTCATCGTGTATTCATCTGCAATACATTGTTTTTATTTATTTTATATTTTAATGTAGAAAACTCATATTTATTGCATTACATTGATGCAATGACTAAAGAAATGCAATTTTTTTAGCTCCTTCCACCCATATAAAAATAAAAGTAAAAATCATGTGTCAAGCCAATGCAACACATTCAGAATAATGTAACAAAACTGCTTTATAAGTTAAAGGTTATGTCTCATTAGACCCTATAGAAACACATACCAGTATTTGAAATCCGACCGGATTTTTTCAGCAGCCCTGTATATGATATATAGGTTTTTATCTATCAATATCATGATGTCAAAATTGGGTTCACTTAGGAGATACATATACCTCAGTTTAAAATTCTCTTTGACTAACTTCCTCTAATAAGGAAAATGGTATGCAAATGTTTTTGTGCAACCCTTTATAGGAGGTATGGAATTGTAACATACAAAAAATGAGTTAAGCACATATCGAATTTTAAAATGTACAGTCCAGCAATTAATGACTCAAAGACCATACTATAACCAATTTGTTTTGTGTGCCCTTGTAAATGAATAAAAAATGCTATAAATGCCTTGCTGTAACATAATTCTAGTGAAATTCAGTGATTTATATCGTGTTTGATGCATTTAAAATAGCATAATTGCCTTAAAATACTCTGCAAAGAATATTTTCTCCCTATATCACAATATAAATTCTTTTGAGTGCCGCTGTAAATAAACAGTGGATAGACATATCAAATGCATAAACACTTTTTAACTTTGTTGGGAAGTCTTAAAAGAAAAAATCACATCTTTGCACCTGATGAAGAAATTGTATTTGGATTTTTATAAGGTTCCTGGCACATTTAAAAATTTTCAATGGTATTTTAAGAAGTTCTTTTGGTACTACTTGGTTATCCTGTCTTACCAAAAAACTATCGCCAAGCTATAAGATTATATGCCAATAATGGATGATTATAAATGTCACATTATCTACAATACACATTTTTGTTACATCATCAAATGATTTTTGATTCAATTTCCAATTTGTGTTTTTGATTGTTTTAAAAATTTATTTGTTTTTCCATTATTTAAAATCAAAATTACATCAATTTATGTAATTTGACAAACAGTTTGGAGATTTGTATAATTTGGCGAAATTGGTCGACAGGATAACCAAGTTCATTTAGTTCCTATTATTTTACACCAATTTCAATTTATATTCTTAAAAACTATCTAGCATTGCATGAAGTTTATTTGGTACTTTCTTTTTTTTACTAAAAACTATTTATAGTCTTGTTACAAATTAAAATTAAGAAAGAATGTTTGGGGCTAGATTATTTAAAAAATAAAATAAAACAAAATTTAAGAAACATTATTTATGTAAAATATCAAATTGCTTCTATATGTATGCATTAAATAAATTATGTAAATGTAAAAATTTCTTATGCACAGGATATAATGCTTGTGAAAAACTTCCTTATCTTTAATGTTGCTCTTCATAAGTCATTTTTGTATGAGATAAATTACCTCTTTATATATAACTTAAATACAATGAAGCTCCATTTATGCATTTTTTTCATTTATGTTTTTTTAATAGTTGCAACAAAATGAAATGGATTTTAACTTTAAGTAATTTCATTTATGCATTTTCTTGAAACCTCAAATTTCATTTTTTTTTTTTTTTTTTCTCCCTTTAAGTCGAGAAGAAAGAAAATACATATTTCAATCTCGTATTCCTACTTCCCAATTGTCCAGTCATAGAAAAGTCATGTGACCAAAACCTGTCTTCTTTAAACAAGGTTCTTATAAATTTGGTTCATTAGTTTTTGAGATAAAATTCTCAAAAAATTTGTGTTGCATACACACAGAGTCACAGACGAACATTTTATAAAGATATGTTTTTTGGAATTTCCGATTTTAAAATGTAAGTTCATGATATGCTTCCTGTTACATAAGGTATATTATTCATCTTTTTAGATTTTAAATATATAAATGAAATGTCAATAAATATAATGCAAAAAATCTGAGGGTGGTATCTTTCATTTTATGTAAAGTAATAAAGTAAAAATAAAAATCATGTGAATTTTACGCCAAGCAATAAAATCTTACATTAAAAAAATAACTTTAAGTAACTTTTACAATATTTATATTGATCTCTATAATTTTTTCTGACTTTTTCAATTTTGTTTGAGACTTTTATAAAATTGAGGTAATTTTACTTTCAGAATCTATTTCAAAAGTGATATTGTTTTCAAAAAAAGATAAGAAAAGAAAAAAAAAAAAAAATCTGCAATCAAAAGTGAAAAATGTAAATATTTACTTCAGTTATCTTGTATAAAAAGAAAAGTTTTAAAATACAGGATCTCTCACTTATGCCTTTCTTCTTTTATATGTTTCTCTTAGTTATACATTGATTTTGGAAAGTCGCAGATATAGATATGCAATGTAATTTTGATTTGTTTATCTGTCACCCTCGTTTAGACATTGTTTTTGGTCAGACCTTTGCTCTTACGTACAAGTGAGATATTACTGTATTGAAATGCAAAAGAGATATTTAAAAAAAAATTCTCTCTTAGAATTAACATTAATGAGTGAGTGTTATCACTTGTTTAAAAAAGTATCTAAACTGTAGCAGCAAATGTTAAAAACAATATTGAACACCCTATTCTAAATATATGTATCTATAGTATAAGCATGTGGTGCTGCTTGGTTATCTTGTCGACCAATTTCTCCAAATTATACAAATTGCAAAATTAGTATCCAAATTACACATATTGACTTAATTTTTATTTTAAATAACGAAAAAAAAACTGAATATTAATAAAAATTCGAAATAGAAATCACTTAATGACATTATAAGGGGAGTCTTCATTTGCTTGAAAACTCATACTTTTTAATGTTAAATCAATGGGGATGTTAATTTTGAATTGCTCTTTAAAATTTGAATTTTTTGCATATGATAGCTGAGTTTAATCTTTATTATGACTATTTTTTACTTTTTTTATTTTGGTTACAGATATATTTTTTAAAAGCTGCTTTCACTTTCAGAAAGGTTTTAAAATTGAAAGTACAGTCGGCCCCGCTTAAACGAATATTGATGGTTCCAGAAAAAATATTCGATTAAGCGGGGTATTTGATTAAACAGGGATCATAGAAATGTAATATTTAATGCATAATATAAAGATAAAACAACCATCCACAGCATAATTAATTAATAGCATAATAAAATCTTGATATAACAACGTAAATTAACAAAATAAATACAAACACTAATATAAAGTAAGTACGCAATAATTTAATATCAGTACACATAGCTGTATGATTTGTTAGAGAAATTACCTTAATGGTAATTCTCTATACAATGGAAATGAATAGATATGCAGAGCATTTACGCATGTGGGCGTATATGCTGAATTGTCTGCCCTAAAATAACTTGTCATTAAATAAACATATTGTATGTCAAATGAGTATATATTGAGAAAAAGAAATTAAACAGGTTTAAATAACAAATAACAACCTTTATTAAAATCATAATTAAAATCAAACAAACAAATATGAAATCAATTGTCTAAAAACATAAATATCATTTCTTATATTGAATTCCAATTAATATTATTCATTTTACATATGATGAACCAGGGCACCAGAAGATAAAGAAATTTATTTTATATTGTAAAGTAAAAATTATATTTTAACTTTAAATAAAAAATAAAGTTTATGAAAAAAATATTTTATCTTTAAATTTAATTCAAATCATAATTCCCAATTCATTTTTTTTTAAACATTTACTTTCAGAATAAATTTTAATCACTAACGTTAAAAATAAATAGCAGAAACTTTAAATTTAATTCATAAATATGCATCTCCCTTTCCTATTACTGCAAAGTCTAGTCAACCTTTTCATATAATAAAAGCTCCTAAGGATTCACGCTGCCACTCGAGAATGCCTTCCTAAAACACATCACCTGCCACATAATGTGTTCTCCATTAATCGACCTCTGCCACAAGAAGATTTATATGGAGGGTGGAGCAAAACAGAATAGACAATGAATCAACTCAATAACAGTAACATCCCAACGATTGCCCAAGCAATCAGCAAGTCGTTACTAGCTCACCGGCTATCGTAACGCTTGATAGAAACGAAACCACTGAATTGAGTCTGAATTCATTTCTAACAAATTAAAGTTGACAAAAAATTGATTCTGAATAAATATAACAGACGAAGTCTGGATTAAAAGATATGTTAAGAAGGAGAGATTAAAAGATATTGTTCTAAAAATAAGTAAAATAAAAATAAAAACTCATCTGACATTTTGCTGTGGGTGGCCGGCACCTTGCTATTCACTCTGGAGACTTCATTCTATTATAACATCACTTTAAATGCGTCAATTCCTCCTAAAATAGCTTATTCACTTTAGAAACCGTAACATCACTTCATATATTAAAGCTGGACGTTGTCATATTATTTTCGCTTTATAAACAAAAGACAACTTAAATAGCACGACCACCGCTTCCACTCAGGACTTCATTATTACGTTGAACGAGACAAGGCGAACGCTTGCCGGCAAAGCAACAGTTTAAATATCCCATCCTTCGCTGACAACCCCCCCCCCCCCCCCCCTCACGTAACATCCGCTTCCTGATCTAACGTCACCTCCGGCATTTCGAATGTTCTCAGGAAAGACGATCCAATAGCAGTTAGCCACGGGGAAACTACATATGCTCGTGGACATGTTACGCCACCTGTTGCCAGGTACGATAACTTTGTAGAAAAACATCGTAAGTATTCTACGAAGGATGGAAGATATTTGCCAGAAGAAACGAAAGTGTCAATGCCGTAGGAAAGCAGATTATCAACAAGTAGTGAATGGTAAGTAGATAAAATATAAGTAGCTGTTAATTAGGCCGAAGTACAAAAAGAAAGATAAAAGGTATTTTATTTATTATAAGTTGAAATTTAAACACAGGAGAAATAAAGATAATAAGTGTTTAAATTGAGACTTAGTTTTTCATTTATACTTTAATTATTTAAAAGCAAATAAAATTAAATAGAATTTGTTTTAAATGAAATTTTACTTTATACTATTGTAAATAAATATAGTAATAAATTAAATAGAAAAATAGGTTGAGTGGAATGACAAGAACTTAGGGAAAATATGTCTATTTTCTATCATGATTGACATTATACTTTATGTAGTTCATTGAAATTTGGTTAAAACTTTGCTATTTGTAATTTATGTTATTTACACAGGCTTTAAAACGTCATTTAAAGTGGTTTGTTTACGGCGAAACTTTTTTGTGCGCTAGCACACGCTTTCTGCACATAATGATAGCGCTATTTATTCAAGAAAATTTTGCTTTTTTTGCTAAATCCATTCCAGCGCATATTGACTAATGTTATTAAAATTGAGATTATGTTCCCTTTTTTTATCAAAAATTTCCATTTTATCTCTTTTCTTTTTGGATTATTTTGGCATTGCGTTTCACATTGGAAACTTACGTCTACGATTACATTTAACTACCTGGACTTCTGTTTTCTTATTTAACGCTTTAAAAACTGTCGTCCATGAAAAAGATTTAAAGCTTTCCATTTAAAATTCATAGCAAAGCTTTTTTCCTAACAAAAAAGTGACTAAACTTACAAAACGCAAAAATAATCCATATTGGTCGACTTATTTCACCCATTCGCAGAAAGAGGAGGGGGGATCATTTGATCTGTCCATTACACACCAGCCAGCCGAAATCATTGCAGGAAGAACTGAAAATTTGTCTTCAGTGTAAAGGAGCCGAAAATGACAAAAGATTAAGAAAAATTCAAGATGAAAAGTGTTTTTTGCGCCTGATTTTAAACATAGGTCAACCAGATGTTATTCGAATAAGCGGGGAGGTTCGTGAAATCTATTTGGTATAAGCGGGGAAAAATAACACAGATCCAATGGCGATAAATTCGGTTCCGGAGAGTTCTATTCGAATAAGCGGGGTATTCGATTATCCGTTACCCGATTAAGTGGGGAGGACTGTACCTTTTTTGAAAAATCTGCAACCAAAATCAAAAAAGTCAAAAACAATCATACTAAAGATCAAGCTCTGGTATCCTATGCGAAAAAAAAAAAAAAAAAAAAAAAAATTAAATTTGTGACATTCACGATATCCATTATTGGCATTTAATCTTTATAGTTTGGTGAAAGTTTTTTGGTCGATAGGATAACCAAGTAGCTCCAAGTATATATATCTAGGATGCATTTTAACCATGGAGTGTGATTATCCTAGAATTTAATTACATTATAAATGGATTTTAAGATGTGATTTGTAATTTTTGTTCATATGACTAAATTCATGTTTTATTCATGAAGGAAGTATACATTTATATCTGAAAAAATTTTAAGCAGTAACCAGAAATCCGCAAAATTCTCAAATCTGCACAACCTCTAGTCCCAAGCTGTTGGATTTGAGGGGTCTAATGTATTAGAATATATTTCAAAAAGTTTAAAATACTGAAATGTGAAACAGATATTTTAAAAAAACTCTAAGAATTAGCATTAATGAATGGGTGTTTTTACCTGAGTGAATGACCTTCACCTGTTTAAAAAAAAATACCAAAACTTCTGTAACAACAAATGTCAAAAACAGTTAAGATACTTAGTTATTGAAAATGACCCAGATGATAATGTTAAGTCTGTAGGGGTGTTATTTTCAAATTTTTATATTTTTCTTTTTGTTTTTGCAAAGTATAGCTGAGGACGATGTACAACTGGGATAGTTTTTACTTTTTCAATTTTAATTGCTGATTTAAAAAAAAAAAAAAAAAAAAAAAAAAAAAAAAAAAAAAAGCTTTAATTTTTGTAACTGGTTCTGAAATTAAAACTATCATAATATATATATATACAATTTGTTATTCTTGCTGCTTCTTTCATACTTTTTGGAAATATCTACCATTGTTATAACTTCTGATTTTACCAAAATTGGAATTTAGTTGATATATTTATAGGTATTATGTTTGTGTGTATTGCATTTCAATTTTGCAACTTCATTTATGCAACTTCAATTGTTTTCAATAATATGATTGTAAAAATATTGGTTTCATTGGTTTATTGAATGGTATTGTCTGAATTACTTTGGTTGTATTTATAAAAGTGTTTATATATATATATATATTATATAAAGTAAAAACTATTCCAGTTATGAATTGTCCTCAGCTGTACTTTGCAAAAAATGTCAAAATATTAAATTTGAGTGAGATATTTGAAAATAACACCCCCCCGTAGACTTAACTTTTTTATCATTTAGGTCTTTTTCAATGACTGGTGTGGACTCTTAACAGTATTCTAGGTATTTGTATCTATAATACAGATATATTAATATAGATATATCTAGGATGTGTTTTAATTATGGACTACCCTAGGTGCTGTGTGTCCCTTGGAAGAGCTTGTTTAAAATAAAAAAAATACCAAAACTCCTCTAACAGCAAATGTAAAACAAAAGTAAAAAGTAAACACTCTATTTTAGGTATTTGTATCGGTACTACTTGGTTATCTCATCGATCAGAAAACTATCGTCAAACTACAAGATTAAATGCCAATAATGGATGATCGTGAGTGTCACGTTCAATGACATTAAATATGTTTAAAACAACATTAAGTGATTTTTATTTGCATTTTTATTAATATTATACTAATTATTTGTTTTTGTTCGTTATTTAAAATAAAAAATGTGTCAATATGTATAACTTGGCTATTAGTTTGATGATTTGTATAATTTGGCAAAATTGGTTGATGAGGTAATCAAGTACTACCTTTGTATCTATAGCAGCAGTTCCCAAACATTATTCGTATGTGACCCTCTTTTATGTAAAAATTTTTTTTGCTACACACCTAATATAATGGTGTATTTCAGCATGAAGGTTGTTGTATGACTTGTGTAAGCTATCCTATGAAAAAGGCAAATTTTTCAACCAAAACAACAATTTGTAATTCGAATATGTGTTAGTGGAATAATAATTACTACAACACATAAATTAAAAATGCATTTAATTACTATCAAAACACATCTTTGTAATCAATATGTTTTCTAGTAATGATATTGGTGTTTATTGATAAAAGTATCTATATAAAGTTAAAACTTTTGGTGAAATTGCTATATATTTTTTTAAGTGATGAAATAGAAAATGTGTTTTTGTGACAAACCTCGGTTGTTTCTGCACCTCACTAAAATAGCCGCCGCGACCAACCAATAGTTTGGGAACTGCTGATCAATAACATAGTCAGTGTTCTTGCTGGCATTTGACCGACGTTAGTAATTTGGCTAATTAAAAATCAAAGACATTCGCCAAATGAAAAAGGTATTCGCAAAATAGGTTTGCCGTGTAGCCCCCCCCCCCCCCCAAAAAAAAAAAAATCTTTAACCCTTTAATGAATTCCCCTTTTTTCAATATGTTCTAAAATAACCTAAATTTTTATAACTGCGACAACGATTGTTATTAATCTTATTTGTACTATCTGCTACAAATATATTAAAATATGTATACACGAAAAATCTGTATATATGCATATGTATGAAGAAAGAAAAAGCAAAAATTGAGCACTAGCAATTTGGCGAATCTAATCGCTTGTTTACTCGCCAAATGAAAAATTTAGTCATAATTTGGCGCAAAGGCGAGCGACAGCGAGAACACTGAACATAGTATAAATATGTTAGTCTATATATATATAGGATGTGTTCTGATCATGTGACTATATATCCCCCAGGTGCTGTGTGTCCCCTGGAAGAGCTGTGCGATGTGGCCCACCAGTACGGAGCCATAACATTTGTGGATGAAGTGCATGCGGTCGGCTTGTATGGAGAGCACGGGGCTGGTATTGGTGAGAGGGACGGAGTCCTGGGAAAAATGGACATCATCTCTGGCACGCTGGGTAAGTAAGGTCCAGTCCTTCTGATAGAAGTGTAAAAAGCAACTCTTTTTCGACATAGTAATAAATTAAATTTTTCATGAAAATTTCTTTTTTCTTTCTTTTCAAATGGTACTTTTCAGTACCATTAAGCAGGAGGGATTGTATTCAGGTTATTTACCTGTCCTGAATTCAGATTTTTTTTTAAATTTACCATACCAAAATTCCAATTTTTCTGATAGCTCAATTCCTAAAATAAAGTTAAAATATCAATTTCATATGCTTGCTAAACATAATTAAAGTTTATAAAGTATGTAATTGGGCTTTCCTGTAATAAATTATGCTCTCTCTCTCCCCCCCCCCCCACTTGTTCCCATACAGGAATGTTTCCTCACTAAAATTTCAGGTATTTTTTCATCAGCCCACAATCACCCCTGCATTAAGGCTGCTGGCCATTGACTTACCAAATTTCCCTTCCATAACGATAAGTTTATGGGCATTTGATGTATTCGTCTATTTAAAATATCTCTTCATGAAATTGATATTTTTAACTATTTCTTTCATTATTCTCTTCTTAAAAGATGTCAGTTTTTTTCTTACTTTCCAAAATATCTCTAAAAATCTATGCTGAATTTTATAGGAAGTGTTAAAATTCTACTGCCAGTAGTGTTCATTCTAGGCCATTTTTGAAGGGTGCAGCACCCTGCCCTTTTTCAAATTTACAAAATGCACCCTGTCCCTTTTGAAAGTAGTAAAATGCACCACTAGTTTTACCCAGATATTTTTAATAAAAATTTTCTTTTTTCCTTAGTATTTATAGATTTGTATGTCCAAAAATAATAGAATTTTTCCATTTCTTTAGGAAAAATAACATTAAACTATTCAATCATGTTGTAATTTAATTGAATTTTTTAACTTCATATCATGAAATCATTTGAAATTAATGTTACTTGATTTATCATCCTTAAAAATTATGTATTTTCCTGCCTTTTTTCCCCCTTCTAAAGGCAATAACAATTTTTTTCTTAGAAACATGCACTTTTCTGCTGCAGTAGTGCCCTTTTTAGTGAATAGCACCATGCCCTTTTAATTTCTAGAGTGAGCACTACTGCCAGTACACATAAAATATTAAATTGAGCATAGATTTTAGAAATAGCATGAAAACTAACAAAAAAAAAAAATGACATCCTTTAAAAAGAGAACGGCAAAAGAAGTTATAAACATTAATTTCCTGAGGAGCTATTTTAAATAGACTACTTTACATCATCTCTGTCACGCTAGGTAAGGAAGACCCACTTCTTCTTATTGATAGAAGCTTGTAAAAGCAATTCTTTTAAACATAATAATGAGTCAAAATTTATTTATGAAAATGAAATCGCCTGTTTTTTAGCTTTTAGAACTTGGCAAGTCTGGGTCAGTTCCAGTACTTCTTTATAGAAGTGTAAAAGCAGTTCTTTTCAACATAAATAATGAGGCAAATTTTACTATACAACCAAATTTCTTTTTTTTTCAAATGGTACTGTTAAGTACCATTAAGGGTGTTGGTTATTCACTGAAATCTCAAATTGCCCTTGCTTCTGTTTAAACTAGTGATGGGCGATTTCGATTTTTTAAATCGATTTAATCGATATTATGGTCAACTCGATTTAATCGATACTATAAAATTTTTAATCGATTTCTCAGAAGATATTATTTTTATTTTGCTTCAAAAGTTGAAGATAAAGCAGTCGGATGTGCCAATCTCAAAAAGTCTTCTATCTCATACATGATAAAACTTCTAAATGCACTAACACATTGTCAATGTCAAATTTAAATTATTTATGCCCATCATGAAGATTTAAAAAGTATAGGTTGAAGTATGAACATTTTAAAAGAAAATAAAAGCATTGCGTTTTCCAAACAAATCGCTGAATTTCGGTCCACCCCCTTTTAGATGTCTGTAACCGAAATATATGCAATTCAAAGAGCATCACAGCGACATCTGTTGTGCAGTATACACTCAAGCCTAATAAGAATCTATTTATGTGAAAGTTTAACAGAATATGAAATTTGATTAAATTCCATGCATAATTTCTAAGATATAGCTATCACTAATATCGTGAAAAATGCAGTATAGCAGAGCAGTATTATATAACTTACACAAAACCTAATCACGAACAACGTATGATAATATCTAAGAGAATATTAAGTTTGATGAAATTCCGTTCAGGAGCTCTTGAGATATGATCAATAAAATCTTGTAGATCCTGAAAAAGCAGTTGAATTCAGGGGTTAGCCCGAAGAGGAACATCTCCGCCCCGGAACTTTGAAATGTCTCACGAAAATATTGAAGCTTCATGTGCAAGAGTCCCCCCCCCCCTTCTCTGAAGTATAGAATGCCCCTTCAAGGAGACATAAAAATCCCTCCCAGTGAAAAATATCTGAATTCAACACTGCTGATAAAAGCAGCATAGCAACGCCTCCTGCATAGTTATTTACACTGAAACCTAATAAGCACCAAACTTATGAATGTGAAGTTTGATGAAATTTTCTGAATTAGTTTCTGAGATGCAATTATTGCAAAAATCAGGAAAAATGCAGCGTCACCAGCCGTTAGATTTAAATCAAAACTTAATCATTAACAATTTATGTTAGTATCAAACCGAATCTGAAAATTGGCAAAAATACGTGCATTAGTTCTTGAGGTATCTATCTTGCAGTAATCATGAAAAATACAACATAACAGCGCCACCTGTAGAGCGATTTTTACCATAAGTAATCAGCACCAATTTATATGAAAGTCTAGTTTCAAGAGATTCCAGGCATTAGTTCTTGAGATAGAGCGCCCACAAAATTTTGTAAGAGACAAACAAATAGACAGACTGAAAGACAGACAATTTATAAAAACAGTAAAATGTGTTATATTTAACAACATATTCGAATTTTGTAAGCATTAGGTTATTATTATTTTTTAAATAACATCATACAAACAAAAAAAAAAAAGCAAAGTTTTTTTTTTTTTTTTTTTTTTTTTAAATTAAGCAACATATAATGTTTAGAATTATATATGGGTGTGTAAACATGTTTAATAATCTACATAACCCTCTCTCTCCCCCCCCCCCCCCCCCCCCCGTTTTTACATAAGTTAATGGGAATTGTCTTTTTTCTGTAATTATCTTCTTTATAGTTTTTCAAAATAATAATAATAATATATATATAATAAAAAAAAAGGAAGTCTATCAAAATGCAGAAGATTCTCTCCTTTCCTCGCCCCCCCCCTTCCCCCCACGGAGGGCATCTTCTGCCCTTTGTACCTATATCCCTCGTGTTGATAATTGGCTGTCATAAAATAAACCAAACCTTTTCTTGTCTACCCTATTTAAATCCTCTGTCTTCACAGTTTCCTTTTCCCCGCCGAAAATCTTGCCAGTCCTTTGAGTCAAAAACAGACGCAAAATCACTGACCAATCATATTACAAGGTGATAAAGCCTAGATGAAAAATCGCAAGACTATTTTGAATGCTAGTAGTAGATCGATCTTTTGTAGTAGATCGAATCGGTACAGAACCTTGTGTAGTAGATCGATGTCGATGTCAGAATCGATTTTATTTTGATTTACTAAAATTGAAATCGCATTTTGAAATCGATTTTTAGATACAAGTAGTGTTGTTACTTTTTTGATATGCTTGAAATCGATCTATGTTTCAGGTTGAATCGATCTTTCCCTTTCTATTGTTTTAATGGTAGCAGTAAAAATTTCAAACTCAAATATTAGGCGAATCGTTGATTTTAGAGGGGTAAGACTTAAGTATGTCAAGATATTCTAAGGTATGGTCAATCGAATAGTGATGACCATTATACCCTAGCAGCACATAGGGGGTGGGGGGGCAGGGGGGCAATATTCAATACAGATATGGGTGGGTCATGTGACATATCGTTGCAAAGATCTTGGCCTGGGCTATCCATATCTGTGTATCTCTTCTTAATATAGTTCAATTTTCAGACTCCAGGGGGCATTTTTAAGCTTTTTTGGGGGTTTTTCCCTTCCCCCACTTTGTAGTGTATCATTTTATAGGCCTTGACTTGTAGACCTCAAATATCTTGAATTGATAGGTAGAACTGATGTAAAATTTCGTATAAGATAGGATTACCATTTTTTTTTCAAACCAGATATTTCTAGAAGTAAAAATTTCAAACTCAAATATTAGGCGAACTGTTGATTTTAGAGGGGTAAAACTTACTGATGTCAAGATATTCTAAGCTTGGTCAATCGAATAGTGATGACCATTATACTCTAGCAGCACATAGCGGGTAGGCAGGGGGGGCAATATTCAATACAGGTATGGGTGGGTCATGTGACATATCGTTGCAAAGGTCTTGGTCTGGGCTATCCATATCTGTATATCTCTTTATAATATAGTTCAATTTTCAGACTCCATTTGGCATTTTAAAGTCTTTTTTTACTTTTCCCCTTACCTCAATTTGTAGTGTATCATTTTAAAGGTTTTGACTTGTAGACTTCAAATATCTTGAATTGATTGGTAGAATTGATGTAAAATTTCGTATAAGAAAGGATTAAGGTGTTCTTTTCAAACCAGATTTTCCTAAAAGTAAAAATTTCAAACTCAAATATTAGGCGTACTATTGAAGACTTACGGGTGTCAAGATATTCTAAGGTATGGCAATCGAATAATGTTGACCATTATACCTTAGTAACACATAGGGGTGAAGGACGGGGAGAGACAAAATTCAATACAGGCATGGGTTTACGGATTTTCTTCAAATTTTGGATATATTTCCATTCTAATAAGGTGCTTTTCTGATTTGTTCTGGGTATTCATTGGTTATGTAAAAGGATTTGGGGGCTACTCTTCTTAACCGTTTAAACCCCAATGTTCCCAAAAGGGAACATAGGATTATTTGCAATGCAAAACATATATTTTCCAATATAACAGGGTTCGCACAGACTCCTTGGACTCCTTAGAAACTACTTAGAAATAAAAATGTTCCCAAGTAGTACTTAGAACTACTTAGATAAACAAAATACTCCTTAGAAACTCCTTAAATTGTATTGCAGTTTTTGCGCGAAAGCGATATTGCTCCCGAAAAAGAAAAAGAAAAATCGCGATCGTAAAACGCACGGTAAACCCTTTGTGCACGTCATTCATCAGAAACACAGCAGTAATTGCAGGGATGCCGCGGACACGCTATAGCACGTAAAATACGCAAAAAATAGGCGATGGGACGCAGTAAAATAGCTCTTACGCGTCCCGTGGGACGCGTAATTTCGTTCAAAAAAACGCATAAAAATGGCGACTTTCGTTAAAAAATTGCGAAATAAGGACTATTTTTCGGCAAATTTCGTCAGATTCACGGAAAAATGGCTAATTTTCTCAAAAAACGAAAAAATGCCGAGATTTTCTCAAAAAAAAAAAAAAAAAAAAAAAAAAAAAATCGCGAAAAAACGACAAATTTCGTTTAAAAATCGCGATAAAACGGCAAATTTTGTCAAAGAATACGCGAAAAACGACGGATTTCGTCAAAAAATCGTGATAAACCGGCTCGTTTTGTAAAAAAATTTGGGAAAAGCAGAAAATTTTGTCAAAATTTTTCGATAAAACGACAGATTTCGTCAAGATACGCGAAAAATGGCCAATTTTGTCACAAATTGCGAAAAAAGGCAAATTTCTTCTAAAGATTCGCGAAAAAATGGCTATGTTTGTCACAAATCTCGGAAAAAAGGCAATTTTCCTCAAAAAAGTGCGAAAAAATAAAAAAATTTGTCAAAAATTCGCGATAAAACGACAGATTTCGTCAAAAAATCGCGAAAAAACGACAGATTTATTCAAAAGATTCGCGAAAAAAATGACTAATTTCGTCCAAAATCTCGAAAAATGGCTAATTTCCTCAAAAAATCGCGAAAAAACGACAAATTTCGTCTAAAAATCGCGAAAAAAACGGCAAATTTCGTCAAAATATTTGTGAAAAATCGAC
The DNA here is from genome assembly GCA_964019185.1 of Maratus speculifer. Taxonomy (NCBI): domain Eukaryota; kingdom Metazoa; phylum Arthropoda; class Arachnida; order Araneae; family Salticidae; genus Maratus; species Maratus speculifer. The sequence goes on along the minus strand of OZ025300.1, from coordinate 281,089,586 downwards.
AAATTTCGTTAAACAATTCTCGAAAAAAGTAAATTTCGTGAAAAAAAATCCTGAATAAACGGCAGATTTCGTCAAAAGATCGTGAAAAGACTCAAATTTTGTCAAAAAGGCACGGGGAAAAAAAAATCAGCAAAAATGTATTTTTCTATAAATCAGTCTCGCCCCCTTTTTTTTTCTAAAGAAATGCAAACAATAGTGATACTTGTTATCTTCTACTTTCAAGTGTTCAATATTTTATAGTTAAATTTGTATCTTGCAAATTTATTTTTAAAAAAGTAAAGAAAATTTCTCATAATTTTAAAAACAATTAATATTGGTTTTATATTTTTACTTTCTTCTATCTTTACAAGAAGAAAGTATTGGATTCATGAAAATTTTCGACTTCCGGTTTTCGACGGATTTATACGTTTTAGAAGGTCCTGAACACGTTTTGACTATTTTTAGAAAATGTCTGTCTGTGAGTCTGTCTGTCTGTCTGTCTGTCTGTCTGTGACAAAAAATTTGTGGGCGCTCTATCTCAAGAACTAATGCTCGAAATTTAATAAAATTTTATATTCAGTTAGACCTTGATATGAATTAGTGCCTATTGGTTTTTGGTGAAAATTGGCCTGCAGGTGGCGCTGCTATACTACGTTTTTCATGATTTTTAAGATTGCTATATCTCAAGAACTAATGCACAGAATTTCACCAAACTTCAGATTCTGTGACCCCTTAATATACATAGACGTTGATTAAGTTTTGGTGTAAATTGGCCAGCAGGTGGCGCTGCTATGCCACGTTTTTCATGATTTTCATGATAGCTATATCTCAAGAACTAATGCACAGAACTTCATCAAACTTCAGATTTCGCGATACCTTGAGATACATAGCCGCTGATAATGTTTTGGTGTGAATTGCCCTATTGGTGGCGCTGCTATGGTACATTTTGCACGATTTTTACGATAGCTATATCTCAAGAACTAATGCAGAGAACTTCATCAAATTTTAGATTCTGTTACACTAGAATATATAACATAATTAGACGCTGATTACATTTTGGTATTAACCTTGCAACAGGTGGTGCAGCTATGCTGCATTTTGCACGATTTTCCCGTTACCTATATCTCAACAACCAACGCACAGAATTTCATCAAACTTCAGATTTTATTACAAAATGACATATAACATAATTACACGATGATTACGTTTTACTATAAATCCTTCAACTGATGGAGCTGCTGTGCTATATATTACACTTTTTTTTAAACTAGCTATATCTCAAGAACTAATGCACAGAATTTCATCAAACTTCAGATTGTTTTACACCATAACATAATTAGACTTTTTTTACGTTTTGGCATAAATTGTCCAAGATATGGTGTTGCTGTGCTACGTTTTGCAAATTTTTTGTTAGAACTATATCTCAAGAACTAATGGACGAAATTTCAGATTGTGTTAGGTCTTGATATAAATAGATGCTTATTAGGTTTTAGTATAAATTACCAACATGAGGCACTACTAAGCTCATTTTCTCAGAATATTAATTAAATTTTGCGTTTTAGGCTTTTCGGATACCAAAATCTCATTAGGCTAGGTCAAATGTTCGAGGAAATTCGATAGTGGGCAACTTTGGGGTCACCACGTTTTTTTTTTTTTTTTTTTTTTTTTTTTTTTTTTTTTTTAATATTAAAATGTATTTATGAGATAGAAGAAAGTTTTGGGATTGACACATCCAACTAGTTATTTATTATTAAAACAATAATTATTGAATTTCATTTTTCTAATGCAAATGAACAAGTTCAATTTTTGCAACTAAAAATATGACTCATTAGTGGGGACCCGCTTTTGTTAAAAAGGGACCCAGGATTTTTCAAGTCCAGCGGCATCCCTGGATTGGTTGGGATCATACTAATAGACACCAAAGTGTCACGAAATATGGCAGATAAAACGCTAATTTCGTCTGAAGACCGCGGGAAAACGTCGATTTCGTCTAAAGATTGTGGATATAATGCCGATTTCGTTAAAAAAAATGACGATTTCGTTGAAAGATTGCGGGAATAAAACGGCGTTTTCGAGAAAAGATCGTATAAAAATGCAAATTTTGACTAAAAATCCTCGAAAAAACATCGATTTCATAAATAAGAAAAACAGAAAAACACTGATTTTATCAAAAGATCGCAAAAAACCCCACCGATTTCGACAAAAGATCGCAAACGATTGCCAATTGTGCTAAAATATCGCAGATGAATCGCTGATTTTATCTGAAGATCGTGGGAAAGCACCGATTTCATCTAAAGATCGCGAATACCCCCCCCCCCTTCTTGCAGGGCGGTAACTCGCAGAATCCCTGTGGAATTGGGGCTGTGCAAGTGCATGCCACATAAATAACAACAAAAGTGGGAGTCTTTAAAATTTTTTAGGTAGATTTCGTATGAAATACTACCTATTGCATTGTCTCCCATATTGGAATTTCTGAAAAATTTTTGCGGATCTACACGAATCATGACTCCTAGACCCCAAAACAACCATCAGTAAAAAAGTTTATATATCTATCTATCTATCTATCTATCTATCGGTATAGATCACTTTTTTCTAGACACGATAACTTCCATAATTATGCTTAGATCTTCATCAAACTTTTACATAAAATCAAGGGGCATAAAATCTCGGTTAAGTTCGTTAATGGGCAAAATCGGACCAAGGGGGTGGAAGTTAGGAGGGTTTTTGTGAAAACAGAAAAAACGCGATAACTTTTTAATTAAAATAGATATCGAATCGGTTTAAAGTTTATATTACTTCTAAAAAATGAGGAAAAAGTTTATGCGTGACAGATTTTTGATAAAGTTAAAAATGGGCTCAAGGGGCGAAAAAAACATGGTTTTTGGGAGAAAAAATTCATAACTTCGTCAATTCTCAAGATATCAAATCCAACTAAATTTTATATAAATGCACTCAATATTATCTAAAACTTTTGTATTTACAAGTTTTTGATAGGACCAATTTTTACCGATGAAAAAAATTAAAAACGAAAAGAAAAAGGGGGGAGGAAAAAGAAAAAAACCATAACTTACTCAATTCTTAAGCAATTAAATCTAATTAAATTTATTTTACATCTTCACAATAATATCTACAACTTTTATATTGACAAGTTTTTCATAGAACCAATTCTTATAGCAAAAATAAATTAAACAAAAATAGGAGTTGGAGAAAAAACCTCAAATCCAAACTGCTTATATTCTGACTCATTTTAAAATTCATTTTTGATTTTAAACGCATCCAAATGACAGATCCTCTTATTTAGCAACTATATAATGTGACGTATTGGCCAATTTTTTGATAAAGGCAGAATATATTTTTAAAAAGGCTGCCGAAAAAGGTATTTTGAACAGATTTCCCGAAGTTTTCATCATTAAAAAATTCATTAAGTATAACAAATTGCTTTTTTCATGAGTCATTTTTAAATTCATTTTTGTTCTCAAACCCATCCAATTTACAGGTCCTATTATTTAGGAACTATATAACTTGACGTATTGGCCAGTTTTTTGATAAAGGCAGAATATATTTTTAAAAGGCTGCCAAAAAGGGTATTTTGAACAGAATTTCACAAAGTTATCGTGATTAAAATTTGAGGAAATTTAAGAAATTGCGTTTTTACCGAGTCATTTTTAAATCTTTTTTTTGTTCTCAAACGCATCCAATTTACAGGTTCTCTTATTTAGGAGCTATATAATGTGACGGAGTGGCCAGTTTTTTTATAAAGGCAGAATATATTTTAAAAAAGGCTGCCAAAATGGGCACTCTGCACAAAATTTCCCAAAGCGAGATGATTAATGAACTGTGGGTATTCAAATAACAAATTGGTTATTTTATGACTCATTTTTAAATCCAATTTTGATCTGACACGCATTCAATTGGCAGTTTTTTGTTACTTAGGAACTATATAATGTGCGTATTCGTAGATTTTTTGATAAAGGGTGAATATATATATTTTAAAAGCTGTCAAAGTAAGCACTTCGCAAAAAAATTTCCCAAAGCGATCATGATAAAAGAATTGAGGTTGTATTCAAATAACAAATTGTTCATTTTATGACTCATTTTTAAATTCAATTTTGCTCTCAAACGCATTCAATTGACAGTTATTTGTTATTTAGGAACTGTGTAATGTGCCGTATTGGTCAGATTTTTGATAAAGGCTAAATATATATTTAAAAAAATCTGTCAAAGTGGGCACTTCGCACAAAATTTCTCAAAGCGATCTTGATTAAAGAATTGTGGATGTATTAAAATTGGTTAAATTGGTTATTTTATGACTCATTTTTAAATTCAATTTTGTTGTCAAACGAATTTAATTAACAGTTTTTTGTTATTTAGGAACTATATAATGAGCATATTGGTCAATTTTTTAAATAAAGTAAGAATATAATTCAAAATATATTGCCAAAATGGGCATTTGAGTAAAAATAGGCTTTTTTTTTTTTTTTTTTTTTTTTTTTTTTTTTTTTTTGAGATGAAAACTTTTCGAAATCTACCTCCGCCTATAGGCCATGCCGAAAGGGATTTTTTGGACTCCTTGGATTTTCTATGTACTCCTTGGATTTTTTCTTCCCAACTCTGTATGAACCCTGTATAATTACGATGTTCTTATTTTTCCTATAAAATATAAGATTGATTTTAACTTTTGAAAAAAAAAATATGTTTAAGCATTTATCACAGGTATAAAGAGTATGCAAATTCCTTAATTTACATAAAAATATAATTTTTGTTTTTATCGTTTCTCTATATTACTCACATTTGACCACTAGGAATCTAAATGTTTTTGGAATTCGAGAAAATACTCTAGAAGAACATTTTTAAATTTGTATGCATAAATCAAAACATTTGAAGTTGTAATATGAGAAAAGCAAAATTATTATTACATTGCGATATTAATTCGGCTTGTAAACAGTTAATTTAGGTAAATGGTTTTTTTTTTGTGCAGAATTAACCGATTTGTTGCCGATGATAGGTTATGCGCTGCCCGACCATTGAAGGTACAGTTATCCATTAATCCGAACTTAGGTCGCTTCCAACTTCTTCGGATAATCGACGCTCCGCTGTATTTTTATTTCTTTGTTAACCAGAGAAAAGTATGTTGTTTCACTGTTAATTATTCTTATGAAAACAACATTTTTTTTCTGTTAACTGCTGAAAATTTGGTAAACGTTAAAAAAGAATAATATTTTATAAGATGTAAATGAGATGAGGCGATATATATTTTAAAAGAGAAAAAAAAGTTTAGTCACATATTTTTTAAGCAGAATTTCTGCTTTTAAATTGGTGGATAATTAATAATTAGCATGTACTGATTGTGCAATTAAATCATCACAGCTATTTTGAAAGAAAATTTGCAATATTTGCGTTTCCCACACCCTTATAGAAGGTCTTAAAAAGACTGAAAAAAAATTTTTTTTTTGAATAAATTTAGAGCTTTCAAAATTTTATTCATATACGAATTTTTAAGAAGAATGACGTTTAAAGGAAGTAAAGCTCCGTTTGTTTGGTTGAAGGAGTATGTAGGAAATACATGTGTTTCGGATTAAAGTATATATATATTTATATATTTATATATACAAATCATTTCTCCCTTTTATTTTTTTATCTAACCAAGATCTTTCTCAAAAAAATAAATTTAAATATAATATAAATTATTATTAAAATTGTATCTAAAAATAATAAAAGATAAATCCTTATTATTCGACTCCAAAAGCTGTAATAGCTTACTTCTGTGCCTCCCTAAATGGGAGTGAGGAGTATAAGGTGTTACGGCTCGGCTGATTAGCCAAGTTTTAGAATTACTAATTTTGAGCTCATCTGTGTAAAATCTAAAAATATCGAAATATCGATTTTAGTATTGATTCTAGAATTTAGAAATCGATTCTTATTATAATCAATGTCACTTTATATGATGTCGATTTTAATCGATTCTCAAAATTCCCAGAATTGCCCATCACTAGTTTATACCTATGGGCTTGGTATTATTGGAGAGGTAGGCTCATTTATTTTACATGTAGGGGATAGTAGTTTCTGCCTGATCTTCGACACCAAGATAGGGAATAACCAGGGCTGGCAAGTTTCTGCCAGTTAGTGGCAAAAACTGGCAGAAACTAAGAAGTAATACTAATAAGAACTTTAACCAACTTATATGGGCCCATGAGGCTCGAGCCAGCCCAATAATTTTGAATCATAGCGTACCCAATTTTCATTCTCTAGTTATTTATTTCATTATTATTTTATTATTCATGTTTCTCCTTAGAATAAAATTTATTTTGTCAATGGCCATGGGTTTTAATTCTCTGACTGACACAAATAAATCCCAAATGACTGAAATGTTTTGTTCCATTTTTAACTTTCTGCAAATTTAATTTGTTGTCATGTTCATTATATCATGAACAATAAATATCAGTGTCATCAAGGAAAAATTCATGAGAATATGATTTAATAAAACTGCAAATTTATTAAAACATGATAGTTTGATTTAAAATTCTCATCTTTCATCATCTGTCAACCCTTCAAAGAAAAACAAACTGGTCATACTTTTTTTACAAAAATATATTTGAGCCCACCCAATATTTTTGAGCCAACCCATTATTTTTCAAAAGTTGGCACCACTGTATGTATGTACATATAAAACACTGGCACCCAGCTAACTCAAAAGTACCATTTTATGTAAACTTTTAATGTACAACATTTTTAGCAATCATTTTTGCATCGGTCAAGAATTAAAAAAACAAATTTTGCTTACATTTTTAATATATATATGTTAGCTGTGATTTTCTTTTTTAAGTAAGATTAATCTTTTGTATACTTCTGACATGCAGGTAAAGCATTTGGTAATATTGGTGGCTACATAGCAAGTTCGGCAACCATTGTTGACATGGTCCGGAGTTATGCGGCTGGTTTTATTTTCACGACAAGCCTACCCATAACGGTGCTGAAAGGAGCCCTGGCTTCCATCAGAGTACGTATAGATACACTTATATATTTATTACACTATATTTAGATGTCACTCAAAGATACAGACATGACAAAAGACCTGAAATAATCTATCTCAACAACTAAAGTTAATTATACAAAATGTTTATTTTAATTTTAAAAAAAAGGAACAGCACTATGTAGCCATTAATGACTGGGCACTTCCAATTTTAGACATTTTGTTAAATATTTTAAAATTTTCTTGTCTGATTCTTCTGGAACTTCGGGATTATAAAGTATGTTTTGCCTTATATTTATCAACATTAATTTGAGGAGGAAAACAATTAGCAGCCAAAAAAAAAAATCAAAGGAAGTAATTGTAATTATATTTAAGATGCACCCTGTAAATTAAAATGCATGAAATGATCTATTATTGCAGAATATAAATTTGTGGATAGGGTACAGCATGTTTCTGAATTGTGAAATAATAGTACATATATTCATGGAGATATAGCTATTTTTATTAAAAGAAAAAAAAAAAAATCAAAAAGTTCTTGTGTGTTTTTAGCTTATATCTTGCAGTGTTTTTAACCAAATTTAATGTCTGTTTCAGAAAAGTAAGAAAAATATAGTAGAAATAATATAGAACAATTAGAATGTATTGCATATTTTATGAAATATGAAGAGTTCTATGACAAAACAATTTTTATCTGTGCATGCATGAAAATAACAAAGATTATTTTACATAATTTTATAGTCAACTCTTAATAAATTAATAAAAAATCCAATCAATTTTCAGGAAAATTCAGAAAGATGTCAGCATTAGGTGTAAACTGTTTGTTAGTTGCTCCCTAAAAGCAGATGAAAGATAAGAAATTTTTGTAAATCGCCAGTTTCATTTATTTATTTTTTTATGATGCTTTAGTTTTCCTTGGATAACTACCAGAACAAACTTATTCTATGATAAAATTAAATATCCAAATTGAAGTATTTGTTCCAAATCTACCCCTGATATTCATTAAATACCATCTTTTCTCTAAAAGTCAATTAATAAAAATGCAAATTTGTGCAAAATCCCGTATCATTCAGCTGCTTTTAGAGAGCAACTAAAAAACAGCTCACTCCTATCGCTGATGTCTTTCTGAAACTCCATGATTTTTTTTAAGAGTTGCTCCATAAAATTAACTATTAAATTATACTAAAAGATCATAAAATATTTAATAAAGCAAATAAAAGAACATATTAAGTAAGAAGATTATATTTCATAAAAGGTATTATATCATAAAATATTTAACATTTATATTCTAACTGTACTATATTTTTTCAACTATATTTTGCCCATTTTTCTAAAACTGGCATTACATTTGGTTGAAAACTCAGCATGATATAAGCTAAAAACATGCAAGAATTTTTTGAACTATAAAGAAAAAAATCTCTATCTTCATGAATATGTGTACTATTTTTACAAAAATCAGTGTACATGTTGTGCAGTATCAATATATCCGTATACTACTGCGATAGATCATTTTGTGTATTTTAATGTGTAGGGTTATCCCACATAATTTTTTTTTTTTTTTTTTACACCCATAATTGTCCTTTTTATAAAATGGACTTTGATTAATATGAGGTTAAACATAATCTTTATAACTCTGTAGTTCCAGAAGGATGTGACAAGTTACTTTTAAATATTCAACAAAATGTCTAAAATTGGAAAGATCCAATGATTAAAATAGCTTTATACTGTGTATACTGTGTCTATTTTTCAACTTTCACTTAATATAACTGGGTTGCTAAAGGAATTTTTTATTTTAGATTTTATTCAATTTTGAAAGCTTTAGAATCTTTCACATGTTACACTTTTGGCAAACAGAACCGAGCAACTTTGATGACATGGGAAATTATCAGAAATGTGTGGTTGTGCTCTCTTTAAAAACAATTTTTTTCAACTTTGTGAAATCTGATGCATGTTCATTTACTTGCATGAATAATGCAAATCAGTGTTTTATTGTCAATAACCCTTTGGTGATTGTATCTCACTTCTGATCAAAATTGTTTAATTATATTGTATCCTTAACAGAATTAGACTCTAAACTGTAATTCCTGGAATTTCATCAATTGTGTTCTACTATGCATTAGAATTTCAAACACATATCAAAGTTTAAAAAGGAAATAGTTGCTTGATTTTTTTTTTTTTTTTTTTTTTTTTTTTTTTTTTGGCATAGGTTGATTTTAAAAAGTCATGTCCTAATTTCTTTGATTTGCAAGTATCAACTATTTGTTGTTTCTAAGTATGTTTCTTTGATGTTCACCGCCTTCCCTGCTTTTTTTTTTCATGCATACCACAAGATCTAATCTCATTTAGTTTAGTATTGAGTCCAGGCCAATTTGGTAGTTTTAGTCTTCGGTAGCCATTACTGCCCTGACATAGCTGGGGAAAATTGCAAAATATATAAATTGGTCATTGAAAGACTATCATGTAATTTGTTAATCATGGCAACATTATCGACCGGTCGCAAGGGGGTTAAAAAAAACTGAAGTAATTGAAGGAAACTGGAGGGAAATTGGCAGCGGTAAAATAGACAGTAATTTGTCAATCAATCACTGGAAAATATTGTGAAATTTGTTAGTCTGTCATGAGCAAATATCCTGAAAATCATCAGACAGTCACGGAGAAAAAAAAGAGTGAAAATTTCAGTCAGATGCAGAAAAATATTCGTTAATTTCATCAGGATGTCGCAAAAACAAACAGAAAAATTAACCAATCGGCCGTAGAATGAAATTGCTAAGTTTGGCAATTGGTCACAAAATAAAAAAAATAAAGTTGTGAAATTCGCCAATCTGTCTCCAGAAAAAAAAATATCAAAATTCATCAATTTTGTCAGTCTGTCGTAAGAAGAAACTGTGATATTTGCTAATTGATAGCAAAAAATATCACAAAATAGGTCAGTCGGTCCTGTAAACTTTATTGTTTCAAAAAAAAAAAATTTCATAGAATGATTTTTTGAAATCATTAGCCTTCTGTCCACAATATTCTTTAAGACATGAATCCTGCCATCCCATCCGAAAATTCAAGCCCTATGTATTTATATTAATAACGTTGTATAAAAAATGTAATTCAAACATTAAAATATTCAGTTTATTTGTATAATGAAATGCTGATAATTGCTAATTAATCTGTACATTGAAATGCTGATAATTTGTGCAACAAATTTTAACCATTTCACATTTATTAATATGGCTATAATTGCAGAGTATTTTTTAAAAAAATGTACATGCTTTCTTTTTTATAATCAAAACGTAAAATATCTATTAATTAGGATGAGCGAAGCGAATCCTCTTCTAGTCCACTCAAATTACAATTTGTCGTACGCTTTACAAAAAAACTATTCAATATTTTAACCTCAAATTAAACACAAAAATAAATTATGATCTGTAGATTTGCAGAATATAATTTTTTTTACAGTAAAACGTTAAAAAAATTATTATTTTAATTAATTTATTTTACATGCATTTCCAATACGGACGCATTTTAGCAAATAAATAAAAAATGAAACGCGTATATTTTCAGAAAAAAAAAGTTTAAATCATGGAGTAAATAATTATAGATAGAATCATGATTAATTTATTAAATAAAACATGTTTTCATTATCCCGCAAAATCGTTTGCGCAGATGACACTTAAACATTTTAAAAGAATTGTATTATGGATTTCTTTTTCTTTTTTTTTTTTTTTTTTTTTTTTTTTTTTTGTAATCTGGCAACAAAATAATTGTAAACAAATAAAATTAATTCTTAAATTTGTTATATAAATGAAAAATTAAAAGATCTGTGTGAAGTTGTTGGTTCAAGCTCTTTATAAATATTTTTGCGAAGGTCGTATTATGGCTAAATAATATCGACTCATTAATCAGAAGGATTTTATAGAAAAATAAGACTTTAATAAGTTCGCAAACACAACAATAATTATTCGTGAAAACGTCACTGCGAGAGTGAGACAGCGCTTCGTTAAAAAAGGTAATTCCATTAATTGAGTTGCCATTCGCTGAAAGTAAAAAGTTCTCCCACGCGGAGAGAATTACAGCAATTCTCATACGCTAACATGTATAAAAACGAAGAAATTAAAATAAAATGTTTTACAGTTAAAAATTCATAGTATCAACGAAAGCAGATTTCAAATGTTTTTTCCAGAAAATAGGATTTTGAAGAAGTAACTTTCTTCAAGCTTTCTTCAAATATATTATTCTAAAATAGCTATCAAAGATTATCGGATGTTAATTACAAAGATTGGAAACATGCATATTTCAAACAATTAAAAAACACCAGTGGCTACTTGAAATTGTAAAAACATCTTTAAAAGAGCTTTTAGTTGAAAATTTAAAAAAAAATTGTAAAAGTTTGCTTCGAAAATATCTTATTATGCCAGTTTTACATCATAAATAAAAAATTAAAATGCGCCAAAACATAAAATAACGTTTTTGTTTAATAAAGATGCAAAAATAATAATAAAAAAAAATATTGTTACTTTCAAATAAGGTACCCTGGGGTAATAACGCCAGGCGGGGTAATAACGCCAAGTGCTTATATTTTGCATAATTATGAAATATTCAGGTAAATGACACCCATGTGCTCTGCGCAGAAGGGTTTTGAGTCATATAAATCGCAAAAAACAGCTTCAAGTTAATTTGTTTCATTTTTAGGTCTTATTGTTTTTACAAATAACTAAAATTAACGCTTGATCTAAAATTTGCGAGATACGTTTTGTAATGTGAAGACGATCTTTTTATTCGGATAATACTTTGTTAATTACATAAATTTGTAGTGCATTTCATGTACTTTTAAAATGTTGTTGAAGATTTTGGATATCTTCTCGAGATAATTTGTAATTTAAAATGTACTGCGCAATAACTATACCGGGGTAATAACGCCAATCCTTGACATTAATACCCCGGTTGATTCCATACAGTGGCAGAGCTACATCCTAATTACTGATTCAAATAAACACAGTTAAAACTGTGCAATGTTTCTCATATTTCTATTTAAGCGGTCTTTTTTAAGCAAAAAGAAGCTCACGATCTGATATTCTTTTGCCTCACCCCCCCCCCCCTCCTACACCACACCTTTATTTTTCTTACACTTTCACAAAAAAATGAACATTTTCAATAGCTTAGAATGCAATTTGTCAATTTCTAAGTTTGTAGAGTTTGTATTTTTAAAATTGGGCAATCTACATGCAATTATTCCATCTTATTTCATAGTTTTGTTTGCATGGCGTTATTACCCATATAGGTGGGTAATAACGCCAAATAGCATTGGTCAAGAAAAAACGCCATTACATTTTATGAATACATATCTGTTAAATTATTTTATTTTATATAGATAGTCAATGAGTTGCTGTAACAGATCCTATATTTGTTTGAAAAATACAATCTAAAACTAAGCCGTGAAAATTGGTAGAACCTTAAGGTGGCGTTATTACCCCAGGGTACCTTATCTATTTTATAAAATAATGCTTCGCGAATCCAAACAAAGCATGGCTTTTGCTAGTATATTTATGATTGAAGAGTTATTTTCTTCAAACATATATTTAGTTGATGTCTTTTTGTTTTAATTTGTAATGCTGTTTTAGATTGTCATATTTAATTTTATTGTATGTTAAATTACTTTGATTTGTAAAAGGGGAAAAAAGACATATGTATAACAAAATTACAAAAATAACTAGTTGGATGTGCCAATCCTATAACTATCTTCTATCTCATAGATCTTGATACTTCAAAAAATGGTTACAAATATCAATACTTCAATATTATCCCAACTTTTATTTTCCTCCAAAATTTCTGCTCCAGTCAATTAATTGGAGTAAGAATGATCTGGTATCATAATGAGTAATTAAAAGGAAAGCGTAAAAAAAAATGTATGCATAGCAGGTGAAGAAGAGTGCCAATTCATAAAGGATTGTTCAATAAAATATTAATTTCACTTCGAACACTTGTGTTGATTTTTTCATGATAAATTTCTACTTTATGAGCGAATTTTTTTTTTATTTATAAATCCATAAGTATTCAATCTATGTATGCTGAAAACAGTTTAACAATCCACCAGTAAATACCAAAACAAAACTTCATGTTCTCCGCAGTGTAAAGTTTAGGCATGTCAAGTTAGTGTAATTAATAATTTGGTCATCCACTGTACATCAGATGATTGCATATAGCCAGCTTAACTAGGATTCTTTTAGTTCTAGATAGTTTTTTTTTTTCCTTTTCTGTTGCATTATTTTAAAATGGAAACATAAAAAATAAACAATAATACATATAAAAAGAAAGAAAGAAATTTAATGGCTTGAATTTTCGAGTTGGCTATTCATGTATTGTATCAAGAAGGTTTTGGAAAAATTGTGAATTGCATGAAATTAGACTTGATAGGTATTTGTGTGATATCTGTGCTTACATTTTGTTGCTCTAGTAGTGCCCACTTTTTGAAAAGAGAAAAAAAAAAACTCGGCAGAACACGAAAGGATTTCACCTAAGACTGTGTATATAAAGACAGTCCAGATAACTCTGACCATGGAGAAAGAAATGAAAATCTAAATACAATTCCATATATATTTTTTTTGTGTGTGTGTATGTGTGTCAATTTTTGTTTTAAGGTCCCACACTAGTCACAGAAAAAGACCCATAATAAATGTAAAGTCTATGGGAGCATTCTTTTCAAATATCTCTCTCAAATTTTAAGATTTTTACATTTTTTTTTGCATAGGATAGCCGAGGATGGTACACAACCAGCTTAGTTTTCACTTTTTAAATTTCGGTTTCAAATTCGGTTTTCAAAAAAAAAAAAAAAAAAAAATTACTTTCAAAACTGGTTTGAACTGGTTTTGGAACTGAAACTATACTAATATTAAAAAAAAGTATAACCAAAATCGAGAAAGTAAAACCTGAGCCAGTTGTGGATTGTCCTCAGCTATCCTATGCAAAAAAAAAAAAAAAAAAAAAAAAAAAAATCATGTAAAAATATTAAAATTTGAGTGAGATGTTTGAAAAGAATGCTCCCATAGACTTTACATTTATTCCGGGTCTTTTTCTTTGACTATTGTGGGCTCTTAAGTGTATGTCAACTGTATGTTGATATGATGTTTTGTGAACAAGAAATAAGTCACTGAAAAAGAAGACCAGTTTTATTCTATAACTCACGATTGTGTCTCTCCCCAGATCTTACAGCACTGAATGTTAATAAGAAAATTTTTTTTTCATATATTTGATGAAATTGTTTCCCCAGGTGCTGAAAAGTGAAGAGGGTCGGTCATTGAGGGCAAAGCATCAGGAGAACGTTCGTTACCTCCGGAACGCACTCCAAGACATCCAGATACCTGTCGTCCATTGTCCCAGTCACATCATTCCAGTACACGTAAGGGTTTTTTCCACTTGATTTTTGAATTCAACTGTTTTTGTTAGAAAAAAGGAATTTTGCAATTGATCATGATCCCACTCTCTGATAAGATAGAACTTTATGTACATAAGGCTCTTTTTCTGATGTCAACACGGTATTCTAATGTTTTTACAATTTAATTGTGAATATTTATTTTAAGACATTGAATCTATTAGTATCATTTGATATTTCAATGCAACTTCAGTTATCTGAGTTAGTTGGGACTGCTAATACTTCGGATAGCAGAAATCTTGGTTCATAGGAATTGTGTATAAAATCTCACCATGGTCGCAAATTTAACATTTCTTAGAATAAAAGACAATAGAATGCTATTTAAATGGTAAAAATAAACCTATATAAAGTTATTTTTCACAATTCAACAAATGAAAACCATTTTCAATGATTCCGTTAACAGATGTTCATTATGCTACTAATATTTTTACAAAACATATTGCCTGTATGTCGCATCTTGAGAACAATTAAGACCAATTCCAGCCTGGCTTGACTATGTAAAAAAAAATACAAGCATGATCTCAGCCTAGTGTGCTGAAAAAATTAAGTCTGGGTCAGACTGTTAATAAACGATGCCAATGTCTATGTTGGATATGTTTCATTTCTATATTGGTGTTGTCAAACCAGTATCAGTTTGTGGTACACATTTATGCTTATTTCCGCACATGTCATATTCATTGTAAATGTCTCGTATTTTATCATCTTCGTTTAAATTTTTATATCAGTTTAATACGTTTGCTTATTTTTTTATTGATTTAGCCTGGTCTGTTGAAAAAATGTCCGAATTTCGCCAGGCCAGGTATGGACTGGGGGTGCTGTGCTGCCTGTTGCATAATCAGAAAATTAAAAAGTGTGATCATTTTCAAAGCTCATTTACAAAACTTAAAAAATAGATTTATTATTGGCTTGGTTAACAGAAACTTTGATTAAGCTCTGGCTTGGTTAATCAAGGCTCTACTGTATATCAAAATTGATATCATCGAATCTATATAATTGATATACTCTTTGTAGCCAAAAGTGAAAAGATTTCATAAAGTTTTTAAGTACATAAATTTCATCAAAATATGACTGTAATCTCACTCACCTCTTACCTGTTGCTTTCTATTTTAAAAAATGTGTCATAGTAGGAAATCTTAAACCAAAGTATTTTAGTACACCATGAGGAAGGAATGTAGTAATAACATAAGTATAAATTGTTGCTATTATTATTAAAAGCATACCACCACTTGCTCTTTCATATGATGGAAACTTCCAGCTGCTTGAAATAACAGTATTTACCCTTTAACAGCTTACATTTATCTTTATATTCCTAAAACCAAAAAAAAAAAAAGGTATTAAATTTATATATATATATATGATAAGTATGAAGTTAAGTTTTAGTTATTTACCACATAATTCACAAAAAATAGAAGCCCCTCTCCCGATCTGAATATTTGCCTCAGTCCCCCCCCCCCCCCCACACACACACACTGGTTTAAGTAGGGCCCTGTCTTGGATTTAAAAATCTAATGGATTTAATAAATTTTTAATTATACACAGTAGTTGTGATATATCATCACTTTATCACTGCTGTTTCAATATTATTTCAATAATAACCCTGCTTATTTCTTGATTTTTCAACATGTTGGTTACAAATGTTTTTTTTTTTTTTTCTTTTTTTAAAAACTTAGGTTGGTAATCCTTATTCAACAAAGATCAGTAACCAGCTGATTCAGAACTACGGCCATTATGTGCTCACATATTCTCTTACATACATATCATGTGTATACAAATTATAATAACAATAGGTTAAAGGATGTTCCCCTAAATAAACAGCGAAATTGGTCTGTGGGGAATGACATATTTTAAAAGTTGAAAAGTAGAATATAAATTTATAATAAAAAGTGTAGAGTGCAAAATTTAAGACTATGGTTGTTATCAGATTGAAACCGAAACATGCCAGTGTTATTTTGTTTTTTATTTTTTGTAATACCTCTCTCAAGTAATATAAGTTGTTAGAAATTGGGAATTTTAAGAAAGGCGTCAAATGACGCCTACAAATTTTTTTCTAGGTGCCAAACAGCATTTTATGGTTGCAATTTTACGTTGCATCATATTTTCTCATTTCTTTTTGCAATCATGTTAACAATAATATTGTTTCTATTTTTATATATTAAGGCAGGGGGAGGATGTATATATTAAATACTACATCCCTGTCATAATTACTAAATCAAAATACAAACTGGCTTTCTATAAAACAGTAAAACCTGATTAAACTACAATATATGGATTCTAGAAAAATGTTTAACTAATTCTTTTTACAAAGCCAATATATATATACAGAAATAAACAAAACAAAATATGAAAATACAAACAAACAATACAAAAATTAAAATCATGATGTTTTTAAAATTAGGTATCTTAACTTGACCGTGCAGTACACCAGAATACCATAAATTATAAAGGCCTTTTCAGCATTGAAATCTTTCAATTAGTGTCCATATAATTTTAGAAATGTGGCTTCAAGTTCAGTTTTATCTATCATTAGTTAAAGTGAAATTAACTTAGATTTGATTGACTGGTGCATGGGAGTTTTAAACCATGTTTTCTGAACAAGTTGTGTGAATTTTAGGGGCATGTGGCCCTAGATTGATTTTATCAGTCATTGGTTAAAGAAAAGTCAGCTTAAAGGCAGGGCTGTAGCTAAGGGGTCGCTATGGGCGGCTCGCCCCCCCCCCCCTAAAATATTTTGAGCCCCCCCTGGAAAAAGTTCCAAGGTCACTAAATGTTCTGAAAATTCAAATGAAATTCTGTTCAAAAATCTAATTTAGTTTTGAGACCCTTTCACAATTTTGCAGAGTTACTAAATTGTATTTAAAATACGTTTTTCAACACTCCCTCATCCTATTGGTCCATATGAAGCTAACAGGATGTTTAATTTTGCACCAGTTATACACTCAAAATTTTCATCATCATATACTTTTCTTAGCATAAAATGAAGTTATTACAACAGTTTAATGAGAAACATAGTACCTACAATGTGAATATGCACTAATTTATCTTTCTGCATTAGAGAGAGAACAAAAAAATATGCGCCCCCCCCCATACATTCCCTTGAGCCCCCCCCCCCCCCCTATCGTACACTTCTAGCTACGGCCCTGCTTAAAGGTGATTAACAAATAGCAAGGGTTGTGTTAAACACATGATACTTTCCAATATTTTATGTGAAACAGGATTCTTCAAAGATGTGTGGCAGTGGGACAAAACATAAGCTAAATTTGGAATAAAAGCATTTGTTTTAAAAAAAAAATTAAATTGAAAAAAAAGCTAGGCATCAAATTTGGCGACTGGGTATAATTTTGTGGTCGCCAAATGCAATAATTTATTAATTATAAATAGAAGTTTTCATATACGTCCATTAAAAACATTTCAAAAATATGCATTAAAGTATTTAATTGCTATAAAGGACGTTAAATACTAATAAAAACATTAAAAGATCTTAATAATTTTACATGTTTCGATTGAATTTACTCAATCATAATCAGAAAAAAGAAAATACAAATAAACACAAAGATGGAAAATGACAATAAACTATTCCAAATGAAATTTAAAAATTTTTTTTAATTTTTTTTTAAAAAATAAAAATTATGCGCGTTATATTTTAATTATGTATCATGTTGTTTAATTTTTAAATTATTTAACAATTCAATCCAAATATTTGGGATTTGAAATGACAAGGAATCATTGCAGACCATTGAGCTTCTGACGTAAATTTCAATACTCTCTCTAATAAAAAGTTGCAAATAAAAATCTGACCTATAAATTAATCTACTTTCATTAAACAAAATATCTATGTTTTCTATTTGATTTAGCCTAGATAATGCTGTTTTACCTCTATTAAATTTTATGTCTGCAATGTGCTTTTTACATCTTATTTTGAATTTTCTTTGAGTCATGCCAATATAATAATTCTTATAACCACTTTCTTTAAGATATGGAATGATGTAAACACCTGATCGGTCAAATTTGTCAATGGGGTCAATTCTAGTTGTTAAAATTGATTTTAATTTTGGAGGGGGTCTAGCAATTAAATTTAAATCAAACTTTTTTAATTGTGTTTTAGTAGACTCGAAGAAATTTGGATAATAATTTATAATAACCCTTTTCATGTTATTTTCATTGTTGGTTTTATTTTCAAAAACTGCATTGTTCATTTTGTTACTAAACTTTTTAATTAATTTATTAACTATTTTAACTTGATATCCGTTGTTAATAGCTATTGTTTTAATTTTATCTAATTCATCATTTAAATTTTCAGTAGAACAAATTCTAAAAGCTCTGTTAATAAGGAATCTAAATGTAGATAATTTATAAGAATATGGAGTGCAAGCATCAAAAGGTATAACATTTAAGTTTGTTATTGGTTTTCAATATACTGAACGAATTAGTTTATTATTTTCTCTTTTTAACTCAACATCTAAAAAAGGTAATTTCTTATCAGTTTCAAGTTCGAAAGTAAATTTAATCTTATTATCTAGATCATTTAACTGTTGAATAAAAATTAACAATTTATCAACTCCCCCCTGCCAAACAATAAAAATATCATCTACATAACGTAGCCAAACTAAAGGTAATAATTTAAAAGTATTGAAAATTTTTGATTCAATTCAACCAAATATTTGGATTGAATTGTTAAATAATTTAAAAATTAAACAACGTGATACATAATTAAAATATAACGTGCATGATTTTTATTTTTAAAAAATTTTTAAATTTCATTTGGAATAGTTTATTGTCATTTTCCATCTTTGTGTTTATTTGTATTTTCTTTTTTCTGATGATGATTGAGTAAATTCAATCGAAACATGTAAAATTATTAAGATCTTTTAATGTTTTTATTAGTATTTAACGTCCTTTATAGCAATTAAATACTTTAATGCATATTTTTGAAATGCAATAATTTAGTTGCATTTGGCGACTAACGACCGCTAATTTCTAACCCTGGTTGTTTAGTAAAATGCTTATATAAAAGATGAATTTTTTAAAAAATCTAACGGATTTAAAAACTTTTTATAATAAAATTTTCTATAAATCACCATAAAATCAAAACACTATACAAGTATAATAATAGCCTTTACATTGGCTGATGTTGGGCTGTTATGTTTTCCACCTCAAAATTTACCCTGTGTGTTGTTTTGAATTTATGGTGGTGAATAGTAGTTGTATTTAAACTGTAATTATACACAGTAGTGTAATATATATCCACATTATCAGTGCTGTTTCAATAATAACCCTACTCATTTCTCGATTTCTCAACAAGTTAGTTACAAATGAATTTTGTTCTTTCAAAGCTTAGATTGGTAATCCTTATTTTTCGACAAAGATCAGTAACCAGCTGATTCAGGACTATGGCCCTGACATTTTATTGTCCTTTTACCGATCAGGCCTTTTTTACGACCTTGACAATAGAAGTAGCAATAAAAATGTGCATTTTTTATTGCAACTAATTTTGTAGGTTTATTATAAATCGATGAAATAGTTTCTTCTTAACAGGGTTGGCACGGTTTAAACCAATCGGTTTTAACCATGGTTTAAACCACGATTTAAACCAACTGGTTTTTTTCTCAAAAAAAACCAATTGTTTTTTTTTCGAAAAAATCAAATGACATTTTCTCATTTTTCTTTATAATTTAAGACTTACAAATTATTGAATATAAATATTTTATACTTTTTACACTTTACTTCAGCAATAAGCATTGGTTCTAGTGAATCTAGATCATTTTTTTTTATGGTTGAAAATCAGTATGCATTGGAGAACATATTCTATTGCTCTAAAGCAAAAGCTTAGAACATATGAATTGATCAAAGATAAAAATATTCAGTATTTAGTATAAAATATTTTCATTAAAAAAGAAAATGAAGATTATTTAAAGCGATCTATCATAACATGCATAATTATTTTGAATATGGAGCTACATAACTTGATGTTCTTTCAAATTTTGAACAAATTGTAAAAGATTTTGATTGGGGAGATTATCTTTAAGAATTAAAATCAAAATATGAAGTTAAATAAGAGAGAATTTGAAAATGTGTTCCTAGTTATAGCATTTTAATAATACCAATCAAATTTTTTCCCTTGTTAACTGCTGAATCTAATGACCAAAAATGTATATTTCAAATTGTCACTCAAAAAACAAAACCCTCAAGAAATATTTCAAATTTATTTTTTTTTTTTAAATATATGAAAAAGAATATTATATTTGTCAAACTACATCAAATGTTTATTATTAGTAATCAAAAGATTATTTATAAGATTTTTCAAAGTATCAATGTTTCACAGTGCAGAGTAATTTATTCTTTAAACATAAGACTTTTTACTAATTGTTTAAATTAAAGTATGAATTTTTTCAATTTTCTACATCATTCACTGTAATTATTTAATTTAAATTATTTTCAGATGAAATTATACTATTTATAATCCAACAATATCTGTTTTTATCAATAAATATGTATGTATATGTAATAAGAAAGCATGTTTTTAAAAAACCCGGTTTAAACCAAAAAAACCTGGTTTAAACCAAAAAAAACGGTTTTTTTCAAAAAAAACCTGGGTTTTTTCCAACCCTGCTTCTTAAACATTTTCTTTCATTGAAACTGGACAGGTTCTGCCTTTTTTCTATAATAACCCTACTCATTTGTCGATTTCTCAGCATGTTAGTTACAAATGATTTTTTTTTTTTTCTTTCAAACCTTAGGTTAGTAATCTTATTATTCGACAAAAATCAGTAACCAGCTGATTCAGGACTACACCCATTATATGATTAATTTTATAATAAAATTTTGTTTGAATTTCTATAAAATCAAACCATTATGCAATTGTAAGTCTTTACATTGGCTGATGTTGGGCTGTTATGTTTTGCCACCTCAAAATGTATCCTGTGTGTTGTTTCGAATTTATGGTGGTGAATTATATCCAGTAGCTGTGATTTGTCATCAGTTTATCATTGGGTCTACTAGGTTATCCCGTCGACCAAAATATTATCACCAAACTATAAGATTAAATGCCAATAATGGATGATCGTGAATGTCACATTCAATGACATTAAATACGATTCATGTGTTTAAAATGAATGTCATTAAGTGATTTTTATTTCAACTTTTTATTTGTATTTTTATTGATATTCTACTAATTATTTGTTTTTTCATTAATTAAAATAAAAATTATGTCAATATGTATAATTTGGCTATTAGTTTGGCAATTTGTATAAGTTGGCGAAATTGGTCGACAGGATAACAAAGTAGTACCTATCATTGTTGTTTCAACAACAATCCCTTCTCATTTCTTGATTTTTCAACAAGTTGTTTAGAAATGAATTTTTTTTTTCCTTTTTAGCTTAGGTTGGTAATCTTTATTATTTGACAAATATCAGAAACCAGCAGATTCAGGACTATGGCTTAGTTATTGATTTATAATAATAACAGATCTTTTTTATATTTTTTACTGCTTACATGTGGGATTAAAGTTTAATTTTAATAATTTCTACAACTTAGTTTTATAGAAGTAGTATTTTGTTAACTTTAAGTTAAATATCACTTATTTAAGAGTTACACTTACCAATGTAAGCTGCATTTTTTATAACTAATTTTGTAGGTTTATAATAAATGAATGAAACAGTTTATTCTAAAAATTTTCTTTCGTTGAATCTCAACGGGTTCTCCTTTGTTTCTATAATAACCCTACTCATTTCTTGATTTTTCAACATGTTACTTACAAATGATTTTTTAGGTTACTTAGGTTAGTTAGGTTATTTTTTATTAAATCTCTCCAAGTAATATAAATTGATTAATAAAATGCTTATATAAAAGGTGAAACTCTTAAAATCTTGTGATTTTAAAATCTAATAGATTTAACTTTTATTTAATTATACACAGTAGTTGTGATATATCACCAGTTTTTCCCTGCTGTTTCAATAATAACTCATCTCATATCTCGATATTTTAACATGTTGGTCACAAATGAATTGTCTTGTTTTAAACTTAGGTTGGTAATCCTTATTATTCGACCAAGATCAGTAACCAGCTGATTCAGGACTATGGCCATTATGTGCAGGCGATCAATGCCCCCACGGTCCCAGTGGGGGAGGAGAAACTGCGCATAGCACCAACTCCTTTTCACAGACGAGAACAGATGGATGCCTTCGTAAAAGCTCTCGCAGAAACCTGGAAGAAAGTGGGCTTAGATTTGAAACCGGTGTGCGGGCAGGTAACAGAAGAGTTTTTAATCTCTTATTGCATTTTATGTTCACTTGTGAAAATCTTCCAAACAGCATTTTTTTTAAAACTTGCCAGTCATTTTTATTTTTTTTCTCCACATGGTAAATTAAAAAATTGCTTTAAACAGGGGTGATTCTCGTCCGAAATTTCTGAAAATGTAAGGCATCCTTTTCCAAAAATTTGAAATTTAGATATCAGTTCCACATAATTGCCAACTTGTTACGGTTTTGCGTACAGAAAAAAACAATCACGGAGAAATGCAAATTTCGTGAAAGGATTACTGAAAAAGCACACACGTCTAAAGATTGCGGATATAACGCCGAATTCATTAAAAGATCGTGGGAAAAAACGCTGTTTTTGATAAAAGATCGCTTAAAAATTGTTTGCCAAAAGATCATAAAAAAAATGCTGATTTCATCAAAAGATCACGGAAAAGATTTCGTTAAAAGATTGCGAGGATAAAATGCTGTTTTCGATAAAAGATCATGTAAAAATGCAGAAATTGTCTAAAGATGGGTGAAAAAAATGCCGATTTCGTCAAAAGATCACGGAAAAACCGCCAATATCGATAAAAGATCGCAATAAATTGCCAATTTTGCTTGAAAATCTCAGTCTTCGTCTTAAGATCGCAGGAAAATGCTGATTTCGTTCAAAGATTGCAGATAAAAAACACCCTTGCAGGGAGGCAGGGAACTCACGAAATCTCCCCCCCCCCCCAGCCGCTGTAATTTCCAAAAATGCAATGTGAATTTCCAAAAAAAAATTTCACCCAGAATCACCCCTGGCTTTAAAGTTGAAATTAACCTTCTTGCTTTGTGGCATTTATTTAATGGGGCTTTTCTTATATGTGCCATATAACATAATATATATCAAGATTCAGTAATATAACATTATCAAAGGAAAATAATGTTATCTGTAGATAATATATTATTTTTTTAACAATTTTCTGTTAACTGTAATCTCTTAACTGTAGCGAAATGAGATTGCAAATTTGAATCTATTTTTTCTCCTGTATGTTGGCGATTGTATAACGTAAGTTTTTTCTCCTTGCTAATTCTATTATTTATTTTATATATGTCTGGATTTTATATATTGAGTTTATATTGTTATATATGTATATTTCTCGGAATTAAATTTTGCATATATGATTAATTGGATAATTTAGAAATCATTTTTAGGTTTATCCTGATTTCTAATCACAAATTAATCGTACTTAATGTGTCTATTTGGTATTACCCTTGAAAACGAGCCAAACACCACATTTCCAATGCTTCGTAATTGTTAAAATATTACCTACCCTTCTTGATTTGTTTCAGTTTGTTATTTGATGGGTTAGTCTATATAAATTATAGATGCTAAATTGTAGTATTGTATAATGGTTCTATATATACATAATATATTCAATTTAACTCTTCACTTGACAAGACGTTTTTCTTAAGAAAAAAAGATGTGGTAGCCATGAATTTTAAAGTTCTGTATTTTTAAATGAAGTGAGTGAAAGGATCTTTAATGAAACAAGCCGATAGAAGGCAGCCTAGGTCCTCATTAAAAATGCAACAGATGTCATTTTGGCCAGATGCTGGACACCAGAAATCTGGCGTAATTTGCAGCTGGATGTCTGGTCATCGTCCTTGACCTTTTTATCAACCTTTGAAGAAGTTAACTATGCATTAACATAATATTAATGTTATTTTCTTTTCAATCTATTTTTATTACCAATTATTTTTATAATTATTTAAGATTTAGTGCCAATATTACATTATTTTTAAATCATTCATTATGATAATATCAGATAAGTAGTTTAGAAATAATAATAAAATAGTTTTATGAGAGCAAAAGACTTATGACTGATTAATTGAAATAGAATATTTATATTCCCTTTTTTGTATTGTAAACAACAAACATATCCTTAATTGAATACATATAATTTCACATCTTTATATATGTATGTGTTTATATTTTCCCCACTTGAACTTTATTCTAGACACCACTTTATTTTATAAAAATAAGTGAGAACAGAAAATTTATTTTTTCTTGCTATTAACACGCATAATAAACTAAGATTTTTTGTGAATTAATTTTTTTCCTTTTTCCTCTGTGTCTGTACAATGTCATAAATATAAATAATTTTAAATATGATAAATTAATGCACTGTATATTGCTAAATTAAACTATCAGCCTTGTAATCTGGAAATTTTAACAATGGGTTTGAACAATAAATGCATAATATGGCTGAATAGTTTCAGGCTAGATGTACTGTTGCATAATCATGACATCCAGCTACTGCCAACTGTCCAGATCAGCCATCTGCAGTATATTTGCCAGATATATCTGTTGCATCCCTAGTCATTATTACATCCCTAGTCATAGTCCCAAACTTTCTAAACATGATTTATGAAATTATCATTCCTTGCAAATTAAAATTATATAAATTATGAAATTAAAGCACTGCTAAAATTACTTAGTCAAAGCTACTCAATAACATAAATGCTAAGAAAAAGTTTTTATCTAGTGCAGCAGTGTATCTAGACTTATTATTTTGGAGGGGCTGAGATACAGTAAATGTTTCTAAGATGGAATTATAAGAAGCCAGAAAAATTGCACTTTAAAATGGTTTTATAACACATCTTTTGTAAAACAAACTTATTAAGATGAAATCACCTAAGACTTGGGAATTTTTCATTTTAAATAAGTTTTTGGTCTTAATAATTATAATTCCACAGCTGTACTGAAAATCGTCTTATATTCTCAAATTTGACCATATTTTCAGATTCTTGATCATAATTTTCCCTGAGACTTACAGACCACAAAATCTCATGTGAACCTGTGGGAAAACTAAGAAGCATGATGATTCAATATATATTATATTTATTAAGATATACTTTTATCAGAAAATAGCCATCCGATGCCAACAATATGCGTTTATAAAAATTGTCTCACAAGGGGACCACCAAACATGGTGCTCACAGATTTTGATGAATTCAAAGTATATTGTAGGGGTCATACCAATAATTATTCGGCTGAAAGGGTTCTTTCAAATGGGCTTTAGTTTTTGAGAAATTGGGGGTCAAAGTTCAGTGTATATTTTAAATACTTATTAGTAAAGCTGTTTGTCAACAGCTTCGTGGCTCCGCGGTAACGTGCGAGATTCCAGACACGGACGTGGCGGGTTCAACTCCAAGTTGGAGCTTTTTTTTTTTCTTCTTTATATGTTTCGTATATGTTAAATTTTTTAAGCAGAATTGGAAATTCTACAGCTTTCAACTTATTAATATTTTCTTATGGGGATAGTTTACTTTTTTTCATTTTTTTTCTTATTTAAAAAAGTATGGTTCAAATGATAAACTAATTGCACTTCAAAATTCATAAAATAAATATAAATAAATAAAAAATAAATATATAATAAAAATTTTCAAACGTATAAAAATTTTGAGTATTTTAAAATTTCTTCTACTTTAAATATTAATAATTTTGCTCAGTTACATTTATATATATTGCTAAGTAAAAAAAAAAAAAAAACATACCTTTGTAAATTCATTAAATTCACATTCTTCATTCAATATCCGTTCATCTGCCTCAATAAATTGTCGATTATCTCATATTTGTAATATTGAATTATGAATTTCTTCAGCTATAGCAATAGAAGAAAAGGAAATCCGGTTGGGAATTTGTAAGCAGATTATCATTTTGTAACATCATCTCACAATATTTTAATGCATTCGTAATTTCGCCTTTTTGTTCTTTTTCCAAACGAAAACTTTCTGTACTAGTGCTGCTTCCTTCCATTACAGTATTTTTAGCATTCAACCTTCGTTCGACACAAATCTACCTTCGCTCAATTTTCATACCATAATTTCAGCTATACATATACATACCAATATTTCAAATCTTGTATTTGTCTGCAAAAGAAACAAAATGACAACAGCAAAAACAATTTCTATTTTTGCCTGATTTTACCAAGAAAATAAAAACAGACGAATAAAATAAATATATATCCTTTTATGTATCCTTTTATGTCTGCTAATTTCATTAGCAGACGACTTTTCCAATCTAGTTGACTTTTTTATGAATAGTGAATTTGTTAATATATATATATATATATATAAATATAATCTGTCATTTCTTATTTGTGCAAACGATAAATAATGTTGAGGTTGAACGTTACAAATAAATGTATTTAAAGATCAGTAAAAATTTGGATAATATTTTAGCACTACTGCATTAATATTTTATTACACTTTCGAAGGTATGCATTATTTGAATTAACTAATCCCATAAATGTTTGAGAAATTGTACCTGGAAATTATTTTGTATAATTTATAGAAAAAAGGATAAATTTTCATTTAAAATATTCCACAAAAAAAAAAAAAAAAAAAAAAAAAAAAAAAGCGATAGAGAAAAGAAAAATTATTATTTCAGAATTGTGCTTAGAAAAGAAATTAAATAATAATTAATAAAAAAAAAAGGGTTAAAGGCATGAATTCGTTATGCAGTTTTGTCAATAAAAATTAGTGCTCTCGATTATACGTTTATACGCGTATACGTATAATACGTATTATACGAAATACGGATCAACTATACGTATAATACGGCATTGGCGGTTATACGTATTGCGCAAAACAACATATACGGTACATCGTATATACGGATCTTATCCAAGCGGTTAAACGTATAAACGTTTAAACGTTTTTCATTCAAGATATGAAATTTGATGTTTCAATACTTTTCTGCGGATTACAGACATTGAGAAATATCCGGTAGAGTATCCCCATCGCGATTCTCTGTTTAAAAATCTACGATGCGTTTACTTAACTACTACTTGTTATGCAGGTACCTAAAAAATCTGAATACGTTTCTCAGTTTAAATTTTGGTTTCTTTCCCAAAAAACTAAGTTATTTATTATAAATTGTCTTACATTAGTTGTGGATAGAATAAAACTAATCTTTGGAAGAGCTGTGGCTCAGTACTTAGTTTTTTTTATATTTTCTTGTATTTTAACAAGAAGAAAGTAATAGATTTGAGAAATCTTTCGACTGGTTTACACTTTTTAAGGGTAAGATAGTCCGAAAAATATGTTTTTACAAAATATCTGTCTGTGACTTTGTCTATATGTGGCATGAATTTTGTTCCACCAGTTGCACAGAATGAGTTTTCAGCAATATCATCATCACATAGCAGGCAGTAGGCTCTGTCATTCTTTTTCTCAGCGTACCGCCACACCCAGCTTTTTCTTTTCATTTCTAATTCAGGGTGGCGAGTGGTCAGGGAAAAATATAGTCAAAATAAGTGTTAAATACCAGTATTTTGTTAAAGAGAAATTCGCTTTCTTTAATCCCTTTAAATTATTTCTAGTACTTTTGATAAGATAATACTGGTAGTGTCCTCTTATTTTGACTGCGTTTTTCCCTGACCACTCGCCACCCTGTAATTGTAATCTAAGCAGAACTGCGTCTCGTTCTTCTACACTACGAGATACTTATACTAAGTGTCTGCGTCACGTGACACAATGGTTTTATTTATCACCATATGCAAATTGTCTTACCGCGGAGGAATTTTAAAATAATTTACATATTTGGTAATTTTTATTAGTTTCTTTTTTGAATAATTTAATTATTTTGTCCTCCCAGAATATTTTATGACTTATTTAATGAAAATTAGAAGAAACATAATTAAACATTGAGTATGTTATAGTAACTTACCGGTCACTTACCGAAGTGACCAATGTTACCAACCGATTGTAGGGTAGTATGAAATGAAAATCAAGGCGAATTGTGACGTCAGCTACAGTTCAACAGGATAGTTTTCATTGGTGCCACATTTCGGTTTCGTACTGCCCTACAATCGATAGGTAACATGGGTCACTTCGGTAAATTGCACTGAACATGTACGTTGATTAAAATATTTATAAAGGGAAATACCAAGATCTTGATTGGAATCCAGATAGTAGATATTTCACTGTTAGTGAAGCGAGATTAGCCAATCAGGAGTCTGATCTTTTGTGAACTTTTTGCAAACTGTTTTAAAAAATATACGCTTTTCATTGCTTGATCTCGTATGTATAAGACATACTATCAGGGCCGTAGCTAGAAGTGAACCATAGAGGGGAGGGGGGGCTCGAGAGAATGTAGGGGGGGGGCTCATAATTTTTTTTTCTCTTTCTGACGCAGAAAGATAAATTAATAACTATTCACATTGTAGGTATTATGTTTCTAATTAAACTGTTGTACTAACTTCATTTTATGCTAAGAAAAGTATAGGATGATGAAAATTTTGATTGTATAACTGGTGCAAAATGAAACATCATGTTAACTTCATATGTACCAATAGGATGAGGGAGTGTTGAAACACTTATTTTAGATACAATTTAGTAACTCTGCAAAACTGTGAAAGAGTCACAAAACTAAATTAGATTTTTGAACAGAATTTCATTTGAATTTTTGGAACAGAAATTAATTGAGTGACCTTGGAATCTTTTCCAGGGGGGGGGGCTCAAAATATTCTAGGGGGGGCTGAGCCGCCCATAGCGCCCCCTTAGCTACGAGCCTGCATACTATGCGGATTTCTGTCGTAACGCTACCGATTTCCAAATTATTCTTCATTCAGCGACATAAGACTGGTGAAGTCCGCTATTTAAATTAGATACGATACGGCGAATATACGTATACATTAAATATACGTATTCTTAAATATACGTTTAGTTGATACGCCTTATACGTATCCGGATACGTTTAAACGTATATTCGAAAGTATCCGTATAGCAGAAAAACGTATTATACGGATATACGTATATCGTTTAATCGTATACCTGCTATACGTATCCTATCGCGAGCACTAATAAAAATATTAGTTTAAAAATTGCAGATAAAAAGAAATTTATCATGTATCGTATTTTCATGAAATACATTCGAAAATATAAATTTACTTTATTAAGAAAATATCAAAAAGTTCAAAGCTGTAGAATTCCCAATTGTGCTTAAAATATGTAACATGTAAAAGGTATATAAAGAAAGAAAAAAAAAGTGCCAACTTGGATTTTTTTTTTTTACTTAGCAATATATATAAATGTAATTGAGCAAAATTATTAATATTTAAAGTAGAAGGGATTTTAAAATATTCAAAATTTTTACACTTTTGAAACTTTTAATTATATATGCATTTTTTATTTATTTTTATTTATTTTATGAATTTTGAAGTGCAATTAGTTTATCATTTGAACCATACTTTTTTAAATGAGAAAAAAAAAGTAAACTATCCCCATACGAAAATATTAATAATTTGAAAGCTATAGAATTTCCAATTCTGCTTAAAAAATTTAACATATATGAAACATATAAAGAAGGAAAAAAAAGCTCCAACTTGGAGTTGAACCCGCCACGTCCGTGTCTGGAATCTCACACGTTACCGCGGAGCCACGAAGCGGTTGACAAACAGCTTTACTAATGAGTATTTAAAATATATGCTGAACTTTGACCCCCAATTTCTCAAAAACTAAGGCCCATTTGAAAGAACCCTTTCAGCCGAATAATTAATGGTATGACCCCTACAATATACTTTGAATTCATCAAAATCTGTGAGCACCATGTTTGGTGGTCCCCTTGTCAGTAAAATTTAAGTATTTAAAAAATCCCTTTAAATTTTAAAATTTTCATTTGACAAAATTAATCATTTTCTTAAGAGTGTATTTCAATTCAAACTGCTTATTTTCCTATTTATTTTTACTCTCAAATCCATCAAATTAACAAATTGTCTTACTTAGAAAGTATATAAGGTGCCGTGAGGGTCAATTCTTTGATAAATGCAGAAAATATTGCAAAAAAAGCAATCAAAAATGGCATTTTGAACAGATTTTTCCAAAGCGGGAGATCTGGAAATGAAAAAATGTAGTGCCTATTTATTGTTTCCTGCTCATTT
The DNA here is from genome assembly GCA_964019185.1 of Maratus speculifer. Taxonomy (NCBI): domain Eukaryota; kingdom Metazoa; phylum Arthropoda; class Arachnida; order Araneae; family Salticidae; genus Maratus; species Maratus speculifer. The sequence continues at coordinate 281,059,058 of OZ025300.1, read as the reverse complement.
CGTATTTGTTTCAGGGGATATTCAATGTCATCTATCTTCCTTTTATTTTTCTTTGTTTTCAATAGCAACACACAGCTAGTTATGCGGGAGGAGCCATGTTTTTAGAACAAAACATTTGATCTCTTCATAGACATCACGATTCATCTAGTTTTCACAAGTTGTGAAATGAGTTTTTTTGTAGGTACTAATTTATCAAGTTTATTTTTGACTGATTTAAGTTTTAAATGTTTAAGTTAAATTATCTAGCTATTTTTAAAAGTAAATTATTAGATAACCTTTTTGTAGGCAAATTTATTTTATGCAAAACATTTGTTTTGCATATGTCAAGAGTTTTACATGAATGATTCGTGATTCTGTGCCGTGATTGGTTGAAAGGTTTCAGTGAGCTTTTTAAATACTGTTTACTTTTTAGTAGGAGAGGTGTCTCTTGGTGTGAGCAATTATGACTTGTGTAAGTTTCTTGACTGCAGTAATTTCTTCATTTGGAAATTATGTGATAGTGAAAGTATTAGAAATGTATTTTGTTAGTGTTTGTTTGAGGCCAAGTATTATAAAGAGCAAAGTTTTTTTTGTGCTAAAGATGACATTGGGTATCTCCTGGATGGATTGTATATATTTTGTTTCATGAATTGCAACTTCTGAAGATCTATAATGAAGATAGCTTCACATGAAAACTTCAGGCTTGTTTATTGTGTGTACTCTATTTCATTTTCATTTACTTGAAAAATTTTATTGTACTTATCATCATACTCTGCTAATTTATTGAAGAGCCAATTGACTGACAATAAGGTTACAAAAAAAGAGGTCATATTGAGAAGGTAATTATCTATAAATCAAATTATAATGAATTGGACGTAAAATGATATCTCACGGCAGCTTATACGTCTCTTCAAAAATCCCCTTAGCAAGTTTAATGTTTCTACTTTTAAAAATGTCTCAAAATGTATCTGAAAATTTTGACTTGTTGAAGGTGTAAAAGCATTTTTTCGAATACACCCTTAAGTACTTAAAATTTAAGGAGACTGTTTTTCAAAAATGCACATTATCAGCATTTGACATCTACTTTCTGATGAAAAAAATCCATATTTTAATTAAATTATTTAATTAGGTTGTGTGTTTAACTGTAACCATATTAGGTAACCATACTTAAACTTTAAAACATAATGACTCATTATCTTATATAATTATTAAAATACTGTTTTCATCATCAGAAAATAGATGATGCCAATAATATGCTCTTAAAAAAAAAAAATAAATGAAAATCTTGACACGTGATTCTAGACGTCTTGTTAAATATCTAGAAAAATACATAAGGAATTATTCTGAAACTCCAGGTGTGTAAACAAAGTAGTACAGGTTATATATTTTTGCAAAGATTTTTTTTTTTTTCCCGAAACCCCATAGGGGACCGTCAACAAATTGAAAAAAAGCAAAGATCTTTTGGATAACCCTGCCAAAACTAATGTAGCAAAAGAGTTCAAATTGCAGAGTATGATTTAGTGGCTTATTGTAATACACTGTTTTCATTTTTATGAATATAGTATGTATACTCGTAGAGAAATTAAGGTTTTTATAAAAACGGTCCCAAATTTTCCAAGTTTTTTTGCTTATAATTTGCAGAGTTCTTAACATAAAACAATGTTCTTTTCAGAAAATATAAGAAACAACATTGTACATAACACCTTGCAATGAAAAATAAAAAATATTAATAATTGTATGAAAAATGAATAGGTTTACTAAATAAATTTTCACTGTGCATGCGTCAACTCAATCAAAATATAATTTGCATAATATGTTAGCTAAATGTATGGAGCAACTATTATGAAAGTTTCAAAAACATAGCTTGAAAATTCTGAAAATTATTGTCGATAAAACAATATCAAAATCCAGTATTTCCAAAATGAAGCAGAAAGATGAGCAGATGTATCCAAATATTGTAGAACATGTAACATTGTGTAGACATTAAACAATAGGTTGGCCTTTTATTGAATTCTAATTTTTGTTATTACAGGAGTGTGAGTTCTGCAAAAGACCACTTCATTTCCAGCATCTGGAGTCGAGAGTATTTCTGCCTCCTTGTGGTGGTCACGAAGCCTGTCCGCAAGTGATTGCGGCCCACTGATGAGCAGATTATGAAAACAGATATTTTTTAATCGATGTTGATATTTTAATTGCAATGAGAGAGAGAATGATTTATTATATATAGAGTTATACTTCTATAATAAATAGTTTTATTATAAACTGTCCTCTTGGTTTCTTTTTTTTTTTTTTTTTGTCAAATTATTTATTGTCAGGCTGTTGTTTCTACAGAAACAGTAGTATTAGATTATCTCATTGACCAAATTGCCAAACTATTTGCTACTTTATACAAAATGACACAATTTTAAATAACGAAAAACAAATTAGTCATTAGAAATTAATAAAATTAAATATATCTACTAAATAAGTAAATGTACTTTAAATAGATATTAATAAAATTACAAGTATAATGTTGAATTAAAAATCAATGTATGGCATAACAAACAGGTGCATTGCGTTCAGTGTCAAGTGAATTTGACACTTACAATCATTCATAATCGGCATTTAATCCTATAGTTTGGCAATAGTTTTAGGGTTGATGGGATAACCAAGTAGTACAAAAAAAAAAAAAAAAAAAAAAAAAAAAAAAAAAAAAAGATGAATTCCTTACACCTATATCAATTTTAATCATCCATAATTGGCATTTAATCCTATAGTTTTGATAACAGATATTTTTAAATCGATGTTGATATTTTAATTGTAATGAGAGAATGATTTATTATATATAGAGTTATACTTCTATAATATAGTTTTATTATAACTTGCTGTGTTGGTTTCTTTTTTTTTTTTTCTCAAACTGTTGTTTATACAGAAAATGTACTACAGTAGACTCCCTTAAATCTACACAGCTTGGGACCAGAGATTGTGCCGATTTTAGAATCTTGCAGTTTTCTGGTTATTATTTTGATTTACATTTTTTTAAACAGTCATTTCAATGTAATTAATAATGCAATCAAAATTATAATGAATGCTCAAACATGAAACACGCAAACTTGACGTCATAAAAGTGCGGCTGCCACTGGGTTCCGGCAGGATAGGACCTGGCTCATAAGCCAGTGATATTCTTAATGTGTACATTGAAACCTACATTTTGATGTATGTGGCAGCCAGTTATATTCTTAATGTGCACATTGAGACCTACGTTTTGATGTATGTCTGGTCCTTGTACTCGATACATAAGGTAAACACTCAAAATTGACGTCATAAAAGTGTGGCTGCCTTGCGTTCCAGCAGGATAGGACCTGGCAGCCAGTGATATTCTTAATGTGCACATTGAGACCTACATTTTGATGTATGTCTTGTCCTTTTACTCGATACATAGGTAAATCGACGGTCGGCTCCCGGACTATATGTAATGTATTTATTAATAAAAAATAGAAATGCTATTTGATTTTTCATCTACTCTATAGCTGCCCGTCAATTTTAAAAGTTCTAATTAAAAATGTGTCAGAAATTATGTCAATGCTGAGTTTTTTCTAGAATTGAATCCTAAATTTTCTAATATCTCTTCACCTCTTCAACCACACTACAACAGCTCCGTTTTTTCTTTTTCGTATTTAGTTTGATTTGCAGTTCATTTATTAAACAAATGGAAAACGTTATTTGATTCGAAATCACCTCAATAGTTAGGCTGTCAATTTTATAATAGTACATTAAAACATGCTGACATTGAGCCCTTCAATATAAAGTTTATGTGAAATGAAAAATGCTATTTTCTACAAAACAATGAGACTCAGGATAATCACTATTATTTTCCAGCAAAATTCGAATAAACTACTGTTGTCCCCTTTTTTCATAATTTTGGTTTCAATAAATTCAGAACAGAAATAGACTAGACGTGGGGGAGGGGAGACATATTTTTTGCATTATATTTTCCACAGAATCTAAAAATAAAGTAATTAATTTCTTTTTAATTCGATGATACTGTATCTTTCCAACATAACCAACACGACATATATGTAAACGCACACATATTAAATAAAGAAAAAAAAATCAATTAACTTAATTTTTCCTAATATTTCTTTTTCCTGTAAAATATTTGTGAATAACTAATAATTTATAAATATATGAACATGATGAACAGAGTGACCACAGACCTGGAAAACCGGGAAATATCAGGGAATTTAAGATTTCGGGAAAAATCAGGGAATTCTGTTTAAAATCAGGGAAAATTTGTTGTCATTTTTCCTTTTCTGTAATAGCGTGAACGGTCTTCCGTTACGTACCTGCCATTCGAAACGTGGCTGATTCTCAGAGCGATGAAGGAGAAAACGCTCTTATCTGATTGGTAGTGACATCATGAAGCCACTCCTTTGAGACCGCTGCCCCACCTCATCTCGCTTTCGCTAATGTGATCGCATCGCTAAATGGTGTTACTGTCTTATTGTTACTACGTGCCTGAATACAGAATAATGAATAATCATTTTTCAATAACTGTTTGCAGTCATACACCTCAACATTACAAAACGAAATCGCGTTCGGCGTTCGTGTACCGCGTGTTCATGTATTATTTCGGATCGCATGTGCGGATGGTCATATTTTCTCTCGGATAAAAACTAACTTTTGACAGTAGCTGAAATTGATTTGGGTTATGGAACACGCAGTGCCTTACGAAAACGCAATAAAGTAAGCAAAATTTCAGATGGTGCTGTAGTGCTTCAGAAAGCGATGTATTAGCAGTAGTAGCGTCAGGTTTTGATTTTTCTTCAACTTTCAAAATCTCCTCATTTGCAGTTTTTTTGGAATACAATGAATCCATTATATTTGGCTGTAATGCGGCTTTTATCCTTTTTTTATGTTCACTTCCTTTTACATGACTCGTAAGAGCTGTCCGACCCATATTACTAAGAGCAACTGAACGGTGGCATTTTATGCATTCAACTCTGTGCACATCATTTGGCACTTCTCTAACCCAGGACTTAAACTCTGGATCAGTAAGCCAATCGACTTTCAGTACTACAAAAATGCTAGAGCACGGTTAACAGAAGCCACAGAAAAAAGAAAACGGGAGGAAAGTGAAAAGGAGACTGAGGAAACTAAAAAAAGAAAATTAGCAATAGCAGCAAAGGAGTTAGAAAAGAAAATTTCTGAAATAAAAGAAACTGCAACTAAAGAAGTAAATTTACTAACAGAAAAAATAAAGTCGTTGAAAGAAGGCAATATTTAAAACATTATTTTTGGTACATAATTTTATATAAGACTGAAACTCTGGAGCTGTTTTGAAAAAAAAGAACCTTTTGAACAACTATTTTGAATCTTACTCATAACTTGGACTTTCTTCAAAAGCCAGCAGTCTTGTTTTTTTTTTTTTTTTTTTTTTTTAAATATTTATAAACTTGAAACTGTTCTCAAAGAGACTAGAACTCAATTTTTTTTTATTTAAATCTTATTTATAATTTGAAATTTTTATTCTCAAGAACCTAGGACTTAAGTTTATCATTTAAAACCATTGTACATAAATTGAAGTAGGACTCTAGTTTTGAAATTTAGAAAGAAGAAATGTCTTAATGACTTAGTAAGTATTTTATTAATTTTTCTTTTGTAATAAATGTCAAAGATAAATTGTACATTTAAATTTGCATCAGTGAATGTTATGAATTATGTTTTTAAATTATTATAAACTAGCTAACCCGCCCGGCGTTGCCCGGGTCCGTATTAACAATATTAAACGAACTTGAAATTTGTATTATTTTATCATTAACTCGAAACTTGCAGAAATGCATTGTCAGAAATACGTGGCCACTGACTGTTGTTTTTTAAAAAGAACTAATCTATCGCTTCACCGGTAAAAAATATTAATTATTTTATCATATGTGTTTTAAATATCAATATAGAAAATTATTTTAACGTTTTGCTTGAAAATATAACATTCTTTTGTTAATATCTTAAAATCGTCTGCAGTCAGAAATCTATATTTTAGATTAATATTTACGAGTTGGCGCATTGCCAAGATTTGCTGCCTCAATTATCCTCAGAATTCCTTTTATATATATAGATTAAACCTTCTTGCCAATTGCTATTAGATCATTTTATAAACAAAATAGTTTATTTATTTGCTAAGGCCGTAAACCATCTTGCCTTCCTCTCAGTGATATTTCATGTATTTTCAAAGACTTATGCTTCTTTTTTACTAATTACATATTTTTATGATTTTTGAAATAAACTTAGTCATATAAAGTACTAATCGCCAAATATGAGTGAAGTATTTCCATAAAATATAAAAATTATTTTACTTCTAATAATTTGCATCATTCTTTTGAAACTAACTTTAACATCGCGTCATATCCTGGAAAATTTTAAATACATCAGGGAAAAGTCAGGGAAATATCAGGGAATTTGAAAATTATATTTCTGTGGTCACCCTGATGAACCAAAACTGCATATATTTCAATCGTTCCAAGTACTATGAAAGAGCTGTCCGCAAGATTAAAGGCGGGGTCAAGGCATATGCCATCTAGCGGCAGGGGTGCATAAGAGGATTATTAAGTAGATTACAATTTCTTTTGTGTGAATGGCAACAAAACGTTTTTGTTTCTATAAAATGTTACTTTAAAATATAGTGTAGAATAAGTTTTAGGTTTGAAATATTGTAAATAAATATAGAATAAATAAGCATAGCACGACTAAATATTAGCATAAAATATACTAAGACGAAATATCATTTAACTATGCGATAAAAATATCGCTGATTAAAATATGTTCGATTTTAATTGTGTTTTTAATGTAATGAAAGATGACTCATTAAATTTAGTAACTAGTATGAAAAATTTTGAAATACTGTCACATTTTACTAAATGCTTGATGAGCTAAATTATAGAAAATGGTATACACTATAGTATTTCCTATGATAATACAATGTTTATCAATATTTAGAAACGTATAGAATTTAATACTAAATAAAATATTCAACTTTAGCTCTATTTTTCATTTACCAATGGCAGACGATAAAAATCCGATGTTTTCTTGGTCGTTTCGACTTTTATTATTTAACTTGCAAACATTTCATTCTTTTAATTTAAAAACCTATTTCATTATACGTATATTCGGAATAACTTTAATTTTAAATGTATGTATTAAATGTTGTTTTGTTAAACAAAGAAATGTTGTTAATTTATTTGTTTAAATATTTAACATTCTAGACAATAATTTTCTTAAAATCGTACATTAGACTCTCTTTTTTTCTTTTTTTTTTAACTGACAAAGCTATTTCGAGAATTTATATTAAAAATTCATACATATTGAAATTTAAATACTATATGCATATATATTAAAAATGTTTTCCTTTTAACCTGTATAGCTTGCATGAAATTCAGGTCTACAATATTTACAACATCAAAATTATATGAAGAGAAACAGACAAAACCATTTCAGAGAATACCTGTTAAAATTTTAGTCATGAATTTCAAATTTTCAGTCAACCATGAATGATGAATCTCTTGTTTACCAGATTTAATTCAAAATATTTTTTGTTATAGCTTGTTTTGATAAAAATATGTGTATTTAAAAAATAGTCGCAATGTCGTTTTCGTTTCGGACAAAAAGCAATGTTTTTGCTGCATTAGGTGCTTTTTTTCCCGAAATTAAGATATTGTGAATAAATATATATATTATTTGCATATTTTTATCTAAACAAACTGTAACAAAAAATATTTTGAATTAAATCTGGTAAACAACAGATTCATCATTCATGGTTGAGTGAAAATTTGGAAAATATGCGGAAGAGATGCGGAGATAATAAACATCGGTCGGCGCTAAATCGCACAACGCTTAGGGATAAACAAACTGAAGCTCCTCCTATATTAATAAGCGAGCGTCATCTACTGGGGAATTGTTTAATATGGGTTTTGCAGGGCTCTTTAAATTAATTTAAAATTTCCTTTTGCTTCAATATATTCAAAACATTATTCACTATAAAGATAATAATAATTATAATATACTCTTTTTGTTACTGCCCATAACATTTTCATTTTATGATATGCCATCATAAGTTAGTAAATGAAAAAAAAAAAAAGGTAAAGTTAATAATAATTATTATTATAATAAAAGAGAGAAAGGGGGGATATATTTTAATAGTAAATATTTAATCTATATGCTTTAACATTAAAGTTATGTTTCGAACCCTGACTTAGGACTAACCACTTTTAATGTTAACAAGTTTTTTTTTTTTTTAATTTGTTATTTATTTATTGTATTGCTTAAAAGAAATTTATTTCAGATTTACTAGTTTACAATGCCATGCAATAATTAAAAAAAAAAAAAAATAGGACTGATCTGAGAAAATTCCATGTTTAAATATTATTATTATTTAGGAATTCAAAGCAGAGCTTTATTTTATTCATTATTTTTGCATCTCATTGAAAAAAAATAATAAATAAATAAAAAAAAAAACTTTAATTGAAGGAACTCCTAGAATTTCATTTTCATTCTAATATTATCAATTACTTTCAAATACCTTTATCCAAATCTTACTTAATTATTTGAATGATTTTTTATAAATAAAATAAGCAGATTTATACAAAAGTATTTATAAAAGAATTATCTTAACCCTTTTGAATAATTTGCCGTAGAAAATAAATTATTTTATACAAAAAAAAAAAAAAAAATGTACTACTTATTTAATTTTTTCATGATAAATGTATTCAAATTCAAGTTATATATATATATAGTATTTAAAGATAATATACTCTTATATTTGAGGTTAAAAAAAATAGTAAAAAGGTTAGTTATTAAATATATTTAAAAATAAAATTCAAATTTGGTGTAGTACAGAATTTAAATAACACTTATCTGTATTGGAAAGTAAATGATAGCAAAAATTATCAGACAATAAGTACTACATATTTTTTTATCTCTCTTTCTCTTTTATCAAACATAAATTCAAACAATTACTATAAAAAATAAGAATCTAGGAGCTTCACCAAATTGAACTTTTCTTGTTTATTAACAAGGTGCAAAAACGATAAATTGAAAAAAAAGATCTTATTTGAATTCTTCATATTTATAATAATCGAGCACGATTTTTCAATTAATGCATGACATTAAAATTAGTAAATCTCAAATAATTTTTCTTTAAAGTAAAAAAAGAAAAGAAAGAAATAACAAATAAACAAAACTAGTCGTTGGGGGCCACCGTAATACTTACCCATCATGGATATGTATATGAAAATAAAACATGTGAAAACTATTTATACAATGCATTGCAATTCATAAAATAAAATTTAAATATTGTTAATATACATAGTAATGCTCTATTAAAGAACTGCTGATGTACCAATTTCGACAAATTATATAAAACGCCAAACTACTCAAGTAGTACTGAACTGCGTAAAAGAAACATCCTTATAACCCCAAAAATAATAATTCTATTAACTAACAATCAACTGCGTCGGATTAAGCGTCTCATTTCTAATTAAAATGTACCTCTGGATTCAAATTTGAATGAAATACGGGGTCATGAAAAATCGAAGAATGTGGAAAACAGGATTACAAATATCTCGGCAACTAATAATCCGATTGACTTCGTTCTATATGCAAAATGTGTGTTATTTTATTGCCTTTTACGTCCATTCCTTAGAACAAAAAAATTCGAAAATTTTTATGTACCTTTCATCCAAACGAATTTTTCGAGAGTCCGAAAAAAATAGTTCCGGATAATCGAGGTTGCTGATATTAAATAGGGTTCGTCCCATTCTTACATACTAACTACATACAAAATTTCAAGTCTCTATCTCAATTTGTTCGGGAGATAGAGCGTTTACAGACAAACAGACGGACGGCAAAAAATTTTTTCTAAAAATATGTTTTTCGGAATCTCCACTATCTAAAACGTGTAAATCCGTCAAAAAAAATTTTTCGATTTTCAAAACGATTGCAAGACTTACCCTATACTACGTATGATGGGTAAGTAAAATGCTAATATTAACAGATGTTGGTCTTAAATCAAAACTAGTCGTTGGGGGCCACCGTAATACTTACTCATCATATATATGCATATATAATATATGAAAATAATACATTTGAAAACTATTTATAAAATGGATTGCAATTCCAAAACAAAATTTAAACGTGTATTTATATTTTTATTGTGCATAGTAATGCTGTATTAATGAGTTGCTGATGTATCTCTTTCGATAAATTATACAACACGCCTAACTACTCAAGTAGTACTGAATTACGAAAAAGAAACATCCTTATAACTCAAAAAATAATAATCTTATTAACTAACAGTTTATTGCGTCGTATTAAGCGTCTCATTTCCAATTAAAATATATCTTTGAATTGAAATTTGAATGAAATACAGGGTCATGAAAAATCGAAGAATGTGTAAAACAGGATTACACATATCTCGGCAACTCATAATTCGATCAACTTCGTTCTTGATGCAAAATTTGTGTTATTTTATTGCCTTTTACGATCACTCCTTAAACTAAAAAAAATCGAAAATTTTTATGTACCTTTCATCAGAACGAATTTTTCGAGAGTCCGAAAAAAATAGTTCCGGATAATCGAGGTTATTGATATTATATAGGCTTTGTCCCACTCTTACATACTGAGTACATACAAAATTTCAAGTCTGTATCTCAACTTGTTCGGGAGGTAGAGCTTTTACAGACAGACAGACAGATGGACGGCAAATTTTTTTTTCCCCTAAAAATATGTTTTTCGAAATCTGCAGTGTCCAAAACGTGTAAATCCGTCAAATTTTTTTTTTTTTCGATTTTCAAAACGATTGCAAGATTTACCCTATACTACGTATGATGGGTAAGTAAAAATGACAGCAAAAATCAGAGCGAACACCCGCGATTATCTAATCACAAAGAGATGAATTTCGCAGTAATCAAACAAACCAACTGCGCCAAACCAGATTGCATGATAAATATTGATATTAACGGTAAAAAGACACAGATCTTCTTGAACACTGGAAGTGATATCAGTTTGGTGAGTTATGAATGTTATTCGAAGACGGGTTCGCCAAGATCATTTTCAAATAATATCTCTTTGTCAGGCATAAATAAAATAGTTGTTTATCTTTTTTAATAATTTTTTTAAATTTTACTTAAGAAAGATGTTATAATAAAAATAAATGACATTGACATGTTTCGGAACCTTCAAATAAGTTCCATAATCATAATATAAATAAAAATAAAATTTCAAAATATTTCCCGGTCAATACAAAGGACACGCGACAATGAGATATAAATAACAAAAAAACACAAAAAACACGCGCTCTATTGTAAAAAATTAAATTAAAATATAGACCATGATCTAAAATATAAATAAAAATAAAATTTCAAAATATTTCACGGTCAATACAAATGACACGCGACAATGAGATATAAATAACCAAAAAACAGAAAAAACCCGCGCTCTATTGTAAAAAATTAAATTAAAATATACACCATGATCTAAAAGAATTTCCAACATGGTTCACCCCATTCAGGCTCTCACGAGGAATTTATTAAATAATTCTAAGCATAATTTAGGAATATTAAAAGAAACGGTATCATTGCAAACCAGATTTTTACGCATATAAATTTCGACTCTCTTATAATAGATTTTCGACAACAATTTGATATGAAACATAATTTACTTTCACTAAACAATATTTTTATCTCCTCATTTAAATATGTTCTTGATAAGGCAGTGTTAGTACGTCCAAATTTAATATAAGATTCATGCTCCCCTTTTCTAATTCCAAACTTTCTCCCAGTCATGCCTATGTAATAATTTAAGTCACCATTTTCATTAATAAAAGGTATTTCATAAACTCACGCAAGATCATCATGTCCACTAGCTTATTAAGTAAACACCTTAATGTTGGTGGAGGCGTTGCAATCAATTCAATATTAAACTTTTTTAATTTAAATTTTAATTTCTCAAAACTGCCTTTCAGATATGGAAAAGAAACTCTTAAAATTTTTAGGATCACCCCCTTTATTGAATCTTTCAGTTAACCCTGGATATTGTTGTTTAGGCTTCCCTTTTCTATAATAATTTATTAATTTATTGATGCTACTTATTGTATACCTATTAGAACCTGCGATCTCACGGATATTACACAACTCTTCATTTAAAAACTCATCAGAACAGACTTTAAACGCTCTGTCAACCATGAAACGGAAAGTAGAGAATTTATAACAAAAAGGCGAACAAGCGGAATTTGGAATAATGTGTTCCTAATCCTAATTTTCTTTCTATAAATTGATATTTTCAAATAATCCCCCTCCCTAATTAAACAAGTTGGAAATTGCACGTGAAGCGTAGCAAATTAGGTGCGTTCGTACGATAACGAAGTTTTAAAAATATTACTTTCATAAATCAATCTCATAAAATTGTAAATAGTGAATTACAATTAAAACGTTCATCAAACAATGTTCTCCCTATACCATTATGTAATGGAATACTTTTGTGTGGCCTTGTAAATTAATAACAAATGTTCTTTGCACCGCAAATTATGTAAGATGTATATTATAATATGTACTTTATAGATGCATATCAATTTTATTACTTTCGAATGAGTGTAGCACCATTAAAATGCATTTGAAACATTTCCCCCCATTAACCGTAATGTAACGGAACACTTTTGATTGTCCCTGTAGTTGAAATATGCATCCGATTTTGATAAAATTTGAAATAACTCGACAAAATTATGTAACAATTATGTATTTTAAATTTCAAATGTATAGAATATATTTGAAACTTTTTCCCCATTGACCATAATGTAATTGAATACTTTTGATTGCCCCTGTAATTGATCTATGCACACGATTATCAAAAAATTTGAAATGACTCGACAAAATTATGTAATAATTGCGTATTTTAAATTTCAAACGATTAAAATGCATTTGAAACTTTTTTCCCCATTGACCGTAATGTAATGGAATACTTTTGATTGCACCTGTAATTGATCTATGCACACGATTATCAAAAAAATTGAAATGACTCGACAGAATTATGTAATAATTGCGTATTTTAAATTTCAAACGATTAAAATGCATTTGAAACTTTTTTCCCCATTGACCATCATGTAACGGAATACTTTTGATTGCCCCTGTAATTGATCTATGCACACGATTATCAAAAAATTTGAAATGACTCGACAGAATTATGTAATAATTGCGTATTTTACATTTCAAACGATTAAAATGCATTTGAAACTTTTTTCCCCATTGACCGTAATGTAATGGAATACTTTTGATTGCCCCCTGTAATTGATCTATGCATCCGAGTTTCATAAAATTTGAAATGACTCGACAAAATTATGTAATAATTATGTACTAGCAGGGGAGACCCAGCTTAGCTCGGTCAAAATTAACTGTGTGTTCAACTCGATATAGTATTTTCACTGCATCATTAACTCTGTATTATTACTGTAAAACATGTTTATAATAGTATTATTTAGAAAAACAACCAATAAGAAAACTATGTTTTTATACGCATGTTTATAAATTTTACTTTACTTTAAAATTTACAACGAAAGGACATCGATCTAAATCACTTTTTTAGCTCGACTCTGATTGGTTAAACCATGCATCTCAAATCCTCTTAAGAATGTATAAAAAAATTCTTTAAATTCTGAAAGATAATATTTTTTGCTAAATATAGCCAAATTTGGAGGCATTCTTTCATTTGGCTCCAAATACGTGTTTTGGTTTTCGTAATTTTTATAGTCGATTTTTTGGCCATATGTCACCAATATTTTGTCAAATATCACCAAGTTATTGGCTTTTGCCATATTCTCGTGATCCTGACCCGTATTACCCAAAATGAGCCACTAATCAAATTTGATCAAGCATGTGACATAGCTCAATCGTCTTCAGGTAATCAAAAACAGTAGAATATAAAATTGAATCAAAATCGTTTAAGCCATTTTTTAGGTAAAATTAGCTTGGCAGCATTCAGCAATGAAGTGAAATGACCCACTAATATAATTTTGTTTAACATGCAACTCAGCCCAATAGTCTTTTCGTGACAAAAAACGTTTTGTTTCAAAATTTAGGTAAAATTGATTGAGTCGTTGTTATATATAATTAGAATGACCCTAGCTCATTAAGACCCAAAATGACCCACTAATCGAATTTTCGCGAGCATGTGTCCAAGCCAAATAGTTTTCTCTTGCTCAAAACCGATATAATACAAAGCATAGTCAAAATGGTGAGTACCATTTTCTATATAAAATTAGCATGACCCATCATGACCAACAAGTGACTCTTATAATCGAAATCTCTTGAATGTGTGGCCTAGCTCATTAGTTTTAGCATACCGAGAAACATTAGATACAAAATTTAGATAAAATCGATTGAGCCGTTTTTTAGATATAGTTAGTTTGACCCTGACCCCTTATGATTCAAAATGACCCATTGATCGTATTTTCTCAAAAATCTGTCATAATCCAATGATTTTCTTTGCCCAAAAACGATAAAATACAAAATTTAGTCAAAATTGCGAGAAACGTTGTCTAGATAAAATTAGAATGAACCAAAGTGGCCCACTAATCGAAATTTCTCGAACATGTGACAAACCCCAATGATTTTCTCATGCCAAAAATATGTTGTATACAAAATTTCGTTAAAATCGACCCACCCATTCTTTAGATATAGCTTGACCTTGACCCATTAAGACCCACAAATGACCCTTATAATCGAAAGCTCTCGAATATGTGACTTAGTCTATTAGTTTTCTCGTTTCTAAAAATTGTTATATACAGAATTTCGTTAAAATTGATCCTGCCGTTCTTTAATTATATATAGCTTGACCCAGACCCTTTATGATCCAAAGTGACCAATTAATCGAATTTTTTCGAACATGTAACCTAGTCCAATGATTTTATCGTGCCAAAAAAATGTTGCATACAAAATTTCATTAAAATTGATCCACCTATTCTTTAGATATAGTTTGACCATGACCCATTATGACCCATCATGACCCACAAATGACCCTCATAGTCGAAATCTCTCAAACATGTGATTTAGCTCATTAGTTTTCCCATGTCAAAAAACTGTTACATACAAAATTTCGTTATAATCCATCATGCCATTCTTTAAATATAAATAGCTTGACCCAGACTCTTAATGACCCAAAATGACCCATTAATCGAAATTTTTCGAACATGTAACCTAGTCCAATGATTTTATCGTGCCAAAAAAATGTTGCATACAAAATTTCGTTAAAATCGATCCACCTGTTCTTTAGATATAGATTGACCATGACCCATTATGACCCATCATGACCCACAAATGACTCTCATAGTCGAAATCCCTCAAACATGTGATTTAGTCCATTAGTTTTCTCATGTCAAAAAATTGTTACATACAAAATTTCGTTATAATCCATCACGCCTTTCTTTAAATATAAATAGCTTGACCCAGACTCTTAATGACCCAATATGACCCATTAAAATTTTTTCTCGAACATGTAACCTAGCCCAATGTTTTTCTTGTGCCCGAAAACCATAGAATGCAATTTTTAGTCAAAATTGCGTCAGAAGATCTCTAGATAAAAATAGCATGACCCACAATGACCCCAAAAATGACCCACTAACCGAATTTTCTCGAACGATTTTCCAAAACGATACAATATAAAATTTGGTCAAAATCGTTAGAGCCGTTTTTTAGATAAAAATGGCTTGACCCATAATGACCCCAAAATGACCCACTAATTGAAATTTTTCGAACATGTGACCCAGCCCAATAGTTTTCTCGTGCCAAAAAACGATTGGATACAAAATTGCCTTAAAATCCATCCAGCCGTTCTCTAGATATAAATAGCTTGATCCTGACCCATTGTGACCCAAAATGACCCAGTAATCGAATTTTCCCGAACATGGGACCTAGCCCAATGGTCTTCTCGTGCCCGAAAATGTTAAAATCCAAATTTTTGCGAAAATCGTTAGAGCCGTTTTTGAGATAAAATTTACCCACACACACACACACAATTTTTGCTCGCATTATAGTATAAGATTTTAAATTTCAAACGATTCGGTTGGATAGTTTTTGCATTGTTATATGCGGACAGGTGGTGGTGTGTAGTGTATTTTTGTCGGCCGATTACCTACGCTATGGGATATAGGCCCTATTGGGTGGGTTGCCCTCCGTGGGGGTCTTTCTAAGGGAACCTAACCCGTATTTACGCAAGGTTCGAAGAAAACCACGGAAAACTTCGAACGGTTAGGCCGACGGTCGCGATTGGGTTCGAACCCAGCACCTACCATCTACCAGTTTGGAGGTCAGAACCTCGCGGCCACTGGTCGGGCTATATGCGGACAGACAGACAGACGGACGGACTGAACGACCACTATAGGTGCTACGTATTATATAATTACGAACGCACCTAAAAAGTGTCTAAAAACGGTAAACTACAATTCGCTTCTAATTCATGTGTAAGTTGAATATTTTTATCTAATTTATTAACTTTATCAACAAAATTAAGGAAAGAATCTACCCATTCCCAAACCAAAAAACAGCAGAATTTGTAAAACATATCAAAATACTTAAGATTTCTCATGAATGTATTTTGGCAAGTATGGATGTCAAGTCGTTGTTTCCATCAATCGACATTAGTGAAGTTAATTCCTATATTAGTAATTTGATAGATAGTTCAGAAATGCATAGTGACAACTTAAGGGTAACCGTCAGTATTATCTTCTCATATACTGCTTATGATACATTCTAAAAACCACTATAACGCATTTGCTATTGCAGTGATTGATTTAAAAAATTTTTTGGTGAAAGATAAGACTCGTATCTTAAAATTGGTATAATTTTTTGGATGAAATATATCACCGTTTTTTTTTAAATTTTAATTTAAAATTTCCCCCTTGTTTTCAATAGACACCAACAGGTGGAGATACGGGTTCTACTTGTTGTCCGTATGGATTAAAAGAGGATTGTTTTTTATCGTTTTTATGTTTCATTTTTTATATGTTATCATTACTTTTCTAATAAATTCAATAAAGGATAGATTTTATACCTTATTACATAAAATTTTGTTCAAAAAGTCCTTTTGTTTTTCAAAAAAAAGCTTTTTTATTTGGAGAGACTGTGAAAGAAATGAAGGAAAAGGTTGTTTATTCGAGCAACCCCATAATTGCACTTTTTGCAAGAGAGGAATAGAGATGCCCCCCTTTATCGAGGGGGAGACTTCCCTCGCCGCTCTGAACTCACCCCTTCAAAGCAGAAAGCCCCGTGTGACGTCAGCTGGATCCCGTTCAAGAGAGATAAGAATGTGTAAAGATGTGAAAGAGAGGGAAACTTTCTACTTCCTTTGGAATGTGTTAGATGGTCACTTTGCTCTTGCATAGAAAAAAGTTCTGAACAGGGCCGTGCTTGGGGGGGGGGGGGGGGGGGGGGAGCCGGACGCGAAAATTTGGGGCCGCAAAAAATTTGATGTTGTTTTTACATTTCCCCAGTTATTAAGAAGAGCGCGTTATGAATGACCTTTAAATTGACCTAAAATTTATAGAATTTTATGTCTTAAGTCTCCATTCTATCTAAATTTATATTTTTAAGTGAAAAAAGTATTAAATTGAAAGTGTCTGCTATTTTGCATTTTATTTTCTGCTTAATTTGATTGTAAGAGTCCTTGCATACCAAAAATGAATGAAACCGCGAAAAAACACTCAGATTTTTACCGATTTTGTCAAAATATTCCATATTTCATTTTGTAGAAAATACATATCTTAACGTTTTATTTTGTTAGACTGCGAACTTTAGTTACTTTCAACGCAGGATATGTTGTTTCTGTTCGGCGCGAAATGACTTGCATTCGCCAGTGTATTTTAAAAGAATTATCGTAAAATTCATACACTTTACAACTAGATAAGCTATAGATTAGAAGATTCATCTGTAAGAACATACTTTTGGTTTCTTGGAAACTTTAAAAGTGTGCTATAGAAGGGCGAAAGCGCGGAGAAACATTCAATCTTTTACAGATTTTGTCGAAATTTTCACTAATTTAATTTTGTAAAAAATATTTCTACTGTCAGAAGTTAAAAAAATTTTTGTAGGTGATTAGATCTGATCTATTGGGATGCTCTAAAAAGATTGTATTAAAACACGGACGCTTAGTTTCTTTTAGTGGAGAAAATATATCGTCTCTGTGATTACTGGTACATTAGAAAGGTTTAATTAGTCATAATTGATGATTTTAACTTATCACCCTAGGAGGAAACATTAATAAAAATTTCTTTAAAAAGCTATAGGATACTATATTGTTATAATTAGGGCCTGACTAAGTAAGGCCCATGCAGGGCAACTTCATTGGACGTCGGGTCTTTCGATTGAGCCCCCCCCCCCCTCAAGGGCAAATATAATTATTTGTTATGTCTAACTAATAAAAAAGGCCAAAAGTCACAAAAATTCTTTATTTATCTGTTTATTTTAAACTTTATGTGGCTCTTTTCTCATATCTCCTCTGCTTTCGAACCTCATGCCCCCCCCCCTTCTCCCCTCAATGTAACAGTTACATCACAAATGTATTTACATTTTAATGATTCACATTTATTCTTATATTTCCATAACCAATGGAAAAGTGTATTCAATAGTTTCTTAAAGTTATCTCTTTTGTGCTATTCTGTATACAAATGCGAATAGTACTTGGTAAGAAATTTACATATACAGACAATTAGTATAAAGTTTAATTTTAGACACTTCTTTTAATTCAAAAAAAAAAAAAAAAAAAAAAAAAAAAAATCCAAAAGGTAGAAAGGGGACCTCCCCGAATTACGTTTACTCCAGTTCCCCTCACAATCTAAGTCGGGCCTTCGAGCCCTGGTTGTAATAAAATTTTAATCATTTGTTTTCTAATGATATAGTTTGTTTTCTGCGTATGTGGAGGGAATAAATATAATTTTTGCCATTTTATTCATCAAATGTGCCGTAACTTTAAAAAAATTGATCGTATCGACTTGAAGATGGTGTTATTCGATTTAGAAGAAAAAAAAAATCCACATGAAACGATACACCATTTGACAAAATGTTTATTCCCCTCCTCCCAAGGTTAAAAAAATCCTCCTTTTTCTTCTTGAAATATGATAAACTTTATTAGGGGGGATTTCTTGTAATTTCATTTCTAGTTTCCAAATAAAGTTCTTTCCAAATGTTGGTAACTGGCCTGGTTATCAGTTGGTTAACAGAAAAAAAAAAAAAATACTTGTAATATATACTGAACATATAATTCCTTCTTGATTAGGTTTTAAACTTTTAAAATGGTGTAGTAAAAAATGTCCTCGACTTTTTATTTTTTAACGATTTTTAGTGAGATTTTTGATACCATTTTTAGTGGATTTTTTCCATTCTGCTGAAGTTTTTAATATTGGAAAGAAACGTTTTAAACTTTTAGTCGAATATAGTACATTTTGTACATCACGATTTTAGAAATTTTTGCAGTTTTTTGTCCTTTTTTTATATTTTGTGGTGATATTTGGACATTCACAAAGGGATTCTGTTTCAGACTAAAATATTAAATTTTGTCTCCGCGGTTTTCAAAGCAAAATTTTGCATAATTTCGTTTTTTGTGCCGATTTTACATACATGTATATATGTATACACACACATTCGGCAGTGAATTTTTGTTAGAATGCTATACTTCTCATTGTAATAAATTTTATCCACTGGGATTTTTGAAAGGTTTTTTTTTTTTTATTATTTCCTTTCTTGATTTTATGTCATTAGTAAAAGGAAATGTATTCTAACGTTTAAGATTAATAACAAAAATTTTTTAATAAAGTTTAATTACATAGATCAATTTTTGGAATTTTTCTGTCATTTCGCTTTTTTTTTTTTTTTTTTTTTTTCGTTTCTAAGATTAATTCGGTATCAAACTTTTACCCTAATATAGTGAATTTTATCAGCTGCTATTTAAACAATTTATTATTTTATTTTATTTTTTTAGCGCTTTTTTTTTCCTTACATTTGAGGAAAAAATGCAGTTACTGTCTTCTAGGAAAATATATTCAATCTTGTTCTGTATTTTTTTAAAACAATTTTTAAATGATCTTTATCGTTTTTCCGAGTTTTGCGGCGATTTTTAGAGTTTCGTTCATTTGACGAAACTCTATTCGTCCTTGTCCACTGTCTGTCTGTCACAGAGTCCGTACACAAATTCTATATAAGTCAGAGCATTCAAATTTTGTATACTTACCGCTGAATACCTCTTGTAACACAACAAATCATAAAAGTTTGAAAAAGACTATTATTTGAATTAAAATATTTCTTTTAATATCATCTCTTTTATTTTTATTTATTTATTTACTTATTTGTCTTCTAATTGTTGCCAAAGTT
The DNA here is from genome assembly GCA_964019185.1 of Maratus speculifer. Lineage (NCBI taxonomy): Eukaryota > Metazoa > Arthropoda > Arachnida > Araneae > Salticidae > Maratus > Maratus speculifer. Next base: position 281,038,701 of record OZ025300.1, on the reverse strand, counting down.
TAAATAGATATAAAAATTATTATGTATCTAGCATAAATTAATGGATTAAATAAATCACGTAATAAACGTTAGAGCGGGCGGCGGCGACACAAATGACTACGTCATCGAGTTACGGGATGAGATCATGATGTAGGACAAGATTATTGGGTGTAGATTAAGGAATGACTGGTCTGCCTCGTCATTTCTTGGTACGATATGAGTAACAGCGGGCGCCAACTCACCATTTTGGCGTCACTTTCACGTCATCGAGTTACGGGATGAAATTGGTGCCAAATTAAAGCTCAAATAAAGTATTTTAAGAATATTTCGGTCTGCCTGCGCATATCCTGGTACAAACCCTCGGCAGACTGAAATTTATAACAAAAAATGACGTTATAATGTAAAATTCAATATGACTACGTCATTGAATTACGGGATGAAATCATGATGTAGGACAAGATTATTGGGTGTAGATTAAGGAATGACTGGTCTGCCTCGTCATTTTTTGGTACGATAGGAGTAACAGTGGGCGCCAACTCGCCATTTTGGCGTCACTTTCACGTCATCGAGTTACGGGATGAAATTGGTGCCAAATTAAAGCTAAAATAATGTATTTTAAGAATATTTCGGTCTGCCTGCGCATATCCTGGTACAAATCCTCGGCAGACTGAAATTTATAACAAAAAATGACGTTATAATGTAAAATTCAATATGACTACGTCATCGAATTACGGGATGAAATCATGATGTAGGACAAGATTATTGGGTGTAGATTAAGGAATGACTGGTCTACCTTGTCATTTCTTGGTACGATATGAGTAACTGTCGGCGCCAACTTGCAACTGAAAATGTGACATATTTAGAGATTACAAACATTTTTGATTTTCTGATGATATTTTTTCATGAGATACAATATCATGGTTTGTCCACAAAATATATAAAATTCATTTTTTTCATCATCATTTATTTTTTTATTCATTTTTTTATTTATTGGCACCAATTTCATCCCGTAACTCGATGACGTGAAAGTGATGCCAAAATGCCGAGTTGGCGCCCGTTGCTACTCATTTGGAACCAAGAAATGACAAGGCAGACCAGTCATTCCTTTATCTACACCCAATAATCTTGTCCTACATCATGATTTCATCCCGTAACTCGATGACGTAGTCATATTGAATTTTACACTATAACGTCATTTTTTGTTATAAATTTCAGTCTGCCGAGGGTTTGTACCAGGATATGCGCAGGCAGACCGAAATATTCTTAAAATACTTTATTTTAGCTTAAATTTGGCACCAATTTCATCCCGTAACTCGATGACGTGAAAGTGACGCCAAAATGGCGAGTTGGCGCCCGCTGTTACTCATATCGTACCAAGAAATGACGAGGCAGACCAGTCATTCCTTAATCTACACCCAATAATCTTGTCCTACATCATGATTTCATCCCGTAACTCGATGACGTAGTCATATTGAATTTTACACTATAACGTCATTTTTTGTTATAAATTTCAGTCTGCCGAGGGTTTGTTCCAGGATATGCGCAAGCAGACCGAAATATTCTTAAAATACTTTATTTTAGCTTAAATTTGGCACCAATTTCATCCCGTAACTCGATGACGTGAAAGTGACGCCAAAATGGTGAGTTGGCGCCCGCTGTTACTCATATCGTACCAAGAAATGACGAGGCAGACCAGTCATTCCTTAATCTACACCCAATAATCTTGTCCTACATCATGATTTCATGCCGTAACTCGATGACGTAGTCATTCGTGTCGCCGCCGCCCGGTCTACGTGTATTAGTTTTTATTTTGGTAATTAATTCCAGAATTGTCTTATCTTCATTCTCAATCATATTTGTGTTTGCTCAAGTTTTGGGTCATTCGAGACAACAGCTCAGTTGCTATAAGTCTCAAAAGAAATCCTCCTTCAAACCAAATCCAGAATTGTATTTTTTGGAACGGCAAACCACGTGAGGCGGAAATAAAAAGATATATATATATATATTTTATTATTATTATTAGGATTTGATAATCGTAGTACAATTTTTTAAATTATTGATTATTATTTTTTCGCGACTTTTAATGCTATCTTCAACATGAGTTTTTGACATTCGTAACAGGAATTTTGTTATTGATGTTATTTATTTGTGAAAAAATTCCTTTTAGAATAGGTTAAAGCACTGTAATAAATTTTGTCTTTCTGCAATTTTTTAATCTTTAGCAACCTTTACTTTTTTTTTTTTTTTTTTTTTTTTTTTTTTTTTGTTTCGAAGCAATTTTTTAACGTTATTAAAAAAAGAATCCGGTTATAATCTTTTAATCTAATGTACAAAAATTTGTCCTCGTTTCAGCTAAATTTAATCGAAATTCGCTTAGCAAATTTCGAATTTTTGTGAATTTTTTGTGATTTATTTTTTATTATTTTTATTATTTTTATTTTATTATTTATTTATTTATTTATTTATTTATTTATTTTTTAAGGGGAGGGGGGCTCTATGGCGGTTTTTTGACTTTACAAAAGAAATTCTTTTTTAATCTTAAATAAATTTTACTGTTTGAAATTTTTGAAATTTTAACAATTCTTTATATACTATTTTTAGTGCCCCCCCCCTTTTATTTTTTTCGCGATTCGCTGTGATTTTTTCGCGTTAGTAAAAGAAATTCAATCTTCCAATCCAATATAGTAAATTTTGTTCTCTTTTCTATAAAGTTTAATAAGAACTTATGGATCGATTTTTTTTTATATATTTTGCTATTTTTCTTGCGATTTCGCGTTTTGAAAAAATACAATTTTTTTAGATGCCCGGAAACGCAGCGCCCATAAGGTTAGCTGTGATTAAATTATTTTAGCAAATCAAAATCTAATTGTTTTCTATATTGATTAGCGTGACATAGCAAACGATTTTCACAAAGAAAAAAAAAAAAGAATCAAGGTAAATTTATTATTGAATTAAATATCTCATTGTTGATAGTTGTGTGTTTGAAAACAATATTTTTAATGTTTTAATTGTTAGTTTTCATTTGAAATGATTAGGTAATTTTCTCTGTCTATCATCATTTTTTTATTTAATATCAATAATATATTGCGAAGTTTGCGCTAAATTTATTTGTTTATTTATATTTTTTCATTTTATAATATTGATTTTGACATGATAATGTGTGATTTCGCCGAATCTAAATCAAGAGAAATTACTTTCTTCTCTAAACTTTTGTCTTATTTTTAGTAGCTGTTTTCTTATTAATATTATCAATATGCGATTTTGTGTTGTATATGCAATTTTCAAAAGATAAATAACTTGTTATACTAACTCATTATTTTTCTCTTTCTATTTGAAATTCATACACAAATATTATGCGCAATGTGATTTATTTTAAATGTTTAACATATTTTGTCTCAGTAATATTTATTTTTAAAATACTCTTTACCTATTGTAACAATTTTTTTTTTCTAATATCCATAGCGTGCTTGATTTTTCGAAATGAAAAACAAGGTAAAAGAGATTTTGAAGTATTACTGTTATTCTTTATATGAGACTTTCTGGCCTTTTTTTATATACTAGTATAATATTATTTATTAATTTAATTTCAAAATAGATGTTGTTATTTTTAAAAAGATACAAAAATAAAATAAAATAAATAAAGCAGTTCAATTATTTTAAATTCGTTAAATATAAATATATTTTATAATGCATTTTATATGTATGTAAATAAATTATAGTTATTATACTAATTTACTTATTTTTTTAAAAGTTTGAGTAGTGGTAAAAAGAAAAAAATGTCATAGGGGCGGCAAAGTAAAGCTCGCCTTAAAAATTTTTTAATTTTACTTAAGAAAGGTGTTATAATAAAAATAAAAAAATAAAAAACATTGACATGTTTCGGAACCGTCAAGTAAGTTCCATAATCATAATATAAATAAAAAATAAAATTTCAAAATATTTCACGGTCAATACAAATGACACGCGACAATAAGATATAAATAACAAAAAACACAATAAACACGCGCTCTATTGTAAAAAATTAAATTAAAATATAAACCCTGATCTAAAATATAAATAAAACTAAAATTTCAAAATATTTCATGGTCAATACAAATGACACGCAACAATGAGAATAAATAACAAGAAAAAAAAAAAAAAAAAAAAAAACTAGTTGGATGTGTCAATCCCAAAACTTTCTTCTATCTCATAAGTACTTTTTAATATTTAAAAAAAAAAAAAAAAAAAAAAAAAAAAAACGTGGTGACTCCAAAGTAGTTACTCACTATCGAATTTCCTCGAACATTAGACCTACCTTAATGAGATTCTGGTATCCGAAAAGCCTAAAACGCAAACTTTAATTAATATTCTGAGAAAAAGAGCTTAATAGTGCCTCATGTTGTGTAACTTATACTAAAACTTAATAAGCACCTATTTATGTCAAGACCTAACAGAATCTGAAATTTGATGGAATTTCGTCCATTAGTTCTTAAGATATAGTTATAACAAAAAATTTGCAAAACGTTGCACAGCAACACCATATCTTGGACAATTTATGCCAAAACGTAAAAAAGCGTCTAATTATGTTATGGTGTAAAAGAATCTCAAGTTTGATGAAATTCTGTGCATTAGTTCTTGAGATATAGCTAGTTAAAAAAAACCGTGTAAAATATAGCACAGAAGCACCATCAGTTGAAGGATTTATAAAAAAACGTAATCATCGTGTAATTATGTTATAAGTCATTTTGTAACAAAATCTCAAGTTTGATGAAATTCTGTGCGTTGGTTGTTGAGATATAGCTATCGGAAAAATCGCGCAAAATGCAGCATAGCTGCACTACCTGTTGCAAGGTTAATACCAAAATGTAATCAGCGTCTAATTATATTATATATTCTAGTGTAACAGAATCTAAAATTTGATGAAGTTCTCTGCATTAGTTCTTGAGATATAGCTATCGCAAAAATCGTGCAAAATGTAGCATAGCAGCGCCACCTATAGGGCAATTCACACCAAAACCTTAACAGCGGCTATGTAACTCAAGGTAGCGCGGAATCTGAAGTTTGGTGACATTCTGTGCATTAGTTCTTGAGATATTGCTATCATGAAAATCATGAAAAACGTAGCATAGCAGCGCCACCTGCGGGCCAATTTACACCAAAACTCAATCAGCGTCTATGTATATCAAAGGGTCACAGAACCTGAAGTTTCGTGAAATTCTGTGCATTAGTTCTTGAGATATAGCAATCTTGAAAATCGTAAAAAAGTAGTATCGCAGCGCCACCTGCAGGCCAATTTTCACCAAAAACCAATAGGCACTAATTCATATCAAGGTCTAACTGAATATAAAATTTTATTAAATTTCGAGCATTAGTTCTTGAGATAGAGCGCCCACAAATTTTTTGTCACATACAGACAGACACACAGACAGACAGACAGACAGACTGACTCACAGACAGACATTTTCTAAAAGTAGTCAAAACGTGTTCAGGACCTTCTAAAACGTATAAATCCGTCGAAAATTTTCATGAATCCAATACTTTCTTCTTGTAAAGATAGAAGAAAGTAAAAAAGACAGACGTTCTATTGTAAAAAAATTATATTAATTATTATGAAAATTATATTAATGTATATTTTTGCAATAGAGCGCCTGTTTTTTGTGTTTTTTTTTCTTTTTTTGTTATTTATATATCATTGTTACGTGTCATTTGTATTAACCGTGAAATGTTTTGAAATTTTAGTTTTATTTATATTTTAGATCATGGTTTATATTTTAATTTAATTTTTTACAATAGAGCGCGTGTTTTTTGTTATTTATATCTCATTGTCGCCTGTCATTTGTATTGACCGTGAAATATTTTGAAATTTTATTTTTTATTTATATTATGATTATGGAACTTATTCGACGGTTCCGAAACATGTCAATTTCATTTATTTTTATTATAACACCTTTCTTAAGTAAAAATAAAATTTTTTTATTAAAATGTTTACATAAAAGGTGAATGTTTTAAAACCTGGTGATTAAAAAATCAATTGGATTTAATAAACTTTTTATCATGGTATATACTATTTTTTTTTTTTTTTTTTTTTCGATTGCTATACCACATACAGTAATTTTACATCATATTTAAACCTGTCCTCAAGCAATCCAATACATTAAAGAAACTAATATAGTTTAGAAAAAAAAAAAAATTGAAAAGTAAGTATTAAAAATATCATAATTAGGATCTATAACGATTAAAAAATGTGTTTTAAAATTATGTCTTTGTAGCTTACTAAACAAAGATAAGTTCCAAAAGACTGCTTCAGAACTATACAATGACAATATTACTATTGCATTCGAAACAATATTCTAGCTCACAGCTCAGAATCTCCCATGCAGATCCTGATCCTAAGAAAAAATAAACTGACTATTGTCGGATTGAACATGAAGATCCTTTTCTTCGCACAAGATAAAGATCAGCTGGGCCCACCCCTTTTCTCCTACACTTCAAGGGAAAAATAAGGGGCCATATATAAAATAGCTGTAGTTAACAAAAAAGTAGGATTACCAAAAAATGAAAGTTATCGCTCCACCCCCCGTCGAGAAGTGTGAAAGTCCGCGCCATCTATTGACGATAAGCGTTTTTCTTTTCCCCTGAAAGATAGCTTTAAAACTAGTCGTTGGAGGCCACCGTAATACTTACCCCATCATGGATATGCATAACATAATGTATGCAAACATAACATATGTAAACAATTTATAAAATGCATTACAATTCCAAAACAAATACAAACGTATATTTCAGTATTTTTAACACATCATCATGCTCTATTAATGAATTTCTGATGAACCCTTTTCGATAAATTGTATGAAACGCCAAACTATTCAAGTAGCACTGAATTGCATAAAAGAAAACATCCTTATAACTCTAAAAATAATTATCATATTCACTAACGGTTTCTTGCATCAAATTAAGTGTCTCATTTCCAATTAAAAGATATCTTTGAATTGAAATTTGAATGAAATACAGGGTCATGAAAAATCAAAGAATGTGAAAAACAGGTTTAGAAATATCTCGACAACTCATAATCCGATCGACTTCGTTTTTTATGCAAAATTTGTGTTAATTTATTGCCTTTTACGTCCATTCCTTAAAATAAAAAAATTCGAAAATTTTTATATACCTTTCATCAGAACGAATTTTTCGAGAGTCCGAAAAAAATAGTTCCGTATAATCGAGGTTACTGATATTAAATAGGCTTCGTCCCATTCTCACATGCTAGGCACATACAAAATTTTAAGTCTCTATCTCAATTTGTTCGAGAGATAGAGCGGTTACAGACAGACAGACAGACACACAGATGGCAAAAGTTTTTCCCCTAAAATATGTTTTTCGTAATCTCCAGTGTCCGAAACGTGTAAATCCGTCAAAAAAAAAAAAAAAAAAAAAAAAAATTCGATGTTTCAAATCGATTGCAAGACTTACCCTATACTATGTATGATGGGTAAGTAATAAATCGTTTTTTTTTTCCTTCCCAGGCTTTTAGGAAAAAAAACTTTTTATGCATATATTATATTCTGGTCCATATACACACATATACCTGAATAAAACTTTAATGTAAAGCATATAGATGAAATACTTGATATTAAAGTATATTTTCTCTCGCTCTCTTTTTTAACTTTAAAGAATTTTTTATGCAAATTCACTAGCTTATGATGTTATATCATAAAATGAAAATTGTATGGGTAGTCACAGAAATAACTATATTATTATCATTATTATTATTTTAAGTATATTATGAAAAATGTTTTGAAAACCTTTGAACATTTGTTTTGAATGTCTTAGTAGTTATGAAAAACTACTAAGAAGGAAAAAGAAATGTAAAATTAATTTGGATTTAAATTTTAACTAGATTTAACAAAAACCTACTTACTATTTTTTTAAGCCCAAATGTAAGAGTATATGTATGTTTTTATGTAACACGATCTCAAATAGTTATTTATAAAAATAAGTTAAATAAATTGTTCATCTTTGTTGTTGTTTTTTACATAAAAAAATCATTTACATAACTAAATAACATTTGGATAAAGTATTTGAAAATAACTGATAGCTAAAATTATTTGAAAATATCTGTTATTATTATTTTTTCCCCTCTATTTTTCTTTTATTAAATACTAGTACACCGAACCCGGGGTTCCCGGGTCACAGAGTAAAGGTGAAAAACTTTTTTAAAAATTAAAATTGAAAAGTCTAATAAATTTTTCCTACGTAATATGCTTTTTAAACTGCCAACTAATTCCAAACAGCAATTTTATATGAAAAATATTAATTATGTTATCATATCATATAAAGCTTTGAAAATTATCGGTACTTCCGTATTAGACGCAAGATGGAATTTATTAGCCAAAGATCTTGCCAAAGAATAAAATTGCATTATTTCAGTTTATAAAATCAACTAAGAAAATATGATACACAGATATTCTTTAAAATACATTTTTGTAAAGATTAATTGATGTATTTTTTGTAAATTAAATTTGCAACGAACTAAAAGTTATTAAATTGATAGGAAAAAACAAAATAAAACCAATAACATTCACTGGGTTTTATAACCGACGATATTTTGACATAACACGTTTTTAATTACTATTTTTTTCGGTTGCTATGAAAAAATGGCAACTAAAATATACAGTGATCTAATATTTTTCACGTAGAAAAGAGATAAATGGAGGTGAAGTATGCAATTAAAACGGTTTCATGGGCGTTGTTCTTCCAATTTAAGTCTCTTATTCGGGCCAAACAAAACAATCTCTAAGTACAGAGAACGAATCCTTTAACATCATTTTTTCTCTAAATGAAAAAAAAATAATAATTATATTTTAGCATTCTAAAATAGCATTTCATTGTATTATGAATTAAAACTGTATCGCTAAAAGTTTTCCTTTTTTGCGAAAGCACGTGGTTGTGTTTGATGCAATGCAGCGAATTTTAGAGATGATTTTTTAGCGTCACCTGCAGCCACCAAACTGCATCTCTATTCATCTTCCTTTTTTTTTTTTACTCTATGGATATTTTTCCTTTTTTTCCCACACAAATGCGATACTTAAGTTGCCACCATTAGAGAAAATGAACTAAAAACTATAAAAAAATTAATATCTCAAAAACAAATTGAGATACAGTTTTCTAACAAACTGCATTTAAACGTGCATATTTTTCTGCATACGATGGTATAAATGTCGGAAACGTGCTATGTCTAGAAGTTTAAAATTTTAGAATAGCGAAAATTGCAAAATTAAAATTTCATCGAAAAGTGTTGCCATTCAAAACATGACGTATGCGTTACGCACAGATACGTTTGGCTTTTATTATATATATATATATATAAATTCAAAATTTCAGAATTTCAGTTTAAAACGCCCACTTTGACACTATTTTCTAAAATATTTACAAAAAAAAAAAAAAAAAAAAAAAAAAAAAAAAACATGGGAAATGAGTGTCATTAACTAATTCCTGAACAACAACACCACCTAGTTTCATACATTTCCGACAAAAATAAATTAAAACTTATGTCATAAAGTTGGCCTTTTGGCCTTATCAATATACAAACTAATGAATTACAAAAAAGCTTTCCTTTGGTTTCTTAAGTAATAAAAATAATTAAATGTGATTTTTCTATGAATAGCCGTACTTTTTTTCGATTTATTGCATGACATCAGAAACTAGTAAATCTGAAATAATTTTTTTTAAAGTAAATAAATAAGTAAATAAATAATTGAATAAATCAAAGTAATAAATGACAAATAAATAAAACCTGTTAATATTAACAGGTGCTAGTTCTAAATCAAGATACACATACATTCATAAATAAAACTTCAATGTTAAAGCATATAAATTAAATATTTGATTTTAACATATATATCATAACCCCTCATTTTTTATTTTTATTTATTTATTTTCTTTTAAGGAAATTTTATTTCAAATTAAAGTGCCTTATGGTTTTATATCATAAAATAAAAATTTTATGGGTAGTCAGGGAAAGGACATCTAATAATAATAATAATAATTATTATTATTATTTTAAGAATACACAAGAGTGCTTTTAATTCCTTGTTCAGAAAAAAAAAATGTAAAATGAATTTTAAAAATGTTTCAAGATGTTGTCATTTTAGGATTAACCAGTAAATGGCACTCGTTTCTATTGTGGGAGGAGCCTGCAGTTTGGATATCCTGGAGCGTTGTGCGATTTAGCGCTCACCATAAACATCTGAGCATATATGACGTCACACCCGCGCATTCATTTGCACCCCTGCCACCAGCTGGCGCAGCTTGTTAACTTACGACTGATTCCAGTATTAAGTTGGAACGCTCTAGCAGCTCTGTGATGAACTAAAAGTATCCGTTTTCACTTTTTAAGTAAAGAACTCCCCCCCCCCTCCTCAAAATAAAGAAAGGGAAAAAGAAATAAAAACAGTCTAAAAATTTTAAACGCTGTGATTGGCCGGACACTGACTCGAAGCTCGGGCCTATTTTTTGCGGCACTCAGGTCGGGCCTTATTTTATTTTACAAGACTCGGATTGGTCCTTGTCATTGCTTTCTCCCAAGCCGAGCTCGAGCCTTACTTTTTTCTAAAAGACTTGTTCGGGGTCTAACCTTTTTTTCCCAGTAGCGATCGGAAGGGAACTCGTCTATAGCGAATTTTTATTCAATGTTGTTCCGTCTTGTTCCGTTAGAAGATTTTACTTTGTAGCAGTTTTCAGATTTTTAAGCCTCTAATGCGTACAATAGCACATAGTATGTGGATTAACAATATTTATATCAACTGAAACATTTACATAGAAATTAACATTCATTAAAAAAATGAATATCATAGCATAGGGCTCTTCTTTAAAATAAAGATAAAAAAAAATCTAAAATATTAATTTTTGGTTAGAACTTCTCAAGCGGAAAAATTCTTAACACTATCGATGTAAAAATCCATGTTTTCTACAAATTTAACTATGCCGGATCAGGCTAAGACGAAGATTTTAACTTTTTTCTTGTCGGGTCAATAACTGTTCTGTATGAAGCAAGTTGGCCGAACATTTATATTTTTACCGAGTCAGGTCATTATTTTTTGCACGTTCTGGGCCGGTACAGGATAGAAAATCTCGGCTCTTACCATAAAAGTATATTTTTTATGTAAAAACTAAAGCAAAATAATTCGAGCATACATTTAAAAATTCTCTTTTGTGCGATATGCGTGATAGAATATATAAAATTGCGTCATTTTTGCAACCAATCAACTAATCGTAAGTGAGTCGAGAGTCGACTCACTATCTCGACTCATTAACCAAGTGAATCGAGTCAGAGTCGACTCCTCAAAATGAATCGAAATGCCCAACCCTAGTTATCATAAAGGACTAGCCCTTCAATGACAAACACCCTCCCAATGAAGCGGGATCATTCCATTTTTTAGCAGGTGGGGAAATGTAGAGCAATCAATTGAAATAGTGGCTCCATCTATCAACTTGAAATTAAAATACTTTAGCGGAACATTGAAGACATCCTTTTTGTTTTTTGTTTTATTTATTATTTGGTTGTTAGATTAAAAAAAATAAAATCTTTTTTTTTTTTTTTTTGTTAAATTGAAATTGGATTTTTAAAATTCAAATCTCTCTAATTTTATCTAGTTTAACTGCAGTGATAGCATCTCCTTATTAAAATTACAAAAATAAAATTTGAGTAAGATTTAGTTTTTTTTTTTTTTTTTTTTTTTTCGAAAAATGAAAGTAACGTATCGTAAAAGTAACGTAACGCAGATTACTAAAATTTTTTCGTATTCGATTTCATAGTTCTTTAACTTTAAACAGTCTTAAAATTGGCGAAAAATAAAAGTAAGTAACATACCTAAAGCCATATTACTGAAATTTTTTGTATTAGATTTCATAATTCTTTAACTTTAAACTATCTTAAAACTGTGTCATTTGTGCCTCCCCTCCCCTCTCAAGAAAAGTAGATAAATTAATAATCGTCTAACTTTATTTACGAGCTTTCGAATTGTTTTGATTTTATTTTGTAAGCAGATACATCCTAAATAATAATCATGAAGTATCAATTTATGGAAAAATTCAAAAGAAAAAAAAACTAGACTCCCCACCCCCTTCAGCATTTTTCATTTTCTTCTATCTTTACAACAAAATTGGTAAAAAACCTTAAAACCTGTTTTTTTTTTTTTTTTTTTTTTTTTTTTTTTTTTTTTTAAACCAGGTGTTTTTTTAGATATATTTTCCTATTGCACCTACATGCATTTGCACCTACATGCATTTATATTGAAAAAAGTAAACATTGTTGGATATATAAGTAATGTAACTTCATTTAAAAATAATTTAAGTTAAATAATTACAATCAATTATGTAGAAAATTGTAATCATTTAAAATTTAAAAATTTTTATTAAAAGCTATGTCTTATGACCCATTAGTAAAATTTTCTACTTAGTGAAACAATGATACCTTGAAAATCTTAATAAGCAATCTTTTGATTACTAGTACTATAAGTAAATATATGGTGTAGTTTCATCCGTATTTTAGATCTATATTCATGCAATCTTTAACCAAAGTCCGTTCCAAATCGTCAACATCTTTTTCTGAGGTCAATATTTTATTCCTGTAATCGTTAGCCAAATTCTGTTCCGAGTCGTTATCAAAATTAGTCGAAGTTGGCCGTGAAAAAGGCCTTTTTGTTGTAAAATCATCAGACATAGCTCAGTCTTAATCAAATTATCAAAAGGAGGCAAATCAAAACAAACCCTACTACATTCATTCCCTTAGTACCGCATGCCGCGGTCACGATCATGGAACAAAGAATATAAACATGCTCAAATCTTTTACATGCTCAAATAATAGTAGTAATAATAATAATAATAGAATATTATATATTAAAATGTCTGTGCAACAAAGAAAGGCTAAAAATAAATTAAAAACATAAGTAAAAATAATGCTTTAAAAAAAAAAAAAAAAAAAAAAAAAAACGAAAGAATTTATGGATTTATTTTCAACATCAATTCAATTCAGGAACAAAATCAACCATATATATGTATACATAAACATTACTCACAAACCAACGTCTATTTAAAATTTCCTTTATAAATTTCATTCAATAAAAAATATCTTTTTCACAAAATCCATTTTACTAAAATAAGTCATTTCATAAAATAATTTTCAATAAATAAAACTTAAAATAGCGATGCTAAATTCATCTTGTGTAAATAATTAAAATTCATTTAATAAAGCCCAAATAACTGTACTAAAATTACTTGCAGATGCATAATATAAAATTATTTAAAATATGTTAGAAATATATTAAAAATTCATTAAAATTCATAAAAAGATAATGGTTTTTAGCTCACAGGCTATCATAGCCTGAGAGCTTATGTGCCCGTCCGTTCTGTATGTATGTTCGTATGTACGTAACGCGATAACTCATGATAAAAATATCCGATCCACTTGAAATTTTGTATGTAGGTATATCCTGACAAGGCGCTTCCCTGATTAGTTTTTGGAGTTCATTCGATATGTATAAGAGGGGGAAGGGGGGGCTCATGCCCCCCGTTAGTTGATATAGATGGGATTTTCATGCAGAATTAAGTTTTCAAAATTTAGATTAGGATCATTCTGATGAGGCGATTCCGTGACTGTTATTAGGTGTTCATTGATTAAGTATAAATAGGGGGAACAGGGGTTCTAATGCCCCCCCCCCGTTAGTTGATATAAATGGGATTTTCATGCAGAATTAAGTTTTCAAAATTTAGATTAGGATCATTCTGATGAGGCGATTCCGTGACTGTTATTAGGTGTTCATTGAATAAGTATAAATAGGGGGAACAGGGGTTCTAATGCTCCCCCCCCCGTTAGTTGATATAAATGGGATTTTCATGCAGAATTAAGTTTTCGTTCAAAATTTAGATTAGGATCATTCTGATGAGGCGATTCAGTGACTGTTATTAGTTGTTCATTGAATAAGTATAAATAGGGGGAACAGGGGTTCTAATGCCCCCCCCCCGTTAGTTGATATAAATGGGATTTTAATGCAGAATTAAGTTTTCGTTCAAAATTTAGATTAGGATCATTCTGATGAGGCGATTCCGTGACTGTTATTAGGTGTTCATTGAATAAGTATAAATAGGGGGAACAGGGGTTCTAATGCCCCCCCCCCCCGTTAGTTGATATAAATGGGATTTTCATGCAGAATTAAGTTTTCGTTCAAAATTTAGATTAGGATCATTCTGATGAGGCGATTCCGTGACTGTTATTAGGTGTTCATTGAATAAGTATAAATAGGGGGAACAGGGGCTCTAATGCCCCCCCCCCGTTAGTTGATATAAATGGGATTTTTATGCAGAATTAATTTTCGTTCAAAATTTAGATTAGGATCATTCTGATGAGGCGATTCCGTGACTGTTATTAGGTGTTCATTGAATAAGTATAAATAAGGGGAACAGGGGTTCTAATGCCCCCCCCCCTTAATTTATATAAATGGGTTTTTCAAGCAGAATTGTCAGATTTCGTTCAAATCTCTGAATAGTTTTGGAAGTTTAATGGTTAAGTATAAAAGAGGGGGATAACTCCTTTTAAATTATATAAATGCTAAATGGGTTTTTATTAAGAATTATCTCATTTGCTCTGAATTTTGGATATAGATTTTTTATATGATAAAGCATGTCTTTGATAGTATAGGAGTTTCAATGATTAAGTATAAAAAAAGAGGAAAGGGGAGAGCTGTTTCCCCTTCTTAATTTTTTTTCGAACGGAATTAACCCTTGAAAATATAAGGCTTTAATGTACAATTAGTATTTGTAGCCTGTGAGCTCAATGCCATCAGTTTAACTGGGCAGTATTCTTTATTAATGTATTTATAAGCTATTTATAATGTATTCTAAGTAATTCTTTACTATACGTATGCTCCTGCAAGTAATTTTAGTACAGTTATTTGGGCTTTTTTATATGAAATTTAAAATAATCCTTGCCTTTAAAAAGGTTCCAAGGTATATTCGGAGAACTTTTCGATTCGTAATGAAAAGTTTCTTATATATTCAAAACCAATTACTTGTCTACTGAAAATTTTCTTATGTATCCATAAACCTCCGTAAAAAAAAGGTTTCAGAAACTTTTCATTAAGAATCGGAAAAGTTCCATGTATTAGCTGAAACATTTTTCTGCTCCAACCAGAAACCTTTCCGTTAATATCGTGCAGCACAGGTTTCCGTTATTTTCTGAAATTTTTTTTACATTGTACGTAAAGTTGGTTTTTGAATTCCAAACGTCTAGAAAATGAACAATAGACCGTTACTGCCCCTCCCCCTTTCCCGTCGCTTTCGCATGCGAAGAAATGTTATTTATTAAAAATTTGCTTAAAAGCATGAATAGTTTTTTATGTCTTTAAAAATGCATTGTGACATAATACTGAAATGTATAATTTCAGTGATTCAATTCGATGAGTTGACAGTTTTATTTTTACAAATAGTAAAAATCCATAAATAAATATTTATTCTTGCATTCTAAACTATCAATTTAAATTAAATATTAAATGTGTTTGAATAAAGAATTTTCACTTGGTGCAGCTTTTGTCATAATAAAGACAAAAACAGAAATGAATGTTTTATTTATATGGACTTAACCCTTTCCGGCACATTGTGCCCGGTCTGGGATACCTAATTTTAATTCTAAACTTGCAAACGGCACCAGTAATATTTTAGTAACATTTTGCTCAAACATTAAAAGCGTAAATTAAGGAATTCAATTTTTTTTAAATTAAAATACATTTTCGGAGGTGAAATCTCGTTGGGGGAAGACGTTCTTTCCTCACGCTCTTGATTTTACTGATAATCGTATGTTATTGTTGTGCGGAAAGTAATAGTTCGTAAGAATAATGATGTTTCGTGCAGCAGTGTTGTTCTAAGACGTTTGTGTGGTTTTTTTTACTGATTATGGCGACCAGTATGGATGAAATAATAGGTGGCATTATCCATGGGTCTATGTTATACAATTTCTGCGCCACTTTCAAGGGACTCTCTGCTTCCTATGAAGAGCGGGTTGCAGCTGTTATGACTGACTTCTTTGGATATGTTGACGAGTATATCTTGGGATGCCGAAGCAAGCCTGATTACGCCAATTCTTTGCCTGAGCAGGATGAGGTGAGTCGAGTTTGCCATGAGGCTTTTTCCATTTTGGGGGAGCCATTAACCTTTGCTAGACTTAACGATTCCGCTTATTTTGGTGTTTTTTGCTTTACTAAATATAGAAAAAGTGCTAGTAAAATTCTTAAAGAGTTAAATTTAAGTGATTTTTCTGTAATTAAAAGTAAAGGAATTAAACGTCCTCATGAAGAGGGAAATTCAACCTTACCGTTAAACAGTAAATACTCTAACCTTGCTAATGATGTTTCTCTTGAAATCATGGAAGAATCTGAGGAAAATAATGGCGCCAATTCTGGCGTTCTCGATTCTGGAGGCTCTAAAACCAAAATAAACCCATTCTTTATAGAATTAAACGAAAATTGGTCCGAGCTGGCCCAAAAAATAGCTGAAGTTAATAAAGATAAACCAAAAATCGCCCTTAAGGGTGAGCGCCTTATGGTGCATTGCAAAACCGATGATGATTTCCGTGCCACGCAGAAGTGGCTTGATGAGAATACTAAAAAATACACCACTCTACACCCAAAAGATCAGAGACCAAAAAAGGTCTGTATCAGAGGTCTCCCCTGTTTTACTGATAACAAGATAATAGTGGATAGTTTAAGGGACTACGGGTTTACCGTAACCCGGGCTTCGATGTTAAAAAATAGAAAAACTGGGCAACCTATGCCAATCTATGCTGTCAACGTTCTCCCTACCAAAAACTTCGAGGAGATATATAAAATTAAAGATATATTCTATATTTCGGTAACTATTGAAGCTTTTCGCGGAAAGCAAAGAGTCAAACAGTGCTATCAGTGTCAGGGCTACGGCCACGCATCTGAGGTGTGTAATTTCACACCCAGGTGTTGTAAGTGTGGTGATAACCATCTTAGCACTGAGTGCCCACATAAGGGACGCATTACACCTTAGTGCGCTAACTGCGGGGGCCAGCACCCTAGTACCTTTCGTGGTTGCATAAAAAATCCTTATCGTCTGGAAAACGTTAACAAAAAATCCTAGTAAAACTTTGCCTAAAAATAGTGCTAAACCCGTTAGTAACGATACTCAAATCCTTGCTGAAATCTTAAAAGATTTTAACTACACTCAGAAAAAACCGTGTACTACGAATGTTACTAAAACTGTACAACCTGATAACGACAAAACTACTCCCCCAGAGGGCGAATCTTCTAAACAAGCTTCTGATAACACTACTAGTACTAATTTAGAAAAACAGAATCCACAGTTCACTGTTGAGTCCCCCCATGATTATTCCAAAGATTTGCAGGAAATCTTTAAAACTTTTCAGGATTTCAAGGAGCTTCTGAAAATTACTAAATTCCTTAAATGTATCAAAAATATTGCTGAAAAAACTAAAAATATTCATAACCCAATTGAAAAAGTAATAACTATTGTTTCTGAATTTGATAAACTTTCTAATGATATTTCTCTGCCTGATCATGACTAATTCTCATCTAAACTCTCTTAATGTATTAACCTGGATCTGTGACTCCATTAAAAATAAAATTAACGAACTTCGAGATTTCATTAGCAAAAATACTAACATTGATATAATTCTTCTCCAAGAAGTGCATAACCCTCATATTAACATTAATATCTCTGGCTATATCCTTTACCATACCCCCCGTCCTGGTACAAATCAGGGTGGAACTGTCATCTACATCAAACACCACATCCCACACTATCCAGTACAGAACACAACTTTTGCAGATCTTGACCTGTCACTCAACCACTACTAGAGGCAAATCACTACACAACATGGTCACACACCTAGATTTAAGCTTACATGCACCTAACACACCTACACTTATTGGGTATCGTAACTCCCGTCCTTCTGTCATAGACTTTGCTATTTCTAAAAACTTAAATTTCCCTGTTACTACTACTGTTATTCATGACCTTAGTTCTGACCATCTCCCTGTTTGTTTTAAAATTGATCTTGTTGACCCCCCCCTCTCCTCCCCCTTCAGTGGCTGTGGATTGGAAAAAATTTCGTAATATTCTCCTTAACTCTGATTTATCTTTTCCAATAATTACTAATACTAATGATATTGATAATGCTGTAACTAACTTTCAAAATTTAATCTTAGATGCTCAAAAGCAAGCTACTTATCCTTATACTAACCACAATAGTTCATTCACTCTTCCTAATTATATTCATAACATCTGTAAGCATCGCAATAACATCCGGCGGCTTTATCAAAATTCTAGGGATCCTTCCTTAAAACCCCTTATTAATCGTCTTAATAATAAAATTAAAAATCTGATCTATAAAGAAAAACAAAAAAGCTGGAACAACTTCCTCAGTTCTCTTTCTCCTGAAGATAATTCCCTTTAGAAAATCAAGAAAAAACTGAATAATAATTATTCTTCCATCCCCCCCTTAACTGCTTTTAATAGTACGGCATATACTGATAATGACAAAGCCGAGATTCTTGCTAGGTCATATGCCAAGCAGTTCTCCCCCAACCCTTATTTAGCCAATCCTGATCATTACTTTGAAGTTCATGAAACTGTTGAAAATTTTCTGTCCACGCCTCCCCAGAATCCCTTCCCTGAGGTTCAGCCCATAGTTATCTTTAACATTATTAAAAAACTTAAAAACAGGAAAACTCCTGGTATTGATAACATCTCTAATTATGCTTTAAAAAATCTACCATTTAATTGTATAAATTATCTAAACTCTCTAACAAATGCTATTCTTAAGTTCCACTATTTTCCAAAATCTTGGAAAACCTCAATAATTTCTCCTATTCCTAAACCTAAAACTAACCTACAAGATCCCACTAATTATAGACCTATCTCCTTATTACCTTCTATTAGTAAAGTAGTTGAGCGCGTCATAAGGTCACAGCTCAATGAAGTTCTCGATGAACATTATATACTTATCCCTGAACAATTTGGTTTCAGGGCCAAACACTCTACCACACATCAACTACTTCGTGTTGTGGAATTCCTCAGCGAAAACCTCAACAGGAACGTTCCAGCTGCTGCTGTTTTTCTCGATGTCGCTAAGGCATTTGACAAAGTTTGGCATTATGGCCTTATTTACAAATTAATTAAGCTGGGAATTAATGCCAGTCTCATTCATCTCATACATTCGTACCTTAGCGACCGCACTTTTTGTGTCCGCGTTAATAAAATACTCTCTACACTTCACAGAATTCTTTCGGGAATTCTTCAAGGCTCTGTTCTCAACCCTACATTATTTAATATTTTTTTCAATGATATACCAAGAACACTGAGGACTTATCTTGCCCTGTATGCGGACGACACGGCAATGTATGCCTCTGCACACCATCCATACACACTATACAAAATCCTTCAGAAACACATCGATGAATTCATTGCCTGGTGTACTAAGTGGCGTGTAAAACTTAATGAAGATAAAACTGCTGCTATTTACTTTTCTAGAAAAAGGGACTATCCTAATCGACTAACTGTCAATAACACTACTATCCCCTGGGCTGACTTCACTAAATATTTAGGTGTCATCCTCGACCGACGTTTAACTTGGAAGAAGCATTTCATTGAGATCCGGGGCAAAGTCGCCGGCATTTCTAAAGCTCTCTCTCTCCTCTTCTTAACAGTAAAACTCTATCTATTCACAAAAAACTAATCCTGTATAATGCATGCATCAGATCGGTAATAACTTACGCCTGCCCTATCTGGGGGTTTGCCTGTAAAACCAGCATGAAACGTCTTTATGGTATTCATAACAAAAATCTTCGATATATACGTAATGGATGTAGGTATTTAAGAAACTCTACAATTCGTAGAGACCTAAACACTACTTCTCTCAAAAAACGAATCAATCAATTATCTCAAAATTTTTATAAAACATTATACAATTTACCCAATGAAATTGTTGCGGAGCTTCCAGATTATGAGGTTTCTGATCCCATTAATAGGAAGCGTCCCAGATATGCTATGATATTGGAAGAGGATGATTGAGTTTCTCTCAACTCTCTTTTAAACTTTTCTCTTTATGTTTGTCTCTGTCTAATTCTTATATATCTATATATATCTATATATATATATAAAATTGTTAGTCTGTTAGTGTTAACTAACTTTAAAACTTATTGTTTTTCTTATAAGAAAAAAAAAATGTATGGTCTCTGTAAAGAGTCTATTTTTTTTTATTGGGACATCCCTTCGGTAGCTTTTTCGTCCTTTGCTTTTCGAACACTACAAACATTATAAGTTTTTTTTTTCTTAATTTTCTCTTTTCTTATTTATAATTATAATTTATTATTATTATTATTTACTTATTTATTAATTCAGCTAGCTAATTTAATTTTTCTTAACTGTGGCTTGCCACTTCTAAACATTAATTTTATTTTTCTTATGGCTCCCCATGCCCATGCAACACGGCTTACTATGATATCCTGGATATAAAGTTGTTCTTTCAACTAGGAGGTCCATAAACAGGCTTACATTGTTCGCATTGTTCGCATAAGGAATTCAACATAGTTTAAAAATTCATTTCTGAACTCCGGTGTCAACCGATTATTTCTATTTTATTAACAAATTTTGTCCGTGCCGGAAAGGGTTAAAAGAAGAAAATTTACCGTCCTAATTTATATCATCTATTTATACCGTCCTAAAAAGAAGAAAAAATATTTTGTTTCTTATAAACGCTCATTAAAATAATAATGTTTGTAATATCTATGTTTGTAACCAAAGGCCATGGAAGCTCCAAGTATGGGAAATGCCTGCGTTTCTCTTCCATCCTCCACTTTTCTTTGACTGAGAATGCACACTTGATACCATGTCCTGTTTCTCCAGAGGAAAGGAGTACAAAAGTACTACGTTAATTCCATTACTTAATGAATTATTTTAATGTGATTATATACATAGTTTTTCATTTTTTTACTCGCTACTTTGAGCAGGAGAGTACTACATATGTACATGCATAGAAAAATTCAGGACCATATATAATATTTTACAGCAATAATATTACTTACGTGAGACATATATAAATAATAATAAATGTATATATATTATTTAATTAGATTCATAACAGAAGTTTTTAAGAGAAATGTTTTACATAATTTTCTGTAACTTCTCGCTGTAGCCGCATCAAACTAAATCCGATTTCTAACGTACCACTAGTGCCATTACAGGCAGCAAGTGGTAAATATTAAAGCATGTCAAGATAAAAACAACTCAAACAAACATTGTCTTTTAAACACAGAAGAAGTCGCAAGTCGGTCTTTTTGCCTTCCATATAAATTAATTTCTCCTAACTAATATCTTTTTGAGGACACAAAGGAGAATTACCATGTACCTGATTTTAAATGTTTCTTCACATCATAATGGAGGGGCAAGAAATATGTTTTTTCTTCGGGTACATTTTTGCAAGAAAAGTTGAAATTATTGGTAAAAGCTATGGAACGATCCCTAAAGTCTGTTCATTTTCACTTTTCCGTTATATTTCAAATCACATTAATATAATAACTAATTTAAATTAATTGCAAATGTATACTAGCATAAACCGTGCTTTATTTTGATTCGCGAAGCATTATTTCATAAGATAAATATTTGAAAGTAACATTATTTTTTTATATTATTTTTGCATCTTTATTAAGCAAAAAGTTATGTCATGTTTAGCGCATTTAAATTTTGGAAATGTAAATTCAGCCAAATAACTAAGAATTTCATCGGAAATTTTTATTTATGATATAAGACTGGTATAAATAAAAAGTACTACTCTGCTATCCTGTCGACCGATTTCGCCAAATTATACAAATCGCCAAACTAATAGCCAAATTATACATATTGACGTAATTTTTATTTTAAATAATAAAAAAAACAAATAATTAGTAGAATATTAATAAAAATACAAATAAAAAGTCGAAATAAAAATTACTTAATGACGTTTTAAACACGTGTATCGTATTTAATGTCATTGATTTGACATTCACGATCATCCATTATTGGCTTTTAATCTTATAATTTGGCGATAGTATTTTGGTAGAAGGGATAACAGAGTAGTACCAAATAAAAATATTTTCGAAGAAGAATTTAACAAATTATTTTTTTTAATTTTTAACTAAAAATTTTAAAGATGTTTTTTCATTTTCCAATGGCCAGTAATGGCGTTCGTTACGGCCAAGTGTTCTTTTTCTCGGCATTTTTAAATTACTAATACATTCCATAAATTATTTATAAACGAAGTTAATATATTTAATTTGGTTGAATTAAATTATTCTTCAATGGATTAAAGTATTCTTCAATTATTCTCCAATCTTTCATTTCGAGTATCAAAATTAAGAAACTTACCAAATTTAAGAAAATACAGTAGACTTCCTCAAATCCGCAAAACAGAAATCCACAACTCTCTAAAATCCGCACATATTTTATGGATGTAAACAATGAAGATATTGGGACAAAATTTCATTTTTTTAGCTTTGTATTGATTCCATATATTTTTTAATTTGTAATTTTCTTAATAATACTCTATTCGTGTTTTTTTCAAGAAGGAAGAATAAATTTTTTTTTGGAAAAAATTCAAGATTTTGCTGATATCACTGGTAATCAGAATTTTTTTGCCTAGTACATTTATGCAATAACCAAGATTTTTCGGTTATTAAACCAGGCTAAACTAGAAAAGTAATGCACTTTTAAGTGGCAAGTTTTGTTGAATAATTTTGGAAAAATACATTTAATATTTATAATGAATATTTAATCATGCACTATTGATTATTAACTTGACCTTTGCTAATAGTACTTTAATCATTTAAAAAATTATCTAAATTTTTATTATTTTAGTTTATTACTTATTTTAATATTTTATTATATTGTAAACATTCATTACAGTTCCGATTGCACTATTAATTCCACTCAAATTACTGTTTAGAAAATGTAAACCAAGCAACGACCAGAAATTCACAAAATTCCAAAATCCGCACAACCTCTGGTCCCAAACTGTGCGGATTTGAGGGAGTCTACTGTATTCACTTTAAATACCAAATACAAGAATTAATTTTACTTGTTTACGATTCTTTTGTTGCCACTTTGCCAAAGTAAATACCTAAATAAATAAATCATAATATAATGCTTTTAAAATCAGTAAGTATAAATTGCGTAAATAATTTTGGCAGAATCATGAAAATATATTTTATTTAATATATTAATCATGATTCTATCTATAATTACTAACCCCATGGTTTATTTTCCTTCTTAAAGTAAAAAGATACGGGTTTATTTTTTTATTTGCAAACGGTTTTGGCGGAATAATGAAAATATATTTTATTTAATTACTTAATCATGATTCTATCTATAATTACTAACCCCGTGGTTTATTTTCCTTCTGAAAATAAAAAGATACGCGTTCAATTTTTTATTTTCAAAAATGCGTCCATAATAGAAAAACATGTAGAATAAATTAATTATTAAAATAATATTTTTAAAGGTTATTCTGTAAAAAAAAAATAACATTCTGCAAATCTACAAATCATAATTTATTCTTATGTTTAATTTCAAGTCAAAATACGGAATATTTTTTTTACAAAGTGTACGACAAAATTTAACTTGAGTGGCCTAGTAGAGGATTCGCTTCCCTCATCCTAGTTTTAAAAAATCTACATACGATATTCTAATATAAAGTGAAAAATGCTTCTAATTTTGCTTTTTCTGTATGCGTGAGATCAGCGCCAAAATGATATCTGTCTCTCTCTTTTTATTTTAAATAAATTTTGTTCCAAATATATTACCTTATGATGTCATATCATAAAATGGAAAAATTTTTGGGTAGTCACAGAGCGATTATTTTATTGCTATTATCATTATTACTCTTTTAAAAATACAATGAAGAATGTTTTATATCTTGTTAAGAAGAAAAATTAAATTTTAAAAAACCTTCACGATGTTATTTTTTTATGCTATTTATTTATAATTTCATTTTTATTATTATTTTTTTAAGAATACAATGAAGCATGTTTCGAGTTTATTGTTAAGAAGAAAAATCAGATGCAAAACTTATTTCAAGAGTGTTTTGGAATTTTATTTTTAGAAGATTAGTGAGTAGATGGTGCTCATTTCTATTGGGGGGTGGGGGTTCTAGTTTATTTTTCCCGAGCGTTGTGAGATTTAGCGCCGACCATAAGCATCTTGAGAAAACGAGGTGGACACATTTCTCAAGCTACTGCTAAAGCGACCATTTCCAATATTGCAGACAAGCCCCGCCCCTTTCATTTAAAATATTTGTTACCCTTTCCCAGCGATTTTTTACCCTTTTTTTTCCAGCGAAATTTCTGGGATCAAGTGAACTTGTAAATGAAAAATTAGAAATGAAATTTTATTGCAAGAAATTATGAAATACAATTATTGTAGGAAAAGCGTGTGTTACAGAAATTCGTCACAAGTGCTGTATACCGTGATACTTCGGATATTTAAAAAAAGTGCGATATACCGAGACAACTCAACTTGATATTTCGTCAAGTGGAATGATATAAACAGGAGCACGAGAACGTGCAACGTGCAACGATGGTAAAACATTACAAAAATGCAAAACTATATATAAACTGGTACATTTTTTCTTACATTTGACATTTTCCGAAGGAAAAACCCCACTATTGTTTGTTTGGTTTTTTAAATTACTTTAATAATTTGTTTGCCACTGGAAAAAAAAAAAAGATTATGAACTAGTTGCAATTCAATTATATGCTTAGATTTTGTTATTTCAACGCTTTTATATGATTTTTCAAGAAACCGAACAGCATTGGATTTACTAAAATTTCGTTAGATACTTCCCATTCGTTTTTTTGCTTTTCGGGCAATACAACTATTATCACCAAGAATAGCAGAAATAATTTCTGCGTCAGTTAAATTTTCAAATTGATATTTATCGTCTTAAAAATGCATGTAGAGAAACGCCGCTAACTACTCTGAGTATTGTTTTATCAGCAAAAAGGACATTTTAAAATCGTGGCACAGCTAAAACCGAAGAAAATCGCGGAATACACTATACAACGAAGAGTTACTGTAGTAGAAAACTCTTCTACACATCATAGAATAGGTTATTTGTAGTGTCGGAACTGCAGATAATAGAAATACCTTATAGAGTTGGCCGAGGAGTCGAGGAGTCGACTCTAAATCTCGACTCCTTACAAGTACAGTACAGCCTCGATTATCCGCGCAATTGGGTGGCAAGGGCAGCGCGGATAACAAAAATCGCGGATAAACCGAAAAATAGAGTGCAAACACGAAAAATAAAAATTTCAACATAAAACTGTGTTTTATTGTACGTACATGTGTACAATACTGCAAAAACATTCTCTCTACGTCTAAATCACTAAAATAAAGAAGAGCAAACAAACAGACA
Source organism: Maratus speculifer (assembly GCA_964019185.1). Classification (NCBI taxonomy): domain Eukaryota; kingdom Metazoa; phylum Arthropoda; class Arachnida; order Araneae; family Salticidae; genus Maratus; species Maratus speculifer. The sequence continues at coordinate 281,013,266 of OZ025300.1, read as the reverse complement.
AACAAACAACAACAACAAAAAAATATGCAACATACAGTACAAAAATTGTTGAGTTACATCTTTCAAAAATAATCAGTCACTTGTGTTTGCTTCTTGCTTTGGAAACACCTTTTCTTTATTCTAAATTGTATGTAAATTGTAAAAAGTATCTAAATTTAAAAAAAAATCGTCGCGGATAATCCGCACCGCGGATCATCCGCTCGCGGATAATCGGGGCTCTACTGTAAATCGAACTATCGACTCCTATCTGACTAACGGAGTCGACTCAAAAGAGTCGAACTTTCATTTCAACTCAGTTTGGGATTCGGAGTCGAAGAGTCGAAAAGTCAACTCATTCACTGAGTGGTTGGACCAGCTAACAGAGTGTTGGACTTGGAGAGTCGAGAGTTGAAGTTTGGGTGGTCGACTCTTCGATTCTTCGACTCCTTGAAAACCACTCTTTCGACTCAGTATCAGATTTCGACTCTTCGAATCCGCGCTGGGCTTTTTAGCAAAAAACAAATGTCTTGGTTTGATTTTATATTGCGGTTGGGGATTTTTGGAAAAGCGGAGGCAGTGTAGATGTGCATTTCACGTGTAATTAGGAAGATACCGAATGAATGAAAAGAGTGGGAGGGGCAGAGAAAAAGGGGCGTTCTTCTGGTTATTTCTGGAAAGATTAATTGAATTTATGGAAAAAGGGGCGTTCAGCAGGATATTTTTTGGAAGATTAATTGAATTTATGATAAGCTTGTGCCGATTTCCGTATTGAGGAAAGATCGAACGATCAAACAAAGCAGATATTATATTTGCATCTTTTGCTAAAAGAAAGTAGACTGGTTAGGGAAATATTTTCAACTGCCTTTATCTGATGCAATATAGAAAAAAACAGTTGAAGAGAGAGAAATAAAATTTTACTTTAATAGCAAATTGTTTAAAAAACAATGTTAAATTAAGACACATTTTTTTCGAGAGGAGATTTCTGTGGGTGAAGGTGGGTGTTATAAAGAATTTTGGGTGGGGTAAAGATTGCACTCTTTTATCATTTAAAACGCAAAATGCTTGAAATTTCAGGGGGGGGGGAATCTCATTGTTCCGCGGGAATGCCTGACCCCCGGGCCACTTTCCGAATTCACCATTGGAAAAAGTTTTATGAGTTTATTTTATGATTGATGTATTTTAGATAAAGTGTTGTCCTTCATTTGGTTACGAATATATTCTTTTAATATGTATTTTTTTATATAAATTATAAATGTTTGCAGATAATGTAAAAATGCATACAATTTTCATATAGTTTTTTAAAGTTTAGATGGCCAATTTTTTTTTAAATATTCCTTTTTTCAAACCAGATTCGGATAATATTTCCTGTTTATTTTATTTTATTTATTTGATGTAATTTTTTTTATTTATTTATTTTTTATTTATTTATTTACTAGTGGCCATTTAAAACGTGTTTTCCTGAAAATGACTTTTTTCATATTTTGCCTAAGTTTAAAGTACTAAGGCTCAGTGGTAAAATGATTTAGAAACAAAGTATTTATGCTTTTAGAATCTTAAAAAAATTTGCAACAAAAGTAAGGAGAGATAAATTTTTTAACTATTTCTGAAAATTTTACATAAATTGGTAAACATGAAAATTATAACGAACTAGCTGACCCGCCCGGCGTTGCCCGGGTCCGTATTAGCAATATTAAACGAACTTGAAATTTGTATGATTTTATCAATAACTGGAAGCATGCAGAAATGCATTGTCTGAAATACGTCGCAGCTGACTTTGTGAAAAATCAGTTTTAAAAACAACAACTAATATTAAACTCTAAAAATACTTAAAATGAGCAATGAGAAACACGGGAGGGAACATGTATCCAACGATTGCGTTAGTTTCGTGTTAAAGTGTTGATATTTTCTTAGCAGACGATTTTTTGTGATAAATACATTATCTGTTTTATATTTCTTCTGCGTTTACCTAAGCTGTGTAAAATCTCTATAAATAAAAGGAATAGAGGATGAGAGCCTATCTGTGCCTCAAATAATTATTCAATTATTCAATTAATTATCCTCGGAATTCCTTTTATTTATAGAGATTTATTTATTTTTGTAGCGCAAGTAAGTTCTGGGTGTCAATTGGGAAGAGAGGGGATCACAATGTCATAGCTGCCAAATTTTACGCTTATTTTTTATGAAGGGAATTTGTTGTTTTCCTAAATTTCCGATGATTTTAAAATACATTTTTTTTATTTATTATTATTTTTTTAAATAGTGGTAGGATAAAAACATAAAACCTGGCAGTTATTCAGTATATTATCATGATTTTATAAATAGAATTTCAAAAGGAAGTCAATTATAAAAACTGTAAAACTGATATCAGGGAAAAAATTAAAAAATTAGTCTCCCCGCCGCCTTTTTATGATCGCATAAGGGGTAAATTATGTCCCAGACACTGAACATTTTGATAGATTTGTAAAATGACATTTATTAAAAATACAGAAAACTTGCAAATATTCATAATTTATTTAGAAGAGCTCACAGGTCCAACCAGGCCCGTTACAAGCGAAAGCTACCCCAGGCTAACGTAAAATAAAAAGTTCTATCCGGTCCCGACCCGTACAAATAAATAAATTAATAAACTTACCCGGCCCGGTTCAATTTCTACAAAAAAAAATCCGATTTTTCTTACCATACAATAATTTTCTTAAGAATATTTTATGCACATTCATGAGCAATATTTTAGTTTAGTATGTATTCGCAAGACAGAAAATACACAATAGCAACAGCAATGTTATCGTTGTTATCGTTTACTTAGATTTTTAGACTCTACAACATTCGTTAAAAAAAATAATGTACTAATTTGGAATAAAAGAAAAAAAAAGAGGGTTAAAAATGTCGTAGCTTTTAAAGCTGTTTAATATAAAGTAGATTTCTGAAAATATTTTTCTGAATTTATCAAATCTTTTCTTAAATTCAAAAAAGCTACTTTCTTACACATTTCTGAATTCTTTTTTAGTTGAAAAAAAAAAACTCGTAAAATTGAAAAGTTTTCTTATTCAGAAATTATGTAATTGATTTTCGCTTTCCAATTTTTGGCAAAATACATTAGAAAATTACTCTTAAAATTGAAGTTTATATTGCAAGGGAAAAGAGAAAAACCTGTCGTTTCATGACAAGAATGCATTTTTTCTTCATATGTAATGTATTTATTAAAAAATGGAAATGCTGTTTATTTTTCATCTCCTCTATAGCTGCCTGTCAATTTTTAAAGTTCTAAATAAAAATGTATCAGAAATTATGTCAATGCTGAGTTTTTTTTTCTAGAATTGAATCTTGAATTTTCTAATATCTCTTCACCTCTTCAAACACACTACAACAGCTCCGTTTTTTCTTTTTCGTATTTAGTTTGATTAGTAGTTCATTTATTAAACAAATGGAAAACGTTATTTGATTCGAAATCCCCTCAATAGTTAGGCTATCAATTTTATAATTGTTCATTTAAAACATGCTGACATTGAGCCCTGCAATATAAAGCTTATGTGAAACGAAAAATGCAATTTTCTACAAAACAATGAGACTCAGGATAATCGCTATTATTTTCCAGCAAACTACTGTTGTCCCCTTTTTTTCATAATTTTAGTTTTAATAAATTCAGAAATAGACTAGACCGGGGAGGGGGGGAGATATATTTTTTGCATTATATTTTCTCCCGAATCTAAACGTAAAGTAATTAATTTCTTTTTAATTCGATGATGCGATATCTTTCCAACATAACCAACACGGCATATATGTAAACGCACACATATTAAAAAAAAAATTTAAAAATCAATTAACTTAATTTGTACTAATATTTCTCTTTTTTTTTTGGGGGGGGGGGATATTTGTGAATAACTAATAATTTATAAATATAAGAACATAATGAACTTAAAGTATCCGTTTTAAATTTTTAAGTAAAGAACCCCCCCCCCCCCCCCCTCAAAAAAAGAAAGGAAAAAAAGGAAAGAAAACAGTCCAATAATTTTAAACGCTGTGATTGCCGGATCCTGGCACGAAGCTCCGGCCTATTTTTAGCGGCACTCGGGTCGGGCCTTACTTTATTTTACAAGCCTCGGATTGGGCCTTGTCATTGCATTCTCCCAAGCCGAGCTCGAGACTTACTTTTTACTAAAAGACTGGTTCGGGTCTAACCTTTTTTCCCTCGTAGCGATCGGAAGGGAACTCGTCTATAGCGAATTTTTATTTAATGTTATTCCGTCTTGGAGGATTTTACTTTGTAGCATTTTTCAGATTTTTAAGCCTCTAATGCCAATAGCACATAATATGTGGATTAACAATATTAATATCAACTGAAACATTTACATACAAATTAACATTAATTAAATAATGAATATCATAGCATAGGGTTCTTCTTTAAAAATAAAGATTATAAACATAAAAAAATCCAAAATATTAATTTTTGATTAGAACTTCTCAAACGGAAAAATCCATATTTTCTAAAAATTTAACTATGCCAGATCAGGCTAAGAAGACCATTTTAAATTTTTTTTTGTCGGGTTAATAACTGTTCTGTACGAAGCAAGTTGGCCGAACATTTATGTTTTTTACCAACCAGGTCATTATTTTTTATACGTTCTGGGCCGGTACAGGACTGAAAATTTCGGCTCTTATCACAAAAATATATCTTTTATCTAAAAACTAAAACAAAATAATTCGAGCATACATTTAAAAATTCTCTTTTGTGCGATATACGTGATAGAAGACATAAAATTGCGTCATTTTTACAACCAACCAACCAATCGTAAGTGAATCGGGAGTCGACTCACTATCTCGACTCATTAACTAAGTGAATCGAGTCAAAGTCGACTCCTCAAGATGAATCGAAATGCCCAACCCTAATACCTTAACACGACATTTCTTAAATTATTGAAAAGAAAAGTTGCTTCGGAAGGAAGCAACTCTGTTGGAGCAACCTTTATTTAAGCAATAAAAAAGAAAGGGATTGTATAATTTTATTTTTTGTGTTTAATCTTTTCTGGTGTGGATGTTTGATTTTTCTGAATATTTTATAGAGACGGTCAAAATGACATGCAAATAGTCGTTAACCTTTCAAGTTAATCAATTTTTAATTTTTAAAATGTTATTCATGTCTAATGTCTGGCATTAATAATCAAAGTAAAAAAAGAATAAAGAGTAGGTGATCGAAACGAAAAAGTTATGAATTTTTCTGATTTCTCCCGCACATAAAGAAGAAATGTTTTTCGAGTAACTAATTTAATAAGCAAAGGTTTTTACCTTTGTTTACTCTCCTTACAGGGCAAAATGATCTCTGACCCAGGGAAGCGCCTAAAATAGTTTCTTGTCGAATTCTCTTGAATTATTAATTCTGTTGTCTTTTTAATTCAGCTGAAATAATTAGAGTCACAACTTAAGCGTATTAAACGAAATAGGGGAAAACGTAAATACATTTTTTATCAGGCTGTTTTAAGTTGTGATTTAAGTTGAATTGCAAAAATGACAGACAGGCAGCATGTATGTTTGTTTTCACATTGCATTACTCAGTCGAGTTTTATATGAATACACACACAAAGAATAAAAGGGTGCAAAGAATAAAGGGGAAATAACTACTTTAGAGAACAAGGACTACATCCACTACTGTTTTCGAATAGAAATTTTCGTTTTATTTATATCAAAAATTCAGCGTTCTAATAGGGTGATGGGGAGACGATTAGTAATTGAAAATAATGATATTCATCGGACGTAACCTGCGTCTCCTTCTTTCACTTTATCCTGGAAAGAAGATGTCTGATCCACGATGCATATCAAGACTAAACGAAATAATTATGGTGTCGCTGTTGTTTGAAAAAATGTTTTAAGGGCTTTCTTTTAAGGGCATGTCAGTCACGTATCTGAACAATACAAGGAATGTGGGCCCAAGAGAATTGTCCTTTTCGGAGACTTTCCAAAAGAAGGATGGACCGGAACGGACTGGTGTTTTTCTTTCCTATTGGACGCGTGGGTTCCAATAGACACGATTCTTTTCTTAAAATGCCTATTTTACAGCCTTGATAGATATTTTATGACGATGGTGTTTTTAATTTTTTTTATTTAACTATTACTAGCAAAAGCCGTGCTTTGTTTGGATTCGCGAACCATTATTTCATAAGATATATATTTGAAAGTAACGCGATTTTTTTAATATTATTTTCGCATCTTTATTAAGCAAAAACCTTATCTCATGTTTTGGCGCATTTAAATTTTAGATGTGTAAGTTCAGCCAAATAACTAGGAATTTCCTCGGAATTTTTTATTTATGGTATAAGGCTGGTATAAATAAAAGTATTTTCGAAGCAGAATTTTACAAACGACGATGGCAAATTTTACAAAAATATAATTTAAAATTTTTTTGGGCAGCTTCGCAATTTAAAGCATATTTCCTAACATATGTATCATCTGTCAGAGGAGGTCATCATCGTTTTTTATGCTGATGTCTAGCCTCTTTCTTTGAAGCTAAATCAAGTTCGCGTTCATTCCGGCCAGTAAGTGTTCTTTTTCTCGGCATTTTTAAATTACTAATACATTCTAGAAATTATTTATAAACGTAATAAATATAATTAATATGGTTCAATTAAATTATTCTTCGATCAATTAAAATATTCTTAAATTATTCTTCAATCTTTCATTTCGAATACCAAACTTAAGAAACTTATCATACTTAACAAAATATTCACTTTAAATACCAAATATAAGAATTAATTTTACTTGTTTACGATTCTTTTGTGGCCACTTTACCAAAGTAAACACCTAAATAAATAAATCATAATACAATTCTTTTAAAATCCGTAAGTATAAACTGAGTAAATAATTTTGGCAGAATACTGAATATATATTTTATTTAATATATTAATCATGATTCTATCTATAATTACTAACCTCATGGTTTATTTTCCTTCTTAAAATAAAAAAAAAGATACGGATTAAATTTTTTACTTGCAAACGATTTTGGCGGAATAATAAAAATAGATTTTATTTAATTAATAAATCATGATTCTATCTATAATTACTAACCCAATGGTTAATTTTCCTTCTGAAAATAAAAAGGTACGCGTTCAATTTTTTATTTGCAAAAATGCGTCCATAATAGAAAAGCATGTAGAATAAATTAATTATTAAAATAATATTTTTTAAAAGTTTTTCTGTAAAAAAAACATTGTGCAAATCTACAAATCATAATTTATTCTTATATTTAATTTCAAGTAAAAAAACTGAATAGATTTTTTATAAAGTGTACGACAAAATGTAACTTGAGTGGCCTAGTAGAGGATTCGCTTCGCTCATCCTAATTATTATAAATTAAAAATTTTAAATTAAATTTATTTTTAGAAGATTAGTAATCTATCTCATTTCTAGTGTGGGAGGAGTTCTAGTTTGTTTTACCCGAAGCGTTATGATTAGGCGCCGGCCAAAAACATTTTGAAGAAACGAGGTGGAGCCATTTCTCAGGGTACAGCTAAAGCGACCATTTCCAATATTGCACACAAGCCCCGCCCCTTTCATTAAAATATTTGTTACCTTTTCTCTATTCTTCCCAGCGAAATTTCTGGGATAGAGTGAATTTTTAAATGAAAAATTAGAAATGCAATTTTACTGCAAGAAATTATGAGATACACAAGCAAAAGCCATGCTTTGTTTGGATTCGCGATGCTCTATTTCATATTAAATGAAATAAATATTTTATTATTACATTTTATTGAGGATAAATATTTGAAAATAACAATATGTTTTGGCACAGATGTCATATACGCATCACACCTGGGGCAATTTTTTTCTGACGCCTATTCGGCGAAAACTTCTTTTTCAAATAGCAGTTACATGTATATTTTTTAATTATTTTCCATTATCTTAAAAAGGAAATAATAATACATAAAAATGTTTAGTTGATAATTATAGAAAAACGATTTAAATCTTTTAAAAAAAGAAAGTAAACAGTTTATTAATAAATGTATAGCAACAGCAGTTTACAATATGAGGCATAAAATCGCCATTTTGCTACAGTCGCTCAAATGTTGTCCGTATATGACATCTGTGCCAATTTTTTACATTATTTTTATTAAGAGAAAACGTTGTTTTATGTTTTTCGCATTTTCATTTTAGAAAGGTAAATTCAGTCAAATAACAAAGAATTTCCTTGGAATTTTTTATTTCTGATATAAGACTTGCATAAATAAAAATATTTTTGTAACAAAATTTTGCAAAATATTTTTAAATTTTCAACTAAAAGCTCTTTTAAAGCAAGGCCCCGAGATGTTTTTTAAATAGAACAGCACTTTATATAACGATTCAACAATTAATTTTATTTATGTACAATTCTTTCCTTGCCACTTAACAGAAAATGTTTTTTAGACATTTTGGAGAAATAATTAAAATATATTTTATTTATTTGATTAATCATGATTCTATTTATAAGTACGAACTCCATGATAATGTTTTTTCTGAAAATATACGTGTTTCTTCATTTCTTTAATTAATTAATTAATTAATTAATTAATTTTTTGCAAAATGCGCAAGTAATAAAAAAAGCATGTAAAATAAATAAATTAAAATAATAATTTTTAAGGATATTTTGTAATAATAATAATAATAATAATAATAATAATAATAATAATAATAATAACAACAACAATGTGCAAATATTCAAACTGTAATTTATTTTTATGCTTAATTTCAATTCAAAATATTATATAGTTTCTTTGTAAAAAATTTACGACAAAATGTAATTTGTGTTGTCCAGCCGAGGATTCGCTTCACTCATTCCAATAACTTCAAATTTGAGGAATGTAAATTAAATATGTGGTATTAAAGGATAACGCTACCCCCAATTTACACACACGCGCGCACCCTCTCCCCTATCTGACCTTTTTTTAAAAAAGAATTTTGTTTTATATATACATTTTTATGACGTCATATCATGAAATAGAAATTTTATAGGCAGTAACAAAAAGAACATATTGTTATTATTGTCATTATTACTATTTTAAACATTATAATGAAGAATTTATTTAATTCTATTATAATTGAACTAGCATACCCAGCCCGCTTCGCCGGGCTTAATTTGAAGGTTTATTTAATAATTTATGTGTATGGTACGCTTCCCGGACCATCGGCACTCCACGTGCGTCGGGTGAGCGTCAGAACAAACTTTCAGCATATACATATGGGTGGTTGTACTTGAATGCACAGACCTGCGCGTTTTTTTCTATCTTGCTTTTATACCTCTGGACCGAGTTGGCGCATTGCCAAGATTTGCTTCCTCTGGACCGAGTTGGCGCATTGCCAAGATTTGCTTTCCCCTGTGCCTCAATTAATTAATTAATTATCCTCGGAATTCCTTTTATTTATAGAGATTAATTTAATTGTTAAGAAAGAAAATTAAATATAAAAAAAACCCTTCAGGATGTTATTTCTATTTATATGGTTTAGTTATAATTTTACTTTTAATATTATTTCAAAAAATACAATGAAGAATGTTTTGAATTTATTGTTAAGAAGAAAAATTAATTACAAAACTAATTTCCAAAACACTGCGGGATTTTATTTTTAGAAGATTCACAAGTAGATGTTATTAATTTCTATCCTTCAGTTTGTTTATCTCGGAGACACTGTGAGATTTAGCGCCGCCTCCCAAGAAAATTGAGAAAACCAAGTGGCTCCATTTCTCGGGCGACTGTCAAAACGTCTGTTACCAATATTGCTGACAAGCCCCGCCCCTTTCATTTAAAATATTCGTCATATTTTACCCTATAGATTATAGCTAAATTTCTGGAATGAAGTGGAATTGTAAATGAAAAATTAGAAATTAAATGTTGTTGTAAGAAATTATGAAATATAATTGTAAGAATCGCGTGAATTCAAGAAATTTAGTAACGTCTTTATATGCCTTGATACTTGGGAGATAAAAAAAAGGGGCAATATACCAAGAATGAAAGGTATTATATCCTCGGTATTTCGGTAACTCGATATTGCATCATGCGCTTCGATAAATCTAATGAAGCCTTGACGGAGTGTATTGATATAAACAGGAGTGCGAGAACGTCTAACGCCAACAAGTTCAATACAAATAAGATAGTATACTATTTAAAAAATGCAAAACCATGTATACAGATAAAGTTTGACTTTTATTTGACATTTTCGGAATATAAGAACCCAGTATTGTTTTAAAATTTCTTTGATAATCTGCTTGCCACTGGAAATAAAAAAAAAAAAGATAATGAACTAATTGTAATTCACTTATATGCTTAGATTTTGACATTTCAAACTTTTATATGATTTTTCGAGAAACCGTACAGCATTGGATATACTGAATCTTCGTTGGATACTTCCTATTCGTCTTTTTCTTTTCGAGCAATACAACCATTAACACCAAAACTGAGCCAGTTAAATTTTGAAATATAGATTTATTGTCATTAAAATCATGTAAAGAAACGCTGCTGACTGCTCCGTATATGCTTTTATCAGCAAATCGGGACATTTTTATACCGTGGGTCTGCTAAAAATACGCAAAATAAATACCCCATGCGGGCCAATGCGACCACAGAGTACAGACAGAGCCTCAACTCGGCTTGAAAAGAACGCCCTCAGTGGATCACTTAAAAACTAAACCATCGCGTTGGCGTTTTTTATCCTCGTGATTTCTGTTTAACTGTAACCATATTCTGGCTTGGCACTTCTTGCTGAATGCTGATTTGATTATCTTTGCACACGTGCTTATGCTATTTGATCATAGATTTCCGCGCTTATATTGATTCCTAATTATTACTGTTCTTGTTCTTGAATTTTCAAGTTTAAATTATTAGGTCGTTATGTTAAGAAGAGATACATGCATTGTTTGCAAGACGAATACGTCAAAGTTATTTCATGTTAAAATAATTCTTTCATAAATTTCAAAACAAGAAGCAGCAAGTCGTCGCTGTATTTTTTTTTTCTTTTTTCCTATATCATTTGTCGCCAAGGAAGCGATGTTTCACCGAATTAGCAACCTCTCTTATGTTATGATCGTAGTTTCAGAGTCATACGCTCGTATCGCTACTGTCTATGCGTAATCCCATGTTAAACAAGTTGCCATTGCAGTGTATGAAAGTTGATTCTCTGTTCCGTACTCTGTGAATGCGACTAAACTAAATCACACCACTTGATACCTTACAAGGTCCTGGCGGTGTTTTAATAAACCTCACAAACATAAATTGTAGGTTAAACACAGTTAAACTATCTATAAATATTTATTACTAGAAATTTCTGATGTAAGTGAAATAAAATAACATGTCTGTTTTAACCATTTAAATACGTGCCTCAATGGTAAATTTAATTCTTTAAACTATTAAATATGCTCCTTAAACATACCCATGTGTGAACACATATACTCTGCCACTCCTAATAATGATAGGAAATGCGTAATTAATCTGATTAAATTCATTTATTAAGAACAAATAGGGAAAAAAATATTGCATGTCTTTTATGACAAATGCTCAATAAGAACTCTAAAAAGCTCTCCATTTTACTTAAAAAGAGACAAGGATAATAATAATATAGATGTAATGTTAAAAATATCCATGTTATTTAAATTTCTTAGTAGTTTCGGTCTTCATTCCTGTGGCCATGTTAAGGGAATATTTTTATTAATTAATGTTTTATTCATCCGAATATTTTACTTCGTTTGAAAATACGAGAGTCTACAATTATAAGGGTAGTTGGAAATAGAAGTAGTGGTGCCTTGGATTGTAGAGAAAAAGTAAATTGATAGAAATATTTACCTTAAATATTACATTTTTTAGCACAATTATTAATTTTTTAATAGTAACATTTGCGTTCTGGAACACAGGAATCTAAAATTAACTTTTGAAATTTTATATTACATTTACTGAAAGTAAGTTTTATAAAAATGTATACATTATAACGATATTTTATTTCTTGGAACTATGATGTAATAATATACAATATTTATGTATGATTCATAGAAATGTATCACAGAATTATAAATGTAATAAATAGAAATAAAAGATTAATATTGTAGTTAAAATTACTTGAATGAATATTGATAAATTAATGAGTAATTTCGCATTTCAAAGATCTTTGGTTACGAAAATTACCATGTTCTTATAACTCTAAAAACAATCTTCGTTTTCTTCTTCTTCTTCTTCTTCTTCTTTTTTTTTTTTTTTTTTTTTTTTTGTATTTATTTATTTATGCAAGTAAATTCTTTCTATGTTATAAATTAATGCATTATTATTTAGCATTTTGTTGTAATTCTGTTTTTATATAAGGTAAATTAACAAACTTACAAAGTTAGCCTTAAAAACACCAAGAAATGTGAGCTGTGTGTTGCTGCCCCCTTAAAGTGGGATACATCTTTAAAAAAATAATCAAACAGCAATATTAATTATCCAAGTAAAGACTTCTAACTACATTAGAATCTAGGATTATTGTAAATAACTTTTTTTTTTTATTTGTATTGTATTTATATATTTATTATTTATTTATATATTTTATTTATTTATTTATTTATTTATTTACTTGCTTTTGCTAATCGTTTTCTAGAGGCATTCAAGCATGATTCAACCCCAAATTTATTAGTTTAATTATTTTTATCCTGTAAGGTTTTTTTTCATTCTCTATTTTTTTTCCAAAATTAGTAAAAAACTATTCAGTATTTTGATTTGAAATTAAACATAAAAATAAAATATGATCTGTAAATTTGCACATTATTATTATTTTTATTGTTGTTATTATTATCTTTATTATTACAGAATAATCTTAATAAATTATTATCTTAATTTATTTTGCATGTTTTTCCATTATGGACGCATTTTTACAAATAAAAAAAGAAACAGATATATTTTTAGAAGAAAAAATAAATAATGCAGTTAGTAATTATAGATAGAACCACAATTAATTAATTAAATTAAATATTTTTTCATTATTCCGCAAAATTGTCTCAAAACTATTTTTTGATAGAAATAAAATATGATCTGTATATTCTGACAATGTTATTTTCTTATCGAATAATTAAAAAAAAAAAAAAAAAAAAAAAAAAAAAAAAAAAAAAAAACATTTTTTGTTATTTTGTTGAATATAGTTTTCTATTATAAGAATTTTTTTTTTTTTTTTTTTTTTTTTTGTAAACAATAATGAAACTTGCGTATTTCTTGTAATAAATAAAAATCATTCAGTCAATAAAAATGAATGAAGTCATGGATGATTTGGGAAATATTATCTTTGCGTCAATATATATACAGTCGGCTCTCGTTAATTCGAACTCGTCGGGACCACAAGAAATGTTCGAATTATCCGAAGTTCGAATTATGAAAAATATGAAATAAAAACATGCATAATATGGTCATAGTGCTGTTACAAAGGATTTAATGTTACAGTGTTTTTTTTATTATTTCGTCTGTTATCATTAAAATATGACTTAATACTAAATTAGAATGTATAAATACTTAAACTTATTAAAAGATTAGAAATAAGCACAATGGAAGAAAAATTTTAAGCGTCACTAGTGGATAGACGGGACACTAAGAAAGTGGATACCAATCAAAATGCATTGGATTATATGTATTCGTTCGAATCAATTTTCACAAAAGTCAAAGAAAGTGCGTTATTCAAATGATCTGAAATCCGTGAGAAAGAAAAAAAAAAATGAAAAATCGGATTTCTAGTTAGTTCGAATTAAACGAAGTCAAGAGAAAATGAGTTCGAACTAATGAAAAATTGTAACGTTATTCTATCATTGAAAGTTTCGGGACTTCATGTTTCGTTCGAATTAAGCGAAAATTCGAATTATCCGATTTCGAATTAATGAGAGTCGACTGTATATCATTTGAGAATAAAATCTAATTTTTAAATATTACAAAAAGACTATTTTCATAAAAATCATTGCACCGTATTTTATGAATTTAAATTATGTTTTAAAGATAATAGAGATTTATAATTTGATAGCTTTGTTTACAGTCTTTATCAGTGAAAAATTATGGAAAAAAGGATAATATATATTCTTAAAAAGTTAAAAGCATACCCATCTTTCAATCGGTAAAAAATGTTTATTTATTTATTTATTTACTTATTTAAACTCCGCCTATTGTGATTATAATACGTATTTATTTAAAAAAAAAAGTGCATAAAATATAGCTATATAAAGTACGCGGAACATCTTACCTATATGATTTGAATACAGATGTAAATTATATATATCATTTGAGAATAAAATCTTATTTTTGAATATTACAAAAAGCCTATTTTCATAAAAATCATTGCACCGTATTTTACGAATTTAAAATATGTTTTAACATGGAACAAAGAATATAAACATGGAAGGAAAACCGGTCAACGGAGGCAAGCCGAGAATTCTGGGACAAGTGTGACCCTGAACTGCCGGCAACCTTGGCGATTTTTTTCGATTGGCGATAACTTGGCATGTGTTTTACCTCTCGCCGTAGAAATCAGCACTCACACGTCTCTTTTTGCTTTGCTATCAGCGATTGACGACGATATTTTACATTTATTTTCTAATATTCTGCTTATAGACAAAAATGTCTTGTGTTTTTTAAGATTGCGGCAGTTCAAGAAAGAAAAAGGAACCAGGAATAACATTTCACAAGTAAGTTTGTTTATTTATTATATTATCAGATTGATATTACGTAAAATTTGTCTTATCACGTGTTTGAAATGATTGAGTGAGTCTAATAATTCAGATTTATTTGTTTAATTTCTTTTTTTCACTTTCAAAGTTTTTTATTTTTAAAAATGAAGAGCATAAAAAAAACTATCAAGTGTATCTTTATTTTTTCTGTCTTATCTAACACGTATTTGAAATGAATGAATAGAATAATTTAGATTTACTTTTTCACTTTCAAAGTTTTTTTTTATGAAGAACATAGTTAAAAAATTAGCAGGTGTATCTTTATTTTTTTTCTCTATATCACTTTTGTACGAATATACGCTTGTTGATATAACTTAACACAAGCATTTGTGATAATATAATGTAGCAATGTATTTTTTTTTTTTTTTTTTTTTTTTTTTTTTTTTTTTTTTTAAGATTTTAATTGAGAAGAAAATTCCGATTTAGAAGCAGTTGGAATTTATTTATTATGTTTTTTAGTTAAAATAAATGTGCAAGCAATGGCTGCAACGGCGCAATAGAAGCTCGCTTCTATTGCGCCGTCGAATAATCCAATAGCGAGAAGAAGAATTAGCAGTGTCTTGGATTGGACTTATATATAGAAAAATAATTGACTTAATTATTATATTTTTTGGTTCAATTCTTATTCTTTTTAAACAGTAATATTTGCGTTGCGGAATAGCGAAATCTGAAATCAACTTTTAAAAGCTTACAAGGAAGGTCTCCATACGGGCATACTCAGAAAAATCTGAAAAAATTACAAAATGTTCTTCTCATATAGTTATATATGTTTATAAAAGAAAATTCGGCGGAACCTCCTTATAACGTCCGTAAAAAAATAATAAAAATTTCGTTTATTTGGCGATTTATCTCCGGTTGGCGAAAAAAGGAAATTTTGAAAAATTCGCTTTTACGCTTCGAATACTTTTTAAAGAAAAAACTTTCTATGTTCAATTTATTTAAATAAGTTTAGTTTAAGTAATTTTAGTTTTGCATTTTTACTTTACTTTAAGTGTAATTTTGTCATATACGTTTATATGTACTTATAACAAAATGAAATTAATATATTTTATCATTTAAAACACAATTTAAATTGATTAAAATTGTTCCAAATTGAAAAATACACTGTTAAAAATCTGCTGCATTTTGTTGCAACGCACTCCCTTGCTTGTATAGAAAACGGTTACTTGGCCGTGAAATGGAGCTTTCTAATTGTTTGGAATAGAGATATTATATACAAGCGGTGGAGTGCGTTGCAACAAAATGCAGCAGATTTTTAACAGTGTATGACACGGTCAATTCACCTTGCTATGGAGTATTCTCATTGGTCAGAAGAGAGATATTCTATAAAAGTAGTGGAGTGACGTTGCAGTAAATGCTGCACATTTTTAACAGTGAAGTCAATTAAAATCAATTTTCAGATTCGTTAAAATCGTCTGCTTTTGGCGAGGAAATGCACTGCTCGCCAAATCCCGCGTCGCTTTCAGCTTTTCACGCCAATTATTCAAAACTATTTTATTTTTTTACATATCTAGTAATGTAATTCCGCCGCTAATTTTCACTGATCCTTTATTACCTACATGAGTAGTTTAATTCGTATTTTGTTCAAAAAATTCTGAGTATGCCCCCAATGGAGACCTTCCTTGTTAGATTATATGAGGACCCCAGAAGCCAAGGGGTATAAGTGACAAAATTGAAAAAAATAAACTAAATACACAGACGACCAAAAAATATGCTTTTGTCATTTCAGGTAAAGAAATATAGTAAGTGATTTACTTATTATTTGCTGAGTTATAGAGGCAAACTACTTTTTTCGAAAAACAAACAATATTGATTAATTATACATTTAAAGAAAATTGTACTTTATTTTTTAACAGTTATTTAAATAAGAGTTCAAAGACCAGAATGCAACAAGCAGAAATTTTCTATTTCAACCCACTCAATTGTTATTGATGTTCCAATTTAACATCAATTATCTTTAAACTCAATTTACTCCAAATCGAAATTGTGTCTCTTGTACCCCTTGGCTTCTGGGGTCCTCATACATGTTAAGGTTAGTTCAATTAATCGGTTATTAATAAATAATTACCATATATCATTCAAATAAGCCGGTTAATATGATAAATTTATGAGTATTTAAGAAATTAACAGGTTATTATCAATAATTACTAATCATGTTCCGTCAATTTAATAAATTTCAATTCATTTAGCTCGAGATTTTCAAGACAAATGCGTTTATTTATTCCGTGTCGATGTCTCACTATTGAGTAAAGATGTAATTCTGATAGCACAAATTTGTTTTAGTCTGTTTGCAAAAATTCTACGATATCAGTTGATAATTTATTTCAGATGTAGGAGGGAGTAACTTTTGTATGCTCGCTGATATTTATTTTTCGTACTTTCAAGTGTATTGCATCAATTATGTTATTTTTGTTGAGAGTTCAAAATTTATTTAGTTAAGGACCCTGTCCTCGCTCGAGGAAATGCTCGCGAGCTAATGCTATTCCTATGGGGAAGCATTTTTCTAATAACTCTTTCGTATTTTGACATTTTTGAATAATTTTTTTTTGCATTGGATAGCTGAGGTGCATGCCGACAGCGCACCTTTTTTACTTTATCGATTTTGGTTGCAGATATTTTTTACAAAGTTAGTTTCACTTTCAAAACCGGTTTCGAAACTGAAAGTGCTTTTTTTTTAAATGTCTGCAACCAAAATCGAAAAAGTAAAAAAGGTGCGCTGTCGGCATGCACCTCAGCTATCCAATGCAAAAAAAAAAAAAAAAAAAAAAAAATTAAAATGTCAAAATGCGAAAGAGTTATTAGAAAAATGCTTCCCCATAGGAATAGCATTAGCTCGCGAGCGTTTCCTCGAGCGAGGACAGGGGCCTTAAGAGCGTTCAAACAAAAAGTAGCCGAAGATGAAGATCCCAGCATCAATAAATTCCAAATTAACCGCTCCAGGATTTCAGTTTTAAAATTGTAAAGACAATTGTAACTCAAGACGCTCAAAATGCCAAAAAAAAAAAAAAAAAAAAAAAAAAAAAAAGAATTACTCTTTATAATTCCAAATGACAAAATAGATAATTTGTTTAAATAGTAACAATGTTTCATTTCTTATGTAATTTATTTGTAATTTGTTGTTTTTTTAATCAAAATAATAATATTGTATTTGGAAACCGCACTCCATCTTTCTTATATATAAGATGTATTTTCTTCGACTATTCGATGATCCTATAATTTGACAATAACCTATAATATCCCTCCTATAATTTGGAACATGTGACCTACTTCTTCGCACCATTTTTCTTTTCTTTTTTTTTTCTTTTTTTTTAATAATTATTATTATATATGTGAAAGAATTATTTTATTCCGACTTCACATTCTCTAAATATATTTGCTGTATGTTAAAATTAGTTTAATAGGAATCTAAATTTAAAACTCTTGCATAACTGTAGAAGTATGGAAATATCTAGAATCAGAGATTAATTCGAATTTATTATGAAACTTGTAGTGGGTCTCTTTGTGAATCAGTTCTCTTCAGATTCTCTTTTTGTCTCTTAATCAGTTTTAACACTAAATTTTAACACTATTTTCAAAGTATTTCATAGCAGAAAAATATTTCAAATTCTGTGAATAACGGGGGTACTTGCAAAGTACTTTTAAAATTAAATATGTCTTCTTTTCATTAATAATGGTGACAATTCAAAGATTAGTTCTAATTGGATCGGATTGAACTGAAGTGGTAAATTGTTATGCCAGTGCTATGTTTGATATACTGCCTGACTTGTGTGGAATTTCTATTTACAAAAGAATTTTTTTAAAAATTGGATATTCATTCTGGTTTGAATTTGGTTTTTTTATTTACATTCGCGTATGTTTATATTATCGCAATTTCCAGCGTATAATCCGCGGATCAAACAATCATTTTTCGACTTTTTTAGTCGTAACATTTTTAGATTGCTTGAAATATTCGCCTTAAATTACAAAATAAAATTTGTAAGTCCGAAAAGAATTATTTGATCAGCGGATTATACGCCGGAAATTACGGGACATTTAGTGTAGTTTATAATAATTTCTTGTTTATGATACGTTGATCGCGCAATAGATACTTCTTGTAGAAAAAACTTTAGCCTATTTAGTGGTTGAGAATTAAAAATAATTAATATCTGTGAAAAAAGTATATATTCTATGTGATTTTTCTTAATCCGTTAACACTAGTATATATTGAATAAGCCATTATATCACCATTCAGAAGCATAAAACCATGGTCAAACTCCATTCCCCTTATATAGGAAGGAGTAGAATCGCATTTGGCCGTGCTAAAAACTAAATAAATTATTTTATTTATTTATCTAACAGTGTTTGTACGCTTCAAGGACTTTCAAGCAACTTTTATGACTTTTTATAAAACAGAATTTTTATAAAGTAATATTTGCCTAATTTTATTATATTTATATATTCCTATTTGGTTAAGTGTCAAGTCATTGAAATATTTCTTTAAGAGCCCACAATAGTCACAGAAAAAGTACGCAAAAGACCCGGATGATTATGTAAAATCTATGGGAGCGTTCTTTTCTAATATCACGCTGAAATTTTAATATTGTTACATGATTTTTTTGCATAGGCTAGCTTAGGATGATCTACAACCGGGCTAGTTTTTACTTTTTCGATTTTGGTTTTAGATTTTTTTTTTAAATATTTAAACTTTCGAAACCGGTTTAAACCGGTTCTGAAACTGAAACTATCGTAATATAAAAAATATATAACCAAAATCGAAAAAGTAAAAACTAGCCCGGTTGTGGATTGCCCTCAGCTATCTTGTGCAAAAAAATCATGCAAAAATATTAAAATTGGAGCGAGATATTTGAAAAGAATGCTCCCATAGACTTTACATGGTCATCCGGGCCTTTTTGAGTAATTTTTTTGTGACTATTGTGGGCTCTTAAGAAAGGATACAAGATAGAAAAAATAATATTTCCAACCTGTTCATTTTAATTTGGGAGGGTCTTAAAATTTAGGACCCGAAATAACGGTAACCCATGTATTAATCAGGCTATATGTATACAACGTTGAAAATGTTCTGAAAATTGACAATCGATGCAATTGCATACAGCTGGACAAATCTGAAACACAGCAATGCTTCTTCTTTGCTTTGTTTTGCGATATGTTCGTTATCCGAGTATTCATTCGTTATTCAAAAATAAATATTACTCGCGAAAGTGATAATTAATCGATTTGTTCGTAAACCGAAAAGCTCGTTAACGATCAGCCACTCTAATTCTTTCCTGCACTAAAATCTAATTGTATTTTATTAATAAAAACTGTAATTATTTTTCTCTCGTATCAGATTCATATGGTGTATTTTGTTTCAATTATTTCAGTATAAAAGATGATTATCTATTTTTTTTCTATTTGGAAGATTTTGATTTGATAAAATACGTATACATACATGTATATTTTTTTCCTGGTGTAAAATATTATATGCTGAATGTGTGCACACATAGCTGTGTTTGAGGAGCATATTGAATATTTTAAAGAAATAATTTTCCATTGGTAAAATACGTATTTAAATAATTAAAAACATAGGAAAAATTTAATTTTACTGATATTAGAAAGTTTTAAGAGCAATGTTTTATGTAGTGCAAATAACGAGTTGTTTAAATGTGATTTTTCAAACAGCAAAATTCATGGAATACCACTGTTGCTGTTTTATTTAGCAAGTGGTAAAAATTTCAAAAGTAATTAGGTTTTTGTATGCAAATTTTCTCATGTATACTCAGATACATCTTATAATGCCACTGATGCAGTGTGAATGGATTTACATGCAAGATCTCAAAAGGCATAACCAACCTCATCTTCAGTGCATAAGTGTCCTTTCTTCTTGCTTCACAATATATTCCTAAAATCCTTTAGTAATTTAAGGCTGGGAGCGAACAGCACTAGTTTTTATTACAATAAAAGAGCAATCAATCAATCTTTGTATCCGAACGGAACAAGGGTGAAACCTCTTTTAATGATCTTTGAGGGACTGACCCTACCAAATTGACAAAGGAAGGGGAACTTCTATCTACCCCATCTTCAGTCGTAAAGCTGTCAACTGATTTCGCGTTAGATTCCCTTCTTGAAGTTCAGATTCAGTGCACTGAAAAAGCAGTTTTAGATCAAAGCGCCGAAGCGAAAGATCAAAGATAGCGCAAGAAGTTAGTGCTATGTGCGTGGACCTTAAATGGCATAATCGAATAAGCATAGGCTAAATACACTGAACTAAACAAATTTTGCCTTTTTTTGGTTTCTCAGACATTGCTGCTTGGATTACATTGAATTCCCTCTTTGCAACAGTGTAAAAATTTTATTCTTATTATTAAAATTAAAGTGTTTTTACTTACCCATCATACGTAGTATAGGGTAAGTCTTGCAATCGTTTTGAAAATCGAAAAATTTTTTTTGACGGATTTACACGTTTTAGATAGTGGAGATTCCGAAAAACATATTTTTAGAAAAAAATTTTTGCCGTCCGTCTGTCTGTCTGTCTGTCTGTCTGTAAACGCTCTATGTCCCGAACAAATTGAGATAGAGACTTGAAATTTTGTATGTAGTTAGTATGTAAGAATGGGACGAACCCTATTTAATATCAACAACCTCGATAATCCGGAACTATTTTTTTCGGACTCTCGAAAAGTTCGTTCTGATGAAAGGTATATAAAAATTTTCGAATTTTTTTGTTCTAAGGAATGGACGTAAAAGGCAATAAAATAACACACATTTTGCATATAGAACGAAGTCGATCGGATTATTAGTTGCAGAGATATTTGTAATCTTATTTTTCACATTCTTCGATTTTTCATGACCCTGTATTTCATTCAAATTTCAATTCAGAAGTATATTTTAATTGGAAATGAGACGCTTAATCCGACGCAGTTAATTGTTAGTTAATAGAATTATTATTTTTGGAGTTATAAGGATGTTTCTTTTACGCAGTTGGGTACTACTTGAGTAGTTTGGCGTTTTATATGATTTGTCGAAATTGGTACATCAGCAGTTCTTTAATATAGCATTACTATGTATACTAACAATATTTAAATTTTGTTTATGAATTGCAATGCATTTTATAAATAGTTTTCACATGTTTTATTTTCATATACATATCCATGATGGGTAAGTATTACGGTGGCCTCCAACGACTAGTTGTACTTAAAAGAATATTTTTCTCCGATGTTCGATAAAATCAAGATATGTTGTAGATGTGATAATAAATTGTATTTTTTTTTGTTTATTTTTCTTGTATTATTTTGTTCATTTTTATTACACAGTAAATAAAATATAATTAAAAACATATCTTATGCTCTACAAACTGTTAAAAACTGGTAGCCTAGTAGATTTGACATATACCTTTGCATAATTTTTGTCTCGAAATTATGCAACCGAAATCTACATAACCCCTGATGCTTCTATATCAAGCAAATTAATAAAATAAAATAAAACTAAACGGGGTTGGGGCGGGGAAAGCAGTATTTAAGGCGGAGCTAGACTAGTGACAAATTTGAAAAATGAGAATCACCCCATTAAATATTGTTTTTTCATTTACTTATGGCCTACAATTGAAAAAAAAAAACGAAATACAATTTTTTTTTCTTAAGTTATGTAATACAAATGCATCGATATTTTATAGATTCATCGATCGTCGATATTATTTGTCATTTTGTTTTGCAAACCTCATACAGGGCTTAATAGAGTAGCGGATATTTTCCAAACTGGCTGCTTAAAATGATTTGTTAACGTTAAAATGTCTTATCCACATAGCAATAGCTCACTCAGTGCTCGAAAATAAAGAAATGTTGCAAATTTTGACGACTTCGTGCTGTTTCAGATTTTTTTTTCTTTAAAACTCCGTTCTTTAGAAAGAAACTTATATTTAATTTAGTTTTATACACTACTAAATATTTTACTGAATACATATTAAGTTTAATTAAAAATATTTGTGCTTTTTGCCTTTTGAAAAAAAAAAAGTAATTTAATGTACTTAGTAAATTTATAAATATCTATACTAATAAAATCCGTGCGCCTCTGTCTGTCTGTCTGCTTGAAGCCGATTATAGTTCGCAACGCGGGCGAGTTGGAAGTCGCGAGAGGTGTCTTTCGATTCGAAAAATTTCGGGAAAGTCATTTCGGGCATTTTCGAGACCGTGGGACCAAAATTAAAAAAGTTATGAATTAAAAGCCGGTCGGGAATCGGAACGTAAAACGTCTCATTTCCCAAACAGAGCTCAAACGGAGCTCTCAGGCAGAACACTGCGCCACCTTGCAGTGAACGACTAGAACTTTTCCCCTTTGGCTAAAAGAAGAAGCAGCCGAAAACCTCTTTTTCTCCCGTCATTTTGTCAAAGAATGTATAAGAGAAAAAGAACTAATTGGTAAAAAATGTTAAACACGGTTTAATTAATATAATAAGTACAACTATTTAAGCACAACAAGATATGTTCACTAAGAGGTAATAGTGTTGCTAATTAATATTTTGAGGATCTCAGATGTAACTGGCTATTCATATATTTATTCTGTATGTGAGTATTAATCGTTGTAGCTCATTTTCATACTTTTTCTGTTTGGTAGCATACACGAATATTGTGTAATTTAAGATTTTCGCGATTAATACTAATTTCTGTTAGTACAAACGGAAAACGAGCTGCCAAAATTATTTGTTAGTTATGTTGTTTGTGATATTAATGAAATTACTTTTTTTAATAGCAGTCTTTCGCAGTTTTTAATACTGAAACTTTTTTTTTTTGCGCGTTTTTTCTTAAACCATCATGCAGACAGTTTTTAAAGTAGAAAAAACTGATTACATATTCAGAATCTGCGTAAAAGTCTGCTTCTGATGAATCAAAAAATACGAGAAAATGTCTTATGGTTTCGCAGCGCCAACCGTGCAAAACCAAATATTTTTAACGGGACGATGGCGACCATGGCGCGTAGCGCCCACTGTGCGAAATCACATATTTTTAACGGGATAATGGGCGCATAACAACCATAGCTCTTTAATTTACTTTTTTTGTGCTTGAGGATTCGAACACCAAGACTTGCTTATTAAATGAATTTTTTTGCTCATTATATACTGCTTAATATCGAGGTTTGTTTGGAAAAAGTGGCCCAGCTAGCGGGCGTAGCTCGCTAGTTAATCTATTAATATTTGTCATCATTTTTTAAATAAATTTTTCGGAACATTATTTTTTATAATTTAAGCATACTTAATATTTGGCTTTTTAATTATTAAATTACTTATTTATGAAATAATTGCTTGAGTTTGCAGACATTGAAAACAAAAGCTTTTATGACAGTGATTCGACAATTTAATGATGATTCTCAAAGATTAAAAATAAAAATGCGTTCATAAATATCTTAGTAAACAATTTATTCGCGTTTGTAATGACCGAAAGATGGCGTTGTATAGACCTGATAATCGTTTGTTTACGTATTGCTGTTTGTTCCATGCAAGCATTTTGTTGCTGTCATGTTATTTTGCCATGAGTAAGTCAAATGTACTTTTTTATATTATAGATCTAAACTTTGTGTATAAAATTTTGATTTTAGATAATTTTAATACAAAGAACCCAACGTTGCATGCGTTATAGAACTGTTTATTTATTTATTTATTGTAGAACTGTTTATTTATTTATCGGCCTTTTAAACACTGATTTCAGCGGAAGATGCTCACAGTATCAGTTCTATTTCGTTTCAGACTTTGTCCGCGAGAGGGCGTCTATTTCATTTCAAACGCGAATATTACTTGAAAAAGGTGTTGAAAAAAATATTAAAAACAAATAACAGTGACACGTTTTGGTCCAATCTGATAAGAACACAATTATAATTTTAAAAAAATACAAATCATCTCACTCTTATTACAAATGGCACGCGATAATAACATATAAATGAAAACAAACACTGTATTGTAAAAAAAAAAAGATTAAAATATACTATCTAAAAGCATTTTCCAACGTAGCTTTCGCGAGGAATTTATTCATTAACTCTAACCATAACTTAGGAATAATAAAAGAAACTTAATCATTAAAAGCAAACCTTTTACGCGTATAAATTTTAGTGGACTCCCTTTTACATACTTACGACAGCAATTCGATACAAAACATAATTTGTTTTCATTAACCTTTAGCTTCCGGGGGGATTACCGTAGTCCCAAGAAAATAAATGTTGAAGAATACGGGGTTGGTATTATCGTTATCCCGAAAACTTCCACCCCTCCAACAGGCGGAAGAAGAAATCATTAAGGACCTTTCGCTCAATAGGGGTCCGACTGAGTATCGAGCAAGGGAAATTCTGTAGGGAGGATGTTAATTATCCTAGGGAAATGCCGGGAAAAGAACTTGGCAAAAAAATAAACATTGTTTACGCAGAAGACGTAAAGCTGTTTCTACCCCAGTTGCTGCAAGATTCTTAGATAGTTCTTGCTTGTGAGACACAATAATGAATAGATTATATTCAGCAAGTAGTTTTAGAGATTTAGTGTTGCTAATTTTGACTACACTTTTGCTCTTAGAATGTAAAATGAAGCATTATTATTTTTTTTCTTACTAATGCACTAAATATTAGAAATTACGAGCGTAATTTTACACACTGAATTGAAAAAAAATCAAATGTTTATACTTATTATTATATTTACGGAACTTATGATTGTTCTCAAGCCCAAAGGAGTTAGTTTTTGAGGCTTTTCTGAATTCGTTTTTATTATTCAAAAACATACGAAATTGTTAACATATGAAACATATGAACGAGACGTGAAATTCTTAATAAAAATTATATAATAGAATGGCGTTTTCAATTTATTTAATAAAGGCAAAAACATTTCAGAAAATAATGTTAAAGTTGGCGTTTTGACCAAAATTTCCGAGCGCGAAATTTAGGGAAAGGTGGAAATTTGCTGGTTTTATTTTTGTTGCGGTAATGTCAATAGGTAATTTATTTATAACAAAAACAAAATGGAAAAACTGAATTCGATTCCTAATTCTATCAAAATCCTATCCTGCCAGGTCTTCCAATTTTATGCCGACACGTTAAGAATTATTCAGAAAGTTTCACATTAGAAACCAGCTTGATTCTATGGTCGGTAAACGGAAAAAAAGTGACCGGAAAAAAGTTATCTGAAAAAGTGACATAAACTACAAAAGCGGAAAATAAGTGACACGGAAAAAAAGTGACAAGGAAAAAAAGTTACCGGAAAAAACGTGACAAGGAATTGATTTTGGGGATTTATTATTGATTTTGGGGAATCATTGGTTAAGTATGAAAGGGAAATCGAGGGGGGGGGGGCTCATAATATAGGTAAATGGGTTTTTCATGCTAAATTAACTGTTTTGGTTCAATTTTTGGATATACGTTCATCCTGAAAAGACGCTTGCCTGATTAGTTTTGGGAAGGGACGATTAACCTAACCCCCATCCGTCCTGAATTAGATGAATGGGTCTTTACGCAGATTTATCCAACGTGTGTCAAATTTGCATATAGGATATTTTCCATAAGGCTTATGTATAGTATAAAATGCGTGAAGATATTCTAGGAGTTTAAGGGTTAAATTTAGAGGGGGTACGGGGGATAACCTTTCTTAAATTAAATTAATGGCTTTTTACGCATAATTATCCGATTTGCTTAAAATTTTGGACATAAGTTCATTATGACAACACGTATCTTAGATTAGTTATGGGTTCTTCTGCTTATAAAGGGTAGGGGGAACGAGCAATTCTCCCCCTCAAACTAGATAAATATGTTTTTATGCGGAATTATCCCATGTATTTCAATTTTAAATATAGGTTCTTTCTGGTAAGGTGAATTCCGGAAGATTTTTAAGGATTTAATGGCTAAGTATAAAGGGGAGATGGAGAAAACCCCTCTTAAATTAAATAAATTGCTTTTTATGTAGAATTATCTGATTTGCTTTGAATTTTGGACATGGGTTCATTATGATAAGACATATTTCTGATTAGTTATGGGGTTCTATTGGTAATTAAAAAGGAGAGCGGGTGATTACTATACCCACCTTAAATTAGATTTAAAAAAATTATGCACACTTATCCGATGTACTTCAAATTTCGGATATAGGATCTTTCTCATAAAGTGAATTCCTGAATAGTTTTATGGGTTTAATGGCTATGTATAGAGGGGGAACGGGGGAATAATTATTCCCAATATGAAGCAAAAAGATGAGGGGCTGTATCCATATTCCATTGATTAGTACCTACACAGTATTGCACGTACTACTATATTTGGATACAACTCCTTATCTTTTTGCTTTATTTTGGAAATAACGGATTTTGACCATATTCTATTGACGATAATTTTTAGAGTTTTTAAACTATGTTTTTGAGACTTTCACAAAAGTTGCTCTATACATTTAACTAACATAATATGCAAATGAAATTTTAATAGCGTTGACGCATGCGCAGTAAAAAATTATTTAGTAAACCCGTTCATTTTTCATACATTTTTTTATTATTTTTTAATTTTGATTACAGGGTGTTATGTACAATGTTGTTTGTCATATTTTCTGAAAAGATTATTGTGTTTTATGAAGAGCTCTGAAAATTATAAGCAAAAAACTTGGAAAATTTTTGGACCGTTTTTATAAAAACTTTAATTTCTCTACGAGTTTTCAAGCTATATTCATAAAAATCGACACAACTTATCACAATAAGCCACTTAATCATTATCTGCAGTTTAAGCTGTTTTGCTTCATTAGTTTTGACAGGGTGATCCAAAAGATCTTCGTTCTTTTTCAATTTATTGATGGTCCCCTGTTAGATTTCGGGGAAAAATCTTTGTCAAAATATATGACGTGTACTATTTTGTTTACACACCAGTAGTTTCAGAATGATTCCTTGTGTATATTTCTAGATATTTAACAAAACATCAAAAATCGAAAGTGTCAAGATTTTTTTGGCGGTGACTGTAATGCCTTAAACACTTCGTTCCAGAAAAAAAAGTAAAACATGAACCTGGGTCTCTCTACGATATTGCAATACGATCCGGCCAATCTCAAAAGGGCGGCTTTAATTCTCAAACTTCCCATCATAGAACTATGGTGCCGTAAATACTTGGGATAATTCTGCATAAAAACATATTTATCTAGTCTGAGGGGGAGAATTGCTCGTTCCCCTCCTTTTCTAATAAGCAGGAGAACCCATAACTAATCTAAGATACGTCCTATCATAACGAACTTATGTCTAAAATTTTAAACAAATCGGATAACTATGCGTAAAAAGCCATTAATTTAATTTAAGAAAGGTTAACCCCGTCCCCCCTCTATACTTAACCCTTAAACTCCTAGAATCTCTTCAGGCATTTTATACTATACATAAGCTTTATCGAAAAGATCCTATATGCAAATTTGACACACGTTGGATAATTCTGCGTAAAAACCCATTCATCTAATTGAGGACGGATGGGGGGGGGTAATCGTCCCTTCCCAAAACTAATCAGGCAAGCGTCTTTTCATGATGAACGTATATCCAAAAATTGAACCAAAACAGTTAATTCAGCATGAAAAACCCATTTACCTAAACTATGAGCCGCCCCCTCCCGATCCCCCTTTTATACTTAACCAATGAATCCCCAAAATCAATAATAAATCCCCAAAATCAATTCCTTGTCACTATTTTTCCTTGTCACTTTTTTTCCGCGTCACTTTTTTTCCGTGTCACTTTTTTTCCGCTTTTGTAGTTTATGTCACTTTTTTCCGATAACTTTTTTCCGGTCACTTTTTTTCCGTTTACCGGTCACAGCCTACTAAAAAGTCATGCGCAACTATACCTTTTTGCATAAATGAGAATGGAATTATACATTATCTGCTTCAGAAAATTGTCGATTTCTAGAATTATTTATTATTTCTAAATAACTTATTCACCGTCAAATTCAAATGAAATAATTTTTATTTATGCAAACCATAATAAAGATTGCATTAATAATTTCTTAGTCATTTTTCATCTGACTCCAAAAAGAAAAAGAAGAAGTTCTCAATTTAGCACTTTTTTATTGCTGTTATCGTTTTGTACGCTTATCAATTACTTCGAAACTATTCGACTGATTCACGTGCCTTTTTTTTTTTTTTTTTTTTTTTGGTTTCATTGAAAGATTATTCTCTGCAATTGGTCAAGGACTGAATTTAAATTTCATGAAAATTCCTGCAGGGTTTTTTTTAGAAATTTAATAACAATACAAATAAATAAATTAAAATAAATAAACTCATTTAAAATATTTAATTTTTAGCGATTTTGATCAAATAGAGTAGCTCTATCTTCTTCTTCTTCTTCTTCTTCTTTTTTTTTTTTTTTTTTTTTTTTTTTTGTTTGTTTGCTAGAATGTTGCAACCACGAAGTTTGTAATAATTATTATTATTTATATAGCTATTATTCTCGAATAAAACAAGGGAAAACAAAAAATAATGATTTAATTATTAAAAACCTTCATGGCGAAACAATTGTTAAAAAATATAATAAATAATAATATAATTAAATTAAAAGTAAAAGCAAAAAGTATAATTAATAATAATAATAAAGTCTAAAAAATTGGAAAGAGTTTTGAATTTCTTCAAAACTTCTGCGGTACACTCGTTTAATTCGAAGAATCATATTTCTATGGTGGTGGGATTGTTACTCTAACACAGAATGGTTCAAAAGTCTGAATTTCATATAAATTAAAATAATTAATGTCTTTTTTTACCTTCATTGGTAAATTTTGTTTAAAAAGCTAACTTTTACAGCTTCTTTCACAGTGTCTTGCTTTACGGAAAAATAGAAAATACTATACAATCTCTTTGTTTCTAAATAAAAATACCATAAATTTCATAAATATGTATCTATATTATAAAGGCGAAACGTATCTGTGCGTAACGCATACGTAATTTTGCCAATGCCAACACTTTCCCATGCAATTTCGGTTTTGCAGTGTTCACTACAACAAATTTTTACACTTCTAACCATCGCACATTTTAAATTTTTATACTGTTGTATAGAAAGAAAAATGTACTTTTAAGTGCAATTTGTTTGAAAACTCTATCTCAATTTATTTTTGAGATATTAATTTTTTTATAGTTATTAGTACCACTTTTGTAATTGTGGCAACAGAATCACTCCATTTTCTCTTGAAATTGAAAAAAAAAAAAAAAAAAAAAAAAAAAAAAAAAAAAAAAGGAAAGAAAAGAAAAGAAATTAAAATGCGCAGCGCTTTTCCATGCAATTTCGGTTTTGCAATTTTCGATTTTGCAAATTTTACACTTCTAAGTATCGCACATTTTAAATTTTTACACATTGTATAGGGAAAAAAATGTACTTTTAAATTCGTACTTTTTTCCCCAGTTCCACACTTAATTCGCAGAAAAAAGGAATTCGTATGGGTGCTTTTTAAATGTAAGAGATTAAAGTAAAATGTTACAGAACTACATACTATATGGCTATTAATGGCCGGACACTTTCAATTATTGACATTTTGTCGAATATAAAATGAAAACATATTTATAGGATTCTTCTGAAAATCCAGGATGACAAAGACGATGTTTGACCTCATATTTATGAATGCCCATTTCATAAGAAGGAAACTTAGGGAGCCGATAGGAAAAAAAAAAAAAAAAAAAAAAAAAAAACATAGAAAAACTATAATATTTGGAAACCCTCTTTATATTAAATTATACGAAACGATCTGTCGATGCAGAGTAGAAATATATGGATATTGTACAACATTTCTACTGATTTTTGCATAAATAGAGAGTATAATAAGGGAAATATAGCATTTTTTTTAAGTGCAAAAAAACCGTGATAGATTCGGAGTTTTTAGACACTCCGATCCCCTCACAGAAGAACAAGGGGAAAATAGACAGTTAGTTCAGCTTTTACATTCAGCTTTTTATGAAATTTGGGGTACTTTTATATAAAATGATAATGTCCCGTTGTACAGTTTTATGAGGAAGATAATCATAGCTTATTTACTTCCCCTTCTGAAAAGCGGGAGATAAGCAAATTAACAGAAACTCATCTGATCTGTTATTTATAAACTTAGAAAACATTCTGACAATGTTATCTTCTAAAGCCGTGATAGATTTGAAGTTTCCTCCCCGTCCCCCACCAACATTCACAGAAGAACAAGGGAGACTGAATTTAAAATATATATATAGTACCCAGTGTTTATATTCTAATTCTCCATATTTTACAAAAATTGATCATTATGACAATGAGAGGTTTTGAGATAACTTTTAAAGCCCTTTCTTCTTCCCTCCCTCAGCCTCGGCAGAGCAAGAACGTCAAAATTTCAAAAAATCATCTTATTCTAGTATTTATATTCTAAGATAAACAAAGTGTATTATTATTGGACTCATTTAAATATGATGTGATTTTAAATATGTCAGCTTTTTTATGGATGCGCTTTAGTCAAAGCGCTTTTTTCCGTTTTATTTATTTATTTTTTTTAATTATTTTTTTATTTCTTTATTTTTTTTAAACCAAGAAAATACAAACGGAAGCGCCAGATAGCTTTGATTGTCTCTTTTTATAGTAATACAAGAGGACTGTATGTATTTATCAATTTTTAACCCTTTCAAGGGGAAGGTATTTGTGTTCAAAAAATGCTTAATTAATTTATTAACTCTGAAATTTACAAATTTATTTGAAAATAACTAAAAGCTGTTTTTCACATACACTATGAAATTCAAACTGTAATAAAAAAAAATTACTGGTACCACTTGGTATTTTGGGCATTAAAAGTAACAGTTAGCAGACTGCAAACGGCGGAAGGGTTGAAAGCCATTGAAGAAATTTTAACACCAAAATCTTCTTCTCTGCTGTGTTGACAGAATTTTCATATCCAGACTTCATCCAATATTTCTTTATAGTAATATTCGGTTAATTATTTTACAGATTAAATTAAAGTAGTACTATTCGTAAATATTCGTTTTAGTTATAGTTAAAAACGAAGACCTTAATAGGAAACATAAATTACGTTAGATATCTCTTTATTATTTGTTACTATATTGTTTAACGATTCCTTATATGTTAATTTCTAATTTTTTCTTATCGTGAAATTTCTTTTTCTGTTTTAATTTAAATCGTTGAAATAATATTAACAATGATTCTTAAGGAAATCACTTATGCGTTATTTAAATATTTGAAAATTTAGCACTTTTTAAAATAATATATTTTTGTATTACCATATATACTTATAGTAATTTTGCCTATAACAAACCTTCATTTTTAGATTATACCCTTCAAGAAACCAAATGCTATTAAAACATTCAATAAACATCCATCAAGTTTTCTAATTATTTTTTAAAAAGACCGCTCAATTACTACTAATATATGTTTTATTTAATGACACGCACTTCATAGAAAAAGATCATTTTTATCATTATAAATTACATCTTTTCAACGAACCTAAAGCATTACTTCCGATTCCGACAAGTAAAAACAGAAACAACTTTCTCTTAGGGAAGAAAATTCCCTTACCTTCTCACGAACGTGTAAATCATTAACACATGTTCCAAATGATAGCAGCATTTTCTGGTCACCTGCGGTGAAGGGTCATTAAGAAAGGGGGATGAAATCGCGTCAGTTCTCCCGTTGTCAAAGGATATTTTAGATTTCACTGTCCCGAAAGCTAAAGGTTAAACAGAATTTTTAACTCTCTATCTAAAACATAAGCTAGAAAAAGCAGTGATAGTATGATGAAATTTAATATCGGATTCATGGGGAGTGGATTATTTACAAACTGACTCATTAAAATGATTTGTTAACGGTAAAATGTCTTATCCACACATCAATGGCTCACTCAATGCTCGAAAATAAAGAAATGTTACAAATTTTGACGACTTCGCGCTGCTTCAATAATTTTTTTAACTCCGCCCTTTAGAATGAACTTGTATAATTAATTTAATTTTACACACTACTAAATATTTTACTAAATATATATTAAGTTTAATTAAACAAAATTGTGCTTATTGGATTTTGAAAAAAGTAATTTAATGTACTTTGTAAATTAATCAATACTAATCTATTAATATTTGTCTTCAATTTTTTTTAAATTCATTTATTGGAACATTGTGGGATGTTATTCGGTACTTAAAATATTGAACAGAGATGTTACAGTCACATTTTATTGTAGACGACACAACACATAACACATTATATACAAATCGCAAGACGAGCACAACTCAATCAATTGAATATTCATAAAAATTACTTAGCACAAAGAACATCTCTAAGAGAGATGTAAAGCGAACACACATCCCAATCTTACATCTTAACTGCAAACTCAAAAACTTCACTTCATTTCATGTCTTTTTAGAAAAGGAAGACAAAATATCTCCGGATATTTTGCCGAAGGTGGCAATAGCGCCACCTATAGATACTATAATTTAGGGAAGGCAGTCACGCTGTTACAGCCTCCCCCTCTGGTTCCGCGAACGTCCCGGTGTGGAACCAGTAACTTTCTTTGGTGGCCTGCCGCGTTTCCTAATGGGTGCGACAGGCACTATGTCAGAGTCATTACATAGTTTTAAGGCAGAAGTGTGACATGTAGCAAGTGGATCATTTGGACTGTCCATACTTGCTATGACAAAAGTGGTGGGTGATTTTTGAGTTAAAATGATGTAAGGTCCATCACGTTTAGGCATGAACTTCGACGTTTTGTTGTTAGAGGCTTTACTTACTGGATGTAAGTCAACCCAAACTTTGTCTCCTGGAACAAAACTATGTCCCGGTTTCCGACTACGGTCAGCAAATTTTTTCCTCTGATCTTGCTTAGATTCAACTTTGTCTTTGATTTCTTTGGTGAATTTTGCGAATTTCTTGAGATATGGAGTTATCTCAGGCACAAAATTATAATTTTGAATTACAGCACGAATGTCATGCTGAACATCATCCGTTGTTCTCAATTCTCTTCCAAACTGCAAGAATGCTGCTGTTTCTCCAGTAGTGTCACACTTAGCAGTATTTAGTGCAAAACGGATTGTTGGAAGCTTTTCTTCCCAAGAGCAGTGATCATTTTCTACTAATATAGCTAATCTCGGCTTCAGATCTCTATTTTTCCTCTCCACAGGATTAGCCTGGGGATGGTATATGGGAGTTGGATTTTGTTTGATACCTAAAAGAAAACAAAGTTGTTGCATCACACTACTAACAAATTGGGGTCCGTTATCACATATTATACGTCTCGGTAGACCATATCTAAGGATAACTTCTTCAAGCAACGTAGTTGCACACTGCGCTGCAGTAGCATGTGTAAGGGCAAACAATTCCACCCATCTTGTAGCACAGTCTTCTACTATAAATATCCACCTTTTACCGTTTTTACTTTTTGGTAAAGGGCCAAAAAGATCAATTGATAGAACTTCAAATCTTTGTGAATACACTGGTGTTTGTAACAAACCGGATGGTTTTTGATTAGAAGGCTTATACCTATTGCATTCAGCACAATTTTTGACATAATTTGCAATGTATGAACGCATTCCAGTCCAATAATACCTTTTGGATATTCTATTTAACGTACCTTCAGCACCGTAGTGACCAGCCGTAGGTGAATCGTGGTGTTCTTTTAAAATTTTCTCCCTTTCATGTGATGGGACAACTAGTTGAGCTTCTTCTGATTCCGAACTTGGAGAATACCTGTATAAAACTCCTTGATTCATAATATAACCGCGATCAGTCCAGTTAGTATAGTCAAGAGTTTTTTCTTCATCTTCGAAACTTTTAATAATTTTTTTTAATTCTTCATCTTTCATTTGTTCAGCACGTAAATCACTTGATGATTTAGAAGGAATATCAACTATTATAGCGCAAATATCGCAACTTTCTTTATTGGTGTGATCACAAGCAGGACGAGAAAGCATGTCAGCTATGACGTTCGCTTTGCTTTTGGCTAGAAGATCCTCAATTTGGGTTTTCAACAATTCTTTCTTTGCTTGTGATAACTTGTAAGAAGGTAGTGATATAGGACGATGTTCTCTAGTATTTATATGATGTTCGACGACGGGTGTTGCTTCTCCCCCTGGTCGAAAGGTATTGGAAAATTTTTCAGGTGAGTCATTAAGCCTTTTTCTTTGTATCTCAGATAGATGCTGACCTTCTGTTTCTCTTAACATAACCGAGTTAACTGTGGCAGTTGGTGCTGAGATTTCAGGCGTCGTAATGAAAGGATCATCAGAAAAGGGAATTTTACGTTTAGGATTGTTCTGGAAATACCAACTTTGGCTTCTCATGTCTACCACGATCCCCATTTTATTTAAAAAATCTATGCCTAACAATGTTCTATTTCCCTGGGCTTCGGGTAAGGCAAAAATCGTTGTACTAGTTGTACGACCTTCTATTTCAACTGTGATTGTTGCTTGAAGAACGTT
This sequence comes from Maratus speculifer, assembly GCA_964019185.1. Taxonomy (NCBI): domain Eukaryota; kingdom Metazoa; phylum Arthropoda; class Arachnida; order Araneae; family Salticidae; genus Maratus; species Maratus speculifer. The sequence continues at coordinate 280,978,254 of OZ025300.1, read as the reverse complement.
GGTTTCTTTTCGTAGTCCATCAGCAAGTGTTATGCTTACACCGGTGTCTTCGAACACAGTTCCTTGGTCACACAGAATCTTGTATAACATTTCCCCAGCAATGCAATGAGTAGCTCCTGTATCTGCGCAAGCAACCCCTGTAACACCATTTACCTTTATGTATAACAAAGGTGTTGCTTGAGTATTGACAGAACAAGATTTGAGATGAAGGGAACGAAAATCTGCTGATTGCGTCTGCGTAGAAGTAGATGGAGAACAATTAGGACATTTGGCTTTGACAAAACCTTGTTTACCACAGCCATAACAATTTATAATCGGACGCTTATCATTGTTTTCGTATCTTGAATTTGTATATTTTGAAGTAGAATGATTATTTTTATAATTTGAAAAATGTTCGTTAGTTTCATGTTTGGGTGTTTGATTTTTCCAGAAGTCTTGACCAGTTGAATTTTTCGGCAAAACATGTTTCTGCGCTTCACGCGTTTTTGGATAACTTGCTGACTTTTGAGAAGAAGGTTTAATGTTTTCGTAAATGTCTAGCTTTTCAGCCAACACGACAGGATCATTTAACTTGTCCCAACCATCTAAATAATGATTTTTATATTCATGTGGACACTTTTTCTTAATCTGATCAGCGATTATTAGTTCAGTTAGTTTTTCAAATGAATTGATTTCTAATTCGGATAACCAACCCTCAAAATAATTTCTAAGTTCAAAATAAAAATCCTTCCAAGTAGAATTTTCTCTTTTTTGATGTCGGCTAAATAATACTCTAAATTTTTCTGCTGTCAACTTAAATCTTTTAAGCAATATGTCACGAATATAAGAATAATTTTTGAACATTTCTTCTGGTTCTCTGGCGATTAGTTTACCAATGTCGTTCGGAAGTACGGCAATTAATTGAGAAACCCAAAATTCTTTGGAGACATTAAGCATTTTCATTTGACGTTCAAACATTGTCAAAAACAAAGACATATCATCCTTTTCAGGAATAAATGTTGGCAAGATATTTTTAATATCTATACGCATCTGGTCTATTTGATTTTGTGGTACTGTTGTCGCGGTAGGGTTTTGAGCATGTAGCTTAAGCTTTTCTAGCTCATATGCTCTTTCCTCTGCAATACGTTTATCCTGAATCATTTGTTGTTCTGCACTTTCTTGTTTTTTGCGATCTTCCACGATAGCCATAAATGCCTCTTTAACAAATTGTTCGTCGTCTTTAAGCAGCTGACACTTCATAATTTTCTCACGTAAGACTGATAGTTTATCATCTTTATCTACATCTAACTCTAATTCTGTGCCCAAATTAAACAAATCGATTTTTTTCCCTTTAGAAAGAAACGCCATTTTTCCCAAATTAGCTATTGTTAATTTATGCTTAAATTAGCAAACTATTAGATACGTGACCCATTAAATAATAAGAACAAAATGACTACCTTCCCTTACAGGTAAATAAAACACGTAAATATGGATAAACTTTCATAAATAAATGTTAAAAAAATACAGGAAATAATTTAAAACATACTAAAATATACCACTAATTTAATCATGAGCTCATGAAAATATTTATAAGAAATATTATTATACGTTAAAATTCAACCTTTTTACCAAATTAGCTTACCAATGACATAAATCATTCATTTTAAATATATGAAATATTATAGGTAATTCATTGCGAAATAATTATCAACCACACATAAATATGAAAACAACTCGAAATATGAATAAAGAACTTACTTTACATCTAAAAAATAAACAACATACGAAATAATAAAATTTATCAAAATCATTTTTAAACTCTGTGCACAGATTAAAAAAACAAAACAAAATTCACTTACTCAGAATCCTTGCTTTTAAAAAACAATATATAAAAAAAATCTCTTTCAATTTCAGAAAACCAATGTTTCTTAATAATCTTATTCAAAATCAACATAAAACAAAACAAACAAAAAAAAAATTATATATATATATATATATGAAACAGCATTTATCTTAATAAATAAAAGAAAATGAAAACTTTTTTTCGCAGCTGGCCAGCAAAAAAAAGAGAAACAAACAATCAAAAAAATAATTTCAACTTTTACCGGTAAAACAAATAAAATAAAAATCTATTTTTAGATAAAGGTTGTCGATGATTCACATAACAATTAAAGCACGTAAAAGTAAATAGGCATCGAACACGTCTAAGAACAAAATCAGATTATAAGTAGAATGCTTTTATATGACGAAATAAAGAAGTTTCAATCACAAACACCAGTTATGTTTAAAAACTAGAAGATATTTTGTTGCTTATGAAGACTGAAGAACATTATTTATTGTCATGTCGACAATATTTTTCAATTATTTCCAATGTGAAGGGTACGGATTACCCTTTTCGAATGCATTTTCTTGCTTTTTTGTCAGGATGACGCACTTAAAATACACAATTGAAGAAGAAGAAAGCACTATTAAAAATAAGAACAGAAGCTTGATTCATTGTAGATTTGACAACACCTTTAAAATGGGTACAGATTACTATTTTTTTTTTTTTTTTTTTTTTTTTTTTTTATACTTTCTTGAATTTTGTCGCGATGATACTACCACACATAACTGATATTAAAGAAATTAGCACAAAACTGGAGTATATCTTGATACTTGATATTGCACATTATATAATAGAACTTTTTGGAAATCACAGGATGAATTGTTCTTGACGAACACGGCACTTGAGAACACAAAATTTCCTTTATTGCCGAGGTGACAATAATTTAGAAGTGGGTACGGATTACTCTACTTTAAATATAATTTTTGGAATTTTTGTCAGGATGACAGCAGCGAACTTGACACAAAGACTTTGAAAGCACAAAAATGTTCCGAAAGAACTCCATTTTACGTTGGGCGCCAGTGTGGGATGTTATTCGGTACTTAAAATATTGAACAGAGATGTTACAGTCACATTTTATTGTAGACGACACAACACATAACACATTATATACAAATCGCAAGACGAGCACAACTCAATCAATTGAATATTCATAAAAATTACTTAGCACAAAGAACATCTCTAAGAGAGATGTAAAGCGAACACACATCCCAATCTTACATCTTAACTGCAAACTCAAAAACTTCACTTCATTTCATGTCTTTTTAGAAAAGGAAGACAAAATATCTCCGGATATTTTGCCGAAGGTGGCAATAGCGCCACCTATAGATACTATAATTTAGGGAAGGCAGTCACGCTGTTACAACATTATATTTTTTTTTAACTTAAGCATACTTAATGTTTGGCTTTTTAATTATTAAATTACTTTTTTTACCAAATAAGTGCTTGAATTTGCAGACTTATTGAAAAAAAAAAGTATTTTTGCCAGAGATTTGAAATTTAATGTTGACCCTCAAAAATAAAAAAAAAATACGTTTATAAATATTTTAATAAACAATTTATGTTACTTAAGAAAGGTGGTGCAAAAATTTCTAAAACAAATAACATTGACATGTTTTGGCTTCAATCTTATAAGAACTATTATCATAATATAAAAATAAAAATTGCCTCACTGTCAATACAAATGATACGCGACAACGAGATGTAAATAAAAACACGCATTCTATTGTAAAAAAGTAGATTAAAATATACCATGATCTAAAAATTATTTTCCAACGTGGTTCATCCAATTCAAGCTTTCACGAGGAAATTGTTCATTAACTCTAACCATAACTTAGGAATAATAAAAGAAACTTTATCATTACAAACAAACCTTTTAAGCGTATAAATTTGAATGGACTCCCTTTTACGGACTTACGACAACAATTCGATACAAAACATAGTTTGCTTTCATTAAACCGAATTTTTATCTTCCTATCTGAATATAATCTAGATAAAGCAGTGTTATTACGATAAAATTTAATATCGGATTCATGTTCACCTTTTCTAATTCCAAGTTATCTACTAATTTATGAAATACAAGATATAATCCAGTCATTTTAGCACTTTTTTTTACAAATAGGGGAAAAAATTAGAACAAAGCTGGATTTTTGCATAGGTGTTAGTTAGGGTATGTAGTTTAACATACTAAAAGTCCCCATCGATCCGATGTGAGCTTTCGTCGCCAGAGGGCGCTAAACGGCTTGAAAATTGGTTTTTTGTGAATATCTCACGAACAATGGCATTTAGAAAAAAAAGTTCAATTACAAAGATCTAGATAATTAAATTTCCCACAAAAAGTGTCAGTAACATTTTTTTGTCACACCAACCCTTCCCTGCAGAAAATTAAAATAAAGTAAACGTGTTTGAAAAAAATGCGGAAGCACAGTCATACCGCGGCGAAGAGGCAGAACAAATACGGAACAACTTTGGATCTTCCCCCCAACTCTCCCCCATTGTCTGTATGCCGTTTTCGCGCTTGTGCAACAGTAATTGCCCAATATCCTATATCTCTTTGCATTTGTGGAAATGTACCACATGCAGGTACCTTTCCAATATTTTTCATTTGGTGTTCATTTCGCTAGTATGAAATCACCCTAATTTATTACCCCAATGAAGTATTCTTTATGAGATCAGCGCTGTATGAAAGGGGGCGGTTGCCACCGGCGCGGATATTTGGAGGGCGCCAAATTTATGCTACCAACTAATTTTTGGCTTGTCACATAAAAAAGTTGAGGGCGCCAAATTGAAGCTTTACCCCGAGCGCAGTTTTCTCTTCGCACGCTCCAGTGTATTTAGGAAGGGAATAATTTTATTTTCAACATATGCTATATTTATTAGGGGTAACTAGGGTCTTTTAGAAGGGCGACCCCGTTTAGAAAGCAATGAACTAACTTCATTTTCCTTGGTTTATCAATATAAAAGCAAACAGAACGGCGTGAAATACCCAATTGATTAGCAATTTCTCTCCGAGACATTGGAATCGCGAAATAATAAAGAGATACAATTTGACGTGTTACTTCTTCATTGACTAGATTCATTAAAAACGGATTATTTCTTTAGTTTAAACCCTTTTTTATAGACGCTGAGAAAAAGGAAATGCATTTTAACAATAAAACGAGTGGAATCCCATCGAATTCGACGAATGAAATGTTTAAAAGACCCGATCGATTTGGTTTAAAAAAAAAGCAAAAGTAATTACACTATTGAATCAATATATAATAAATATATTTCCAAACTTAATGTCAAGTTTGTCAGTTACAATTTTGCATGTAAATATTCGCACATCTTCAGTTAAAATTGCAGTGTGAGTGCCGGCGAAATCCAGAAATTTTATTTTATATGCGCTCACAGAAAAATAGTTTTATTAAAAAAAAAAAACTAATTTTATTTTTATTGTGACATTATTTTCACTAACTGAAGTCATCTAAAAGTAAAATCTCAATCTCAGTGTCCATAATGAAAAGAAATAAAGAAATGTAATATCGTTATGAGTAAAAATGCGATGTTTTAAATAGTGACGTCATTTTCTCTTCAAATGTTTTTTAAAAGTTAATGTTATTAGTGATAAGGAAAGGGCAGCTGACGTCACTGTGGGCTCTTATTAGTGTGGGCAAGTTGTTTTCGCCCGTGCTTCGTTATAGCACTCACTCTACATATGAATTCAGGCATTCTGATAGTCTACAAATTTTATTATGGTTGTCTGCTTGCTATGATTGGACTACGTCGTCAAGATGATTCCTACAATGATCGCTATGACAAAAATGTAGCGGTAGATTGGTTGACAGAAGTGTTTGTTTGTAAACATGCCCTTTCCTTATATGAAAAAGGCATCCGTAATAACATTGTAATTCTCATTTATCTGGTTGCCGAATGACATCATTTTCCTTATTTGAAATTTTTCTTTAGACATTAATTTTTATCATAAATTATTTTCTGTTAATTTATTTACATTATTATTATTATTTCTCAGTAAATATACCTCAATTAGTGCATAATTATACGCAATCATTTTACTGTGGTTAAATTTTACGAAAACAATTCGCGTTTGAAATGAAATAGACGCCCTCTCGCGGACAAAGCCTGAAACGAAATAGAACTGATACCGTAAGCATCTTCCGCTGAAATCAGTGCTTAAAAGGCCGATAAATAAATAAACAGTTCTATAATAAATAAATAAATAAACAGTTCTATAACGCATGCAACGTTGGGTTCTTTGTATTAAAATTATCTAAAATCAAAATTTTATACACAAAGTTTAGATCTATAATATAAAAAAGTACATTTGACTTACTCATGGCAAAATAACATGACAGCAACACAATGCTTGCATGATTCGCTTGCTCCAGCTTTGCAAGAGCAAGAAATTTTTTTTATTTTTAATTTTTTTTCCCTTTACTAGCAAACCTGAAATAATATGGGGATTTCCTTTTGTTTGGCTTGTTTGTAAACACGAGCCTACAATCTCTATTTCTTCTTTTCTTCTTCTTTAATGCCGCACATTACTAATCTCTTTGAATCAATAATTGCTTCAGCTTCTCTAAAGCAATTACTAGATTTTCCAGCATCTAGAAATTCTAAAATTGTCGATATTTGTAATTTATCTTCCATAATTAAATAAAAAAGATAAAAAAAACTGCACTTTAAATAGCTCTTTAAACGGGTTTCGCTTTGCTACAGCATGGAACAAACAGCGCTACTTAAACAAACGATTATCAGGTCTATACAACGCCACCTTTCGGTCACTACAAACGCCAATTGACTTTTTTCTTTTAAATGGAAGGACATATTCACTGATGAAATAAAGCTTCTGACTCGTGGAAAGTGATAATGGAAAATAAATTTTTATTATCGAGAGAACAGCTAAACTGAGTTGCCACCATTTTGAAGAAATATCGTAAAAAGCATTTAAAATTAAAAATAAAATATAAAAATAGAAATAAATTAAAAAATAGCTAAAATGGGCACAACTACGAATAAATAGCTTTCATTTAAAAAAATAATTATCAAAATCGGTTGAGTAGAAAATTCAGAGTTGACGACACGACATTTTTTAGCTTGTCTGAAAGAAATAGCATCGGAGGCTAAAAAAAAAAAAAAAAAAAAACTAATTTCATTTTTACTGTGACATTATTTTCACCAACTAAAGTCATCTGAAAGTAAAATCTCAATCTCAGTGCCCATAGTGAAAAGAAATAAAGAAATGTAATATCGTTATGAGTAAAAATGCGATGATTTAAATAGTGACGTCATTTTCTCTTCAAATGTTTTTTAAAAGTTAATGTTATTAGTAATATGAAAAAGGCATCCGTAATAACATTGTAATTCCCATTTATCTGGTTGCCGAATGACATCATTTCCCTCATTTGAAATTTTTCTTTAGACATTAATTTTTATCATAAATTATTTTCTGTTATTTTATTTACATTATTATTATTATTTCTCAGTAAATATATTTTTTTTACCTCAATTAGTGCATAATTATACGCAATCATTTTACTGTGGTTAAATTTTACGAAAACAATTGACTTTTTTCTTTTAAATGGAAGGGCATATTCACTGATGAAATAAAGCTTCTGACTCGTGGAAAGTGATAATGGAAAATAAATTTTTATTATCGAGAGAAAAGCTAAACTGAGTTGCCACCATTTTGAAGAAGTATCGTAAAAAGCATTTAAAATTAAAAATAAAATATAAAAATGGAAATAAATTAAAAAATAGCTAAAATGGGCACAACTACAAATAAATAGCTTTCATTTAAAAAAATAATTATCAAAATCGGTTGAGTAGAAAATTCAGAGTTGACGACACGACATTTTTTAGCTTGTCTGAAAGAAATAGCATCGGAGGCTAAAAAAAAAAACGTAGCATTTTTAAAACATGAAAATGAAGGAAATAGAAACATGGAGCCTTTTAAAGTTTTCATCTGTGTGTGCTGGTTGTATTAACACAATTTACACTATCTCGCAATATAATTACTGTATGCTGTTAAATTTGGCACACATTTATGACTTCAAAAGTGCAACATATACCCCAGAATATTTGAGTAGTTTTAATTCTATTTATGAGTATTTTCAGTGTTTTACTTTACACAATTTGCGATTACTGTTTAACTAATTAATTATTTGGAAATCCGATTCCTAGAGTTTGCAGAATAACTTATAACAACAACATGGATGGAGAGAGGAAGTTCAAAGTTACTAAAGTACTCGCATTAAAAAGAAATATTTTTTTTCCATGTTGTCCTATAAAAATCCTGATGTTGTTTAATTGAATATTTTTTCATTAACATTTTTAATAATAATAATAATAAAAAAAAAAAAAAAAAAAAAAAAACTGCTATAAAAAAAAATGAAAAATATTTTTAATATTCAGGGCCGATGATAGTCCCTTTAACAAAGGTAAAATTTTACAGTACTTACGTTACAGACCTAGACCTTCTAATTACTATTTTATTTCCATATATCAGCTGCTTTAAGTATTTAGTCACAAATGTCTAATTTTGAATGGAATATTTTAGAATAAAACTATAAAAATCATTTTTTCTCCCATTTGTTATCCATAAGTGATTTTTATGTGATTAAATACGTATTTGGTCTTTTTTTTTAAAGTTTTATTTGAAGTAGAAGATTACATGTGTGCATACACAGATATGCTTAAAGACCATATTTAATATTTCACGAAAAACATTTTAGTAATATGCTAAGCACGTATAAAATATACATATTATTTAATTTAATAGAAATTACCTGAATGCATATTAGTAAATTACAAAAAAAAAAAACAAAAAACAAAAAAAATGCGTGTCATTTTTTAGTAAAAGGCGGATTGTGTGTGTGTGTTGGGGGGGGGGGGCATTTCTTCTAAAATAGAATGATTTTATGAATAATGAAAATGAATAGAATTGCAAAAAGTAATATCGTACATACCATACAGTTTTTTTAGCATTTCTTGGTATGATTGTTGTTTAGTGCATATTTTATAACCTTGGTTTATAAATTGCACAATAGTTATATTGCCTGTGTGTGTGAGTATTGATAACGTTATTGGTATCTTCTATTTTAATATTGACTAATACAGTGGCGCAGCAAAGGGGGTGGTTTTGGGGTTAAAACTCCTCCCAGAACTAAGAAAGATCAGTATAATTTCCGCTTATATTAATCAAAACCAAACTTAATATTTAAGTATTTTGATGCATTTCGGAATCAACCACTTTATTGAATCAGTTTTCATTCAATAAAGTAATTTAATAAATGGAGAAAATTCTACTTAAAATTGTGAAAGTGCACATTACATGAATTAGTTAATTTAAAATTGGATATTTCAAAGAAATCGTTTTTCTGAGACGTATTATGCTGAAAAAATGATGATTTCCTGCCACACAGATGCTCTTTGATTCTAAATAGAACTGATTCTATTAAACGGCGATTCAAATAACCGACAAAAACCTTTATTAGACACCCCCCCCCCACCGTAAAACCAAATTCTTGCTGCGCCACTGACTAATATTATATCTCTTATTATGTTTTTAAATGCTTAAAAAATAATAACCACATAAGCATTGGCCTTTCAATCTAATCTCCTGATTTTTTTTTTTCTGATACACATCGGACAATATATTTAAATTAGTATTGCATTAAAAATACGAATTTTTTATTGGATAGCGTTGATTTTTTTCTATACAATTTATACGGAAAACGGTTTTCTCAAAAACTACTGCACCAATTTTCATACTATGAGCATAAATTATACAGGCACGAAAAAATACAGTTTTTGTATAATTTCTGTTTATAAAAAATGTGGAAAATAAAGATAACAAAAATTACAAAATAAAAATCATGCCTAATGTTAATATGAAAATTATCACTTTATTTATTAATTTATTATTTTTTCATTTTTTATTTTTTATTTTTCTTTTTGTCAAAAATTTCATGTATATAAATACCAAAATTTACTGTGGGTATATCATAGAAAATATTTACAAAAATATGTGTGTCTACATAAATTTCGTTAAAGGCCGGTTGGGGCGGAGCTATTCAAATTCGATATCCGAAGAACTTTTGAAATAAAGTCAGCAGACAATGTGCCAACTGCGGTAATTTAAATTTAAATACGTAATTTCATTGGATATCGTTTCCAACTTTTCCGACACTGCTTCGATATCGGAAAATACTGTTTGTGTCAAAAACAAATAAAAAAAAAAATGCTTGGAAAACTACCGCATTTTTTGATATCGAAATGTAAGGACACTTATCATCATACTTTTAAAGTTTCATATAACATAGATAACGCGGAATATTTGAAATACTATTTTTATATATAAATAATTTTAAAAGTCTGCGAATTGACATACTATATTTGGACAACTTCAGACTCAGTACACCGTTTTTTTTTAAAGCAGAAATTTTTTCCTTATTAAAGGTGTATTCGAAAAAACGCTCTTCTCCCTTCAACAGCTCGAAATTTTCCGATACAATTTCAGACACATTTTTAAAAGTAAAAACATGAAACTTGCTGAGGGGATTCTTGAAGGAACGTATGAGGTGCCGTGTGATGTCTTTTTACGCTCAATTCATTAGAATTTGAGTTATAAACAATTACCTTATCAGTATGACCCTTTTTTTTCGTTCCCAGAACTCCCGTTAGGGAAAAATCGGTTCGAAATGCCGTTTTTGATTGCTTTTTTTGCAATATTTTCTGCATTTATCAAAAAATTGACAATCACGGCGCCTTGTGTACATTCCAAATAAGAGATTTTGAAAGTTTGGTGCATTTGAGAGCAAAAATGAATTCAAAAATAAATCGGAAAATAAGCAGTTTGAATCGAAATACACCCTTAAATCTCGAAAATGCTTCAATAAGGAAACTTCGAGATACATAAGATTAATGACTGAATACCTCTGAAGAGATAATTATAAATAGCACGTAGCATACAAGTATTTTACAATGTTCCTAGATTCACAATTATGGTTAAAAAATCCTTAATTGGATTATTGACATTAGCAGTGATTAATTATTATGCATCCCACCTTAAGAGAGCACAGCCCACATTTAATGGCATTCGTAAAACTAATTCAATAATTTGTTATTTTCCCTTATCCTCCTCAGCCCTGGGAAATATATCAGGAAGGAGCACAAAAACTAGCTAAATAATTGCTACGAAACGTCACCAAAAATGTAGACGTTTATGCATGAATTCTTATGATATGCACGCATTTATTGAAAAGATCTAGGAGTAATTTTAACAATTCCTGAAGAATTTAAATTAATCATTAAGATTACTCGTTAAGACGACATCAGAACTTAAAAGGTTAAATAAAAACAGAATTGCTACAAAATTTTAAATTATAATGCATCAATGTATATTATAAAAAGAATATATTAGCATTAATAAATAATTACAGTTGAAAAAATAGGAATAAAATGAACGTTAGTTTTAGAGTTAAGAAGCATTATCTATTGAATTGTTAAATACGAAATTACTTTAAACTTTAATTAATCTTTGATTAATTAAAGTTTAGATTAAAGATTAAAGATTACTTTAATTAATCTTTGAACTAAATTCTAGTACATTGTTTGCTTTTATTTTTTATTTAATATCTTTATAATTCTGAAATATATATTTTCTTAATTATATATAAATGTTGTATAATACTTTTATAACAAAATTCGATAAAGAGTATTTTAATTTATCATGTAAAAAATAAATAAATAAAAAAATAAATAAATAAATAAATAAATAAAACAGGTAATATTTAATTTAAATATTTTTTTCTCGACTTAAGCTTAATCCAAGAAATTGGTATTTCTATTTCCAGCTACTCCAATAATTATAGACAATCTTTCTCTAGTAGTTGATTGATTAGTACTTCCGGCCTGCATTCCCGTGGCCATGGTGAAGACATAGCTTTATTAATTCATGATTCATTCAAATACGTCACTTCGTTTGAAAGATTATTAGACCTCCTCTTTCAAACGAAGTGACGTATTTGAATGAATCCTGAATTAATAAAGATACAGTCGAGCCTCTATATAACGAAATCCATCGTTCCAGTAAAAAATTCGTTATATAGAGAAATTCGATGTATAGAGTATGATGTTAAAAATAGTATTTAATGTGTAAATTTTGAACAAATATTATTTTTGATCTTTTTAATTAAGAAATTAAAATGTTTAAAAGTATATATTAACCTAACATTTTATTTCTTACTTATTTAAGCAGTTTCAAAAAAGAGAAAAGACATTTATTTGAAAGCTTAATGAAAATCAAATGAGGAAGACTTACTACATAAATTTCAGAGGAAGAAATCTGTAATTTTTTGTTGTTTTGATTTTAAAATTACAATTGTTACGCTCTCAAAAAAAATTCTCAAATTTTAGCAAGGAATGAAAAATTGTAGTTGATATTTTCCTCCATTTGAAGGTCTCTCTTATGTGCTCTCATTGATTCCTCTCTTATATGTGTAACAATTCAATTGACTGTGTTTTGAGAAGGATGTTGAAAGGTGTGTGGGAGGTGGGATGAACTTGTTAGATTTAAAGAATAAGGAGAGAAGTAATATTTATTTAAAAAAAAAAAAAAAAACCTCTCCACTGAACGATAAATCAAAAATAAGTGATGGAAAATTGATTCCATATGATTTCGAAGCTTTTTTAAAACTGAATAAATTAAGATCAATTTATGAAAAAATTCGTTATATGGAGATAGATATTTCGCTATATAGAGTCTGTTTTAATGTAATCATGCGAAAAGGGGACCGTTCTTACTAAAAATTCGTTATATGGAGAAATTCGATGTATGGAGTTTCGTTATATAGAGGTTCGACTGTAATATGGACATCTTTAATGTAATGTCTATATTATTATGTTTATTGCAGTTCATATTAAGAATTTAGTTATAAAAGATATGTAATAATTTTTTTTTTCTGCTTGTTTTTAATAAATGAATTTAATGAGATTAAATACGTAAATTTTAGTTATCCTTATTTTGAGGAGAGAGTTATGTGTGTTCATATATAGGTATGTTTGATGAGCATATTTAATATTTTAAAGAAATAAATTTACTATTTGAGGCATGTGCTTACTAGTTAAAATAGAGACATATTATTTAATTATACTCACATCAGAAAGATTTATAGAAAATAATTTATATATATTTTAACCAAATTTATAAACCGATAAACTTCATGACAGCATTTAAAGTACCGCTAGCTCCTATAAGGCAGTAAGTGGTAAAAATTTAAATTAATCAGAAGATATGCATCCAAAATTGTATACGTTTTGGTAAGTGATAACTGCTTGAGGTCGAGCGACACATATACGTGCCACAAAAAGGCTTAAGGTTTTTTCCCAGTAAAATTTTACTGAAATTTTTTGCCTTATTTAATCGGAGCATTTCCTCGATTTAATAACATACAAATTTCTTTTTTAAGGTTTTGTCATGATGTTATCTAGTCGTTTAAGAAATTTTCAGTGAATTAATGTAGCAATATGTTATTTATTTGATGTCCCTAAAATTAAATAATGAAGATGGAGATGAAAACATTTGTGAATAAAACTTACTTTTTCAGAAGAAAAAACATTTACAAAAATTTATTATTAAATACACGTCATTAATTCCAAAAAGATGGATGGCGGTGGATAACGTTTCTTCTAAAACGTAGCCACTGTATCACTAATGAAATTAAACAGAGCTGTAAAAAGTAATATTCTGGATATAATAAAATATTCTTGTAACATTTTATAGTATCTTATTATTCAGTGTATTTCATATCATATTCATTTATAAATTACAGCATAGCCGTATGCCAGTTTATATATGAGCATAGATAATATTGTTGATTTTGCAATTTCAGTTTCGGTTAACATTAAGATCTTCGATTTTTCAATAGCTAATTTAAGAATCTATTCTTTGTAGACTAAGCATAAATTCTTTGAATTTTTTTTTTTTTTTTTTTTTAGTATTACGCTAATCAGTCTGTATTGAGATTAATTAAAAATGGCAAAAACGGTGAAGGAAGATCCTGTCTGTAACGTAAAATTTTTATATTCTCTTCTGAAGAATAAAGTAATGCTTGAAAAAGCTACTAAACTAAAACGTAAGACCCCTGTTTCCCCCGTTGTTTTTATTAATCCATATTTCAAAAACTTTACTGTACTTATTCTAATAACCTATGTATAAATGGAATCTTTTTTTAAAAAGATCGGAATTCTGTAAATGACAGGCTATGCAGATGTTCCTAAGACAGGAACATCTGCAATATACTATTATATCAGCTAAATGGAAATTTTTATGCTTGTCCTAGCGATTCCACTTTCACAGATTTTACTGTATAGTACTATAGTTCATACTATAGTACTATAGTATTATAGTTTTATTTAGCATAATAAAACTAACTAAAATGAATTATCATAGGCAGGGGTATGAAAATTCTAGGTGCCAACAGAATTTTTTTTTTCTTTTTCTTTTTCCCTCATTTAACATTTTATGTACAATGCTTGCGATAATGTTATTAAATTTCCAGTGAAGAAAAATTTAAATTTTATTAGTTAGAGATTACATGCAATCGCTTAGTTTTTTGCACGACTGATCATGGGAGAGGAGAAATTTTCCGTAATAAACAGCTTTTCATTTCAGCAGGTTGTACACATTTCCATCGTATTGACAATGGAACTTTTATGTTTTCAAAATACTGAGGCTTTTTTTGTATTAGAAATGGATATTAAAAATTTTTGTACATTTTCTTTATTATGTATGTATTAAATCTGCGTATGGAATGAACTTTCATATCTTTTGCTATTTTATTTTTAAATAAAAGTATATGTGCTAGTATCATTTTACAGTATAAATTTATGTGAAATAAAATATTAGATGCATCTGAAAATCCATGCGTAGATTTGTTTAATATCATTTGAAATTGTTAATACATATATATATATATATAAATACATAAATAATGAACTTGTTGGATACAGCAATCCCAAAACTTTCTTCTACATTTACTTTCTACTACATTAACATTTAGAAATTTGCTATCACAGTGCCGAAAATAAAGGTACTATTCTGTTATCCCGTCAACCAACTTCGCCAAATTATACAAATCGCCGAATAACTAGAAATAATTATACACATTGTCGTAATTTTTATTTTAAATAACGAAAAAAAAAATAGTAGCATATTAATAAAAGTACAAATAAAAAGTCGAAATAAAAATCACTTAATGACGTTTTAAACACGTGTATCGTATTTACTGTCATTGAATTTACATTCACGATCATCCATTTTTGGCATTTAATCTTATAATTTGGCGATTGTATTTTAATCGACGGGATAACGAGTAGTACCAAAATAAATGGCAATCTATGCCAATCATGAGGATTCAAAAGATATGAACCTCCGTTAGAGGTCTGCACGGGCCCGGGCTTGGCCCGTGGCCCGTACCCGGCCCGGCAGATTTAGAATAGTTTTTTCAACGGGCCGGGCCGGGCCGAAAAACAACATAAACGGGCCGGGCCGGCAAAAAAATTGAACGCGCCAGACCGGCCGGGCCGATAAAAAAAATTTTCGTTCTGAAGATTTCAGCAGAAACGATAAAATATGAGCTATTTTCAACGAAAATGGTTTTAACGAGAATAAGTATAAATGTGGCCATACTAGTTTAACAGCATCAACATAAAAATGCACAGTGTATCGGCATGGGAGAATTGCATTATGTGTAACCCGTTTTAATATTTTTTTAGCTGACTCATGCCGGTCCGAGATCACGCTTGCATTATTTTTCTACATATAGACTGGCCGGACCGGAGCTAGACTTAATTATTGGCAGAAAACATGATTTGTAAAATTATTAACAGCGATAAAGAACTTATGTTAGCTTAGTCTTCGGATATATACTTCTTGATGATTTTTAAATTAATTTCTCAATAATGTGAAAGTTTGACACATTTTCTGATTAATTTTAAATTGTAAAAGTATAAAAGTGCTAAGCCTAACTATTGAAGGGATTTGGAATCGAATAGCGTTTTTCATTTTTGGTAAATAAAATACTTGTATAACCTTGTTGAGATATAATAGTTTCTCAAATGATTGCAGGTTTTTCTCACTTCCCTCGCTATTGCTTCAGGAAATTCTATTCAAAACGCTAATTATGACAGTATTTTATTTGTTTGCAGTATTCTTAAATTGCTTGTATCAAAAAATGGATAACGCCATTCGATTATATAGTTTCTGAATAAAGATATCTGCTAATCTTATGCGTTTCTGAGAAAAAAAAAATAATTTAGAAATGTATCAGAAAGGAGCTTCTTTGAATTTAAGAATGAATTTGGATTTGAAATCTATAATAAAATGATATAGAAATATATTTATAAATCTTCTTTTACTAAACAGCTTCAAAATTAACGATGTTTTTAGCTTTCTTTCTTTTTTCTTTTATTCTAAGCCATATTAATTTTTTAATGAATCTTTATTCGAATGTTGAAAGCCTAAGAATCTAAGTAATCATTAATGTTGTTAATGTGTATTTGCTGTAAAATATACTGTAAAATCATTCCATAGATATGTATGCAGTATTCTTTAAAGGAGTCTTAGTTATATGATGAAAATCTGAATTTTTTAGAAATCGTAGAAATTGTAACGGGCCAAAACGGGCCGGGTCGGGCCGGGTCGGGCCTGTTTTCGCTGATTTTTGTACGGGCCGGGCCCGGGCCTGGACATTCCGGCCCGTGCAGACCTCTAACCTCCGTGCATTAGTTCTAGAGATATAGCTATCGCTGAAATCGTGCAAATCTTACAAAATTCAACATATCAGTTGCACCTGTAGAGCCATTGACACAAAAATGAAAACAAAACCAATTCATGTGAACAGTGGCGTGCGAAGTGAAAACTGACGAGGGGGCAAAGTTTCAATATGGCGCCTTAAAATAAAAAATAATAATAAAAAAAAGGTAAAGAATTTTTTGAAACAACAGTGGAAAACATCATCAAATAAAACATGTAATTGGGGAGGGGTTATAAATGGTACTGTTTCAAAAAAGGAAAATTTTCATATTTTCCTATATGAAAGGGAGGCTTACTTTCGACTCTGTACGCTATTACAATTTTAAAATGCATACTTTTAGCAAAATATTACGCAGGTAGAAAGTTTTAAATTTAGATTCCTATAAAATTAATTTTAACGTATATCAAATATATTTAAAGACTTTGCTGTCGGAATGAGACAATTCTTGCACTTATATGATCAAATAAAATAATAGATCGAAGAGGTAGATCATATGTTCCGCACATTCCCAATAGCGCCAAATTAAAGGATCATCGAATAGTCGAAGAAAATACATCTTATCAGTAAGAAAGATGGACTGGGTGTTCCAAATACAATGTTATTATTTTTGTAAAAAAAAAAAAAAAAAAAAAAAAAAAAAAAAAAAAAAAAAGCTAGCATAAGAAATTAAATATTATTACTTTTAAAACAAATTATCTATTTTGTTATTTTGAATTACAAAGGGTAATTCATTTTTTTACATTTGACGCAACTTGAGTTACAATTGTCTTTACAATTTCAAAACTGAAATTCTAAAACAGTTAAGTTGGAATTTATTGATGCTGGGATCTTCTTCGGCTTCTTTTGTTTTGAACGCTCTTGACTCTCTCATAAGTTTTGAACTCGGAACAAAAATAACGACATAATTGATGCAAAACAATAGAAATCGGCGAAAAGTAAATATTAGTGAGCATCTCAAAAGTTAGGACCTCCTACATCTAAAAAACTATCAACTGATATCGTAGAGTTGTTGCCTACAGACGAAAACAAATTTGTGCGATCGCAATTACTATTTTATCTTTACACAATAGTGAGGCACTGACACGGAATAAATAAACGCATTCGTCATGAAAATTTCAAGCTAAATTAATTGAAATTTATTAAATTGACCGAACGTATGTAATTATTAATAACAAACCGGCAGGCATATGCAAATATACAAACCGGCTTATTTGAATAATATTTTGTAATTATTTATTTATGAACGGTTTTTATTAATAATAACTGATTAATCAAACTAACCGTAACATATATAATCTAAGCTTGCAAAAGTTGATTTCAGATTTCTGTGTTCCAAAACGCAAATATTACAGTTAAAGAAAAAGAAGAATTGTGCCAATCATATATAATATTTAAGTCAATTTTTTTTTTTTTTTTTTTTAGTGAGTTCAAATCAAGACACTGATAATTCTACTTCCAGCTATGCCAATAATTACAGATTCTTCGTTTTCAAATGAAATTAAATATTTGAATAAGGGAAGCAGCAATTAATAAAAATTTCCATGATGACGTGTACGGGATTGCACGCCGAAAGTATTAGGAAATTTAAAGAAAATGTATATTTTTAACTTGCAGCACCTTTATATATTTTTTTCATCTCCTTCTAAGGCAAACGATGAGCTTTTTAAAGTTTATAATGTGCATTTTGTCATAAAAGATATTTAATCGTTTTTTTTTCTATTTGTTATTAATGAATGATTTAAGGGAAATTAAATACGCATTTTTTTTATTATTATTATTTTGAGCAGAAGATTAAATGTGTTCATACGTAGGTATGTTTTATCCTTTCGGATCCGATTTTTTTTTTTCTATTTGTTATTAATGAATGATTTAAAAGAAATTAAATACGCATTTTTTTTTTTATTATTATTTTGAGCAGAAGATTAAATGTGTTCATACGTAGGTATGTTTTATCCTTTCGGATCCGACTTTTTTTTTTTTTTTTCTATTTGTTATTAATGAATGATTTAAGGGAAATTAAATACGCATTTTTTTTATTATTATTTTGAGCATAACATTAAATGTGTTCATACGTAGGTATGTTTTATCCTTTCGGATCCGACTTTTTTTTTTTTTTTTTTTTTTTTTCTATTTGTTATTAATGAATGATTTAAGGGAAATTAAATACGCATTTTTTTTATTATTATTATTTTGAGCAGAAGATTAAATGTGTTCATACGTAGGTATGTTTTATCCTTTCGGATCCGATTTTTTTTTTTCTATTTGTTATTAATGAATGATTTAAAAGAAATTAAATACGCATTTTTTTTTTATTATTATTTTGAGCAGAAGATTAAATGTGTTCATACGTAGGTATGTTTTATCCTTTCGGATCCGACTTTTTTTTTTTTTTTTTCTATTTGTTATTAATGAATGATTTAAGGGAAATTAAATACGCATTTTTTTTATTATTATTTTGAGCATAACATTAAATGTGTTCATACGTAGGTATGTTTTATCCTTTCGGATCCGACTTTTTTTTTTTTTTTTTTTTTTTTTTCTATTTGTTATTAATGAATGATTTAAGGGAAATTAAATACGCATTTTTTTATTATTATTATTTTGAGCAGAAGATTAAATGTGTTCATACGTAGGTATGTTTTATCCTTGTGAATCCGACTTTTTTTTTTTTTTTTTTTTTTTTTTTTTTTTTAATTTTAGAAAAAAATATTTTTTTGTTAATAACATTAACAGTAGGTTAATTAGATAGATTAATTAGCGTTTGAGGATTATTTCATCGTCTGCAAGGTAACGACTGTGGTTGTTTTGAATACTATTCAATTCATGTTCATATGACAATAGGCTAAAGAAGAATTTTTGGTGAGGTCTAGAAAACATTGTATGTGATTTAACTTATATTACATTTTTTTAGTATTTTTTTTGCGCTAAATTATACATGATTCTTTCAGAACAGTAACATTTATTTTAAACTTAAAGAGTAAAGTATATGTTTAAAATAAAAGAATCTCAAATGGCGAAAAGAGAATATAGTAAATAATAATAATTATTATTATTACCCAATCCCTAAACATAAATGAAGTCATATACTAAATGCATAGGTTTATACTAACATTACTGCATGTAAATATTAGCAAAAAAAAAAAAAAAAAAAAAAAATAATACTTCGCTAAAAGTCATTTACTAATAATAGTACACCAGACCCGAAAGTGTTAAGTAGCATATTTAATATTTTAAAGAAGTAAATTTACTATTTGTCGGGGTTTAAACAGTTAAAACAGAAAAAACTTAAATTAACTCAAAACAGAAATTTTAAGTAGTAAATTGTTATATATATTTTAATTCCATAAATTTCCTGGGCATCTAGGTCTTTTCGACCATTTCTAAAACATCACCAACGTCTGCAAATGCAGCGAGTGATGCAAATTTACTTGAGAATTAGGTCAATGAATAGGAAAAAATTCAAGTTATTAGATTAAATTTTCTGTATTATTTGATAATTGTAGAAATAAAGAGAAACGCTTATATACAATTTCTCTAATACAGTGAAGAAATTCAATTTGCACATCAAGTACTTTTTCCTCGTTCATTGCCCGGCCATACTCGATTCCGAAATTCGGTATAGCTGTGGTGAGTGTAAAGACCTGAAATGAAGCTTCAAGTGTTCAGCTAATAAATATAACAATGTGTTTTTTACTATATTTCCTTAAAAAAAATTAATGACGATGGGGATAAAAACACTTGTAAGACATAAAATTTAATTTTTGAAAAAGAAAGAATAAATGCGTGTTATTGATATCAGCAAAACAGATGGTGGGGTATAATTTTTCTTTCAAAATGTAGCAATCTGATCAGCAATGAAATTGAAAAGAAGTGTAAAAACTCATATCCTAGATATTATAAAATATTCTTCGAACGTTGTTCAGTATGCGTATTATTTAGTATATTTTTGACATATTCATTTATATATTACAGCATAGCCGTACTGCCGTTGTACATATAAGCATAGATAATATTACTGATTTTACAACTTCAGTCTTGGCTAACATTAAGATCTTTGATTTTTTAATAGTTCATTTAAAAATCAGTGCAATTATACAGAGTATAAATTCCTTAATTGTTTTTTAAATATTATGCTATTTATCAGTCTGTATTTACATGAACTTAAAACTGCAAAACCGGTGTAGACAGAACCTGTCTATAACGTATCATTTTTAAAGTCCTTTCGAAAGGAAAACCTTAACAATTTACAAAATGGAAATTTTTTCTTTGCTTTTAGAAATCCATATTTCTAAAGTTTTACTATAACCCTATATAAACAGAACCTGTTTTTAACGTAATTCTGTACATATTTTCTTTACCCCATGATAATAATATCTATAACATACAATCATGTCTGCTAAATTGAAATTTTATGTTAGTCCCTAACGATTCAGCTTTGATAGGTATGTATAAAATTATTGTGCTTATTTAGTATAATACAACCTATTAAAACGGAATATCATGTGAGAGGAAAAAATAACCATAATAAACAGTTTTCCATCTTAGCAGGTTTTGGACATTTCCACCGCATTGATAATGGAATTTTTACGCTATTAAGCAGGTTCATATTTCGTAGAATTTACAATATTTTTATCATGCGCGTAGCCAGGGGGGGGGGGGTGCCCTGGGTGCCCCCCCCCCCCCCCGCTCGCGCAGATCCAAGATTGATTTTTTTTTAAATCAAAATGTAGAAAAGAAAAAAAAAAGAAAAATGTAAGCAAAGTCAATTCAATTAGTTAATCAAAACTAACAGTCTATGTTTTGAAATGTGATAAAAGAAAAGACCTTGATTCTTTCTTTTTTTCTTTTTAAGAAAATTATTTTATTCATCTTTTTTAAAACTAGAATATTTACTAGAATCTGTATTAATCACAGTAAATCAAAAAAATTAATTTTATAATCCCAATTTGATGTCGTTTCTTTATGGAATTTTTTAAACACCTGTCTATTTATTGCATGCATATTTCCATAAAAAATTAGAGTAAATTCTCGACAAGGATAGAAACTACTATTTATATCTTTGCTTTTGTTATCTAAAATCTAGATAAGAGAAAAAAAAATGAAAGGAAATATAGATGTGAAACGATAATTCCACCATGTGATTAGCCTGGAGAACGGAGGGGTTGGAAGGTTGTACAAATTAGAGATGAGACAGGCTCAGCCCCAGCACGAAAGCCCGAGCCCAAACCCTCGTCCGAAGCGGGCACTGGCTCTATTTTCATTTTAGTGTTCGGGCCCGGCGGGGGGGGGAAGTCGGGCTCATTCTTTCTGAGAATTAAAAAACATTTATGCGTAGAAGAGATTGAAAGAACTACTATTTTCCTTTTAAAATTATTTATTCTTTTTCAAATCATTTCAGTGTTATTTTGATCAAAACGAAAGAAAAATAAAAATACTTTTTTTTTATGTTTCAATAGTTGATTATTGCTTCAAAAGAAAATTTGTGATGCATGGAGATTTATGTCTACTGCATTTCCGTCGACGATTAATTGATAAGGCGCCAATCAAAATAATCATAAATAATAAATTAGCTTCTGGTTGGATTTTCGTTTAAGGCAGAAGATATTTTTTAATTCGATCGTTTATTTATTTTTTTTGTTAGAGAATGATTTCTTCGTCTTTGATGCAGACTAGATGCTTGAGGTTTGCAAATTATTTGATTGTGCACGAATCATAATCGTTCTTCATATGACAACAGCATTGTGATTTTTTTTTCTGTTTGTCATCATGAATTTTGCTTATGCTTATTTCCCTTCGTAAGTAAACATATTTTACATGTTATTCCTATAGAAAACATTCGATTAATGTTTCTTCTTTTCCCATAAAAACAACGGAACTTTAAGATAACTGTATCAATGTTTTAATTTGCGTTGATTTTAAGGTTCCCGTCAGTCATGGGGAATTGTTAAGTGAAATGAATTGATTATAGATAAATGTACAAGGGATGTAGTGAAGGGTATACTGGGGTATACCTTCTGGATTTTTTTAAGGAACACCGTATAACCCTCTGTTTTTCATGAAACCCATAGGATGTACTCTCTAGAATATACTCTGTGCCTTGAGCATGTACCCTCTGCATCGATTGTGTAACCTGTGGTTTTTTTACGACTACACCCCTGAAGATATACACTTTTTATAGGAAATTGAAAACGTTTTTTTGATTCTTCAGCATACAAATAGTAATTTCTATAAACTCTGTCCATTTATTCATTACACTTCTTTAATATGTCCATCAAATTTTCTTCTTAAAGGGCAAGAAATATGGGAATCATTTTAGGTATGAAGGATATTTTTATTTGACAGCAAATTGCTCTTTTCATAAGCTTGAATTTAAATTTTTATTTAACAGTAAATTTTATAAGAAAATTTTAAAAATGGGATATCGCATTTGAAACAATTTTAAAATATCATTAAATCTTTTATTTATTTATTTTTGTATACTTTTTGTATCGGGCTCGGATCAATGGCGGATCTAAGGGGGGGGGGCGATGGGGCGATCGCCCCCCTATGGGCCCATAAAGGTTTTTAAACCAACATGAGAGATCTTCATGGAATAGGACTCAGGCTGAAGGCCAATTCATGAATTATGCAGTGGCGGATCTAAGGTGGTGGTGGTGGGGGGGGGGGTGGATGGCGAAGGGGCGATCACACAGCCTAGGGTTGGGCTGTGTCAGGTTTTCTGACTTTTAGAGCCGGACATTATCCTGATCTTTATTTTTTCTGATGATTTGGGTCGGGCCAGACTTGTTTTTCTTCCATGTCGAGCTTTGTCTGGAGTCATTCTTCCTAAACGTCTTTATTAGAGAAGAGACAGTGCTCGGACCTGGACTCATTTTTTCTGAAACCTATAAATTTTATTTATCAATGAATCGAAAATGTTAAAAGAACTTGCCTCCCCCCCCTTAAACATTAGTTGTTCCTTTTCAAATCACTATATTGACATTTTGATTAGAATGAAGGGGCAGCAGAAATTGTGTTTTTTTTTTTTTTTAGCTTTAGAATGCTATTTTAAAAGTAAATTACAGTAAAACCTCTAAATAACGGACACCTTGGGGGCGCAGAAATTGTCCGCTATTCGGAGGTGTCCGCTATTGGGAAAACCTCAGAGATAGAAAAATTGCTAATTAATGTTTCATTAGTCGAATTTAAAATGTCCTAAAACCTGTATTATATGATTAACCAGAAAAAAAAAATTTAAAGCAATAACACTGAAATAAAATTGTGCATACCTCTTTATCCTTTGTTTATTACATTCTTACAAAAAAAAAAAAAAAAAAAAATTGTTACAAAAGTTTGCTTTTACTTGCGATTACATATGATTTGTTTTTCAGTGCGAAGTTTTAACTCTGTCAGTAATTTTAATCCTTTTCCATCATTTTTTTTTTAAAAAAAGAAAAAAATGTATAACATGTTTTCTGCTTCTTAAAAGCATACAATCTCAAATCATCCGAGGGAGAGGGGAGGGGTTGTGATCACAGATAAATGTAAAAGTAGGAGAGGGGATTTACTCCAGCTCATCCCCACATTTATCTGTGATCACAAAATTTGTGACACATTGACCTGATAAATTTAAAGGATTTTTATTATTTTCCTCGTTGAAAAATAATTTTTTATTCTTTTTTGCCAAAATTACTGTCCGCTATTCGGAATGTCCGTTATTCAGAGGTTAAACATACAAAAATTTAAGTTTTGGGAGTGGGGATTTGAAAACTGTCCGTTAAATAGAGGTGTCCGCTATTCGGGAGTGTCCGTTATGGAGGTTTTACTGTATTAGTCACTTCTACAAACCTATTTTAGCCATTTCCGACGATGTTCTGGCGCCAACAAAAAGCGTGAATAATGAATTTGTCTGTCGTTGGGTTTCTGTCTGTAGCAGAGGTTATTTTGTAATAGGGTTGTTTATTATCATTATTATTTAGATATTTAATCCGAAGAGGATATTTTCTTCCAATTTTAGTTTGCTTTTGGCGCATAATTTAGATTACTATTGTACACAGCCGCTGTGTACAATAGTAATCCACAGCGTACACAGGTCGTAATCGCTTTTCATATGGAAATAATTTTAGTGATTGTTGCTTTTTTGTGAATTCTGATGATGCTGAAGCTGTTACTCTGCAATTTACGAAGTCACTTTTGGCGTAAGTAAATTTGATTTCCATATTATTCCGATAGAAAGCAATTGAGCGGTGTTTCCTTTATTCCTATAAAAGCATCGTAATTTAAAACTTTTAATTTAATGTTATTGTCTGGGTCACGCCTATCCCAAAAGATTGTTATGAGGAATGAAATGGTTATAGTTAAAAATGTGCACTTTTTATAGAAAATTGATAAATGTTCGATTTGACAAATAATCGATAACAATTTCTACAAGTTCCATGCATTTATTCATGAAACTCACTTCATTAACATGTCCATAATATTTTCTTATTAAAGGAGACAAAATATGACTTTTTTTTATGTATAAAGTACAATTTTATTTTATACCAAACTTTATTTTATATACTATTTTTTACCAAACGATTCGTGCAATTCTTCACTCCGAGCCCAATTCGGGCTGGCATCTTATTTATTATTCGTAAAAAATATATTTATGTTGCAAATTTGTTTAGCGAAATCTTAAGAAATGCATTTTTTTAAATTTACTTTTCTTCGTATTGTACAGCTTTACTATTATGATCTATATTATAAGTAGAAGTTAACCCGACCCGCAGCAAAAAAGAAGTCATCCGGACCCAAACGCAACCCACAGTAAAAGAGGTTAACCAGACCCACTGCAAAAAGCATAAGTCAAATGGACCCAAATGCGAACCACAGAAAAAGTATTAGTTACAGCTTGGTGCGAAAGGGTGGGGGCGGTCGCCCTGGGTCCGGAAATTTAAACGACGTCAAATTTATACTACCAACGTCATTTTTGCCTGTCACAAGAAAAGTCTGGGGGGGGGGGGGGAAGCTGAAATTTTTTTCAGGCGCGGTTTTCTGATTAGTTAACACGACCAGCAGAAAAAAGTAGAAATCAAATGGGCCCAAACCCGACCCGCTTGAAAAAAAAAAGTCGACCGAACCCAAACCCGACCCGCAGAAAATATAGAAGTTAACCGGACCCAAACCCGACCCGTAGTTAAAATATTAGTCCTGACCCGCGCATAGGATGCGAGTCTCCCAATTTTTAAAATCGTACCCCCCCCCCCCCCCCTTGAGGACTCTCCAGATCCGCCCTTGGCTCGGATGGTCTCGTGCACCAATGTACTAAAAATCTTTCGGGCGCGGGTTTAAAAAATCGAGCCCGAACTCATCTCTAGTACAAATCTGTGCTTCCTCTAAAAATAAGAAATGATGCTACGCAAAATTCAAATTAATATGGAGGTTGGTTCGTTGGTTTGCTAAATTTCGTTTTTTAGGATCATATTTTGACATTCGTACGGGCTCATTTTTTTTTAACGAGAAAATTTTATTTATTCATGAGTAGAAAATATAATTACTATTTTACACTTTAAATTGCGTACTACAAGTTATTTCAATGCTACTTTGATCAAAATGACGGGGGGAACTAAAGTCGTGCTTTTTTATTTTAGTATTTTATTGCTGTTTGAAATGAAAACTTGTGATAATTACAGATTTATGTTTACGGGTATCTTTATTTTATATCTATCATGTTTTATTTGTTTATATATCTTTTTCTTTTCCATAAGCAGCGTCGTGCGAAAGGGGGAGCGTATGGGGCAGCTGCCCCGGCGTGGAATTTTATGGGGCGCCAAATTTATACTACCAACGTCATTTTTGGCTGTTACAAGAAAAAGTTGGGTGGAGGGGGCGCCAAATTGTAACTTTGCCCCTGGAGCAGTTTTCTCTTCGCACGCCCCTGTCCATTAGATTTAGTTTTAAGCAATTTCTCATCCTTCTTCACGCAATGAAAGATTGCGTTTGGGTCCTTTTTAAAAAAAGTTCTACACAATTATACCTTCCGCAAAAAACCTGTCTAAAACGGAAATTTGATAGGTTTTATGGGGTTCCTTTTTATTAGGTTTTATTACATAAGATATTGTTTGTACCCAACATGTTCAGGTTAAAAAATTTTGGCACCCCCCCGTTTAAGAGGCTGGCTACGCCTATGTTTATGTCTCCATTTATAAGCCTAGAAGTCAAACAGTGTTTGCGAATTGATTATTTTTCTCATGTGGTTTATATTCAATGAAAACTATGCATTAATAAAGTATGTTCGTTTTACAATATACTCAAAAGTGTCACTATCTAACGTACTCAGACATCTTGTCAACAACGTGTACCTTTAATGCTAACAACATGAAGTTGACATGGCAACTATAAAACGCCCCCTTTAGCCGAAGGACCGCCCATATTTGTTATTTTCGTTATTCTTTAAACACAAAAGTACAGAAATGTTTGTAATTAACAGCATTATTAAGAAAAATGAATTTATGCAGCCCTTTTATGAATTAAAAGACTAAAATGCATGTAAAATATCCCGGCATATAACGCGCCACTACGATTAGCAACTGCATTTTGCTTTTTTAGGTATATTCACACTTTTTTTTTTATTCCCTTTAAGAGGGACAGTTTACCTTAAAATTTATCTAAATGTCGGCTGTACTATTTATTTAATATTAAATGAAATCCCATTTAATTGAGAATATTTTGACACTTAATTTTTACACATGCAGTAATTAAATCGGGAGATCGTGTAAACTGTGTTAATACAACCAGCACAATTCTACATATAAATGAAAACTTTAAATGGCTTTTCCTCCATGTTTCTATTTTGTTATGTTCATGTTTTAAAAATGCTAAGGCCTTTTTTTCCTTTTGATTGAGATAGAGGTTTAAACTTTTTTTGTAAATGATCTTAATATTATATGTAATAAATCTGCGTGAGGAATTAACCTTCAGATTTTTTTTAATTAAAAAAAATTTAAATAAAGATATGTTACATTACGTCATTTTACTCTATAGGTATCAGTAATAAATTTCATTAAATGTAATATCAGATGCCTCTAAACATCCATACACAGACTTGTGTAAGATACATTTTAAAATCTTAATAATAATAATAATAATAATAATAATAATAATAATAATAATAATAATAATAATAATAATAATAATAACAATAACAACAACAACAACAATACTAATAACAACAACGATAATAGTAATAATAATAACAACAATAATAATAATAATAATAATTGTTATTTATTATTATTATTATATTAATAAGTATTTTTTTAAAAATACAAATTCTTTTAAACTGTATAAAAAAATTTATTTAACTATGCAGTTAATTTTTTTTTCCAAAATATCCTTTTTTTAAAATCGTTGAAATGCAGTGAATTTTTCATTTGAACAACAATTTATAAGATAAACGCTATTGTTGATATGGTAAATGGTTGCCTTAAATATGAAAATTTCAAATCACATATTAATTTCACATATTTAATATTTCATTTTCATATAATACGTCTAATGCGCATTTGTAAAATTTGGTACACATTTTTGTTTCTAAAGTGCAACAAATACCCCGGAATGTTTAAGTCATTGAAATACAGAACAATTTGTAACAAAAGCATGGATGAAAAAAAAAACAGATTGTAGAATTTTTTTTTTCAAAAGACATATTTTTTACTTTCTTCTATCTTTACAAGAAGAAAGTATTGGATTCATGAAAATTTTCGACTTCCGGTTTTCGACGGATTTATACGTTTTAGAAGGTCCTGAACACGTTTTGACTATTTTTAGAAAATGTCTGTCTGTGAGTCTGTCCGTCTGTCTGTCTGTCTGTCCGTCTGTCTGTATGTGACAAAAAATTTGTGGGCGCTCTATCTCAAGAACTATTGCTCAAAATTTAATAAAATTTTATATTCAGTTAGACCTTGATATGAATTAGTGCCTATTGGTTTTTGGTGAAAATTGGCCTGCAGGTGGCGCTGCCATACTACGTTTTTCATGATTTTCAAGATTGCTATATCTCAAGAACTAATGCACAGAATTTCACCAAACTTCAGATTCTGTGACCCCTTGATATACATAGACGCTGTTTAAGTTTTGGTGTAAATTGGCCAGCAGGTGGTGCTGCTATGCCACGTTTTTCATGATTTTAATGATAGCTATATCTCAAGAACTAATGCACAGAATTTCACCAAACTTCAGATTCCGCAATACCTTGAGATACATTGCCACTGATAAGGTTTTGGTGTGAACTGCCCTATAGGTGGCGCTGCTATGTTACATTTTGCACGATTTTTGCGATAGCTATATCTCAAGAACTAATGCAGAGAACTTCATCAAATTTTAGATTCTGTTACACTAGAATATATAACATAATTAGACGCTGATTACATTTTGGTATTAACCTTGCAACAGGTGGTGCAGCTATGCTTCATTTTGCACGATTTTTCTGATAGCTATATCTCAACAACCAACGCACAGAATTTCATCAAACTTAAGATTTTGTTACAAAATGACATATAACATAATTACACGATGATTACGTTTTGTTATAAATCCTTCAACTGATGGTGCTGCTGTGCTATATTTTACACGTTTTTTTTTTAACTAGCTATATCTCAAGAACTAATGCACAGAATTTCATCAAACTTCAGATTCTTTTACACCATAACATAATTAGACGCTTTTTTACGTTTTGGCATAAATTGTCCAAGATATGGTGTTGCTGTGCTACGTTTTACAAATTTTTTGTTATAACTATATCT
Source organism: Maratus speculifer (assembly GCA_964019185.1). Taxonomy (NCBI): domain Eukaryota; kingdom Metazoa; phylum Arthropoda; class Arachnida; order Araneae; family Salticidae; genus Maratus; species Maratus speculifer. The sequence continues at coordinate 280,948,810 of OZ025300.1, read as the reverse complement.
CAAGAACTAATGGACGAAATTCCATCAAATTTCAGATTCTGTTAGGTCTTGACATAAATAGATGCTTATTAGGTTTTAGTATAAATTACCCAACATGAGTCACTACTAAGCTCATTTTCTCAGAATATTAATTAAATTTTGCGTTTTAGGCTTTTCGGATACCAGAATCTCATTAGGCTAGGTCAAATGTTCGAGGAAATTCGATAGTGGGTAACTTTGGGGTCACCATGTTTTTTTTTCTTAAATATTAAAATGTACTTATGAGACAGAAGAAAGTTTTGGAATTGACACATCCAACTAGTTCTTTGTATTGTACCATAAAAATTCCAATGTTGTTTGATAAAATCATTTTCTTTCATTGGGCTATTTAATAAAATATTAATAAAAAAAAAGAAAAGTACTATGAAACAATCATATTTAAAAATATGTATGTATTCCGGAGATGATGATATTTTCTGTAACAATTGTAAAATTTTATAGTACTTACACAACAGATTTTCCAATTATTACTTTTTTGTTTCCATAGCTGTTTAATTTTAAATGGAATATTTTAGAATAAAACTATAAAAGTTATTTATCTTTTTTTTCCATTTGTTATCTATAAATGATTTTAATATAATTAAATACGCATTTGCTTTTTAATTCCTATTTGGAGTAGAAGATTACATTTATGCATACATAGCTATGTTTAAGGAGCATATTTAATATTTCAAGGCAGGGCCGTAACTATAAACTTGGGGGCCCCGGGGCAAAACCTCCGGGGGGGGCCCCAGGGAGGGCAAATTGAAACTTTGCCCCGGTCATAGTTTCTTTTCTCGCACACCGTTGTTTAAGTGTGCATAGTATGATAAGCCCAAAGATGACTAAAAAATGTAGAATTGGACAACTCTACTCGGCAGGCACTTGGCGGCGTCGCCATTTTTGCCGATCCCACTGAAGTTAGCATACGGACTTCTGATTGGTTGAATACTTTAAAGAGCATTTTATTTAGGTTCATTTTTGAATATATGTAACTTAATCATGCGTTTCTGTTTTAAAACCTTTTGAAAGATGGATTGTGATACTTTTTTTTTTCGATTTTATGTATTTACTAGCAGCCTTCGCCCGCTACGCTGGTCAGTTTTTTTTAAAGAAACTTTGAATCAAAAGAAATTTTTATATCATAGTTACTTTTAGTTTTATATCATATTTTAGTCTATTTGTCATCGGTGAAAAGCCCGTCATTTAAACGGAAAGTTCAATGTTAGTCATCAATGAATGGCGTAGCGGTCAACATGTTAACAGTTTTAATCAAATAAAAATTAATTCAACGGAACCTTTCAAATAAAGCCAAGCTTTTGTATGCGGGTTCATCTGATTTAAAACATCTCCATAAGTAGCCAATTAAACAACGTAGAAGGCTATATTTTATTTATTACAAAATATCTGAAAAATTATACAACACAATGTAAGTTCCATTAAAATCTAGCTAGTAGAACTTAAGTTATAAGCGGCCGGAAGGAAATTTCACTATGCGTTTTATATACATTGAGATAATTAAATGTAGCGTATATAATCATGTTAACCTGATTATAGATCACTTTTTCAAAATTGTAGGTTCAATAGATTTTTTTGTACGATGATTAATACGAAATCCAGACTTATATATTGATTGAAATTTTCAGGTTTTAGCGACGAAGACATCGCCAAATTTGGAAAATGTAAAATATCTCAAGAACTAATGGTTTTAAAAGAATTTGCTTAGTACCATTCGAATCAGCATAAAAAAATACACTTAAATATGATATCAGTTGAAGAAAAACTACAAAAGCCTATTTTTAAGCAATTTTTTAAAAGTTCGTTCTTTTTTTTACCCCCTTAGGGGTGGAATTTTCGAAAATCCCTTCTTAGCGGCACTCGATGTTATAAGTAGTATTTTTACCCCAATTTTAAAGATTTTAAATTCGGTAGATTTTTTTGTGCCGTGATTAATACGAAATCCAGACTTTCTTTTATATATACAGATAAGGATTGAAAATTTCAGGTTTTTGCGCCGAAGAAATTGCCAAATGTGGAAAATGTGAAGTATATCACGAACTAATGGATTTAAAAGAATTTGCTTAGTACCATTCATTTCAGCATGAAAAAATACACTTAAAAATGATATCAGTTGAAGAACAACTACATAAGCCAATTTTTAAGGAATTTTTTTTAAGTTCGTTCTTTTTTTTACCCCCCTTAGGGGTGGAATTTTCGAAAATCCCTTCTTAGCGGCACTCGATGTTAAAAGTAGTATTTTTACCCCAATTTTAAAGATTTTTGGCTCGGTAGATTTTTTTGTGCCGTGATTAATACGAAATCCAGACTTTCTTTTATATATATAGATAAGGATTGAAAATATCAGGTTTTTGCGCCAAAAAATTCGCCAAATTTGGAAAATCTGAAGTATCTCACGAACTAATGGTTTTAAAAGAATTTGCTTAGTACCATTCGATTCAGCATGAAAAAATACACTTAAATATGATATCTGTTAAAGAACAACTACAAAAGCCGATTTTTAAGGATTTTTTTTAAAGTTCGTTCTTTTTTTTACCCCCCTTAGGTGTGGAATTTTCGAAAATCCCTTCTTAGCGGCACTCGATGTTATAAGTAGTATTTTTCCCAAATTTTAAAGATTTTTCGTTCGGTAGATTTTTTTGTGCCGTGATTAATACGAAATCCAGACTTTCTTTTATATATATATATAAGGATTGAGAATTTCAGGTTTTTGCGCTGAAGAAATCGTCAAATTTGGAAATGTGAAGTATCTCACGAACTAATGGATTTAAAAGAATTTGCTTGGTACCATTCGATTCAGCATGAAAAAATACACTAAAATATGTTATCAGTTGAAAAATAACTATAAAAGCCGATTTTTAAGGATTTTTTTTAAAGTTCATTTCTTTTTTTAACCCCCTTAGGGGTGAAATTTTCGAAAATCCCTTCTTAGCGGCACTCGATGTTATCAGAAGTATTTTTACCCCAATTTTCAAGATTTTTAATTCGGTAGATTTTTTTGTGCTGTGATTAATACGAAATCCAGACTTTCTTTTATATATATAGATAAGGATTGAAAATTTCAGGTTTTTGCGCCGAAGACACCGCCAAATCAGGAAAATGTGATGTATCTCACGAACTACTAAACTTAAAAGAATTTGCTTGGTACCATTAGATTCAGCATGAAAAAATACACTAAAATATGTTATCAGTTGAAAAATAACTATAAAAGCCGATTTTTAAGAATTTTTTTTAAAGTTCATTTCTTTTTTTAACCCCCTTAGGGGTGAAATTTTCGAAAATCCCTTCTTAGCGGCACTCGATGTTATCAGAAGTATTTTTACCCCAATTTTCAAGATTTTAGGTTCGGCAGATTTTTTTGTGCTGTGATTAATACGAAATCCAGGCTTTCTTTTATATATATAGATAAGGATTGAAAATTTCAGGTTTATGCGCCGAAGACACCGCCAAATCAGGAAAATGTGACGTATCTCACGAACTACTGAACTTAAAAGAATTTGCTTGGTACCATTCGATTCAGCATGAAAAAATACACTAAAATATGCTATCAGTTGAAAAATAACTATAAAAGCCGATTTTTAAGAATTTTGTTTAAAGTTCATTTCTTTTTTTAACCCCTTAGGGGTGGAATTTTCGAAAATCCCTTCTTAGCGGCACTCGATGTTATCAGAAGTATTTTTACCCCAATTTTCAAGATTTTAGGTTCGGCAGATTTTTTTGTGCTGTGATTAATACGAAATCCAGACTTTCTTTTATATATATAGATTAATAGACTAGTTGACCCATCCGGCATTGCCCGGGACACGTTGACGTTATGATAACCTTAAGCAAACAATTAACACTTTAGATCTACAATTAGTCAAAATTAAGCATAGGATATGAATTATTCGTTAAATAACATTTTAAAGAAATGCATAAAAAATGAGTAAATGCTTTAAAAAAGGCTTTTGGACCTCAATAAAAGCATCAGGGTGTAGGTCCTGAAATAAGAGTCTAAAATTCAACTTTAAATTTATGCATTGAGAAGGTTTGATAATAAGTGGGTGAAATATGCATGGAGAACTAAAATTTCAAGGTGCCTGAGCCGAGACCATAGAGAGTCTCAGGCTTTTAAATGGAATGTAAGAACATGGGAATAACTAAGTGAAAAAATAGTTCCAAAAATGAAGATTGGATTAAGAGAGGGCAGTTTAATAGCAATTTATGGTACAACATCTTCAAGGGCCAGGAACTTATTTCGCATGCAGTTGGGTATAAAATATTTTTGTAGTTATTAATGTAATGGGAGGACGCTAAAGCAATATGAAAGAAAATTGCAATTTCATTTTAAAAGAAAGAATTCATTTTAAAAGAAATTGCACCAACGGCCCCAAGAACGCGATTAATATTCAAAATTGGTGGTAAGACTATGGCGGTTTCTTAGTAGCTGATGGATTTAAGAAGTTGTTTAAAAAAAGGAGTTAATTGAACCATTTTAAAGGGATTTATAATAAGGGCCCAAAAAAGACAACTGACAGTTAAAAAGAGGGCCCTAACAGGAAAACATATTAAAATATCTTAGTACTTAGCTCTTTAGATCTACAGTTAGTCAAAATTAATCATAGGGTATGAATTATTCATTTTAATAATATTTTATCGAAATGCACAAATTGATTCGGAAAATGTTTAAAGAAAGGGTCCTACACTGTAAAAAAAATCTGTAACCTTAGTAATCTAAATTAACCGAAATCTCTTATGCTTACTAAAATTTTATGTGTACACTGTACAAGAAAATGATGTCAATCTACAAAACTTGTAAGCAAAACTAAAACCATCTGTAACTTTACAAAAGAATTTACTAAAATTTTGGTAACTTTACTAAAATTTTATCTATAATGCTCGTTATCGTCACTTAAAAAGTTCTTGGAATACGATTTCCCAAAAAAATTCTTAGTAACCTTAAAATTTGTTTGATTCAAAGTGCAAATCTGTATCTGTTACATGAATTTTTATTGTTGCCGTTACATAAAAAGTTCTTGGAATACAATTCTACTAAAAAAATTTTTGTAACTTTCTCATTTTTTTTTTACAGTGTAGCCGCGGATGAAAATATGAGAATCTTGTCCCTGAAAGAAGAGTCCAAGACTCAAATTTAAAAATTTTGCACTGAAAAGGGGATAAATTTAAAGAGTGAACTATGTTTGCCTCACAAAATGTTCAGGGGCCCTAGACTGAGCCCTATGATTCCACAGGAGGCCAAAGTGTCTTCTATAGAATGTCAAAACATTAAAATATATAAATGAATAAATAATCCTAAAAATGAAGATCGGATTAAAAAGAAACAATTTATTAACAATTTATTATTAAAAAAAATTCAACGGGCCTCAAGGGGCCAGGAATTTATTTTGCATGTAGTTGGGTATAAAGATATTTTTTGTAGTTATTAAAATGATGGAAAGACGCTATAACTATGTTAAATAAAATTGAAAGCAATTTGGTTCATGTTTAAAGAAGCGGCATCAAAGGCCTCAAGAAAGCAATTGACAAACAAAATTAATGGTAGCTGAAGTCTGAGAAATTCTTTTGTCGTTCATGTAATAGGTAGAGAGAGGACATAAAAATTGATAAAAAAAAGCTTGTGAATAGGACCATTTTTAAGGGAGCTATAATATGGGGCCCTGTAGGGACCAACTGACAGTTAAAACCAGGGCCCTAATATGAAACCATGTTAAAATATTTTAGTACATAGCGCTTTAGATCTTTAATTAGTCAAAATTAAGCATATAGTAGGAACTATTCTTTGGAATGATATAATTTTTTAAATGCACCAATTGATTGGGCAAATGTTTAAAAAGGGGCCATATTGTCCGAATAAAAACATCAGGTTTTCTGGATTGATCTTGAAAGAAGAGTCCCAGGCACCTTTAAAATTTTGCACTAAGAAGATCAGAAATATAGGAAGTGAAATATGTTTATTTCACAAAATGTTGAGGGGCCCTGGGCTGGACCCTATGATTCCACAGGGGAACACAGTGTTTTGTATAGAATGTCAAAATATTAAAATATCTAAATGATAAAGAATCCTAAAAATGAAGATCAGATTAAAAGGAAGCAATTTATTGACAATTTATTACTACAAAAACTTCAAGGGGGTCTGTACCGGGCCCCAAAGGACCAGGAAATTATTTCGCATGTAGTTGGGTATAAAAATATTTGTGTAGTTATTAAAATAATGGGAAGACGTTAAAACTATGTTGAATAAAATTGAAAGCAATTTGGATTATTTTTAAAGAAGCTGCACCAAGGGCTCCAAGAAAGCGATTAATATTCATAAATAGTGGTAGCTGAAGTCTAAAAAAATTTTTTTTTTGTTCATGTCGTAGTTGGAGGACCTAAAAAGTTGTTGAAAAAAAGCTAGTGAATCCGACCATTTTTAAGGGAGCTATGATAGAGGGCCCCATTGGGGCCAACTGACAAATACAATCAGGGTCCTAACATGAAAACATGTTAAAATGTTTTAGTACATAACGCTTTAGACCTTTAATTAGTCAAAATTAAGCATAGAGTATGAAATATTTGCAAGAATAATATTTTTTAAAATGTACCAATTGTTTGGGTAAGCATTAAAAAAAGGGCCCCAGGGCCCGAATAAAAATATCAGGGTGTTGGTCCTGACATAAGAGTCCAAGATTCAGCTTTAAAAATTTGCACTAAGAAGGTGAGAAATTTAGGGAATGAAAAATGTTTAGCGCACAAAAAGATCAAGGGGCCCTGGGTCGGCCCTATGATTATCTAGGGGGCCCCAGTGTCTTATATGGAATGTAAAAATTTGAAAATATCTAAATGGAACAGGTAACCCAAAAATGAAGATCGAAATTAATGGAAGCAATTTATTAACAATTTACTATCCCAAAGACTAAAAGGGACCCTAAAACGGGCCCCAAGAGTCTAAGGTCATAACTGAAGAGTAAAAAGGCGAAAATATCTAAAAGGAGAAAGGTACCTCAAAACGGAAAAGATTTTAGATAAAAAGGAGTCAAGCTATTAACAATTTGGCGCATAAAAATTGTAAGGGGCCCTGGCCCTTAAAATATTAAAAGTTTGAGCCTCAGGTGCATCAGGACCTGTCTTGGACTATCTTCACCTAAAATTTCAGACTTTTATGTGCGGTAGATTTTGCTAACCATCGCAGTCACACATTCACACACACATACGCAGACATACACAAACAGAGCGTTTTGTTAACTTATTAGTATAGATAAGAAGAAAGATTTTCTAGAATTTTTTAGATGCTTTTTATGTTATTCAGTCGATTAGAAGTCCATATTTTCTTCCTTATACTAGCTTCGGTGGGATCAGCAAACATGCTGACGCGACATAACACATTCGACTCGACATTTTGCTGTCTGCTGTAGAGCTCCCGGCTGCCCCGGCGGTAGTTACGGCCCTGTTTCAAGGAAATAAGTTTACTAATGTGAAACACGTATAAACAATTTAAAACATACATATTATTTAATTACATTCAGCTCAGAAATGTTTACAAATAAAATTTTATATGAAATTCTGAACCCAACTTGTACTATCAATCGATAACACTTTTGTTCGTGAGTTGTCACTAGCGCCATTACAGGTAGCAGGTGGCATAAAAGCATGAAGATAGAAATAGTAGAAAGAGAACAAAGACGGTGCTTCCACCTTTGCCACTATACTCTATTCCACCTTAACTTGGTAGCACTGTGAAAGGTAGAAACAGTAACATTCCGCCGCGGAAAATAGTTCTCCGATATTTTTTAACCTTATGGTGAAAATTCATAGAAATTTACATGGTTATGTTTATAAATTAATAAATTCGAGATTTTGTAACATATATTTAAAGTAATTTCTGTGTTAAAAGTATTTATTTCAAAAATAATTTCTATTTTAAGCGTATGTATAAATTAAAAAGCTTGGCGCAAAAAAACTCTCCTTTGGCGAGGAACCAATCTTCAAGGTTAAATTACAGGCGCGCTTTTTAAGCGCCCGTGTCATCTGCTTAGAAAATCAATTGTTTAATAATTATTAAGATACTACTTCATTCATAAAAAATCCCGCTCGCTAATATTACTTTTATGGAAGAAAATTTTAAAAATATTTAATTTGCATTTCAGTATTTTTAAATCATTAGCTTTCCATTTCATAGCTGAAGTCGACATTGTTGAATTCGGATACTTTTCTCCAGAAAGAATTTCTGCAACTTCGGGGGAAGGGGGGGGGATATTTTTAAGTTCTGGGGAGAAATTGCAATCTTTGGACATTGAAAACCCATAATCTCATATTTTTCGGGGGAAGGGATCAGGGTCTCACTGTTCTGGGGAGAAATGCCCCACAGGCCGCCATCTCATGAATTCTCATATGGAGGTCAGGCTTCACAAAGACCCTTTTTACCTTTTCAAATTTGTTTTAGATTTTTTTTTTTTTTTTGCTTGGATGATATCATTTTCGAAACACTTTCGAAGTCTGAAAATTGAACCCCCCCCCCCCTCCCCTCCGAAAAAAAATCCTACTGACAAAATCTAAAAAGTAAAAACAAAAATGTTCTTTGTAAAGATCAAGCTCAGTTATCCAATGTAAGAAAAACAAGTTGGAAATTGCACGTGAACCGTAGCAATTGCGGTGTACTATAATGAAGTTTTTAAAATATTCAGATCTTGCTGTTATAGTGTACAGTACTTCGGATACAGTATAGTGGCTGAAATCTTTTGTGTGCTCCTGTAAATATACAGGAAGTAACTAGTATCTCAGCAACATTTACCAATTTTATAAAATTTGATATAATTTAATACAGTTAAAACAAGCCTCAAATAATGTTTCTCCGTATTCCATTATGCAGTGAAATACTTTTGTGTGGCCCTGTAAAATGAAAAAATATATATTTTGCTTCACAGATTGCACAGAATTTTTTTTTGTTCATGCTTCATAAGCGCATATCAGTTCTATTATATTCGAAAGAATGTAACATCATTAAAATGCATTTGAAACTTTTTTTCCCATTGACCGTAATGTAATGGAATACTTTTAAATGTCCCTTTACTTAAATTATGCATCAGATTTTCATAAAAGTTAAATGACTCTACAAAATTATGGAACAATTATTTATTTTAAATTTCAAACGATTTGGTTGGGTGTTTTTAATCTATTATATGCGGACGGACAAACTGAACGATGACTATACGTGCTACGTATTTATATAATTACGAAATATCTAAAAAAATCAGATCTTGGTGTAATAGTATACAGTATTTCAGATACAGTATAGTAGGCGAAATCTTTTGTGTGTCCCTATAAAAACTATCTGATTTTTATTATACAGGAAATAACTTGTAGAAGTCCTCAGCAACGTATATAAATTTCATAAATGTTAAATAGTTTAATATAATTAAAATGCGCACCAAAGAATGTCTCGATATATAATTATGTAATGGGATACTTTTGTGTGGCCCTGTAAATCAGTAACAAATATTCTTTGGACCGCAGATTGTACGGAATGTATATAATATTATGTATTTGATAGATACATATCACTTTTATTATGTTCGAAAGAGTATAAGACCATTAAAATGCACTTGAAACTTTTTTCCCCGTCGACCGTAATGTATCGGAATCCTTTTGATTGTCCCCGTATATGAACTATTCATCCGATTTTCATAAAATTTGAAATGACTCGACAAATTATCTAATAGTTATATATTTTAAATTTCAAACGATTCGATTGGGTAGTTTTTGAGTTATTATATGCGAACGGACTGACGGATGAACTGAACAACAACTATAGGTGTTACATATTTGCATAATTACGAACGCACCTAAAAAAATAAAATATTGAAATGTAAACGAGATATTTAAAAAAAATCTTCCATGGGATTAAACTAGAGTGTTTTTGCATGAGTGAAGTAGCTCCTTAATTTTAACTAGTGATAGCAATTAAATGCAGCTTTTCATTATTTTAATAAATGTAAATATCTGTTGTGTTTAATATAGTTTTCCATAATTCTTATAAAATTTTCGTTTACATAATGGTATTGGATATTAATAACTAACGAAATTAATAAATTTCAGTTTACATAATTTTTGAAATTTCTAAATAATAATTATAATTTTAGGATTAAACATTAAAGCATAAAAACATTTTATATTATTTTTAGAGATTTAATTGTTTTGGAAATAATCTGTTTTCGAGAAATTGTGCATTTTGCAGAGGTGAGGGCGGTGATAAAAAATTTAAAATAATTTATTTTTTTTAAAAATCATGACGTTTTTACATCCAAATCTCTATAATTTTAGATACATTAAAGTTGAGAAGTACTCAGTCTGATGGTGTGGAACTTGGCTTTATCCAGATATCTGCCAGTGGTTGGGTATAAATAATAAATTTTCTGTTTTAAATAGATTTTCGGAGAATTTGGCTTTAATCTTTTAACTCAATAAAAATCGTTTAAAATTCTGTTTTCACTTTTATTTTCTTGATTTTTTAATGCGATTTATAGAATTTTTTTCTTTTTGATTCTTTTTTTAACAGTTGTAAGAGGTATTAGGTTTTAAATTTTGAGGTTAAATACATAAAATTTATCAACTCTCCTCTGCGATTAAAAAAAATATATATATCACACCGAAACGCAAAAATTCGCACAGAAAATCATTGAATTCAAGGGGTGGCCCGGGAGGGACATTTCACCCCGGAGCAATGAAACGTCCCCCCCCTCCCGGAAAATTTGAAATTTCCGTTTTCAATGGCGAAAAAGTGCAATTTCCCCCCGGAACTGTATAATGTTTCCCTTCCCGGAGCTGAAATCCCTCTCGGAGAAAAGTGTCTGAATTCAGGGGTTGGCCCGCGGGGGACATCCCCCGGAGTCACTGAAGTTCCTCCCAGAGAAAAAGTGTCTAAATTCAACACTGCAGAAAATTCTTTACAAAAATATGACAATACATGGAATTCAGTTTCAATTTTTTAGCTCATTTCAGGAAAATTATCTTTTCAATAAAGTTTTTTCCGGAATTTCTGCAATTTTTTTTTTTTAACTTTTCGAGATTTTTAAATATTTTTCACATTTTTGTGGGCCGGACAATGTCAGACGGATCAACAATATAATATGAAATAATGCTGAAATAAATTTAAAAAATGGTAAAACTAAGAAAAAAAAATAATATTCGTTATTTTAATAAATGATTATGTAATAAAATTAATTCCATAAGAATTCCGAAAGGTGCCGATTTTTGCACATTCATTATATATCTTTCCGCCAAAATGGCAATTTCCCTCGTTTATTAGTATTCCTGTGCTGTTCGAGCAAACCCTGGTTTCTATGGCAACGGCTGCAATTCGGCTCTTGTAGCATATTCAGTGCTGCCAAGTTAAGGTGAAACGAAGTATAATCGTTCTCAGGCCGCGACATTGAATGGATCGAGATGAATGAATATGATGACTGCATTCATAAAAAATGAACCATTCAAAAATTCATTACAGCCGAAAAATTTCGATAACAAAACATTTATTTATGAAACAGAAATAGAGAGAATTAGTCAAAATCTGCGTATATAACACATAGAGACGATTGCGGATTTAAATTTTGACATAATTTGATTTTGTATAATTAACATGAAAACCATGGGCGTAACTACATAATTTTTCTAGGGGGGGCCATGGTGTCAAGTCTGATAATTTCCAAATGATAAAAGTAAACATTTTTACTAAAACTAGGGATGCACCGAATATCCGGCATCTATTCGGTATTCGGTCATGTTACCGAATATTCGGTAAGGCCGAATATCAAACTATTCGGTTAAGCAGAATATGAAACTATTCGGCCTGCCGAATATTCGGTTTGGCCGAATATCAAAGTATTCGGCTGAATCCAAAACTTGATAAAATCTTTTAATACACATTTTTAAAAACTTACTGCAATTTCTACTTTTAACTGTCAATTTATATATATATATTTAAAATAATTAGAAAGAAAATCATATTTGAATAAAATAGAATGTTTTTACATTATTTATTTGCTAGTTGGAAAGTATAACTTAAGAAAATTAACCATGAGAAGGATTAAAATAGTGATTTATGAGGATTCTGCTTAGGAATAAATGTTGTGCAGATGCAAGTTCCCAAATTTTGTTTAGTAAATAATCTGTTTCTTACTTTTCCCTAATAAAAGTCCTTAAACAAGAAAGAAAAACTTTTGAGATTAGCAATAGCTATCAAGGCAAACAATTTTTATTCATGAAACCATAATCATAATCAACTCATGGAGTCATAAGTACATTGTATTCCATCTCACTCTAGGTCAAACTTATGTTTTCGTTTGTTGTTTTAACAATAAATATGATACTATAACTATATTTTCAACTCGCATGCTTTGATTTCTGCAAAATATGATTTGATGGGAAGGGTGGAAAATGCCATCATTCACAACAAAAGAACTATGAGCTAAACATTCCTTTATTCAGAATTAAGTTGAAAGCATTTGTACTTTGTATTGAAAGAAAATCTGCCTTGAGTAATTAAAAAAGGACAATTATGAGGCTGTAAAGATTTTCTTCGACCATTTTTTCATCATTTCTTCTGATTTTAAAATGTTTGTTTTAATTCATAGAAGAAACCATGAAATTAAAAATTTTATTAATTAAAAAAGGTCTCATAATTGTGCTTCTTAAATAACTCAAGCAGGTTTTTTTTAATACTAAATGCTCTTAGAAAAGCACTTATTTATCAAAATGAAAATTTCTTTTATTATGTAAAATTGTTTTAAAAAACAACATTTTAATACTTTTAAACTTTGAAATATAAAAATATTTTGAAGCCGAATGTTCGGTATTCGGTCCAACGATTACTATTCGGCTAGCAGAATATTCGGTTCGGCATTCGGTATTCGATAGAAATCACTATTCGGTGCATCCCTAATTAAAACTAATAACACTCAACAGAAAACTCCCCTATTGATACATTCCTGTGGGTACTGGTTTTTTCACACGGATTGTCGATCAATGAAACTAGTCAGACAGAACTTTCTTCTATTTTATACTTTTTTTTTATTACTACACATAAAGTTTCTTTTTTTAAAAAAAAATAAATCTTTCAAATGGAGTTGAAAGAAAAAAAAATCATACTGAAGTCTAATCGTTTTTTAATATGCCCAAAATAGTAAAAATATTTGACTTATTACAAATCTGAAAATTAAACCGAAATAGAATAATTAGATGATTCAATATGCTTTTTTTCTTCAATTGCTCTCATGTCCCCCCCCCCTGCCTGGAAATTGTATAAAATTTATTATCACAACGCCAATTGCAAACTGATTTTTCTCCAAAATTTCCACCAATACTTATTGCATAAAATTTTTAAATAAAATAAATGTTACATACATCTGAATTGTAAATTTTGTTGAAAAATTTTGTTTTATCTCCTTCTGCAAATGGTAACACTTACAAATTTTAAATGAAATTTCAGTTTTACAATTTTCTGTACTGCAAATTTGTAAACTCAGAAATATCGTACATTTTTCAATTTTTACACCGTCGTAGAGGAAAAAAAATTACTTTTAAATGCTATTTGTTCGAAAGTTGTATCTTAATTTGTTTTTGAGTTATTTTTTTGTAGTTTTTAATACTTTTTTTTGCCATCGTAAGTATTCCATAAATGCGGACATCATAAGGATTCATATATATATATATAGATATATATATATTGAGTGTACTCGGCTGATAACAACAACCATTTTCCAAATGGATAAGAAAAAAGTTAATTGCAATAAAATTTTTGAATAAATTACAATACAGTTTTGAAATAAATTACATTTGTAAGTATAGTAAACACTCTGTAATTCCAACTCTGTGTAAGAAAGAAATCTGTCTAACTCGGAAAGATTTTTAAGCCCTGCGAATCTATATACATAGACTTAAATTTGTCTTAGGCGGAATACTGTTTACTGCGGAAAAGTTTCTCGATTTCGATGGATTCAGCCTTAGACAGGAGTTTACAGTACATTTTTTTTTCTCATTAAATGCATAAAAATTGAAAATATGCAGTGTTTAAAAGTTTAAAAAATTACAGTAAAATTGGAATTTAATTGCCTGCTGTTGCCACTTACGTATAGACACATTTCTGCTTTATAATATAGACTAGCTGACCCGCCCAGCGTTGAGCGGGGCCCGTTATAATGATCTTAAACAAAAATCAATTTTGATTTTTTTTTTTTTTTATCTTTTGAAAATCTTTAAAATGAACTTAAATTCAGACATCTTATTAATTTCCACAGCGACTAGTGTGTTCCCAAAAGGAACGAAACTATAGGATTTGGAACCCCACAACCGAAAGCGGACTGCACTGGAAGTGCTCGGCTTGTGTTTCGTAAAAATCAAGCCCGTAAAATACGAAAAAATAATGCCCCATTAATGTTCGAAAAAGCTATTAACTGAAGCTAACATAAAATTTCATAATTGTCATCTGCCGAATTGTTATCCAAGTTGAATGAGCCAAATCCCATTGAAATTAGACCTTTAGAACGAAATTAATGAATGCTCCTCAAAACGGTTGAAGGTTTTCCTTCTTGCTATTTTTTACAAATTTCTTTTAACATTAACAGTATATTTAATAAACGACTGAAATCTCTTAATTAAAATTACCTTCAAATTTTTCTTGACTTTCATGTAGTAGCTGGATGACCTAAAAAATTATTGAAAAAAAAAATGATATCGGATGTCAATCGGACCATTTTTAAGGGAGCTAAAACAAGGGGCCTAAAAGGAGCAACCTGATAGTTAAAAGCAGGGCTCTAACATGAAAACCTATTAAAATATCTCCGTATTTTACTCTTTATATCTACAATTAATCAAAATTAAGTAGGGAATTTGAATTATTCGTTAAAATATTATTTTAAAGAAATATATAAAAAATGAGTAAATGCTTTGAAAAAGCCCCTAGGGTCCCAATATAAATATGAGGGTGTTTGTCCTGCAAGAAAAGTCAAAAGTGCCACTTAAAATAAGGCTCTGAGAAGGTGAGAAAATGAAGGAGTGCATGGAGAATAAAAAATTCAAAGTCCCTGAACTGGACCCTATAGGACTACAGGTAGTTCAGGACTTTAACTGGAATGTAGAACGTGGGAGAAAGAAAAAAAAGTTCCAAAAATGAAGATTGGATTAAGAGGGGACAATTTAATAACAACTTATGGTGCAAAAACTTCAAGAGGCCCTGTAACGGGCCTCAAGGAGCCAGGGACTTATTTTGCGTATAGTTTTGGATATAAAAATGTTTTCAGTAGTTATTAAAGTAATACACTAAAACTTTGTTAAAGAAAATTGAAAGCAATGCAGATCATTTTTAAAGAAGGTGATTAATATTCAAAATTAATGGTAGCTGAAGTCTGATTTTTTTTTTTTTTTTTTTTTTTTTTTTTTTTTTTTTTGTCGCTCATGCAGTAGCTGCAGGGCCTAATAAATTGATACTAAAAAAAAAAAAAAAAGATGGTGAATCGGACCATTTTTAAGGGAGGTTTAAGAAAAATAAGGGGGCTAAATTATTAATAATGGGAGCCCAAAAATAATACAGATTTGATAGTTAAATCACGACCTCAACATGAAAACATTAAATGCCTCAATGCATAGCGCTTTAGATCTACAATTAGTTAAAATTAAGCATAGAGTATGAATTATTCGTCAGAATAATATGCTAAAGAACTGCACAAAAGATTGGGTAAATGCTTAAAAAAGGTCCCTAGGATGCCAAGAATAATATGAGGTTGTTGGCTTAAGAGGAAGAGTCATAGACTCAACTTTAAAATTTTGTACTAAGAAGGTAAGAAATTTAGGAGTGCCGGCCCCTATGATTATCGGGGATGAGGATAAGGGCAGCGTCTTATATGACATGTAAAAACATGGGTGGGATTTCAGGTTTAACTCCTCCCTCTTCCCCTCGTACACACAAACACGCCAACAGCCATTTAAAAGTTTAGAAGATGCATAAAAATATTAAGATATGATGTAAAATAGTAATGTATGTAAAAAGCAAGGTAAAGTATAAACAGCATAAAATGTTTCCCATTCAACTGTTTCAATTCTGCATAACAAGAGCCTCTATTTGAACGCAAAATTAACGAAAGAAAAAAATAGGAGAAATGCAATATCTGTATTACTGCTACTGCTATTTCTCTGTTTTTTCTTCTTCTTGGAGGGTGAGGAAAGGGGGGAGGGGGGGGGCTGACGGAGAGGTGTTTTTATGAAAACGATAAATACCATAAATGCTAAATTTATTATGATTACTTGTATTTTACATTACGTCGGCTTTTATGCATCATACATTTACTAAATAATGATGTATGAACATGTAACATAACAACACTGTTCATTTTATGAATAACAACGGCTTATAAGCTACCCCAGACGAAGCTTTTGGCTGTGCTATTTTGCATATATACTTTACAACCTCTGAATAGCAAACACATTGAGACTCTGGAATTCAGATACTATTCGGAAGGGTACGCAATTCAGAGAAAAAAATTAAAACATACAAATATTACAGAAGTATTGGGGGGATTGAAAAAGTTCTCTAAATAGAAATTTCCGTTTTTTAGGAGCATTAGAAAAGTTTTACTTTATTTTTAAAAAAAAATAAAAAAGATAATAAAACAAAGGAATATTTTTTGTTTACTTCCTCCACTTAGGAAAAAATTGCCACAAAAATCTGTCTTACATGGCTCGGAAACCAGAAATCCGAGCCAACTAGGCCGGAATATGCAGAATTCGGAAATAATAAGAGAGTAAAGGAATAATTTAATTCAACTTAGAAATGATCAAATATTAATATCAATAAAATTATAAAATATTTTTAAAAGGTGTATACAGAACAATCTGTCAAGAGATATCTCTTAACAGCTCACAAACGGCACCATAATATGCGTGTATGGGACTAAAACTGAAGTAATAGATATAATGATAATCAGATATATTGGAATTATGATAGTGATATCTATCAATCACCCCTCTCTTTCGAAAACATATTTAGGAGTGAAAAATTAGATAAACATTTTTGAAGATTAGGTAAAAGTATACAATAACAATAAAAGTTTCCTTCATATAAAATAAAATCTTTGAACAGAATTAATGAAAAAGCATCATACCCTTGAAAATTATATGCTCTTTATATGGGTGATGGTAGCAGGTAGCCCACCCGTTCTAACAAGGAAGGTCTCCATACGGGCATACTCAGAAAAATCTGAAAAAAATACAGAATGTTCTTCTCATATAGTTATATATGTTTATAAAAAAAATTTCGGCGGAACCTCCTTATAACGTCCGTAAAAAAATAATAAAAATTTCGTTTATTTGGCGATTTATCTCCGCTTGGTGAAAAAACGAAATTTTGAAAAATACGCTTTTACGCTTCGAATACTTTTTAATGAAAAAACTTTCTATGTTCAATTTATTTAAATAAGTTTAGTTTAAGTAATTTTAGTTTTGCATTTTTACTTTACTTTAAGTGTAATTTTGTCATATACGTTTATATGTACTTATACCAAAATGAAATTAATATATTTTATCATTTAAAACACAATTTAAATTGATTAAAATTGTTCCAAATTGAAAAATACACTGTTAAAAATCTGCTGCATTTTGTTGCAACGCAATCCCTTGCTTGTATAGAAAACGGTTACTTGGCCGTGAAATGGAGCTTTCTCATTGGTTGGAATAGAGATATTATATACAAGCGGTGGAGTGCGTTGCAACGAAATGCAGTAGATTTTTAACAGTGTATGACACGGTCAATTCACCGTGCTATGGAGCATTCTCATTGGTCAGAAGAGAGATATTCTATAAAAGTAGTGGAGTGACGTTGCAATAAATGATGCAGATTTTTAACAGTGAAGTCAATTAAAATCAATTTTCAGATTCGTTAAAATCGTCTGCTTTTGGCGAGGAAACGCACTGCTCGCCAAACCCCGCGTCACTTTCAGCTTTTCACGCCAATTATTCCAAACTATTTTATTTTTTTACATATCTAATAATGTAATTCCGCCGCTAATTTTCACTGATCCTTTATTACCTACATGAGTAGTTTAATTCATATTTTTTTCAAAAAATTCTGAGTATGCCCCCAATGGAGACCTTCCTTGTAAGTACAAATGATTCACAGAGAATGTTTTAGCCAACGCAAAACGGTGTAGTTAGATTACTATCTTTGAGCCTACAGAGGAGGGAATATAACCTTCCTTCCTCCGTGTTTGAGACTATAGGACTTTGAGATTTGTAGGGAGGATCTGATTTCTATTCGTAACTTTCTAGAATTTAGACAGAATAGGGGAAAGATAGACTTTCTTTGTACCAACAAGATCAAGGACAATCCGCACAAAAGAAAAGCCAGAATTGCCTTATCGTAGCTACGTCCCGCTTCCTCTGCTATAGCTTCAGACATGAAAGTATCGAGACGTTCTGTGTTCCAGAGCAAAAAGAATAAATCTCATATCTGGCATATCTGTTGTTGTTTATCATTTATGAGACACTAAGTGTGCCCCCTCCTAATAGTTGCGTTTTATTCGGTTTTGTTATTATTTCTCATTTTTAGTACTACTGCTCTTTTAAATATTTTTTCAAAAAATAGTCGTATTTTCACTATAAAATATTTCTAGGGGGTTCAGCCAGAATTCTAGGGGGGGTCCAGGACCCCCCTGGACCCCCCCTTCCTACGCCCATGATGAAAACCTCTATATAGGTAAAATTTGTTTATGTAAATAATTAGTCCAATAGCTAATATTATCACCAGGGAATTAAAAAAATACTAGTTATATTCTCATTGCATTTAAGTATCTCCATAATGAATGAATCTTTTTCAAAAAATCATGCTGTAAAATTCTACGATTCATTCGTGCATTTGGCGTCTTGTCTTTTACCTTGTTTATCAGGTAACTCTTAAAATATCTGCTCATTATCCCACCTTTTTTTTTACTAAAATAAGCTAATGTTAATATAGTTTCTTTGATTACTCTTCTACTAAGCATTTTACAAAATGCGATTTGATCAAAAACTGCACAAATTTTCATCTGTCCCAATTTTCCATTTGCTACTCATTTAAATCATTATTAAAAGGTTTTATCTATAACAGATAATTTCTTTTATTTATTTATTTGTAATTACTTCGACTTGTATTACTTAACTTTAAATTTAAAAACAGTGAATTGGTTCAAATTTTTATTATTTTTTTTAAAATATTTAAACTTTAAAACATTATGTTGCTAATAAACAGGTTGTATTCTGTTCATTTGAAAGTAAACATTTAAACAATTAATTGCATGCTGATGTCTTACGTAAATTTCATTAAAATTTACACAAATATGAAAACAATTTAAGAAGGTAAAATTTCAGTGCAATCGGTGCTGTGGTTGCACTGATATTTAAACAATGTTTTATTGTTTTCTTTCATTTAGGTAAATGGTACCTACTTGTGTTTTCTCACGCTAGAAGATATACAATCTACTAATAATGACATTACTTACAGCATTTTATTTTCCTTGTGATTGCATGTTTATACTAGGACTTCCCTCAAAAGGAGTAGTCTGAACAACATTGCCGAAAACACAGATTGAATAATAACTTGTTACAAGCAAAGAAAATAATATGCTATCTCTAATGTACAAATACTGCTATAAATTGAAATGATAAAAATAAACAAATTGAATTTCAGATTTACAAAATCTTTTATATAAATTCATACTCGCTGTTAAAGAAAAATGGAAAAGTGAACCGTGCAAGAGAGTCGTGTAAAATTGGAAGTATACAATATGTAAAAGTAATACAGGAAATTAAACAAATTATTTTATATCGGAATTTTAACCCTTTGAAATGAGATGGCAAGATGCAGGAGAGACTAATGGCCATTTTTCTTGTACAAAGAGTGGTTCTAACAACGGAACCACTGTTGGTGTTGCTGGCATCTAACATTGAAACCTGCTGCATTTTAAAGTCCTACATTAAGAAGTTCTATAATCCACACACACTGCGGCCAAAGGTTGTGCGGATTATGGAATATTGTGGATTATAGAGTATTATGTATATTGTATGTCATTTTATTATTCCTAGGCAGCATTTTAATCCTTTAATCAGTACAATATGAAATCTAATAATTAATTTAATATGCTATCTGAAAAAATGCCTTTTTAAAGTTATTTTATTAAAAAAATTATATATAAATGCATTTAAATAAAAATAATTACTACATATCTTTCGTAATGCAGTAATCCTTTTTGTACTGTTAATAAAATAAAAGAGTTATATTAACAAAAAATAAATGTTTTATTATGATTTGTTCTTCAATTGTTTTATTATTTGTTTTAAAAATCACTTTTGGATCACAAATTTGTAAATTTCCTTAACTGTTTATTTCATTGTTTACATTCTTAAAGTAACATAAATTATAGAAAACTGCGGATTATAGATCTTTGACTGTATTAAGAAGTTTGAGAATTAAAAAAAAAATATTCTAATAGAGTCATATTTTTTGATTTTGCAACAGCCTAACTTTCTAAAAATGTTATTTTTGAGGCCATTTTACAAACTACTAAGATATTTTTTTTCTTTTGTTTTAAGAAAAGCATTTAAAAACATAAATTAGTTAATAATAAACATAAAATATTGATTTTTGAAGATGACTCAATGAAAATCACTTGAAACATCTTAATCTTTAATGTATTTTAAAAATTTTATTATTAAAGTGATGTCTTATAAGCAAATAATTATTAATATAAGTTCTTACTTTTTTATTGTAGAATACATATTATTATTATGGTGATATAGTTATTTATAATGGTTATAGTTATTAATGGATGTAATCAAGACTTACTGCTGTTAATATTTCACATTGATATGACATTATATTATAAAATTTTTGGCGGGGGAAAAAGTTGGCATATTTTCAAAAATCTGGCTACCCTGTCTGAATATCACAGTCCCAAAATAAGGCAAGCAAAAAATTCGTAGCA
The DNA here is from genome assembly GCA_964019185.1 of Maratus speculifer. Taxonomy (NCBI): domain Eukaryota; kingdom Metazoa; phylum Arthropoda; class Arachnida; order Araneae; family Salticidae; genus Maratus; species Maratus speculifer. The sequence continues at coordinate 280,927,796 of OZ025300.1, read as the reverse complement.
CCATATTTGACAATTTAACTCACTTTTGGCATAAAATAGTAAATAAATAAAAATGTAATAATAAAAAAATTAAATTATAAAAAATATTTATAAAATATGATTTTAACCACATCACTGGTGACAGGTATGAAGAAATAATGCTTTTACCCCCGACATATCTCAAGGCAAACAGTGAAGTGGTTAACATAGAATTTTTATCGTTACTCTTATGTATCGAGTTATAAAATACACCATATCTCAATGCCAGGTGTGAGTAATACCAAAAAAGGTTCCCTTGTAAGAAAATTGTTCCATTTTGCATATCATGTACCAAATGCAATATTGAAACTTTTATATTAGCCAACTGCAGGGAGATATATTGGCAATATTTCCTATCCCATATTCATATTACATTTATTTCATTAAAAATATAAACCTTTCATTCATTGAATTTAAAATACATAATTTTAACTAATTTTATGATACTTTTACAAGATTATACAATTATCATTATTTATTGATTTTTTTTTTTATAACAGAAAATATTTGGTTTGTTACTTTATTTTGTTTTCATTTTTATTAGAAAAAAAATAATGTGCTATTATAGCATGCTATATGTAAATGCTAATCAAAATCAATGTTTTTGCCAAATCGGCATAAAAATCTCGCCAAACCAGCTGCACATATTGCATCTGTACTATAAATACAAATATTTCATTTATATATAATAATATTATTGTTTTTTTAAGAACAATTTATTTCTGGTTGTTTATAAAAATAGGTAAGTGGCTAGTTTATGTAAAATAAATTCTACAAATCTATAAAAAAATTGTTTAGATGTAAGAAACAATGAATAGAGTACCATAAAATATGCATAAAAAGCTTACTTGTCTCGAAAGAAAGAAATAAAGAAAATCCATTTTCTTTATCCCCCCCCCCCCCAATGCCCCTATGTGAATAAAGTACTAGTTTAATTTTGAAAAAAAATTACATAATTTTTTTAACATGCTTTTATTAAAATTCGCGAAAATGTAGAAAATATATATGCTTCATAATGCACTAAAAGCGGAAAAATTCTTAAAAAAAAACCTCTTAAATACACAGAGTTAAACTATGCGGGAGTTCATTTATGGAATATAATTGGATTTCAATGAAAAAATTTTCAAATTAGCCAGCTATAGAGTAGCTGGCTACATTTTTACTGCCTAATTTGGTGATATTTCGCCAAGTTTACCATACTTAGGCGATAAAATTTGGTGCTGTAGTGGTAATTCTGTTATTTGTTTTCAACAAATAGTCATTGTTGAAATTTATTTATAGATTTTCCCATAAGAAATAAAAAGTATCATTAAGCACTTGGGGATGAGTGACTGATAAACATGTCACTAAAGTGCACAGAATCCTTCATTATTCCCACCAGTTATTTTTTATTGTTAAATTAACCTTGGCTCACTTGCATATTTACCTATGGTTTGCCATTTTGGATTGGGACTTCAGCCTCAGTCGTTTGGCTTTATCTTTCGCGATTTTCACTGTAGAATTCTTTTTAAAAACATGAAGAACTCTCTTTTTTAAGAATTTATCTTTTGTAATGTGGTTTTCTATCCCTCCCCTCCTTTTTTATATATATAATGTTTGAAGAGCTTTTATATTTTGTTTGTAAAATGTTTTTTATTTTTATTTATTTATTTATTTATTTATTTATTTTTTAGTATTTACTTTAATTGGTTTTCATTAAACTTAAAATGCCTAGAAAAAAATTCAAGATGGCAGATTACAGGTAAATAGATAAGCTGTTTCTTTATCATATTTAATTAAAAAATTTTCAAGGTTCATTTATAGAAAATTTTCTGTTTTGAAAAAGTGGTAGTAAAAGATTGAAAATAAGCAAAGGGCTCTCATCACGAAGGTATGTAAATTCCCCTTCCCCTGTTTGCCCCCTAAAAGATCAAATTAAAAAAAAAAAAAATTGAGGTCCAATTCATATATTGCCCTCAAGTATACATACATATTCCAAATTTCAAAGTTCTGTGTCAACAGAAAGTGGGAGTAAAAAGAGTCACAAGATTAGAGTGTCACACACAAACATAATTGTAAATTAAAAGAAATCATGTAATAAAAATAAATAAAATAAGATGAAATGTTGCAACAAATCAAAATGCTTCATTAAAACTTCATATATTTGTGTTTAATTTTCCTAAAATACCAAATCGATGTTTTTATGCTTTTTTTCTTTTTAAATAGACATTAAACAGAGATTTGTTTCTTTTAAATTCCGTAGAGGAACCTATTAGCCAGAATTCCGAAATCTAAAAAAGAAAAATATTCAAAAATTTTCTAAATTTATAAAGTTTTATAAGATATTGTAATTTCTGAAATTTTATAATTCCTTATTATTTTTTTAAGTCGATTGTTTTAATGTGCAACCAATAAAATAAATTATTTTTGAGGCGGACAAACACAGACCTTTTCTCCTCCCTCCCACTACTGAAATAAGAGAAAAAACATCTTTTTAAAAACTTTTAAAAAATTATACTTGAAAAAAATAATTTATATTATGATTAGTTAAAAAAATCGTCAGACATTTTTTCCCCTTCCCCCCAAAAATATTACATCTATGTCTAAAGATAGAAAACCAACGATTATAAATGCACAAATAAAATAAGGGAGCAAACAACTGTTTCGAATATATTATCGTGATTCTTCATCAGTGCAAAAACCAGTGAGCTAAAATAAAAACAACAATAATGGAAACGAGGCCCATTGACGCCAAATACATTAAAATAGCAAATAGAGCCTTTGTGCAAAAATGTTTAAAGATAAAAAATCAATGATTATAAATGCACAAATAAAATAGGGGAACAAACAATTGTTTCGAATCTACTATCGAGATTCTTCATCAGTGCAAAAATTCAGCGAGCTAAAATAAAAACAACAATAATGGAAACAAGGCCCGTTGATGCCAAATACATTAAAATAGCAAATAGAGCCTTTGTGCAAAAATGTTTAAAGATAGAAAACCAACGATTATAAATGCACAAATAAAATAGGGGAGCAAACAACTGTTTTGAATCTACTATCGAAATCTATGGAAACAAGGCCTTATTTTATTTGTGCATTTATAATCGTTGGTTTTCTATCTTTAAACATTTTTGCACAAAGGCTCTATTTGCTATTTTAATGTATTTGGCATCAACGGGCCTTGTTTCTATTATTGTTGTTTTTATTTTAGCTCGCTGAGTTTTTGCACTGATGAAGAATCTCGATAGTAGATTCGAAACAGTTGTTTGCTCCCTTATTTAATTTGTGCATTTATAATCGTTGGATTTCTATCTTTAAACCTTTTTGCACAAAGGCTCTATTTGCTATTTTACGTGTATGTCATTGTATAATTTGAATACACGTATAATAGGAGAATTCTGTTTATTTTCTTGTATACTCCCTCCCCTCTCAGACATTTCAAAATGGTCTTTATGCTCACAGTTTCTAATTAATTCTGATGAAAGTTGCGAAAATGGTTAAAAATCGTCGTGGTAAAAGTTTTCCAGCATGGTCATCAAGCAAAATTACTTAAGAAAAAAAAAAACTGTGAAATTTTTTTATGTAAATTATGTAGCTGTAAAGAGAGAAAAAAAAAGATAGAGCTTGTAGATAGAATGTTAGTTACACATTTATTTTTTCATTGTTATAATTGAATAAAGCATTAATTTTTGTTTACATAATTTAAAAACATTCAGAACATAAACTTTATTCATATTCTAAATGGGATTGTTTTAATTTTATAGTTTTATTTAAAGAAAAAAATCAGGGTGAGGATGTTTAAAATTTCTGAAGGACCCAAAATCCATAAAAATCTGAAATGTGGCCCTTGTTCCCGATGATTCCAGATTATATGTCCTCTGCTGTAGAATTATAGCATTTCAATATTACTGCATGCATTTTATTATTATTATTATTATTATTATTATTATTATTATTCCATCTGCTTTAATTATATTGTCTGCAAAAACATCCAGCACGTGAAAGTGATGCACAGCAAATTTTTGTGACGTTTGCAGAGAAGTTTTGCTTTTTAATCAATTTTTAAATATAATTATAAAATTATTTGGAACTTTTTTTTTTTTTTCATAATAGGTTCATTCTGTAGATTACCCTTATAGGTATATTCTGGTACAATGATAATCGAAATCTGTCAAATATTTATTGAGTTTTGCTTCATGAAAGATTTATGCTTCATTTTTAATATTGTTTGTATCTGCTTAGTTCCAGAATGTAAAATTGTTCTGTATATTAGCATTTGCTTTGTTCAGACAAATATATAGTTGTCACATTAAAAGCAATTGAAGGAGTATTTATTATGTATACCAATTATTTAATATGCTGTAGTTTTCTGTTTTTTTTTTTTTTTTTTTTTTTTTTTTTTTTTTTTTTTTTAATAAAATTCCTGTGGGAAAAATGTTTATGAAATTTGATTAAATCCAGAAGTTTGTCATTTATATATGTACTTACACTAAAAAAAAAATCAAATATGTTGCACCTACAAATATTGATCTAATACACAAGTTAATTTCTTAAAAGAAATAATTATTATAAAATCTCATTGTATGATGTTTTGGCATCATCTTCTTATCTTTGGAAAAAGAAAAATATTAAAATTATCATTCATTCTGAATTTTTACACCTTAGTATTCAAAAAAAGAGACTTCTATGTCAATTACATATGTAATTAAAAAAGTTCTTATAATTTTAAAATGGAAAAAAAATTTGTAAATTAGACTTTCATTTTTCTAAATCATTTGCTAAAATTCATTCAAATATGTGATATGGCGCCATCTATTATCTTTAATTGAAAATAATTTACATTGAGTAATGCCTAAAATTTTTTTGTTTTCGGTTACACATATTTTTAAATCTATGTATTACCAGATATAACTGTGAATACCCTGTGTTTTTTTGTTTAATAATCATTACTTTTTGCAGATTTTAGTTTTCTAGTGTAATTAAAAAGATTTGTTATTTATCTAATCAATGTTGTCCTCTTTTAGAATGTTATTTTTAATAATCTCAAACTGTCTGAATTTGTTTAGTGTGATTTATTTAAATTTAATTAACAGTTTAAAAAATTTGATATTTTGTAATATATATATTTTATTTTAAAATAGAAACATTTTCTTAAAAATCTCTAAAATAAGACAAATTGTCTGGATTATTAGTGATTACAGAAATAGGGTTACTACTCTGTTATCCCATCGTCCAATTTTGTCAAATTATTCAAATCGCCAAACTAATAGCCAAATTATACATACTGACATAATTTTTATTTTAAATAACGAAAAAACAAAAAATTAGTAGAATATTAATAAAAATACAAATAAAAAGTCGAAATAAAAATCATTTAATGACATTTTAAACACATGAATCATATTTAATGTCATTGAATGTGACATTCACAATCATCCATTATTGGTATTTAATCTTATAGTTTGGCGATAATTTTTTGGTCGACAGGATAACCTAGTAGTACCAGAAATAGATTACAAGTGCAAATTTCATTAATAAATATTTGAAAACAATTGGTTTTGATTCTTTATAATGAAAATGGTATAAATGTAAATAAATGCCTTCTTGTAAACATGTATTGTAATCTTTTTTTTTTTTTTTTCTTGTTATTAGGTGCCATATGCAAAGTTTCATATAAAAAGAATCTCCTATGGCAGTTGTATATGAAAATTGGATAGTGTAGTACATAATAATAATTTTTTTAAAGAAAGTTCTTCATGCAGTGAGATAATTTTATTTTTTGACTTAGTAAATGGATTCCTGTTCACGTTTTTGATAAGAAAATTGTTTGTTTTAGTGTGCTGTACTTTCTTTGAAATTTGTAATTACATCTGGTCCTTTTGAATTTCACATATGTGAAATTCTGGGAATATACGTGTATTTTTTCTTTAGGCATTTAGAAATTCAAACTTTCTTACGCATTCATCAAGTCAATTTTAAACTTATATACATGAAATCAGATGATGCACTTAGTAAAAATATGAGAAATTGAATAATATTTTCCATTTTTTTTATTAAGCAAAAAGATCTATCACAAAGGGTGTGAAAGTTGACATTTTAAATCAGTTTGTGGAACGGGACAATAATTGCTTAGAATAAAAAAATGAAAAATGCTGTTTGTTTCTAAATAACTTCAATAGCATTAATTCATGTTAGTTTGTTGCATTTACATTAAAGAAAATATCCATTAATGTGTCAGAAAATTCCACATGAAAAAATACATTTTTGAAATCTGTTTTAAAGTTAAGAATTTAATTTTAAATAATTTAGAATTCTAAAAAATATATCTTAACCTATACATTTAAACACTACTTCTATTGTATATTTTAAAAAGTAGGTTAGATGAGAATCATTTGCATTTTGAAAAATTTCAGCTTTCTTTATATATATATATATATATATATATATATATATATATATATATATATATATATATATATATATATATATCATCATCATCAACCGTTTTCGATCCACTGCTGGATGTAGGTCTCCCCCAGATTTTTCCAATGTTTTCTGTCTAATGCTTTCGTCATCCAATTTACACCAGCCACTTTTCTAATTTCGTCTCTCCATCTTACTTGTGGTCGTCTTCTTGGTCGTTTTACATCTCTAGGATACCACTGTAGTATATTTGTGCTCCATCTATTGTCTTGTCTTCTGGCAATGTGCCCAGCCCATTTCCATTTTAGCTGCTTGATTCTTTCAAGGATGTCAAAAACTTTTGTTTGATTTCTTATCCAGGTTATCCTCTTTCTGTCTCTTCTAGTTATGCCTAGCATACATCTTTCCATGCTTCTCTGTGCTGTTTGTAATCTTTGTATCATCCGTTTTGTTAGTGTCCATGTTTCTGCTCCGTAGGTTAATGCAGGTAAAATACATTGATTAAAAACTTTTCTTTTCAAACAAAGAGGCATATTACTCTTCAGAATAATACTGTTCTTCCCGAAAGCACTCTACCCATTTCTTATTCTTCTATTGATTTCATTCATGATACTATTATCCGATGATATTTCCTGTCCTAGGTACACATAACTTTGCACTTCTTTAATCTCAGTGTTCTTGTAGACAATTTTCTTTTTTGATGTAAATGAATTAAACATCACCTTAGTCTTTTCTAAATTTATTTTTAATCCCACATTGATGCTAGCTTCTGCAAGATCTTTTAGCATAATTTCCAATTCTTCAGGACTGTTACTGAAAATTACAATGTCGTCAGCGAAGCGGAGATGACTTAAAAATTCTCCATTTATTCTAATCCCTTTGTTTTCCCAATCCAGCTTCTTGAAGATATTTTCTAAGACAGCATTAAAAAGCTTGGGTGAAATGGTGTCTCCTTGTCTTACTCCTCTTCCGAGCTTGATCTTCGCTTTTCCTTTATCTAAGCGGATGGTTGCTGTTGCTTTCTTGTAAATCTTCTTTATGATATTGATGTAAGGTTTGTCTATACCAATGTCCTCCAGAGAATCTACTACTGCTGATGTGTAGACGGAATCAAAAGCTTTTTCGTAATCAATAAAGGCAAGGCAGAGAGGTAAATTATATTCTTTATGCTTTTCTATGAGTTCCCTTACTGTTTGGATATGATCCATTGTGCTGAATCCACTTCGGAATCCTGCTTGTTCTCTAGGTTGAGCCGAGTCCAGAGCTGATTCAAGTCTTGTCGTTAAAACTTTGGTGAAAATTTTATAAATCACAGACAATAAGCTGATCGGACGGTAATTTTTAATGTTTTCCTTCTCTCCTTTCTTGTAAAGTAGTATCATCACAGCATTATTCCAATCTTCTGGTACATCTGACTTTTTGAGACATTTGGAAAACAGTAAGGATAGCCTTTTTGCAAATTCTTCTCCTGCTTCTTTGATAAGGTCAATTGTAATTCCATCTTCTCCAGGGCATTTACCTTTTTTCATAAATCGAATAGCTTGTAAAACTTCATCTGTCATCACTGGGATTATCTCTTCAGTTTCTGTTAAGATTTCTCGTTGATCGTGTACGTTGATTTCCCTCTGATCTTCACATTTATATAGATCATTATAGAATTTCTCAACAATGTGTACTATTTCGTTGCTGATTTTGGTGATTGTTCCATCTGCTCTCTTCAGTGCAAAAATGCCTTTTCTTCCAACACATAACTTGCGCTTAGCTGATTTTAAACTTTTGTTATCTTCCAGAACTTTTTTAACAAGATCACAGTTAAATTTTCTAATATCTTCTGTAACGCATTTTCTTACTGTTTTACATAATTCAGCATATTCAACTCTTGATTTAGGATCATTTTTCTTCATTTTAAATTCTCTGCGTTTTTTCATCAATCTTCTTGTTTCTTCTGTTATTTTCTTTGTTTGTTTTACTTGTGCATCACCGGCTATCTTCTTAGCAATTTCTTGTAGAGTATTGGTTAGCTTCTTGTTCACTATTGTAACATCTTGCTCTTCTTCTAAAGTTGATTGAAGTACTTGGAAACGGTTTTGAAGTTCCAAATGAAATTCTTCTTTATGTTTCTGGAGGTTTATAATATCGATTGATTTCTTTGAGTGTAGCAAAAGCTTCATTCTTTCCACTTTAGTATTTAACAGCAGTTTGCATCTAACCAATCTGTGATCGCTTCCTGTATTGAAGTTATTGAGAACGCTGCAGTCCTGAATAAGATACTTTTTGTTGGTCAAGATGTAGTCGATTTCACTTGTTGAGCCATTTGCACAACGCCATGTCCATTTTCTTTGTGGCTTTTTCTTGAAAAATGAATTCATGATATACATCTGTTCACATTCTGCAAACTCAATCAATCTGTTTCCTCTTTCATCTCGCATACCATATCCATGATTTCCTACAGATAATTCACCTTTCTTCTTCTCTCCAATTCTAGCATTCCAGTCTCCCATTATTAATTTTATGTAGCAATTTCCCTTTTGATGCATTGAAGCTACTTCTTCATAAAAATCTTCAATTTCTTCTTCAGAATAACTTATTGTTGGTGCATAAACTTGGGTAATTTGCAGCTTGTATCTTTTGGACACTTGTATTACTAATCTTGCAACTCTGTCTGATGCACTATCATATTCTACAATGTGATTCTTCCACCTTTTATGAATCAGAAATCCTACACCACTTGTTCTTCCATCTTCTGTACCTCTGTAGTATAAAACATGTCCGCTGGCAAGATCAATCTTTTCTTCGCCTTTTCTTCTTACTTCACATAATCCTAAAATGTCCCAGTTGATCTTATCTAACTCTTCTTCAAGTTCCTGTAAACGGTTTTCAGAAGATAGGGATCGTCCATTGTACGTAGCCAAGGTCATCAACTTATGGCGGCCAAGCCGAGCCCGGTGATTCTTTATATATATATATATATATATATAATATGGATATCAGGATATCTTTCCTTTCCTTTGAGGAGAATTTTGTTTCGCCCTTTTAATTGCCAGCACATGAAATTTAACTCTTTGAATTGTCCCCCTTTTGTTATTTAAATATCTAATAATGACAAATAAGTAATCAAAAATCATAAATTTGTCTTTAATCATTGCTTTCCCCTCCCCCTTCTATCTCCTGTACGAGAAAATGGTTAATCTTTAGCTATGGGAAGGGTGGAAAAACTTTAGAGGAAAGGGAGTAAAAAATAATTTGACTCTTATTTTATGAGTTTCATTGTTTGCAATTTAGCATTGATTGCAGAATAAAAAACTGCATTGATTAATGAATGTATATGATTAGAGCTGCTTTATCAATATTGACCAAAAAAGAATTGAGATCACATGTTATAAAAATCTATATTTGTTGATGTATCAATATAATGTCGATTGTATGTTGTGATAGCTGTTTTCATAATTGACTAAGTAAAATGGATTATACAGTCGAAGATCAGTCCAGCATAAAATAGTTAAGTGAAAAATGTTACTGCCACCCAGACTACTAGTGCTTGAAGTAAAAATTCTTGCATTAAAATAGACAGTGTTTTCACAAAAGTGTCAAACAATTTTATTGATCAAAAATGCACCTAATTTTCTTAGTGATATATAATCCACAAATGTCAATATCATGATATTTTGAAAAAAAAAAAATCATATAATCTGCAGGTAAAATTTTCAGAAAAAAAATCTCCTAAAATCCACAATACTAGTTGATCCTTATCGATAAAAAATTTTGAATCTAGTATAAAGTATTTTAATTTTCAATTTTTGTATTTAATATAACACTTGATAAATAAATATATATTAAATAAAAAATTGGAAATTCAGTACAAATATATTTGAAACTTTTTTACACACAAGTAAGAATAAATTTGGATAGATACATTAATTGGTATATAAATTATAAGTTAATAGGTTAAATCTATGTTTAAACGAAAATAAAATACGTACTTGTAATAGTATTTATTTTGTGTTATTTTTTTAATATGATTTGGTCTTGATGACTATGAGCTTATAACATCTGCAGATCTGTTTGATGGCACCATTTATCTACTACAAGAGAAATATTGGAAATCAAGCAAGCACCATTCCAGAATACACTAATATTGTATTTACTGGTAAAAATTAAATAAAAAATATGTAAAACAAAAAGATGTTCTAATTTAACCAAAGCCGAGAACATTTCAGAGAAGAAAAAAAGGACAAACTTATATTACTTTAAAAATGTGTTTATAGATCTCAGAAAAGTAAAAATTTCTGAATAGGATTACAGCAGATATAAGACTGTTTTTAGAAAAATCAGAACAACTTTACCAATCAGTATGAATGTGTTAAAAATAATAGTAAATAGCATAAGTTTTTACTTTATGGCATCATGCTAAATAAGAACTGAAAATAGTCATTTGCGGATTTGAACTGTGATAAAGGATTTCAAACCAAAATTTCGTTTTGGCATAAAAATGCACAGTTTTTAGGAAAATCTATTTGCATGACAACTCTTTCAGAACTGTTTATTATTATTATTATTTTGGCAGTGTCAAAATAATTCTATGTACAAGTTTGAAAGAATGTGTGTCACAGAAATGGATTTAGTTGCTTTCAAAAATTTTATAAATAATCAGGAATAGTTTTTTCGACTATTGCTTTTCTGAAACATTTGTCAGCATTTTGCTATTGACAGTAACTTATTAGAAGTTCTGTATCATAGACTTCAGTTTTAAATAACTCTTCGTCGTTATCTTCGGAAATTAGACATTCTGAATTCATACATTTTAACTATGTTGCACCATAGTAGCCCAAGTCATTAAATTCTTCACAGGAATTTTAAATGCATGAAATACATCACTCACTGCCTTGTGAACTGTTTGAATGTTTTAGTGACAACAACAAATACAGATATTCTGAGAAATAATTTTCAATTGTTTTATGAGACTGGGCCTTAAAGATGCAAATGAATCCAATTTTTTAATCTAGAAAAACTCCTTTAAGGGTGTATTCGAAAAAAGGATTTTTCATCTTCAACAGCTGGAAATTTTCCGATACATTTTCAGACTCATTTTTAAAAGTAGAAACATGAAACTTGCTGGGGTGATTTTTGAAGTGATGTAGAAGATGCCGTGTGAAGTAATTTTTCGCTGAGTTAATTAGAATTTGATTTATAAGCAATTATTTTCTCAGGATGCTCTTTTTTTCGTTCGCAGACCTCCCGCTCCGGAAAATTTTGTCCAAAACGCCGTTTTTGACAGCATTTTTTTGCAACATTTTCTACATTTATCAAAAAATCGACACTTACGGCACCTTCTGTAGTTTCTAAATAAGAGAATTTGAAAGTTTGGTGCATTTGAGAGAAAAGGTGAATCTAAAAATAAATTGGAAAAAAGGCACTTTGGATCGAAATACACCCTTAAACAAAAATGTATTCTCTTAGCAAATGTTACTTAGGATTGATGAAATTGTCATCTTTCTGAAGCCAAACTAATGTGGATTTAGCTGAAGAATGATTTCTCTTTACATCTTCATCTACATAAAATTCTCCAAAGCTGTGGTGAGAGAGATTTTATTTTCAGAATCTGAGGTTAGTGAGTTCCTTTCTTTTTCCTTTTCCTTGTTGAAGCTTTTTATGTCTCCAAGTGACTTCTTCACTTTGTTTTGATATGTTTTATTTTGTTTCATTCTCACTTCAACATATTCAATTTCATTCTTAGACATTATCTTCTTTCGGTACATTTTTTGCCGCTTAGCAGAATTTTTTTCTCTTAAAAATAAGTCGTGTATAAAAAGCAATATTAAAATCTTTCCTTTAAAATATAGTATCAGAAACCTCTCTAATGGAGTTATAATAAGAATATCTGTTGATCATACAGCTAAATTTAGCAAACCATGCTTTACAAAGCCTTCAAAATATCTGATCTTAGAATTATGTGCTTCAAAATAAAATACGAGTTAAAAACAAATATAAAAAAGCGCGTTGAATTGTTTTAATCTTTCTTTAATAGCTTCATATGTTTATTTTTTAATCATAAGTAATAATAAAAATAAATAAAACAAATCCATGTTAAAAAAAAAAAAAAAAAAAAACGAGTAATGATATTTTATATCTTGCTTAAAATATACGAAATACTGTTTATTATAGTTAAAACTATTTTAAGAACTGTTGTTAATAACGAAGAAAACAAATATTTTTCAGCTTTATTTTTCTTTACATTGTAAAGCAGTTTTATATCAAACTATGGACAATGTAATATGTTACTCTTATGACACAGACATTTGTCACTCTTATGACAACACCCTAGATGCTATTCCGTATATAACATAAAAAACAACATTTTATGTAAAATCTGTCTTGTTGCTCCAAATAAGAGAATTAGAAGTTTTGATTAAAAATTTTAAGTAGTTTTTATAAACTTAAAACTTTATTATGTTTTCCATTACTCGTGTGACATTTAATAATTAACTATTAAACAAAGTTAAAATTGCAATTATTAACTTAGCTAAAAACTTTTAACTATCTACATCTGACGGATATAATAGCTTGTTATTTTTCAATACATGATAATTTCATTTAATGAACAGAAGTTAAAAAAAGGCCACATATCTCAAAATGTAAACTTTTACGCTCAACTGTAAATGAAATTTAATAATATCAGTTTATAGCTTATTTTCGATAGAGACTTTTTCTTATGAAGTAAAAACTTATAAATCCATAAAAATCAACTGTTTACCTTTAAATTGATGGATCACATATATTTCCGTTTAAAAAAAGTCAGCATAAACTTTCTTCTGCCGTGGACATTTTTATATATGGAGTTACATTTTACGATTTTGGGCTTAAAGCTGCGTTTCTCGGAATACTGTCGTCTTCCATGATATATATTTTTTAAACTTAAAAAACAAAATTTGTGTTTCGAATTTTTTTATTGAATAACTTTTTGGTTTTAATGAAACTTAAAGTTGTTAAAACGTTTATAATGGAGACTCATCATTTAATTCCATGCACATGTATAATTTAAGTGTAACACCATAAAAGGCCGTGAGTTTGATAATTCTGGTTCTATAAATTAAAGTACTATATGATTTTATAGTACGATATAGATATTAAATAGTTCCTACCTTGCGTGTCATCTTCTTAGTGGAGATTTCATTTACTCTTCAGGAAACATCTGATTATATACACGATGATATTGCTGGAAAACAAAAGTAGTAAGATGAAACACGAATTGAAATGATTGGAGAACTTTGAAGTGAAATTATCATCTCAAATAGGAGTTTTGTTTTCAGATACAATATGTATTTAATTCTTCAAAGACTTTCACAATATTCTGACTTTCACATATATTCTGATCATTACAAACATTCGTTATACATATAGGTCTTTTTTCTTTATTAACATTTACGGAGCCGAAAAACTGGCTTCCATTGGTAAACAAAATTATTTTAAGTACTCCGTAGTTGAAAGAATGTTTTTTTTCTGAAAAAAGGTCCACACAACAATGTATGACGTAATATCGAATGTTCAAAGAGGATTACTTCTTTTCTTTAAAACAGTTTTGTGATGTTTCCATCTGTTGAGCAGTTTGGAAACAAATGTCCTATGATAAGTACATTACTCCTGTACACTAC